>CM029783.1:6899904-8149904 GCA_017562165.1 Ectropis grisescens
GCTATATCCGGTCCATCAGGGCTATCACCAAATATCGTGACAGGAATTGCTAAATGATCTTGCATATGTTGTCCTACTGATGGTAAATCTACTTGGCAATGTATGTTTCTGGATTCCAAATGATCTTTTGGCCCTATTCCGGATAGCATAAGCAATTGAGGTGAATTAATTGCACCCGCACTAACTATTACTTTTTGCTAACGTTAATTTTATATTTTCTTCCTTTTCGTTCTATTTCTACACCGTATATTTTATTATTAGAGACATCAATTAACAGTTTGGTAGCTAAAGTGTTCTTAAGTAATTTAAGATTAGGTCTTTTTTGTATGGGATAAATGTAAGATATCTCGGCACTTCGTCTCAAGCCATTAGCTGCATTACAGGTTGTGATACCCGATTTAAACACTCCGGGAAGATTTAAGTCAATTACTTCAGTAAAACCGATCTCATTCCAAGATTTTACAACTTTGCCAGTTAATGCTCTGTATGTTGAATTAAACCGATTTATAACCAAAGGCCCATTATGACCGTATTCCATATTGATAGCGCTGTTGCTTAATAAATTTTGATATTGATAACTTTCCGCTTTTTTGAAATATGTCTGAATCACGTCAGGGTGCCAGTCTTCGTTGCCTTCATTGTACCATTGTTCATATTCATGTTTATTCCCCTTTGATGTAAATCATAGCGTTGATATTACTGCTTCCGCCCAACATCTTTCCCCGAGGCCAATTAATAGATCCATCCCTATTTGCTTGGTTACTTCTTCCATCATTTGTTGTGAGATATTGCCAATCATAGTCACTTCCATACACTGCATTCTCCATACCCGGGATCTGAAAGTCAATATTACTCGTATAAACCAATTAACATTTATATGCATCTTTTCGTTACCTGTTTTAAAAAACATAGGTTAGAAGTTTATATTTGAGTATGAGTAATAAATTAGTTGTATTATGTGTATTAACTCAATAAAATTAGTTTAAGTTAAGGTTAAGTTAAGTTTAAGTACAAAATAGTTTTATTTTGTAGTTGTTAGCAGCCTGGGCGTAATCTGTTATTAGCCTAGGAAGTAATAAAACTTTGAAAACCATTTTTTAAACATAACCACCAGATTATTATTAGATATTAGTCTTAATGTTTCTTTATGATTCAATGTCTGAGAATATTTTATTACAACTATACTCAGATAATTCACAGATTTTAATTACAATCGTAGTTAATAAAATTTTGATGAAAGAAGATATCCAAGATATTTAAATCTTTATTACGCAATATATAATATACCTTTGTCATGTCGTGCGAGATTCAGATACCTCCACGTGGGTGCATCCTAGACATTGTACAATAACGGAAGGCGTGACGCATGACCATCTGCAGAAATGCGTGTGTCTGTGTGTGTGTCTGTCTGTGGCACCGTAGAGCTCAAACTGATGGACCGATTTAAATGCGGTTTTTTTATTTGAAGATTAATATCCGTTCTTAATCTTAACTATGTTTGGTTAATATAGATTCAAGATGGCCGCCTCCACAAAATGGCGGACTAAATATTTCTTCACAATCTACCTCAATATGGGTATCAAATGAAAGGGCTTGACTAGTAAAATAATATACATTATAAAAAATCAAATCCAAGATGGTTTTCGCCACCACAAAATGGCGAATTATATTATTTTTTTCACTACTACCTCAATATGGGTATCAAACGAAAGGGCTTGACTAGTAGAATACTTTGCACTATGACAAATTTCAAATCCAAGATGGCCGTTACCACAAAATGGTGAAATACATTTCTTTTTTCACAACTCCCTTAATATGGGTATCAAATGAAAGGGCTTGACTAGTAGAATATTGTACAGATTACGAATCCGATGTAGTCGGGGGTTAATCTAAATGTTTAATTTTGACCTTGTCATATATTTTTTAATTCATAGGTTATGCTTCTTGTAAATGAAATAATTATCAAAATGACATTTTGCGAGAACTCGATAAATTTTCTATCTGAACTATCCATTCTGATTAATTTTTATCGCTACTGACTTTTGACAACTGGCCCGATTAGGACCTATCAACGAGATTTGATCCCGGGTGGGCCGGGATCAAATCTCATTGATCACACATGCGGCCGTTGTGGAGGCTCTGGGCCGGGAGGAGGCAGCTTAGGCAAATGACAAGGCAAACACTCGATGTCGAGTCGATTACTAGCGGAATCCCAACCGGTAGTGATCGGCTCTACAGACGAGCACTAGAATTAGATTTTAAATGTACCCAACTCCCTCCTATTTTCCTCTTCTTCTCCTTATCCAAGATATGTGTAAAAAACGATAATTGTAATGACAAAGATCACGGACCCCGGAGTCTGTGGAGTGGCTAATTTAAATAAAAAAAAAAAAAAAAGATCCCGGGTGGGCTTCCACCAGAATCTCCAGGGAGATCTTGAGTGGAGCGAGCTTAGCCCAAGTCTTAGTGAAGCCCCAGTGTAATGCTGCTTCCTACTGTAGACCTGTATACGGGGAAGGAAATGCGTCAAAATTGTATATATATATATATATATATAAGGGAAATGTCACTCTTCACGAAAACTCAGATATTTTGCATGGAAGTGTCAGGAGGTGTGTGCACATAGGCGCTCGTTAAGACGGTGTTTTGCGAAATTCAACCCCTAAGAGGGTGAAACAAGGGATGGACGGTTGTTTGAAGATTCCGTAATTTTCAAAGTTATAAGCATGAAACCCACATAGCCGATTTTAATGAAAGTTGGTACACAGATATACTTAATACCAAAAAAAAATAGGTTTCTTTTTAGTACGGAAAAAGGGTTGAAATGAGGGATGAAAGTATATGCCAATTTGTAATATGTGAAGACAAAACCATGCAACTTCGTAATACTAGACTAGACATTTGACGCGAAACAAATTTGTGTTGGTTCTAGTAATTTTGTCATTTCGAATTAAACGGGGATGAAATAGGCGATTAAATGGGAGATGAAAGTTTTACGTGAAAATTCGTCACTGTTGAAGATAAAACCATAAAACTTTGTATTTAGAAATAAATGTTTGTCCTTACGGGGATGAAATAAGGGTTAGATGGGGGATGAAAATTTATATGGAAGTTCGTCAATGTTCAAAACCCTTAAATTTTTAAGCTAGACACTTAAAAGACATACTATTTTATAGTATAAATGTGAAAGTAACTCTGCCTGTCTGGTTGTTAAGTTTAGACGCCTAAACCACTGAACTGATTTTTATGAAATTGTAGGTACAAAAATATTTTAATATTAGTAAAAGTAAATTTGTATGGATGTACAACAGTTCAAGTAAATATTATGTACCGCCTTAGTTACTTTAATATTTATTTTACGCGGGCGCAGTCGCGGGTAAAAGCTAGTAGTTAATAAAAGAATAATAAATATAATTATGTTGTATTATAATCACAACGTGGTGACATATTTATGGTGATATTTCTTCATAAGTAATCATTGCATTCGATTCAACTTATCAGCTTACGATTTTACAGTAACATCCTTATAGTAGATCCAACCGTTTATCCTCTTTTTGACAGATCTAATTTGTCAGTTAAAGTGTTGTGACCAAGTGATTATAGTGGACACGATTTCGATTCATTTTTCTATCGAGTCTGTGCGGAAAGAGAATAGTCCTATTATATATTATATGGTATATCCATGGCTATTGGCCATCTAGAAATACGTCAGCCAATGGGGAATGTTGAAAGGGCGTGGACAGGCCGTCATGGCATGGCCATCTAGAAACGCATCAGCCAATGGGAAATGCTGACGCATTTCTAGATGGCCATGCCCAGATGGCGAGGCCACGCCCTCCGGTTACACCCGTGTAGTTTCCAAGGTAAGCTATCAAATTCTGAGTTATAAGTTTTCACTTCTATCGGCAATTCCTATGACTGCCAATTTTTTTGTCTATGGGTAAGCAGTAGTATTTTATCAAGGTAGCAAAACTCAATGGTCCACCGCCGTTTTGTATTTGTCACTGTCACTCGCAACAAGACGTCCGTGCTAGTAATTATTTGCTGAGTTTTATATTGGAACTATAAAATGCCGAAAGGATCAGTGCTGAAAGGACAGACGAGAGAAATGGTGATCAAGCTTCGTAATTACTTTGAAGCAGAGTATCAAAATGGCGGCCCGCTTTTACCATTGTCGCAAGTGAGAGAGCGCGTTGCGGCCGCGTTAGGTATTAGTGCATCTACGATTACAAAATTACTACCGAAGCCTACGGAACAAGCGGCATGCAGAAGAATAAGCTTCGTACGCCGAAGAAAAAACGCCAACCACGTCGTGTGACATCGGTTGACAACTTTGACGCAGACGCTATACGCCGTCATGTATATAACTATTACTTACGTAAAGAAGTTCCAACACTTAAAAAACTTGTTGCTTCTTTGCGTGAATGTGATTTGTTCCGAGGTCAAAAATCGTCATTGGCAAAGGTCTTGAATGAAATTGGATTTACTTATAAAAATCGGACAAACGCAAAATATTGATGGAGCGTCGCGACGTAGCTTTTGCTCGTTGCGAATTTTTGAGCGAAGCCAAAAAAATTACAGATTGGTCAAATGTTGTTTTCACTGACGAAACTTGGCTGAATGCGAACCACACAGTGTCTAAGAGCTGGACTGATGACACCGCTGCTTCCACTACCTCAATACCGATGGGAAAAGGAGAACGTCTAATCATTTGCCATGCAGGGTCTGTGAAAGGATTCATGCCAGATGCTTTGTTGGCCTTTAAATCCAAAAAAACAGTTGAGTACCACGAAGAAATGAATTCTGAGGTTTACGAAAGTTGGTTTAAGGAAATGGTACAATCATTGGAAGAACCGTCAGTTATTATTATGGATAACGCATCCTATCACTCACGCCAAATTGATAAAATGCCGACCCAGGCCGACAAAAAACAAGTAATCATTGACTGGCTTCAACGACATGGCGAAAATGTTGATAACTCCTTACTAAAAGTACAATTACTAAATATATTACGAACAAAAAAACACTTCCCAAAACGATATGTGATCGACGAAATAGCTGCAGAACATGGTCATTGGGTTCTTAGACTTCCACCCTATCATTGTCAATACAATGCCATTGAATTAATATGGGCTCAAGTTAAAGGACACGCTGCTCGAAATAACACAAAACCCCCATTCACGGCAAACAAAATGGTAAATTTATTAAAAAATGCATGTGTGAAAGTAACTGCGGAAAGCTGGCAAAATGTAATTAAAAAAACACATGAAACTATAATGGCAGATTGGGATAAACACGTGGCGATAGATTATATGAGTCAACAATTAATTATAAATGTCGGCAATAGCTCGAGTGACAGCAACGATGAATCTGATTTTGATTAATAAATAAATAAAAATAAAAGATTAGATTTCGTTTGCTTAAATTGGAATTGGGGTTGCTCAAACTTTACTATTTTCTGGTACCAAACGGCAGACTTTAATGTCTGCCATCCCCAGCGAGCAACACGGAAGGGAGTAGCCTTAGCTAAAAAATATTGTTCAAATCTTTCTGTCATTTCTAGCGGGAGGGGAAGTTGCACACTAGCGCAAAGCCGCACTATTACATACAAAACATACCTGTACCATACATAAACTCACAGAAGAATTAATTTATAAAATAATTCTAGGTCAGTGCGAATCATTGTCAACAGCACTGTTCTCAGCACCAGACAAGACGGTGCGGTGGCCGAATGCGAACTTATATTCGTTAAATATGTCATAATATATCTTTAGTCTAATCCAAATAATTAAAAGTTGAAGTTAAAAATTAAAAAAATGCTGATATAGCTAAACCACTGATTAGTTTGGTTTAAAATAACAGTTTATTACTTAAAACAGTATTAGTACACATATGGGTGGTATGTACTCACCCCATGTCGCCTAATTATTTGCAGACAACACGTTAAATTAGAACTATATATCTACGTACATTTTAAAAGTTTGGAAATATTTTAACACATTAAGCATATCAGGTTAATTTATTTAGAAATTAACGAAAATGGTACATCATGTTCTTCAAAGTTTACATCAGACATAAATAAACTTTGTTAATTTACCTAACTACAAAATGTTATTTAACACTTTATTTTAATAAGTATTCAAATGTTTCAGTCATCATAACCTTGTTCTTTTTTGGATATACACCAGGAGATAAACACGTCTTCAAATAATGCTGTATGTTTTCCTGAGGCGCATCAATATAACGGTTTTACATAAAAATAAATCCGATATTATGTGCCGAGAACGGAAAACACCCGTGTAAAAATAGTTCATAAACAATATCGATATCTCAATCGTAACTTCGTAACATCACTATGTTGATAGCCATAGAACGTAATTTTTTAAAAACGTTTGTTATTTTATGGAATTTATAAAAAAAACTACTGCACTTATGGACTTATTTTGTGAAAGATGATTATTATACGGGATCAAGGAGCAAATTTAAGCAGTTGTCATATTTTTAAAACCTCGCATTTATAAGTTAACTTTTGCGTAACATGACGCAGTTACGTTCTATTGGTGCTGTCAAAAAGAGGATAAACGGTTGGATCTACTATAGTGGTTAAAAACAAAAAAAGGTTAACTGACGCAACATTGTAGCGACGTGCAGTTCTTTAGATCAGAAATTGCTTATTATATTTAGAATGGTTTTTTAGTGAAAACAAATCGTAAAATTGCTCATATCAGTCATTATTACAATAAATAGAATAGAATATTATTTATTTTGTAGATAACACATACATAATTTTTAACAAAATGGTTGTATGGTACACTACGAAAACGTCAAATTAAAATACAACCTTTTATACAATCATTGATACATTATTACAATAAATTATAATAACTTATACAAAATTACAATAAATATTCCAATTTAAATTTTCATATATCATTATCTAAACTTGAAAATAAAAATGGTATAATACATTTGACAATTTTTAAAGTTAAAAAATGCTGTAAAGGGGCATTATATTCAATTAACTAGTTTAATTATTTCAATAAATACATATATGTCAATGCATATACTTAAATAACATTTCTGATTTAATAAATTATTAGGTATGTCAGGCATTAGTCGAATTGTAGCTGGTGTAGTCATTACTTAAATATTCCTTTAGGGTATAAATCGTCTTGTCCAATAAAATAACCTTAACTTTCTTAAGAAACTCTGTGTCGTTTGTCAGGGTTTGAATTCCTGTTGGGAGTTTATTATATAATTCCTGGCCTCTGATGAGTGGAGTTCTATTAGACATGCACAATCTGTGTGGTATAGGTTCAAAATACATTATGTTTCTATTAGATTACACCCTATTAGTTTTATGGAGCTTGTATTTACTTATATAAAATTTTGCCTAACATATTTTAAAATTTCGAAAATATAAAGTGATACAGATGTCAAAATTTGCAAATCCCTGAAATGGTTTCTACATGACTCCCTACACCCGATACCAACCAAAACTCTGATGGCACGCTTTTGTATTTTTAAAATTCTCTCATAATCTGTTGCACTTCCCCATACAATTATTCCGTACGACATTAAAGAATGGACATATGCATATTAAACTTCTTTCAAACATTCAGAGGATGTAATAGTTTTTAATTGTTTGAGAGCAAACACTTCTCTGGACATTTTTTTTTCATGTGATATCTATATGATTCTTCCACGTTAGTGATGAATCAATTTCAAATCCTAACATTTTGACAGAATTTGTTGTGTATAATGTTGAAGCTCCTATGTTTATTGGGAAAGTATTCACTTTAGGTGTAAGGGGTTGAAAAACATAATGTTTGTTTTGTCTTTATTTAAATCCATTGTCCCCAAACCAGCCCTCTAATTTGTGGAAAGTTGCTTTGAGTTTAATAATCAAGTTATCTATTTTATCATCTGAAATAATTATTGTGGTATCATCTGCATACTGGATGATGTCGCCCTGAATATCTAATTGATTTATATTATTGATAAAGAGGAGAAAAAGAATATTTCCGACCGATGATCCTTGCGGTATACCTATGTCAATGGTCTGTGGATTAGATCTAATGCGATGAACGAACGAATGCGAACCTTCATTTTTTATTTCTACCGTTTGTTCACGACCTGATAAAAAAGATTCAAGAAGTTGTAGATTTTTACCCCCTATGCCATAATTTTCTAGCTTCTGTGATAGCAAATCATGATTTACTGAATCAAAAGCCTTGGAGAGGTGTAGAAATACAGCAGCCACCTTTTTCTTACGTTCAAGACAATCAGTTACAATGTCAACAAATCTGACTGATGCTGTTACGGCAGATCTACCCCTTCGGTAAGCATGTTGGGATTCTGACAATAATTTATTATCTATTAAATATTCCATTACATCACTAGACATAAATGACTCTATTAGTTTCGATATAGTTGGCACAATTGTAATTGGTCTATAATTTTTAACAGATGTATTGTCACCTTTACCCTTGTACAGCGGGGTAAATCTGGACTTCTTTAGTGACTGAAGATAGTAATTTGATTGTAATATATTTGTCAAGAGGTCATTCGAACAGTATTGGATTTCAATACGAGGCGCAAGCGGTGTGCTGTCATCGCTTCGGCAGAGTCCGGATTATTACGTCGTGCGAGGCTGCTTGAAGACATTTCGGACGGGAGTACATTCCTCCTCCGATAGCCGTCGTGTGACCACGTAGTTCGGGAACTGTCTCACGTCTCGTTGATAAGAACTTTCTAATAAGAAAATTGTACCACGTGTCTAATCGTGTAGTACCTACTTTGTGTTAAACTCACTTGTAAAGTTCCTACGCATTTGTTCTTGTTCGTGAACCCCATCGAAGCCCACACATCATGTTTACTGAAGAGGACCAACACCAATACCATCCATCCTGACTCTCTTAGTACCACTTCCGCCGACATCAGAAGTGGGATACGAGCAAGACAAAGAGAAGCGCACTACGAAGAGATAACGACGGGAGTGAAGACAAATGGTGTTTACTATTAAAAGGCAAAATTCAAAATAATCGAATGAGACCCCGAGAAGAGCGACATGGATGCACGGACGTGGTGTGCAATATCAGATCTTTGTTGATGATGGTGAGGAACTGATCGTGATACTCAGTGAGGTGCTTATGGTAGCAGTATCAGCGTGGCTATCGTCAGTTTCATATCCAGGTGTGACGTGGTCATAATTTAAAGAGTTGTTTACTGCAAGATTCGTAAACACGGAAACGCCCGCCGGTGCCCTATTGAAATTAAACAACGACAAATCAGAAGAGAGCGAATCTTTAGCAACTTACGGCAGTCGTGTTATGTTGCTGTTATCAAACCGTTGCGCTGGAAAGATCTTACCACAGAGAAAATTATAGTGACAACAACGGTCGCACATATTTCACAGTTCACCTGAAATAAATTATCGCCAATGTCTACAACAAAAACTACAAGCTGTTAGCTACTTGAACCTTGAGTCAAGTACCGGACCAAAAAAATCAAGTGTGTGAAGACATCTCGGTTGTCAACAATTAAATGTTTTCACTGTGCGAAAATTGGACACAAGCTAGCTGATTGTATACGCAAGTAGCAGGCGAAAGGAAAAGCGACTAACAGACAGCGCGTTCAACCTTCGAGACATGACTCTTATCAGCAAGTTGCAACCACAAGCTCGACCGTTTGCTACAAAGGTGAAAACCAAGGACACATCTTCACTCGCTGCCCAGTGGGACGCAGCAGCATCGAGACATCGCGCGTACAACATAGCGAGCGATGGGTTGTCATGTGCATTGTCGATCCCCAACAGGACCGTTTTTAATCAGGTCAGTCGTTTTCAATTTGAGTCTGGTGCTGAATGTTATCTTATTAAAGAGAGTGTGTCGAAAAAAAAAAAAATGTTGTCGTGAATGCGAGCAAAATATGACCTTACAGGGGTTAGTCAGCCAAGTGTCCCTATACAGTAAAATGCAGATTTTAAGTGTTGTTGAGAAAGATAATAATTTAATTGAAATTTTGTTGCATGTTTTACTTAATGCCAATTCGCAAAGTGATATGGTAACAGACCGTGAAAAGATTATCTCATGGATTTAGTATTAGCATTACCGCGACACATTTTGTTATTTCCATGACAGACAATGTCGACAATAATTGCAATTTACATCTAGTCCCGGTTGGCACAGTTAGTAACGCACCATCTGGTTACGATACCTAACTAAAATCATTTAAAATTAATTGACACCTTCGTTTCCAAAGAACAAAAATCTTTGTTTATTTCTCAGTTAACCCAGTGTTTGGACTATTTTAACAGCGGTGACGCGAACTCGCGTGACGACATGTGAATGTAATATTCGTCAAGCAGATTTTAATTTAACTGATTGCAATTAATTGAAACCTTCATTTAAAAGATTGATTTGATACCGCGAGTCCACAGGTGGTAGCTTAGTGTCTTTAAACAATAATGATAAAAAGACATGGCACGCGTAGATTTCTTGTCGCGAAATCATCCCCCGTGTATCGGATCTGAGTTTAAAGCAGAATTTAAGAAAATAGTCAAACTTAGCTGAACTAATTTGTAATTGGTTACTTGCTGAAAAGTAGCGCGACTTTGAAATGTCTAAGCTCATTACTGATCTAACTAGTGGACAATTAAATGATGACTGAACAACAGAACTTACGATATTCGCAAAGGTCTCCATCGTAAGATGCAACGTAACAGTCGTACTTAGTGCTTACCAATATTACCTGGAGCGATCAGATTGTCAGTCGTGAACAACGACATGAATCAGTCATTCATTTCGGCTAAAATCTTAGAGAAATTTGATGACATTTTGAGCATAACAGGGTTATTGTTAAAGTTAATGTTAACTACGGTAGAAACAAAAGATCGTTCATATCAAGACTCCTTAGTCAACGTCAACTTGTTATTTTTAACTGTACAATCAATGTGTGACAAAAGAACTGTTTATTGATAAGGTAATACAGCCCGTTTCATTTATCCGCTCACAACCTAGAGTTCGAGACATAAATGTGGTGTGAGATGATGCCTGACACATAGAGCATGCCGCCACTTATGAAACGCGTAAGTTTGTTCAAACAAAGGCGCACGTAAATCAATTCCCTGTTGGTGACTTTGTTTTGATTATGAATGAGAAACGTAATCAAATAAAATTTGATCAGAATTATGAAAGTCCCTTTGTAGTCATAGAGTTGTAGAGGTTCTTTGTGGAGACCGCTATAGATTAAAGACGCTTAATATTTGTAATCGTGTATGCACACGATAAGTGGAAAAAGATGACGGAGAATCAAAGTATAACTGACAAGATTGTAGTAAAGGAAAGTAACGATGGTCTAACGATGGTTAGAGATGAGAATAGTGCGTTGAGTTTGCATAATGGTCGGACCGTACCAGAGGTTGTCGTGTAGCCGTAGCTCAGTAGAAATCGGCGTCTACTATTTAGTAGTCCGTGAGTACGCGGTGGGCAGTCAACTCTGGCGGAGGTTTGGATGGGTTTCAAGGGAAACCATTGTGAGTCCGGTGGTGACTCGGCGATCCTGGAGGGATGCGCATGATGGACCAGAGATTATGTAGAGCTCAAGCACATGTTTTGATTCAGCTGTGATCTATGTGACTCTAGTGAGAGTACGTATTTTGGTTATCAAGTCAGTCGTGTGTTTGATTTTCCTAATTCTTTTGTTTGTAGATTTTGATTCGTTATCGAAGCGTCATGAAAAATGTATTGAGAGCCTCCTCCTCTTTTTGTGAAGTCAGTTATAGATAGAGTTTTGTTGAGTTACTGGTTTTCTGTCAATTGATTTGACGAAAGGTCAGGAGTGACCGAGCTATGTGATACTGTGCTTGGAATATTGTTCCAGATGAACACACAGAGACGTGTGTCCAGCAGGATGGCCGTGTCAAGAGGTCATTCGAACAGTATTGGATTTCAATACGAGGCGCAAGCGGTGTGCTGTCATCGCTTCGGCAGAGTCCGGATTATTACGTCGTGCGAGGCTGCTTGAAGACATTTCGGACGGGAGTACATTCCTCCTCCGATAGCCGTCGTGTGACCACGTAGTTCGGGAACTGTCTCACGTCTCGTTGATAAGAACTTTCTAATAAGAAAATTGTACCACGTGTCTAATCGTGTAGTACCTACTTTGTGTTAAACTCACTTGTAAAGTTCCTACGCATTTGTTCTTGTTCGTGAACCCCATCGAAGCCCACACATCATGTTTACTGAAGAGGACCAACACCAATACCATCCATCCTGACTCTCTTAGTACCACTTCCGCCGACATATTGTTAATGAGGTAAGTCATATGCTCGCCCAGACTTCCAAGGATTCTATGCAGAAAAATTCCAGATATTGCATACAAATCTTTTGTGTTAGATTTTTTTAACTTTAATTTGGACCGAGTTACAATGTCGTATTGACTCACAATCCGAAAATTAAACTGCAATTTATCCATTGAAACTTTTTTTTAAATTTTTAATGCTTTTTTACTATTGGGGGAACAAATATGTAGTCGTAATAGAAAAATTAATCAATGTGCAGTTCTAACAAAACAAAAAATATATTATTTTATGCCCGCCGTTACAAGGTTCCGTTGTCAATTTTTGATGAATTGTCAAAATGTTACCTATTAAAATGACCCGACTATAGCTGTACCCTCTGCCACGCTTTGCTGTGGAACATTGTATTGCAAACATTAAATAAAAACAATCCTTGATGCGGATTATGTATCATTTTAAAATTTCAGCTCTATCAGTGCATCACTTTTTGAGTTTTTGAAGCGTATACAAACCAACATAATATTTTGATACATAGAGATTTGTTTGATAAGGTTCAAAGATTTTTATACTACCCCTTTTGCATGACTTGTTTTTCTCTTCATGAACCAAATATTCCAAGAGACGGCAGCAATTTTTGGATAGGTATATCAGGCAAGCTGAAAACTTGTCACAAAGCTCTCCTATTATACCCAACACGGAGGCGCAGACCTGGCAGGTGATTAGAAGAAGAATATAGCAAATACTCACACGAGACTCTTCCGGTGCGTCTCCCCCTGCCTCAATCAGCAAAACGTTAATGTTTTCATTTTCAGTAAGCCTGTTCGCGATTACGCAGCCTGCAGTTCCAGCGCCCACAATCACGAAATCATAAACCACGCAGGCTGAAAGAAAGAAAAAAATGCTGATATTAGAAATGTTCATGTAGGAACCAGAATGCAAAAACTGAAAAAGAACAACAACACAAGAACTAAATAATAACCAAAATGAAATATTAGCTGAATAAAACAAAAATTTTATAACTGACAACAAACATACGATTACGGAAAAATAACCAGAGCGCAATAACCAAATAAAAACAAGAACTGAACAATGCATGAATTAAATAACTACAAAAATTCAAGAGCTGAATAGTAACAAGAATGCAATAAATACTTGAAAAATTATCTGCTTGTCGCAATCTTTTTTTTAATGTGTCAAGAAAGTTCTCGCATAACGAATCAAGAACATAATTCACCATTCTATTAAAAATATATTTGTATAGAATAGTGGTGAACATCCGTTTATACGTACTATTTTTGTTCACCGTTAATCCCGAATAATAATTGCAAATTTGTGTAAATTTTTGATAATATCTTCATATTTTTTATGTGCATTAGACAACATTTTCCCTTTATTAGATTGTAAAATAGTTTTCATATCTCCTGCTCGACAAAGTCCAATTATATGTCATGAAACGTCAAAACAAAGCAAGTGATTGTGACCTTTCAAAATGTAGAGGTAAGTAATATTAAGATTAGATTTCCCTAGGGATTAAAATGATTTGAATTTGGAACGTTAAAATTCGTATGAAAATTCTTACCCATAGTACCATTGTAAAAAGACTTTATTAAAAACTCGAACTTTTTTTTCCAAATATCGAACTGAACTGGCCAGCACGAACAGAAACAAAACACAAAAAAATAAAATATAAAAGGCGCCATTGAGTCAAATTTTGTTAGTTTTGCATTGTATCATTTTAGTTCTTAAAAAAACAACAAAATGTCTTCAAGCGATAGTGAATTGATCCCGAAGTTCATCAAATTGGACGCTTTAGGGATTATTAATAATCTACTTCCGGAAAAATCCAACTATAAAATATTTTACATAGCCCTTTCTTTTAATTGCCTCGCAGAAGATATGAAAAGTAGGGTATTCACCTCTGAAGTAAAAAACTGTCTTGTGTCATAGGCGGCTTGGATCCCTCGCTTCACTCGGGACACTACAACTCCCTCGCTTCGCTCGGGAGTTGACTCGACTCCCTCGCTGCGCTCAGGATCCAATATGACGCCCATGACACAAGACAGTGCTTTACTCCCTTGGTGAATAATCTACTATAATATATAAACATGGAAAATACCTAGATTTGTAAGTGCATTGCTAGTAAATACATGATATCACGCGTAGGATTTCAGACGTATTCACCACTCGGTACCAATTAACATTTACATTATTCTATAGAGTCCAGTGCCTGTCGCGGTCTCCGGTCGCGGTCTCGTGTCACGGTCTCCGGGCGAACTTGTACCTTTAAGGTACAAGTTTGCGCTTAATGAGACTGCATGCAAAAAGGGTCTTCAGAGTGCTCGTTTAGACGTTTTTAGTCGAAAAGGAAACAAGCTAGCTCCATACCCCGCGGGCAAAAAAGCGTCTTGGTGCATGAATTGGTCGAATCAAACTTCACCCGCCCCTCACTACCTCCAATGCTAAACCCTGATGGGACGCTGGGTCACACCCCAATAGAGAAGGCAAGTTTTGTGCATCTCAGTTTGCGGAATCATCGCGTCTAGGTGCTGGTAGCGTAATATCTCCCACTTCACCTGGCAGTCCGATTTTAATGTCGGAAATTCAAATTCACCAAATGGAATTTTGTTTCCTGAGCTTATTGCGTGGATGGGAATCTTGAGGAATCGCTCTATACTAGTCGTCATTAATGGCTACTCGTCGGATCAATGCCGGAGTTCCTCAGGTGTCGATACTCTCTCCCCGGAAAAAAAACCAAGGCCCGGTATCGATTGGGTACGCAGATGATAGCACCGTTGTTATCTAGCGCGAGAGCCTGTGAGCAACAACTTAAGCACTGAGAATGTGAATGCACGATCGAGTTGGAGCAGTGCATACAGTTGGTCGCCTCATATTAGATAGTTTCACAAACTGATTCAGTTTATATTTATTGTTTAATTGAATATGGTTGTTTGGTTTAAAAAAAAAAATTGTTGCCCTTAATTGACTTGTTTTACTCTTACTTTGAATGGCAGTAGAAATAAATTACCAATCTCACGTATGTATTGCGGATTCCATATTGGGATGAAACATCAACAAAAGTGAGTACCTCAAACATGTATCACTTTTATCATCTTTATAGCGTGGAATAATACCTACTGCACCAGAACTGACCTATACAGGACGCAACTACCAAGTTGCAGTTGTGGAATACTGGGCAGCACAAATTAAAAATATAAACTATAATTATAACTGTACCTCTACAAAACATAATAAAAACAAAAATAAATTGAAGCTTTACTTTGTTTTTCGTAATTCAAACAAATAAAACAAATGATGACATAATATTTATATTTGACATAATAATTATATTTGACATATTATTTTATATGGCATATTATTTTATGATATGACATATTAAATATTATTATCTATAATGGCATATTTACCTTAATGTCCATGTTATCTCAACATTTTTTTGATTACTAAAGGCTGTATTCTAATGTAGTTGGTTTTTTGTAAATCGTTTTAGTTGTGAATTAAATAGATAAATATATGGTAAAATATATGATGACGATAGTGTGGATAGTAAATATAATCCATATTAATTTGAAAAAAAAAATGCAATTACCGCAGGGGTTAGTTTCAGGCAGCGGGGCAGGGTTGATGAGACATTGTGCTGCTGCGAAGTATTGCAACGCTGACGAGAACAGTTGCGGTCCATACCCTGTCGTTGGAAACGAACACGATGCGTGGGTTGAATTATTGGCAGTACTGAAAATATAAACATTGAAATAAAATTGCATCTATTTACGACTTATCGATACTATTATTCGATCTATTCAAGATGGCCATCTTGAATCGATATTAACCAAAATGGCGGACAAAATATTGATTCACAACCTACCTCAATATGAGTATCAAATAGAAGGGCTTGATTAGTAGAATACTGTTCACTATAAAAAAAAACAAATCCAAGATAGCCGCCACCACAAAATGGCGAATTATATTTTATTTCACTACTACTTCAATATAGATTTCAAACGAAAAGGCTTGTCTAGTGGAATACTTTACACTATGATACCAGCCAAAGAGCTGACCCCAGGTAGCAACCTAGCGTGGCCCACGTGGAAGTCACTGTTTAGTGACTTCGGACGACGCCGGACCCAAGTGGGCCGCTGCAAAGTTAACATGGCGAAATGGGGATACTCTGACGCAAATAACATTCTGTGTGACTGTGGTGCCACTCAGACCATGCATCACCTGCTGTCATGCCCGCGGTGTCCAACCAGCTGCGCCAGAATTGACCTAATGAAGGCCTCAATACTAGGAGTCACAGTTGCGGAATACTGGGCAGCACAAATTTAAAAGACTCACGCAAAAAAAAAAACACAACATCATCGACACGAAGAAGAAGAAGACTATGATAAACTTCACACATTTTTTTCTAGGGTGAGAATCAAACCTACGAATAAACTCGGGCTTCACAAACAGTCTTACCAGCAAGTAAGCCTTGAGGCTAGTCAAATTATATTTACGTCGCTATTTATTATAAAGAAATAAATAAATATTAATATTGTATTTGAAATTAAAATCCCAAACTTACCAATACATCATCAAGAAAAAAATGAGTAGGTACAGTTAGGTATCCAGAAAACTTTACAATAAAAAAAATATATTTAAGGAACTGGTTTTATTTATACCTTAATTAATGGCAATGAAACAATCAACATAACTGGAAATTGTTTTATCTTACAAACTTACAATTGTTTCATACATATATTGGTTTTAATTGGAACATCAGTTGATTTAATAACTGATAGACAAAAAAACATGTAGTCCAAGATACCAGAGCCGCCAGACGTCGCGTATTTTCTGATGAACGAAATGTGGACGATTGAGTAGAGTTAGCACGTACTAAGAACACATGCTTACCAGCTAACTTGCTAACGCTTAGACGGCCAATGTTTACTTCACTTATTTGCTATCTGTTTTCACGTATGTTATAGGAAATATCGTTAAAAATAAGGCCCCAATACTGCCTGTCAAGACACTTTCCGTCGGCCGTTTTGCATATCAGACGCTTTAAAACTCCCAAAATAATTACTTAAGTTCACTCAAATTCTTATACTCCATTAGTATATATGTTTATCAGAGAACTATTTTAAAGATTTTTCCGAAAAAACAGACCGATTTATGGGGCCAGTCATCCCCTAAACTCAAAATCTCGTACATAAATGTAACATAAGTTATGACCCTTCTGGACCCCATATCCCAAAATTGGCCGTCTATGCAAGTTAGCGGGTAAGCATATGTTCTTAGTAAGTACTAATACTACTCAATCGTACAACATTTCGTTTATCAGAAAAAATGTGAAGTCTGGCGGCTCTAAAGTGGCTAATACTTTTGACAATTTCAAAAACATCTACAAAATATATATACACAGAAATTGTTATAACATATTAGCAAATATTACAAGTTTGACGTCTCGTCACTCTAAATTGAAAAAAAAACATGATAAAATCAATTAATTTAACATAAGACAAACTAAAAAACTATCTGAATAGTGGATTCTGAAAGGTTTTTCAGGGTTTTATAGTATAGTATTACTCGTATGTAGTTGTTTTTTTATTTTAATAGTGCATTTACTATGTATTTACGGTATTTGTGGCATTGTGATTGGAATCGTTTATTTATTGTCTGTAATTTTTTTTTTTTTTAGTTATTGATATGGTTATTTTAATTATTCTGACATTTTAATTTATTTATGACGTTGAATTGATTAATTATTCTAGATTAATTGAATTGGTAGTATCGACTGGAGGTTATTTGATATCAGTTTTAAAATAATTATATTTTGTGTAACTGATTGATAAATATAAATGTAGATAACTATATCTATTTTGAAATTTAATATTGTGACATGTAATATTTTTTATGAAAAAAAAATGATTATGAATATTCATTTGATTTATTCGGATTTCATTTCATTATTACGTATGAACGTAATGATGAAATTATAATATGAAATAATGATTAATTTATAATATGATTGAATTATATGGTTATAGTCATAAAAAACAAACAAAAGCATATAAAATAATAGTAAAGAGTCGTGAACCAATTACAAAAAATATTATTTGTCTCTAAAGGTTATCCTTCTAAGGACTTCCATTTAACGAAATTGCTTAGTGTAAAACTCAGCAGAAGTATAAGAATTGCATACATAGATGATATTTTTGTTTACTCTAAAGTCTCTTTGCCTCCTCTCTTTGCCTCCGTGTGTTCAGTTGGATAGCCTGTTCAACTTATAAAAAAAATGTGTGAGCTTAATTCTTAAATCGTAGTGGGTTATTTCATTATACCTACAAAAAAGAAAGTTATAATTATTATGTCAACTGCTACTGTAGAGGTCGAATTTTATCTTTCTGGTTCAAGTTATCTTACATTTTCTTTTGTGAGATAAATTAATTGATTAGTTGTCTATTACACTTAATTTAATTATTAACATAACAAAAAATAATAATTAAATTACACAAGTGACTGGAAATCTTACTACTTAGAGCGATATCTACCAAACAATGAAATGAGATATGTTAGAACAAAAAGACAAGGAAATATAAGGAGAAATAGCGCCTTCTTAATTTTACTTTAATTAATAACACGTAATACCTACACGGTTTAGTCATTTCTACTCCCTTCAAACGTATACGCTTTGTTTGTGTTACCGACAATTTGTATAATTCGGTATTCTCTGAAATACCTAGGAAATGTATAGAATACCTTAAACATGTAGGTAGTTCATGTAGGACGCCGAAGGTATTCTACGCTTTCCTAGTCATTGTATACAATACCTGAATTATACAGATTGCCGATAACATATTATGCACCTCTGGCTACGTCCCACGTGTCCCCCTGAATGTCAACCCCAAGCTCGTTTATATCTCACTTTAGACCAACACCATTCAATTTATCTCTTATTATTCTACACGCGGGGCAGTTAACTTTAAAGCGACATTTAAAAAACCGGCCTAAGTTCATAAACGAACGGATTAAACCAACGAGGATTAAATGGAGCTTATAATTTCAACGGCCAGCCCCTTTCACAAAGTGTACTGAACCTTTTTTATTAGCAATGTCAACATTTTTAAACAGGTGCTTGTTTAAATAAGTACCAGCAGAGCAATTCTGGCCGAAACACCCTTTTAGCCGCAAAAGCGTGAAATATTTATGACTCTATTTCGTCTGAATTTTTGGTGCCGAATGTATCTAATGAGCTAAGATCAGGGTTCTGAAAAGTTGGTACAAATTTCACAGGGAACAGAAGTTATTTTCTGTATGCTCCTATGTGGTAAGAAGATTTAATTAACCGTGGTTTTGTAAGAACTTTTGAAATTTCACAGAATTTCACGGTTGTGGAATGCGTTGCCTGAGTGGGTTTTCCCCGATGGTTACAATCTTGGTGTCTTCAAGTCGAGAGTGAATCGGTTTCTTCTAGGTAAGTACGCTCCATCGTAGATTTATAATAGTAAAAAAAAACATGTACTTATCGCACAGTTTTGTCACATGTCCACAACTATATATGACCCCGTGGACCCCGAAGGAGCCATGTGACCCCCTGGAGCCAAAACTGGATCCGGCCTTGCGTGTAACAGTGTTCTAACGTGTATTACTCAGTGGCGCGCCTACAATCGATGGCTCCCTATTATTTCTATACCAATTGGCATCGTCATGTGATATGAACAAGAAAGATTCACTGACCGAGTGAATTATGTCGATCTAAAAGGATAAGCTAAGCTTGTCATTAAATTTTCCAACATAATATCGTACTTTTATCCATGTAGACTGCAGGCCCGTGAACAAAATTTATGGGTATTATGATACAGCAGGAGACCTATGTAGGATGATAGAAGGGTATAAAGTAATAATATTGAGCACTATGCCGTCACTTGTAAGCTGTCCAACTGAGTGCAGTTGAAGAGGGGGGTTTCTAAACCTCGATCATTTCTCCTTGTCGCATGTTTTTGTACGGCATTGCGAAATAATGTATTAGAAGAGGTATTGAAACTGTATGGAAATAAAGCCGAACATAATCAAATGACCAATCATATGACCCATAAATTTTATTCACGGGCCTGCAGTCTATTATAGGTTTGCAATTGACCGCCATCTCGCCTGATGTTAGGCACGGATACAGACTTCGGCTGAGCGTGCTTCAAAAGCATAAGCAGTCTACAAAATTTGACTCTTGTTGGGGCCGAGTCCTTCTCAAAACTACAGTAATACCAGAGAAAGTTAAACCTCTTTGGATCGTCTCTAGATTGTCTCCAGAGGCTCCTCCTGCTTTTGTGATCCATCCTAAAGATGCGAACTGTACTCTATACCAGAGTGAATCGGTACCTATTCACTCTGATAGTTTTTTTACTTCGGAAAAAAACTACTAGGTACTAGGACTTGTATTTGAATGGAAGAGTATTTTTAACTCAAATGTGATTACATATTATTAAGATTAGTTCAACTGTTTATAAAGAGATAACTTCCAAGGTTGGAAACCTTTACCTTAACCTTACATAAAACCTTTATTTTGTTTACAGAACCTTACGATTACTTTGAGGATTTACCAACCATACGATTATTATTAAGCAAATGAATCATTCCAATGTTGGTTATTTAGGCTTAACAGATTTAAAAAAAAAAAAATTCAATGAGACTTTTTCAGAAACATGTATTGTAGTGACTAGCAGTGCCCTGCGATTTTGCCTGCGTTCTATTATTTTCGTGAGCTCCTGTTCTATTATTTTATGTTTCATTATTTTCCAGGAATAAAAATTATCCTATGTACTATTTCAGACTATATTTTAACGATATTCAAATATTTAATTTAATCCTTTCAGGCATACCGACGTGATTGAGCAACAAACATTCAAAAACTTTCACCTTTATATTATGATACATTTATTGAGAATCATAAATGTTTTTTTTTTAATAAAGAGTGACGAAACGAGCAGGACATGTGCCTGAAGCAACATGCCTGTCACATCACAACACAGTGACACGCAGCTATTGGAACATGAAGAGTCTAAATCATTACCTAGCACTGCACTGCGCTCATCACCCAGAGATCTAAGATGTTATATCTCTAAGCCCAGTAATTTCTCTGGAAACATTGCCCTTCAAACCGGAACACAGTAATGTTTTCACATTACTGCTTGGCGGTAGAATAACTGGCAAAGGTGTGGTACTTCCCCCGGCGGAGTCTGCTAGGAGTCCTACCACTACAAAACTGGCACTAGCAAATTATAAACTGGCAGTGCCTCCCGGCTTCTACTGCGTAGTTCCCGCAATTTTTCCGGAATGTAAAGAAACCTGTGTGTTTTATTTTTTAAAGTATTACTTTTAACATTCCTTAATTAATACATAAAATCTAATTCTAAGCCTGCACACTGTTCAACAAATAAACATGGTAACAATATTACAAATATTACAAAACGAGACAGTGAGAAGTTGCTTAGGTAGGTTAGGTAGGTACATGACAGTTTTCACTAGGATGACCCGTGTTGAAGACTATTGCACTTTTGCAATATTGGAGACTGTCTGTTGAGGCGGTACCCTCAAGCGTCCTTTGAAGACCGAGCGAAACACAATGCAAGTCACATTTAGTTCAATGATGTATGCAATACAAGAAAGGGAATTAAAAATCACAACTGGAACAATATTCCATACACATGAATTCACAACACTAACTCAGAATATATCAGATAAATTCGATCTGTTCCAAATTTCAACCCATTTGTTCAGCCATTTCGAAGTGACTGAGCAATAATATACGAACATCGAACCATCTCAACTTTGCCATTTATTGTATTAAGTAGGATTTGGAAGAATTTCCAGTAATATCGTCTAAATCATGTAAAATAAACAGTGAAAATTGGATAATAATAAAGTCGTTTGATCAAAAAACGCCTGGCGAACAAACGGTTCAACGACTCCGGGGCAAGAGGGAATATCGGACAAGCCCCGTGGAGCTCGCTCTTGTAGGTAGATAGTCATTCACGGTAGAGCAGACTTTTAGCTTCAACGAAACACATGTCCTTTTATTGTTCAACTAGATGTTTCCACGATTTTCATTCCAATTTAGAGGAAAGTTGCCTAAATTCTTGCTTTTTTTCTATTACAACGACTAAGTAAAAACTATGAGTAAATATGATTTTACGAAATCGTAAATGGCATTTGTATTTACTCATAATAATGAGCAATTTGAGAAACGTCAAAAATCTGGATCTTTCTTATCTATGCTATTCCAATTTGATAAGACTCATTGTAGACTACTGTTGACTTAGGGAAGTACCACGTGTTTGCCGTCAGGTGCACATCAGTAAAGTGCCAATAGTACTGTTTTGTATGGTAGGATAAGTTTTCTAGATAAATAACAGAACCTATCACAAAGAGATCCTACCACATCTCTGGAAATGGCAGTATTTTGGATTTTATATTTCTAGATAAATAACAGAACCTACCACAAAAAGATCCTACCACATCTCTAGATATGGTAGTATTTTGGATTTTATATTTCTAGATGAATAATAGAACCTACCACAAAGAGATCCTACCACATCTCTAGATATGGTAGTATTTTGGATTTTATATTTCTAGATGAATAATAGAACCTACCACAAAGAGATCCTACCACATCTCTGGAAATGGCAGTATTTTGGATTTTATATTTCTAGATAAATAACAGAACCTACCACAAAAAGATCCTACCACATCTCTAGATATGGTAGTATTTCAGATTTTATATTTCTAGATGAATAATAGAACCTACCACAAAGAGATCCTACCACATTTCTGGAAATGGCAGTAATTTGGATTATATTTGAATGCTACATTACATAGTGCCGTTATGGGTGTGTTGTTTACCATTACTCGCAAGACTAACTTGACCAAATTCTTTCTTGTGAAAAAAAAAAAATGTATGCCAAAGCGGCTATAATCCACTCCGGACCAAATTCATTCTTGTGAAAAAAATAAAATAAAATTTATTTTATGCTAAAGCGGCTATAATCCGGAGTGGCTTTGCCTGTGGTACATATTATATAACATATAATATATATCACTCAGGGATTACGTACATATCTAACGGCAAAATATTTTTTAAATCGGTCGAGTACTTAATCCTTAGATCGGCGCGTTAAAACAAAAAAAATCTTCAGCTGTATAATATTAGTATAGAGTATAGATTCCTTAGAAGGTTTATTACACTTACAATTATTGTTTTATTTTATGTTTTTTTATGTTTTACCGTAACAATACTGCGGAACAACTCCGCCAATTAAAATACGACACCGTACAGTACCGTTTTCAATGCACCAATAATTCAATCGTCCATTAATTACCAAAGATCGGTCTAATAATAAGTCTAACTTTTCGTGAACTTTGAAGTAATCGCAAAAATCATAGCACTATGCATTGTAAATATTACAGTAAATAATGTTATCTTAAAATAAGTGTATAGCTTATGGAAATACTTAGAAATCCTTTTTTGTGTAGTAGAACCCAGTGTTTTTCATAATTTGTAGTAATTGGTATATATTTCCCACACAATATCAACTATCTTCAACCTAAGAAAAGTTTGTGCTATGAGAGGTGACTCCTACATAATTATATTATAGCTATGTCGATAGCGAATATAACACTCATATAATTGTAAATAAATACTTACGATAAAGAATCGTCCAGATACAGACAAACTATTATTGTAATATTTTCAAGATTACTTCATTTCTTTAGTTAACATATCAATTTTTACTTGAATGTATGAACAAATAGTTGGCTGAATAATGGTCTATTCTTCAGCTGTTTCGACGGGATTGAGCAACAAATATCCAAACTTTCGCATGTATTTACTACTACATATTCATACGACTGATAGGTACTATTTCTGACTGAAAGGACTGATAGATATTTAGTTCTATTTGGTAATAGGCGGTTTTACTGCTCGCACTGAAGTAAAAGTTGTTCAAAATTATAATAATAATAAATTTTCTTGTTTTTTCTGTTTTGACGTGCCAACGTCCAATAAATCGATGAACGAATCGTGCTGCATGCACGATAAAGCGTCCCGTTACGCTCATTGTACGATTAAGCCGCATCTTTCAATTTTTTGTTGTGACGTTGTCACGTTAAAATATCGTCCGCAAACCAACCGACTTTACAGACAACCATATTTTTTACCTAGTTTTTTTCCTACTACTGCTACTTTTTGTAAACCTCTAAGTATTTTTTTACGACCACTACAGCCGTCAAATGGCGTGTACCTTTACTAATGCTATCAACGATTACGGATGCATATGAAGCAGATATTTATCACGCAAATGACACGGGTATTGTTGTTTATTCGAAAAAAAGTGACGATAAATCACCAGATATCTGCGTAAATCTGAATGTCGGATGACATACGGTTTGGGGAAAACTTGGGCTGATGTTGGGGAGGATGGTATTTGGAGTCAAGAAACGTCTTAACATTAGGGGTAGATACTTTTAGGAAACCACATCGTACGTAGATACATACCTAGAGAAAAATCCACCCTACAACCAGGGGGAGAGCTTATTTTGCACCCGTTTTATAATTTATTTCATTACTTTTTTATTTTCTTAGTCAAATGAAGAGAATAATACTATAAACTATTTTCGTACAAAAAATTAAACCGACTTCAAAGCCACAAATAGGCACTCAAAAGCGAAAAATAAACTAAAATAATTATTTTAAGCGCTACTTACTCATCTATTTGAAGTCGGTGCCAGCCAAATCTAACAGGTTGTGGATAAATACTACTTACCTGTGCCTACATAGCATCAATCTACTAACTTTTTACCTTTTAACCTGACAAAAAGCATTACGAAGAAGACAAATTATAAAATCGGTGCAGTGGTTCTCGAGAAATCAGGTAACATACATTAAAAAAAAACATAAGGATCAAATTGACAACCTCCTCCTTTTTGGAAGTCGGTTATAAACTCCGAATAACCGACCCCTAACTGCTCCAAACAAAAAAGGTGCTCATGACGCTCGGCGCGTTCCCACGTTGAATGGCAAATATCCGTGGCAATAGCCAACCTTTATTCCAGTAATTGATATAGATAATTAAGATGGATAAAAAGTCTGGACATGAAACTATTTCACTAACTACCAGTTGAAAACAGGGCTTATAACGTGGTTCAAAAACCGAAAAAATGCCAACCTATCTTTTTAACCCATTGTAACATTAGGTCCCGCCTTCACTGGGCCTAATGTGGCGTTAAGACACCTCTCCCTGGTCTTTCTAAATAAGCGTGGTAGTGCTGACAGCATACTGGACACATTATCAAATAGTAGTGGGCTTGACCATCAATATTATCTACACATTTATCATCACTGTAAAGATAATTCAGATGCAAGCGAGCAAACAAGCAAGTCAAAAAATCGCGCACGCAATAATGGTCCATAGAGTGGTGGAGATACTTGAAAACGTAGTTTCACTGATATTTCTTTATGGGTATCAGTCCTAAGTTTTAGCTTCAAAATAAATACAACATGACGTGGACGAAAGCTGCGTTTTAACTGAACAATACGTTTTAGTTACAGCACTAGTTGCGTCGGGCCCAATATACTCAGTCTATCACCCAGGTATGACGAAAATAGATTTCCTCAAAAACGAAGCTAGATTTAATACAGTGTCGTTATGCTGTTATAGGCAGGCGTACTGCTTATCACCAGGCGCATATGCTTCTCGGCTTGTCACTCTGTATTACAAAAAGCATGAAAAGCAAATTGTTAAAATTTTCTAATTAGTACCCAGGTACTTTACGATCACGTGATCATACATTTATTTAAAATCTCTATCTCATCCGTTTTGCATCAAACGGAACTTTTTTTTGTTAATATACTTAATAGATACGGTAAAAATAAAATAATAATGATGTATATTCTAAACAACCGAAGCGTAGATATCATCACTTATTCGTAAACGCCGACGAAAAACTTCAGACAGAGGTACAGAAGTTCTGTGTCGACGTTTACAGATAGCTGCTATTTTTCACACGCAACTGATTTAAGTTTACGAAAAGATTTGGGTGATAACCTTGGAATTGCTGTACAAATAGAGGTAACGCTTGTGTTTTTGTTCAACCGAACGCATCAACTTTGATATATCGTTATATAGACAATTCGAACCGAGCCAACAACTGAGTAACTGTCAAACATAAATATTCAAATGTTCTTGTTGTAAAATCAAAATAAAAATAATTTGCCCAGGCGCCAAATGGAGTTGAGTGTGCGTAATATGAGGACCAAACTTAATGTACGGTTTTGGACTCGGAAAAGCTTGCAGATTATGATTCTCGATGTTCCAAGGAGGTGTATTGGTTTTTTTTACAAGAGGTGGCCCTTAACACAAAATGAATGGAGTGACGTCACTTAATGGTACGATTTTTAGGAACAAGTGACGCCACGATACCCCGCTCTGGTTTTTAATGATCTACATTTTTTCCCGGTTTAAATAATTTAAAAAATACTTTTTATATAATTTATGTATATAAAAATGTTATGTTGGTTTGTGTACGCTTCAAAAACTCAAAAAAGTTCTACACCGATCGATCTGAAATTATAGAGTGATATATAATCCGTATCAAGGATTGTTTTTATCTATTTTTTGCATCACAATGTGCCACAGCAAAGCGTGGCAGGGTAAAGCTAGTAATTTATATTTTTCCACAATCTACCTGACTGATTAGAATCACATTAGAATGGCATATATTTGACCTAGCCATGATCTCAATTCTAATAACATTGGCGCCATTGGCCGTTCGAACTTTGCAGTGCGTGAAATAATTCGGGCAGTCCTTCATCTCATACCTTCAATTAAAGATGTTTTATTCCCATACTCGTTGAATAAAATCCCAGTACTCTTTGATGTTTTAATTCATTTAACACGATTCACTCATGCGTTATCTCTTGAAAATTGAGCGGAGATAATTACATCTAAAACTTAATCCTTGTGTTGTTAACTTAAAGGAGATTTCTGAAGGAAAAAGTTTGTAACCAAAATAGGCGTGTCGACAGGTCCTGGTCACTTATTTTAAATTATTTGATATAATGACAGTATTTAAAGAGAATAAAATATGTACCAATTTTAATTTTGATATTTTTTAGTTTACCTTCATTTATGATCATTCAAAGCTGGATGGGCAAGTGCATTTTAAAAGTACGTAATTATTAGAAAATACATTTACCATTGGATAGCCCATATAATTTCAAGTTACTTTTGTTATAAAACCAGTTTCCTAAACGCAATATTTAATATAGCTACCATACAAACTTTACGCGCGACGCATAGAAAATACGACAGTGTGACGTCACGTTTCTGTAGTGATTTGTATAAAGCGTTTTTGGGAGAGTCCAAAATTGTGATTTTGAAATCGTGATCACGGGAAGTTTTTAAGATAAAGTAATTCTTTTATCTATGTTCCAGTTTTTGAGTAGCCTTTTGATGGCACACTATATCAAGAATGAGTCGTCATGCCTATATTATCATACCACCATTGTAACGTAGTGTTACAAAAACATATTTATCAAATAAAAATAAACTAAATAATTAGAAAAAAAGGCAGGGAACATTACACCGTATGCCATACGCTCATTCAACGCTTGCACCAAAAACCCTTTCTAATTCTTTTGGGAAAATTATTTTTTTTTAAATTGGGCCTTAAAGTTAAAATTGACAAAATCACCAGTCAAAATTAACCAGTGCGTGTTGACAGTGACGTTTTATGGAAGCACATATTGAAGCCCAAAGTCGTACAGCGAGCTATGGGAGAGAGCTATGCTCGGAGTCTCTTTGCGCTACAGAATCTGTAATGAGGATATTTGCAAAAGAACGAAAGTGGCCGACATAGCTCAAAAAGTAAGCAAGCTGAAGTGGCAATTGGCAAGCCACATCGCTCGCAGAACTGACAACCGATGGGGAAGAAAGGTTCTCAAGTCAACTCAACCACGAACCGGAAGATATAGTGTTTGACGGGCTCAGTAGGTAGGAATTGCCCGTTCGGGACCACCATACGGTGAAAAGGTGGAACTAAAAAAGTGTATGTCTAAAGTATGGGAAACTTGCAACAGTGGCGCCATGTGTAGTTTTACCAACCGCAAAAAGGGCCTTATCGGGACGTTAAGTTTGTAATTCTGAGCGCTGTCTGTTCGGGACCACCATGTGGTGAAATGTGTGTACTACTAAAATATATGTCTAAAGTATGGGAGAATGGGAGTAGTGGCGCCAATGTTAGTTTTACCAACCGCAAAAAGGGTAAAAAAGCGACGTTAAGTTTGTAATGAGTGTGACGTCACGTGTTCGTGGTCGTTAGTGTGGTGCTCCGGTTGGGGTAATTCGGGCTCCGGGGCAAGATGGGCCCCCGGCCGCGGAGCGCTCCGGCCCCGTAGGCGCCCCGTGTGCGCTCCGGCCCCGTAGGCGCCCCGTGAGCGCTCCGCCCCCGTGGGTGCTCCGCCCCGTGGGTCTGCGAGGGTGCTTCGCCCCCGCGGGCGCTCCGCCCCCGTGGGCGCCCCGTGAACGCTCCGCTCCCGCGGGCGCCCCCGCACGGCTCCCGCGGGGTTCCCACGGTTGAAGCATAATAGTAATATTCTTTATCATTTTCTGTTACAATGCAAACGTTTAGTAACGGAAATCAATATGATAAGACTATATATGAAACAAAGGATGAATAGGAAATGTATATATTTTTCGTAATAGGTAACTAAACTTTATACATATAAAGTTTAGTTAGATAGATCTCAAACTATGCAACATATGCGATTATATTATCTTAGGTTATTTAGGTTATTACTTATGAATGTGTACTAGAAATAAAACAATCATTTAATCAATATTGTTGTTTTTATTTATCCAACTTGTAGAGTTTAAACCAAACCATTTCACCAGTACTTTATCACCTTTTTTTCTAATTACTTTTTCTACCAGGTAGACATCAGGATATTTCACTTTCTGCAACTCTTGTTCATAGAAACCTCCCAATATAGGCTGTCCATTTTCATCTTGCAATTTATAGGTGATTGGATTTGTGGTATCCACTTTCACCACTTTAAATATTTCAGCACTCAATTTCCGGTGTAACCCTTAGAAAATATAGACTTATGTTTGCTTATTCGTACAAAGTCCCCAAGTGCATATCTCGCTTTAGGTCGCATTTTGATAAAATTGTAAACATTAGATATCAGAGCGCTGGCGTTTACATGATTCACGGTCACTGGAGCAACCTTGATAGTGCTGTGAACTTTGTTGTTGTATTATCTATTATGTCACTCAACATACGTCCGTTCCATTTATAGGAATTCTCATATGTAAATTTTGCCAAAGCCAACTTTTAATAGTTCTTATGAGTCTCTCCACAATAGAAGCTTTCTTCACACTATACGTAGAGTAGTGATTAATGTTGTATTTTTTCATCAAAGTCTGAAACTTTTCATTGAAAACTCACGACCGTCATCAGACTGAATATTCTTAGGTCTTCTTTTTAGCGATCTTTACTTAGTATATCTGACATGGCTTGCGTTACATTTTCAGCAGACTTACTCTTGATGGCTTGAACCCATGCATACTTTGAAAATGTATCAATACAAATCAGTATATACTTATGACCGTTATTATACTTGGCATATTGCTGCATATCAATCAAATCAATTTGCCAGGTGTCATCTAACCCCTTCTGGATGAAACGTCTCCGAGGAAAATTTTTACGAGCATTTCTATGTAGCTCGCGAACAACCTGCAACTTGCTCATCTTCTCTAATCTCGCAAATGTGATGAGAACGGTGGTGATGGTGATGACTGTTGCGATGGTTGCACCCGTAATAGCAATGGCTTTGACGATGCCGGCGATGCGAGAGGCAGTCGCGATGACTTTAGCTTTGGTTTTGATGTTGATGACACTGCTGCTGTTGCGGATGATGGTGTTGTCGTCACCGCTACCGGTGACAGTACCGTTGCTACTGCAGCCGCTGCTGGGTGTGATGCTGCAGGTAATGATGGAGCCGGTTTAAGCTTCTCTTTAGGAGAGTGGTATTTCTGTATAGTTTTCAAGATTTCTTCTATACTTTGAGAGTTTTTTTTTATTTCCATAATGCATAGGTTAATAGCCTCATCTAGTTGCTCCTTTACGATTACATCATTTTTAGAAATACCTTTGCGAACATTTCTCAGAAACCGGTTCTCAAAGTTGATTTGAGTCTTCATAATCTTTAGGTTTTGTTGCGAGGTTTTACCATCGTTGCGACGGTCAAGAAAACGTCCAAACTTATCAACAGTCATCTTGTTACTAGATTAGAATTCTTGAAATGAGAGAGTTTTATAGAGTAGAAAAAGGTGATGTTAGTTCAAGATTATGTAGGATGTATTACATTAGCTTCTTGTAATTCCTCAATTATAGCGATAATTTCATTATCATGTGCATTATTGCCAGCACCTTGTGAAGCGATAAGAAGACGTAGACGTTCAACTAACTCATTAGGATCATCCCAATATCTTAAATCAGTGTTTGGATTATATCTTTTCATTACCAAACGTTTGATATTATTTGATGTTGTCGAAGATTGATCCTTGAGACATCCACCTTTCTTAGGTGATGATCGACTTTAATGAATTTAGAGTATTTGAGACTCTTATCACCCTGTATCTGACCGTTAGGTGTAAAATTTCGTCTATGAGCATTAGTCATGGCAACAATTTTGCGATAATCGATACCATCAACCTTTGTAATAAGTGATAGGTTGGGGTCTTTTTTTAAATAAAAGTTCCATCAAACCGGGTGAGTAGTTGAATTTCTCATTTTAATTTTAAAATGATCTTTGTTAAAACTGATAACACTATCTCCTATATGAAGTTTATTTGAATGTATGCGTACTCCATACGGTATTTTGTTTATCTGATTCATTATGAGATTATCCTTGTAGGATTTTGCAATAGAATTAGTATCATCTTCACTGAGATCAGATTTTTGATAGATTCAACCGATTCAATACTCGAGTTGTATGGGTCTGACTCTTCATCAGCGTCTTTATAATCAGCATCATCATCATCATCATCATCAATGGTGCGATCTGTATCAGTGTTATTTTTGTACTGAGAGATGGAACTATCATTCAATTTGTCTCGTTTTTCATCTGTCTCCTTTGTCATCTTTGCTGATTCTCCCCTTGCTTCCATTTGTTTGATAAGAGTATTTAAAGGTTCAGTGATTGGTTGAAACGTTTCCCGCAGATTGGATGTCAATTCAACCTTACCCTCGTTCAGTAACTTAATTTTCTTTTCACAGACTGTACTGATTGAATCAGTTTACGTTTAAGCTTCTTATCACCAAAGATCTGCACCTTTGAAGCACTCATGATGAAATGTTCGATATCTCTCATGTTTACCGGTTTTATCATGATTTAGAGCTGGTATGCACACTCTATAAAACTACAAACATGTCTATTCCTTTTCGATATCGTCCATTGTTCAGCTCGTTCTCTTTATTGATAACTAGAAATCCATACTTTTCTTTCCAGCATTTTCTGCAGAGATCTAGAAATGTATGCCACGACATGTCTGTATTCACATGATCATCGTAAGCATGCTTTAGATTCATCTCATCCTGCTTGAAAATAACAATAAAGTTTGCATTATCTCGCACCAGTTGTTTAGGTATTTTGCTATAGGTTTGACATAGATAAAAACAGTCAACCCTTTGTGCCTACCCATAGCAAAATGCATGCGAATAGGTTCTTGATCTTCCATTGACACATCATCAAATATTATAATACTATTATTGTTAATCTCTTCCGGTGAAGTGACCTCCGTCTTATCTGAGAATGTGTAAAGTTTATTTCTGACACATGTTTGAAAACTTCATTCAAAAACACATATTTTGGCTGATTCAGCGATTTTGAATACAAGTAAATATTTTCAAAAGTTAAACCCTCAGCCTCTAATAGGAGAGAGAGCAAGAGATTTGTTTTACCACACCCGACGGACCGCATACTAAACATCGTATACTGTTAGGCAGCAGCATACCGTGTCTGAAACGGTGCAATCACCGCTGTTTGGGTTCACATTCCATTCTTTAACTGATAAGCGGGTGGGTTGTTTTATAAACTTCATTTCTTCTAGTGAAGTGATGTCTTAAAACTGCTTACACAGTTTTAGTGGGGTTTATAATAAAATTGACGTTAGTACTCGACTGACCTCTACGGTAAGAAAAATGATAATGTACACGAGAAATTTTGTCAGTCGTGAAAAGCCCATTGTCAAGATAGGAGGTGGATTTGTGAATACATTCATTAATAAATTACCTTTCGAGTTACACCTCCCCGGTTATAATTACTGCGGACCTGGAACGAAACTGGAGAAACGCCTTAATAGGGGTGATATTGGTATCAATCCTTTAGACGAGGCGTGCAAAGCGCACGATATAGCTTACGCTCAAGGTCCATCCCTGGAGGATCGAAATAAAGCTGATTTAGAGTTGGCCTCTGCTGCGGCTAGACGTTGGCGTGAATCTAACAGTCTACCCGAAAGAGTGTTTGCTCTCGGAATCAATAAAATTATGAAGTTTAAAGCGAAACGTGGTATGGGAATGCATCTTAAAAATGTCATATCAGCCGCACGTAAAGCTGTAAAGAAACGTATCTCAAATAAAGCATCATCATCATCAACATCACCGATGACGGCGGCCACCAGTAAAAAGCTGATGAGCGTAGCAGTGAAGGCTGCCAAAATGAGTATGAAGAACAAGAAGAGACAAAACTTGAAAAAACCGAGGGTTATTCCTATTCCGAAAAGGGAGGCTTTTTACCGTTGATACCTATTCTCGGAGCATTGGCGGCTGCCGGCACTTTAGCGGGTGGGGTCACAACGGCTGCCAAAAACATTTATGAGATGGCACACAAGAAAGATCCTACAAAAATCGATGTTACACCGCATCCCTTAGGCAAGGGTATGTACTTAGCACCCTACAAAAAAGGAATGGGTCTCTATTTGTCACCCTATCAAAAAACTAAAATAGCCCTACCAAATCGCGCTCTCTATGACTTTGAACTCGTGAAGTATGCTAAACAGATGAAATTTCCCCATTTTCGCGGGTGTTTATGAGAGATGGTCTCAGAAGTTCGAAACCTTGGAGGCGTGAGACGGGGATCGTTAATTTAGACGATTCACATGGGGCGGGAACACATTGGGTATCGTATGCGAAGAAGGATCAGTGTTGTGAATACTTTGACAGCTACGGGGATCTCAGACCACCGCAAGAGTTTCTCACTTACATGAAGAATGGTGGTGTTGACCCTGAAACCATTAGATATAACTATAACAATATGCAAAAGAGTGTAGATTATAACTGTGGTCATTTATGTTTACGTTTTCTGTTAAATGTATGTATGACAATGTTCAAGAAATAAAAAAATGGTATTAAAATGTGATTATTGTTTTATTACCTCATTCAATAGTCTCACCTTGTACAGTGACAATGTCTCTTACCATATCGTTAAACGGCCACAGTTCAATTTTGAATTTAGACTTTTTTCCCTGTATCGAATTGGGAGAAGGTGAATACGAGTGTGAAAACTCAATACCTAATGTGGATGTTACCAATAACCTATTTCACTATGGAGATAATATCATTAAAATTCCCGAGGGGTCTTATGAGTTGGAGGATATTATACGACACTTGAATAGAGAGTTACTAATGAATGCAAAGGATGATGGAAACAAGTTGATAGATATAGAGGCTAATACAAACACCATGAAATGTCTATTCTATTCACCCGAGTATGATATACATTTTGAAAAAAGTAATAGTGTTGGAGGTATATTTGGCTTCTCTAAAAAGATGTTACCGAAAAAGTCTATACATATATCAGATCAGTCTATAAACATAGTCACCACCAACTCTATAAGAATAGAGTGCAATATCATTCAAGGTTCATTCATTAACAACAAACCGTCACATGTACTACATGAATTTACTCCGACGGTACCACCTGGATTTCAAATAATCGAGTGTCCTCCCAATCTTGTTTATCTACCTTTGAAGGTCAACACAATCCAGAACCTTCAAATACGTATTGTTAATGAACAAGGAAACTGGTTAATTTTAGAAAAGAAAATATTTCTTTACGTTTACATATAAGAAAGAGATAACGACTATGATTATCTATAAAGATATTGTTGAAGCAGCACAAACCCATAGTCTTGGTGAGTGATGTAGCAGAGACAACACCTCCACAGCAATTTTCAACAGGTGTCGCTCTCCTATCGAATATTATCGCCAACAAAAGCAGAAAATCAATACTCAAAACCACGATAAACCTAAACTGACTGCAGAAAACATATTGTTTTTAAAATCACTCGGTCTAAAGTGTACGCAATAATGTCTTCAATTTTAAATATTGGTCAAAAGGTGTTGTTCGACGATAGTATTGAGGGTATCGAATACCATTCGTACACACCTTTCAATGAATCCTACAAAACAATGATGAAATACGCATCCATATCAATAACCAAGATGCAATAGTACTACCGAGTGAGAGTCAACTGATAATTGAAGGCAACACTACTAAAACTTCTGCTTTTACCAACAACGCACCTGCTTTCCTGTTCCAAGACATTCGTTATGAATTGAATGGTGTGGAGATTGATCGGTCAAAGAACTGTGGTATCACTACAACGATGAAAGGGCTCTTATCATACTCTGAGGAAGACAGCAATGCTTTGGAAAACAGCGGATGGAATTTGAATGGTTTCAAAGAGATTGACGGGGACTTTTGTTTTACAGTACCACTCCGACATCTTTTAGGATTTGCTGAGGACTACAATAAAGTGATTGTGAACGTTAAACATGAGCTAATCTTGAACCGTAGCTCTACAGATCTAAATTGTGCGATATCAAAGGATCTAAGCAAAACAATAGATGTAAATATAACCCGCATCATATGGAGGATGCCTATAGTTAAAGTATCTGATAAAGAAAAACTACGCTTGTTGAACTACGTGGAAGATAACATTCCGGTGTCTATAGCGTTTAGAACATGGGATTTATATGAGTATCCAGTACTACCGACCTCTCAAAAACATGTATGGACAGTAAAACTAGCACACTGTTGGAGAGACCTCGTTTTGTTATTATCGGATTTCAACATTTACGTAATAATGATGTCAACAAAGATAAGAGTGTGTTTGATCATAGTAATTTTATAATGCACGGCTTTATCTCAACTCTCAGTACTACCCGTATGACTCATTCTCCAATGATTTTGAAAAAGGTCTCTACTCGCTTCTGTATCAGGCATTTAGCAGTTTTAAAAGAGAGTACTATGGGATGAAGGGTTCGAATGTTCAAGTAAATCCACCACACTTTAAAACTAAATCACCTCTTATTGTTATCGATTGTTCACGACAAGCTGATTCGCTTCGTTCAGGTGCTGGTGGGGCTATTGATATCAAATTGGAGCTAGAGTTTAAAAAGTCTTTACCCTCTGACACAACAGCCTACTGTTTAATTTTAAACGACTCACTGTTTGAGTATAGCATGCTTACCAAGTCTGTTCGCAAAATAACAAACTAATAAAAACGCTTCAAAGTGCCTATTTGACCCGATCTGTTCTATATCCGATCTGGTCTGTTCTATATCCGATCTGGTCTGTTCTATATCTAATCTGATCTGCTATATACCTCATCGGTTGTATATCAGATCTGTTGATCAGGTCTGATCGGTAGAATGGTTTATAAGCAATTATGTTCATCAGAACCAGTTCAGTTGCTCCTCGAGAGTCACATCGATATAATATCGATATAATATGTTCGACACACTGCAATACTCCTACACTCCATCGATTCCATCGGTTAATTTTGAGTTCTGTAAACATGTATATCACCACAATACAGAGTCGACAAAGTTGTCTATTGCAACATACCTAAAACCGATGAGTTCAACAAGTGTTGGATTAGATATCTTCATCGATATCAACAATCAGATCACTTTAACGAAGCAAGAATGGGATAATATAGTGGAAGTTAACGCTAGAGATATATCTGATTTCTTCAGCAACGGTCAATCTTCGTCAACTCGAGAACACCAGCAGCAGCAGCAGCAGCAGCAGCAGCAGTCACCTATAAGCTATGTCAATATGCAAGAAGAAGGAAGAGAGTTTTGTAATGATTTATGCAGGAATGCAATCGATGAGATTGTGTAAACAACAATGGTTACATTTAAATGAGATATTAAATTGTATCACTCTACGTCTATTAAACATGTGTAGAGTTAAATTAGTCTATGAAAACCGCTTAAATTTCTTTAGGAAAAAGTTTAAAATGAGTCAGGTTACTTCAATGTATGAAGCTGTTGTAGTTATGGATTCCGCTCATAATCACACATCTCTTGTCGATGTTGAAATTAAATGTTTTGCACTACCATATTTGTTTTATTCTAGTTTGATTTAAGTTTATGTAATACATGTTTAGCTAATTATAGAAAATAAACAGTTACTCCAACACAAAATACTTTTTTATTTCTTATCTATACCTTTCCGCAGACTTCCCTTGATAGTAGAATGTTAACTATATATAAAAGAATCCCCTTTTACACGGTATCAGTTACCCACAAACATTCAAGCGGCCTGTTTTAACTGTTGCAACAATGCAAAAGTGTCATTTTGTAACGTTGAAGTTTTGAACAATCGGTTAATTGCTCACTCGAGAACGAAACGTCACAAGTTGTTGTGTAAGCAAGACTCTGAAGACTTTTTTCACCTCCATCATAGATTCGGCCTTCAAATGTAGAATTATATCTTATAGAATCAACGGTTCTATATCCATTTTAGACCCTAGACTTTATCTAGCAAAAGTATCCACAAAGTTCAAGAACTGCTCAAGTTTGAACTGAAAACCTACAAACATATCAAGGTTAATTTAGAACTATTCTGCACGTTTACAATAACAAAGCTGAAAAGTAATGATGCTAACGATGAAATGATAAGAGATTTGAAATCCTTCAACTCGAGAAATGTGACTTTGGACATTTCATCAGACCTCTCTAAATACTATACCAATGTGTGCTCCAGTATTTTGAAAAAGTGTGAAGAGTTTCAAGAGAAAGACAGCGGTTGGGCATTGGAAAAAATTGAATTTCTCGAGGTTAATATCAACGAGTATAAACCGCTGCAAGAGGGTTCGTACATCCCACTACCCAGCTGGATCCAAAGAAAATTTGCTTGTGTAAATGTAAAAAACAAGGATGACGCTTGTTTTTTTCAAGCTATAGTGTCCGCTCTCTATCCAGCCGAATCACATGTGGATCGACCATCTTCTTATCCATCCTACGAGAGTGTGCTGAAAACTGAAGGTATCACCACACCAGTGTCTGCAAGCGGAATCAAACGTTTTGAAGTGATAAATGAAATAAAAGTGAACGTATACGGTATTGAAAATGATAGAAAAGAATTGTACCATTGTATATTTCATCGAAAAGTTATGATAAACATGTTAATCTATTGTTCTATGAAGATAAGAACAGTAATGCATCTCACTACTGTTGGATAAAAAACTTATCTCGTTTATTGAGCTCTCAAGTCAGTAAACATAATCACCGTGTCTACTTTTGTGAGGGATGCCTACAACGTTTCAACAGTGAGAGTAAATTACAACTTCATAGAAAAATAGGTTGTCATAGAGCTTTAATAGAACTACCTTCTCCAGACAAACAATATCTCACATTCAAAAATGTAAGTCATCAACTCCCACTTCCGTTTGTGATATATGCAGACTCTGAGTCAATATTGAAACCTGTTAAAGTTCCGAGTGAGCAGAGAAGCACATATTTTACTCATGAACATATACCATGTAGTTATGGTTACTATGTGCACTGTAATTTTGACAACTCACTATCAAAATTTGTTATGTATCGCGGTGAGGATTGTGTAGAGAAATTTGTAGAAAATATTTGCACTGATTTGGCAATTATCGTTGAGATTCTCTCAAACAAAACACCTCGCGAGCCTATAACTCTAGCCCATGAAACAATGTTAACTGCTAAATCATGTTACATTTGCAATATAGATTTCCTACCTGATGATGTGAAATTCATCGATCATTGTCATTGTTCTGGGAAGATTAGAGGGCTAGCTCATAATGAGTGTAATTTAAAATATACAATACCAAACTATGTCCCCATTTTCTTCCATAATTTAAGCGGATATGATAGTCACATGTTTATTAAACAGTTGGCCGCCGTAGACGGTGATGAAATTCACTGTATACCACAACACAAAGAGAGGTACATTTCATTCAGTAAGAAGTTTCACTTTAATGGTAAAGAAATTACCATGCGATTTGTAGACTCCTTAAAGTTTATGTCTTCTAGTTTGGATAAATTAGTCAAAATTTATCACCTAATCAATTTCAAATACTTCCACGATTCTGTTCAAATCTCGAACAGATGAATCTCTTAACTCGAAAAGGTGTATTTCCTTATGAATACTTAGATTGTTGGTCTAAACTCAACGATAACAGCTTACCCAACAAAGAATCCTTCTACAGCGAGCTGACGCAAAACGGTATTTCAGATAGTGATTATCTACATGCGCAAAAGTATGGGAAACGTTTCAAATAAACTCATTGGGAGAATACTCAGATTTATATCTCAAGACCGATGTCCTACTGTTGGCGGAAGTTTTTGAAAACTTTCGAACCGTTTGCTTGAATGCGTATAAATTAGACCCTTGTAGATATCTCACAGTCCCAAGCCTATCGTGGGATGCCATGTTGAGAGAGACGCGTGTAAACTTGCAACTTCTCACCGACTATGAGATGGTTCAGTTTATTCAATCTGGAATTAGAGGTGGTATTAGTCAGGTATCTGGAAGGTATGCCAAAGCCAACAATGTTTTTATGGATCCTGAACGCTATGATACCAATCAGCAAAACAATTTCATAATGTACTTGGATATCAACAATCTTTACGGTCATGCAATGCGTCAAAATCTACCAATAGGTCACTTTGTTTGGTTGACTGATAGTGAAATTAATACATTTGATATATTAGCTCAACAACCCAACTCAGATAGAGGTTACATTTTGGAAGTGGATCTTGAATATCCACACACCCTTCACGATCAACACAATGACTACCCCTTTTGCGCTGAAACAAAAACTCCACCTAAAGGTAAAAGTAAGAAACTACTTCTTACTCTTGCAGATAAAACAAATTACACTATCCACTATTTAACGTTAAAACAATGTCTAGAAAATGGTCTTATATGTAAAAAAAATTCATAGAATATTAGCTTTTCCAACAATCCCCATGGCTCAGATCCTATATAGATTTGAACACCGTCAAACGACAAAATGCAGCAAACTCATTCGAAAAAGACTTTTTTAAACTTATGAACAACTCTATTTTCGGGAAAACCATAGAAAACGTTGATAAAAGAGTCAATGTTAAACTGTGTAACAGTTGGAATGATGAATACTACAAAACCAAATGTAAATATGGAGCTGCTAGGTACATGTCTCTTCCAAACTTTCACAGTTGTACTATTTTCTCGGAAGATTTAGTAGCAGTACAATTGAATAAGACGAAAATCATGTATGACAAACCCATCTATGTGGGCTTCACAGTATTAGAACTCTCAAAGTATTTCATGTATGACTTTCACTATTCCTACATGTTACCCAAATACAAAAACAACTTGCAATTACTGTACACAGACACCGACGCAAATAAGCATAATGTTTATACAAGGGTTTCTAGAAAAAAGGTTATTTCCGGTAATGATGATAAGAGATACATTTGTGATGATGGTGTAAACACCCTAGCCTGGGGTCATTATAAGATTAAATAAAAAATACATTTTTAAATATGTTTACATTATTGTTTTATTCATCAATCCCTCGGTTAGACAGATTCCTATCAATTACATGGTAGGAACACTTTTTGTTGTAGTAATACATAAAAATAAACGGGCAGTGGGAAAACAGACGACGATGCTCTTCCCAAGGGTCATCCTTCTCCTCCCAGTGCCACACACCACCACCGCAGTAGAAGCACTTCGCCCTGTCTTCACGCCCCGTGTAGAAAAACCAGCTCCGCCATCTGTTCCGGTGTCTGCCGCTTGTCCTCAGGCCAACCGACAAAAGTACTTAGACGTGCCGCCTTCGTACTAAGACACGGAAACAGTGGGTTGTACGCACACATATTTAATAAAAAAAAATTTTATTTATTATTTGTTAAAGAACACGCTCTCCGTCAGGTGATGCAATCAACTGCTTTATAAGGTTACTAACTATCTAACTATCATCTTTAACCTAACCTCAACTTCCTACGATAAGTTTTATAGATAAGACACACAACTAGTGTTGTGAAACCATACTCGCGATAAGCTGATTGACCAATCAATAATACCACTTCAAACCGTGGGAACCCCGCGGGAGCCGTGCGGGGCGCCCGCGCGAGCGGAGCGTTCACGGGGCGCCCACGGGGCGGAGCGCCCGCGGGGCGAAGCACCCTCGCAGACCCACGGGGCGGAGCACCCACGGGGCGGAGCGCTCACGGGCGCCTACGGGGCCGGAGCGCACACAGGGGCGCCTACGGGGCCGGAGCGCCCGCGGCCGGGGCCCATCTTGCCCCGGAGCCCGAATTACCCCAACCGGAGCACCACACTAACGACCACGAACACGTGACGTCACACTCATTACAAACTTAACGTCGCTTTTTTACCCTTTTTGCGGTTGGTAAAACTAACATTGGCGCCACTACTCCCATTCTCCCATACTTTAGACATATATTTTAGTAGTACACATATTTCACCACATGGTGGTCCCGAACAGACAGCGCTCAGAATTACAAACTTAACGTCCCGATAAGGCCCTTTTTGCGGTTGGTAAAACTACACATGGCGCCACTGCTGCAAGTTTCCCATACTTTAGACATACACTTTTTTAGTTCCACCTTTTCACCGTATGGTGGTCCCGAACGGGCAATTCCTACCTACTGGGCTCCCACTAGATGGACGCTCAAAACAACGATACAAAGGTCGCTGGAAACCGCTGGTTGCAGGTTGCGCACGACCCTTCGTTTTGGAAATCTAGGGGCAGGTCAATGTTCAGCAGTGGACGTCTTGCGGCTGATGATGATGTTTATTGATGTGGTATTATGGAAGATAGAATTCCTGATTATTCGATGAAGTTTCATTCATCGAGTAATTGCTCTCATTTAACTACGGTAAATGTGCCGAAATAAAAATATCGACCAACATAACGAGAGTTACGTTTTCCGAGCGTGTGTCTATATAAATGCCATAACAAAACCTTGGAATGCGTCAGTTAAAAATGTTACGCCGTTAGATTAACAATTTAACTAACTTAACCTATTTGTGGTTTATAAACTCGCTCTTTATATTACACAAGCTGAGGACTGAGATGACAATTTTACAATAACGTGTACTCTCTCAACATAAACTGCTCTAAAGTTCGGTAGAGAATAGAGGCTACTTGAAACCTATTACCATAACCCCTCTCAAAAAACTGAAACCGCTAAGCCGTTTTGCTGAAAATAGTATCAGTGGAATGCATGCGAGTGTCATGGTCTTATTTAACGTTAAAAGTGTTAGAGTGAACGTGATCGATGATGCAGTCCAATGAACAGGTATTATAGAACGAGTTTTGCTTAATAATGTAATTAATTGTCTATGACTATCTACAAAAGAATCAATTGTCTCGTTAAGCATTTATATACCTCTACGGTTTTTTAAATAAAGTGGGATGAGACGAGCAGGATATGTGCCTGATGGTAAGCAACATGCCTGCCACATAACAGCACAGTGACACGCAGCTATTGGAACATGAGAAGACCAAATCATTACTTAGCACTGCACTGCGCTCGTCGCGCAGAGATCTAAGATGTTATATCTCTAATCCCTGTAATTTCTCTGGATACATTGCCCTTCAAACCGGAACACAGTAATTTTGCACATTATTGCTTGGCGGTAGAATAACTGGCAAAGATGTGGTACTTCCCCAGGCGGGCTCTGCCAAGAGTCTTACCACTGCAATATGGTTATTTCCACAAAATAACCGCAATCGTGTGATATCGTTGTGTTATTGTGGATTCGCCACAAAGTTAATTCGCCACAAAAATGTGTGTTCTTACAACACTCGAGTCAGTCTACTGAACACCATATTCTATAGATTTCACGGTCAATATAAAAGTCATGCCATTTCACCGCACAAATACGAAAAGAATGTCACATAACATTTGCTCGCAAAACTAGAAGGTCGCTCGTGTCACATAAAGTGATAGAAGATAGAAGTGTGGACAGAAAGGACATTGGAGAAAGCAGTATTCATATTGGCGAACCCTTTTGAAATCTTTGCTAGTTGGTATATATATGTCTATGTTGTTTTTTAAGGCTGTGATATCATTAAACATATGCAAGGCAGCTAAGCGGATTGAGATTCATTGAGACAGCCTCGAAAAAAAAAACATCAATTTTACTTACTTTTATAGGTTTACACTTGACCACCATCTCACTAGATGTTAAGCGACGATGCAATGTGCTTATCTAGAAGAAATTAATTCACTCTCAATTTGAAAACACTAAAATTAAAACCATCGGTATAGAATGTTCCTATATTAGAATAGATTTCGTTTTCTGCAATAGTATTAACTCAATAACATATAATAAATATAATAGAATTCTAGACCACCAGATGTTTTTACACTAATTTCATGTCTTTAGTGTCACTCGCGAGACTGAGACGAATTTTTGATTGACGTGTGAATCATAAAAATCGGCACAGGTGTTTGGTCTGTATAGTGCTTCAAATGATCATAAATACATACATAGACTGATAAACACATTACCACTCCTTTGCGTCACGCAGTCGGGTAAAAAATAGAGGACATTCAGTACCTTTATTTTTACCGGTGTAGTTTACGTTCATGTAATTTTCTCGCAATTAAACACCTATGTTGGTATTTCATACTATAATATATTCTGTTTCACTAAATTAATTTCAACCAGACCCGTTCATCCGATCCCATGATTCATAGACGACGCATTACACAGCTTAGACCTTATCACAAAAGTAGAGCCAAACCTTTTTGCTCGAGTCTTTGGAACGTCAAACATAAATCGATTTCGCTTATTCGATCTATTTGAAATCGGTGCCAGACAAGTCAAATAGCTAGTAGATAGACACCATATACGTAGTAAGTAGGCAAATACTTGTAGGTAATCAAAGGTATCTACTTGTACTACCAGTTAGAATTGGCTGCCACCGACTTCAAATTGAGTTGGTAGGGCTTATAATAATTATATTAATTTACTTATTTTCGATTTTGAGTCAAGTCGGTGTAAGTTTTTGTATCAAATTATTTAATTTTACCTCTTTAGTGCAAAACAAGTTTTCAATAATACACTTAAAACAATTTCGTGGTGATATGATTGATATCATAATTTTTGGGATGTCTACAACTAAGTCATCCAGATAAAACAAACTTACACAGTAAACAAATTTTTTTAATTTACTAAAACCTAAAATTAGTTTTATTTAAAAAATCACCACACATTGATTTAAAAAATCTATGTGGGAAGCTATTCGGGAAGCATATCTTATGCAATTATATTTTTTTTATTTGTGCATTTTTTTTCTTTGATATTAATTCAGGTTCACTATATTTTAACTGAATCAATCGACAATAAAATAACAACATTTTATCGTACAACACTATCATTGACATTTACCTCTCCGCAACAATATCTCTATCGCAACAATCGAATTCCGAAATCGAAGTTCCAAATTTGAATTACCCTATATTTTCCCTTTAGACTACAAACAGGCTCGTGAACAAAATTTATGGGTCATATGAACCACCAGGAGACCTATGTAGGATGATAAAAGGGTATAAAAACGCAATTTGTGGGCGGTTCTTTGATATAATCAAGGACAAATACGAAAAGAGTAAGAATTTGTTTTCAAAAAAACTCAGGTTTAAATCTAAACGTTTAATTGATGTAAACTATTAATTTGATTAATTTTTGTTATATTCTATATATGTTTTGTAAATTCCTAACTATATATAGTTAGATACTTGTGTTTGTTCGCTCCCCGTATGTGGTATCTACTTGTCTCTACTTGTTCTATCTGTATTAACTATTTTTTCTTTCAGTTTGTTTTATCAGTGAAAACTGTATTTGGCCTCAGTGTTTCCACTCATCTAAATTTTATGCTTGTGTAATGCTGTTTGTTTTCCATTTAGAATAAAAAAATAAAAATAAAATAATAAGATTGAACACTATGCCGTCACTTGAAAACTGTCCAACTGAGTACAGGTGAAGATAAGGGGTTGCAAATCTCGATTATTTGTCCTTGTCAACTGATTTTTGTACGGCATTGCGGAATAATGAATTAGATGAAGAAATGAAACTATACACCGCTTCTTATAATAATATTATATAGTCTGTAAATCACAGTGAAAATAACCGAGTGACCAAATTTGGAGTGGGGATGATGCTAGGTTTTTTATTTTCGTTACGGAATGTCTTGATTCGATCGCCGCGCTCAAAGCCCGCGATAAAAGCTATGCAATAACTTAAAAATATGTGTCGCATATTTTTAAACCCCGACCACAAAAAGGGGTGTTATGAGTTTGACGTCAATATCTGTCTGTGTGTGTGTCTGTGGCACCGTAGAGCTTAAACGGATGAGCCAATTTCTATGCGGTTTTTTTATTGAAGGTTAATATCGGTGTGGATGTTCTTAACTATGTTTGATTAATATCGTTTCAAGATGGCCGCCTCCACAAAATGGTGGACAAAATACTTCTTCACAAATCTACCTCAATATGGGTTTTAAATCAAAGAGCTTGACTAGTAAAATACTATATATACACTATAACAAATTTTAAATCAAAGATGGCCGCCTCCACAAAATGGCTAATCTTATAATTTTTTTCACTACCACCTCAATATGGGTATCAAACGAAAGGGCTTGACTAGCAAAATACTTTGCACTATGACAAATTTCAAATCCAAGATGGCTGCTACCACAAAATGGCGAAGTTAATTTATTTTTCCACAACTCCCTTACTATGGGTATCAAATGAAAGGGATTGACTAGTAGAATGTTATACAAATAACAAATATGAGGTAGTCGGAGGTTAATCAATATTAATTTTGTTTTTGTCTATAATTTTTATATATTTTTGACCCGGTCATTACCGCAATTAGTACAGCCTTAGTATTTCTAGAGTGCAATTTTCTCATTGTATTTCTCTACACACTATCTATAAAGGAATAAAAAATGACGATAAACTCAAAGGAATTCTTCGTATTGTTTAAAAACTATTTGAAAACAGAGTCGTAGGTAGGTATGCGAAATGCACTGAATTCTTGTTCAGCGTTGCTAACAAAGAGGGGCGTTTAACATCGGTGCTTTGATAGCGAGGAATATATTATCCTTGTATTGGCAAAAGGAGAGCTAAATGAAACAAAGTTATCGACTTGTTTGCTAATTTATTTGTGTACACGTGTATTTGTATAAACTATTAGCTATACCAAGGATATTTTTATAAATATCTCTGGTTGAATGGTAAACACATGCAGATATACGAATTATAAGTATAAATGTTATCTTGGTATTAAAAACAAGGTTACAGATATTTAATTAGGTTAACGGGAAACTCACGAATGATACGGTCAGTCAATCCGACTCGAGTTTCGGCCGCGTTCGGCGGCCTTTTTCGAGGAGAGTGCACGCGCGCGATGTCTGCCCGTTTGGCACTGCTTGTCAGTGTGAGTGCACTCTCCTTAAAAATGGCCGCCGGACGCGGCCAAAACTCGAGTCGGATTGACCAACCATATTACACGTGAGTTTCCCGTTAACCCAATTAAACAATAAATTTTATCAGCAACCAGTACAATTCAGGTGTTTTTTTTAATTTAAATTAGCCACTTCACAGACTCCGGGGTCCGTGATATTTGTCATTACAATATTTTTTTTTACACATTTGTTGGATAAGGAGAAGAAGAGGAAAATAGGAGGGAGTAGGGTATATATAAAAAAATCTAATTCTAGTGCTCGTCTGTAGAGCCGATCACTACCGGTTGGGATTCCGCTAGTAATCGACTCGACATCGAGTGTTTGCCTAATTACCTTTTGCCATTTGCTATAATTCAGGTGTTGTATATAATAACCAGGCAATGTATAGAATACCTGGGGCGTCCAGGCAATGTATGAAATATTATTGTCCATTAGATACTTAACCTAATTAATGAATAGATCACGATTTATATTTATCAATGTTATATATAGCCCAACTTGGAACACCCAGATTCCATCTAGTCTTGTCGCTACTACCCCTACAGTGTATAAAATAAATAATATTTCATGCATACCTACATGTTTTAGGTATTCTATACATTTCCCAGGTATTGTTTAGAATACCGGATTATACAGATTGCCGGTAATATATACAATAACAACTTCATATTCAAATAACTGCGTGACATTGTGCTGTCATGGGTATAGTCTTGTCAATACATTTAACAAAAAAAGACAAAAAAAATGTACCGCCTTACAGAAGGTATAGTTAAGAACATTTCCATTATTATTACATATAAAAAAAAAAGAAACTGAAAAAATAGATCTCATCAGTGTTATTTGTTTAGGAGTGTTTACCACATACGGATTGATATAAAAATTAAGCTTATAACATTCCATTTATCAGGTGTTAAAATTAAATCTGTATGCATCAGCCCTTACACGGTTATTTTTGTCTTGCTTAGAATTAGGTTCGTTTCACATTCCCTAGTTTAGACATGGAGATTGTGCAGCGTTTACTTACTAGTTAAGTTTTTGTATATTTTATGTAGAGTATAATATTAAAATTTATGGAACACTATAAATGACTATAAAACAGTCACGATGATACATTTGCAATATTTTTATTTATAATTATTTTTCTTTAAATAAACAAATATATCGGTTAATACATTTATTACAAACCGAAGGCGTCGACAGTTTAACATCGACAAACAATTTGTAGGTTTTAGCTGATTTTTAAGAAACTCTCCAACGACATTTTAGACACAAAAAAATATTACAAATTAGTTTATTTGAATAATCAGAGAACATGCATAAAAAACAAGGAATAGGCATGGTGACTAAAAACTAATTAGTTCATCACTTTGAATATTACAAAAATATTGTACATGTATTTTTTTTCTTTTGTTCACAATATTAAAAATGATGAAAATTTGCTGCTTAAAAGTTTTAAGTGACGTCACGTCTATTTACATTTTGAATGAAGACGTGACGTAACAACCGGATGTTTCATTATCTGTATCTTTGTTGATTTGTAATAATTTGATACGAGTAAAACAAAATTACTTGTCCCAAAATTTTCCCCAATATACCTGACACACTAATTAGAAATGTAAATTTTGACGCAGTTATTGTCCTAATTGGGAACCTTTATCATTTTCAAGTTCTTTCCTAAACGAGTTTATGTAACAGTAATAAATGACTTAACTCGGTTAATGATTGTGTTCATAACACAGTAGTAGCACTATAGCAGTTAAATAATTATAAAATAATCGATTTCAATCTGGAATACATTTATAAATTTGAAATATATGTTTCTAATTATGATTTTTTTTCAAGTAGGTTTCAAGTTCCACTTTTTCTAAAAATGCTTATATCTATGTAAAAAAAACAAAGAAAATTGGTCTCATTACAACATTAAATTCAGATACAAGTAAAAATATGATACATCCTCTTCTATACTAATCGAGAATGTGACGGGACCAGCTGCAGCGAACGCGAGAAACTGCACGCCTAAAATAGTCGTTTACTAGACTAAAAATAATACTTCAAGTCTACGGTTTTCAGGTTATGTGCGCAACTAAAGCATGTCCAAAAAACCAGAAAACTAAATGTTCCTACTGCTGAGACTCGGGGCTTTCTCTCGCAAGTAGATAGTCAAAACCATAACCCACTACGCTAGCTTTGTACACCTAAAGAAATAATAAAAATAATTCTGCGGGTTTTAGGATGTATACGCAAGTTTAGGGATGACACAAGTGTGGTGTGGCTCAATAGTAATAAAAAACGATTTCTGTGACTTGATTCTAAAAATTGCTAGAAGAGTACTACTGGTGGTTTCCTCTGGAGATCCCAGCGCCTAGGAACGAGTTTTAGGAACAGTAAGTACCAGGGTGACCTAGCTTTGCTTTGCTGGCTGAGTGTACCTATGTACATATAAAGGGCTCCCAGTAATAGATTTTCCCTCTTTTTTTTTTAAAGAACTTGAAATAAAAGATAAGCCGTCTGGATTCGAACCCGGATCCATTATTTCATGACCGCCCAACTTCCCACCTGAGCTATTATACTGTCGCGCAACGTTACGATATTTATCGTCGAATTCTAATGAATGTGACAGTTTTTCATTATCTAAAAACGCACATAAAATGCGTATTACAAAAACCTTGTGAAGTATATCGATTTATCGTCCCCGAAACCCTCTACATACATAATTTCATGAAAATCGTTCGAGCTGTTTACGAAATTCAGATTATATATTATATTTATAGGTATAAAAGAGAATTGTTCGTTTAAGGGTAGGCATAATAAGCAGACCGCCGCGCGCCTCTAAATCTCATACCTACAATATACGATCGTACATTGTTGTACCCCAATGAACCTGGTTAACTTGAGGGACATATTAGAAGTCCCCTGTATCTATCCATTTATCCGGCCTATATTAAGGAATATTAAATTGTACGTTAGAGTAAATTAGCGCACAAGTGTTAAAAATTTAAAATAATAATAAAAAGGATAAAAAATTTACGATCGAAGTCCTAATGCAGTTATACCATCTGGAAATAATAATGTTCGCTAATCCTAATTTAGACCAGCACCAGATTTTTGTGAGTGCCAATCTCCCACCTGAGCAGTTTTTTACTCATGAAGCTTTGGGATGAGACGAAAATGATAGGTAGGTAAAACATAGTAGTGGTAGGACTTTTAGCAGAGTCGGCCTAGGGAATTATTCTACCTCCGAGCAATAATGTGCAAACATTGCTGTGTTCCGTTTTGAAGGGCAATGTTTCCAAAGAAATTACAGGGCTTACACATCTTTGATCGCTTGGCGACGAGCGCAGTGCAGTGCTAGGTAATGATTTGTCCTCTTCGTGTTCTAATAGCTGCGTGTCAATATGCTGTTATGTAGCAGGCATGATGATTACCATCAAGTACATGTCCTGCTCGTTTCGTCACTCTTCATTACAAAAAACATATATAAATATGATATACAAGATGTTGCAGAAAGGTGCAACCATATATATATGGTAGCTTATCTAAATCAAATGTTGAATCATATATGTATGTGAAAATTAGACATGTAAGCTCAATTTTATTTTTTAAATATATTTATTTTTTGTTTATCTTTAATCTGCAATGCATTTTGCAGCTAAGTTTGATAAATGTGTTAAAATGGTAATAAATTATTATCTTATCTTATACCTAAGTAGGTACCATGACATTTATGTATATGACCGGAGTTTGAATCTGTGAAGTAACAAATTAAATAACCATGATTGCTTAAAACAATTTCAGATTTCGCTATCGCTCAACTTTCTGTGAAATTGTATTTTTGTCGGTAAAAAAGAAAATGATTTATTTCGCCAACTTACGAGCTACCGCCGCAAGGGGAATTGAAACGAATAAATACTTATCAGAACTTTGAACGACTTCTTTTAAAATTAAGTGAGATTCAGTTTATTTCATTAACACCGATTTTCCCGAAAGATTTGCAATTCGACCAGCCGAAATAAAATGCTAACTGAAAGTTTGGGAAAGTATTTAAAAATTAAAAGGAAAGCAAAAAGTTCTGAAGTGTTCCAATTTTATGAAGAGATGATTTAAAATATATTTTTAACAAAATTGCGTTTCGTGAGTAAAATACAATTCTAAGAATGGCAATTTGGGTTGCACGGAAAAGACTTAAACGAACCTACCGCCTAACGAAATCTGTCTTAGCATCTGTGGTCTCAGCTTTGAAGTCACCCTCTCTTTTCTTTCACTTAAAATGATAGAGACAGCTCTAACAAAGCTAAAGCCGATTTAGCTAGGCGTTAAAAGGGCTGGAGTTTTTGTAGACTGTACGAAAAGTTATTTGTACTCAGCTGTGGTGGTGCAGCGGCAAGAACACCCTTTTTTAAAATCGTGAGTTATTACTTTTGATTTTTGGAGTAAAAACATGACGCGCCGATCTGGTCAAGTTTCAGATGATGAGTGACGTGACATGCCTGTCCATAACAGTAGGTACAGTGAGACGCAGCTATTGGAACATGCAAACTCCTAATAATTTATTTTATTTATTGCTTTATTGCTATTAATATATTATTTTACTAAAAACTAGGTTACAATAATGCATTAGCCCTGTACTGAGAGCGTTGCAATTTTGCAATGTGCGCCTTTGACGCACTGCGCTTATCACCCAGAGATATGATCTGTTTTGTCTTTATCCTGTCATTTCATTAGAACCATTAAATGTCAAACCGGAACACAATGATGTATTCACATTACTGCTTGGTGGTTGAATAACTGCCAAAGCTGGTACTTTCCCACGTTATGGATTCAACACCCTTCTGTTTCTCTGAGTATTTTTTCAAAAGCAACTTTAATAGTTTCTTATTCATAAGCTTACATTTGAACTATTGATTTACAATTTAAAATACGTTAGCGCAACTGGCTTTAACAGTGAAGCAAAACATTGTGACGAAACCAGCATGCTCCAATAAATCAATAGTTCGAGGAAATGACTCATCTAACATTCGCGCTTGATCAACGTGGTGGATTAAGACTTTAATACTCGCCTTGTGAGAGAAAGCCCCGAGTCTCAGTAATGCGAACGTATAAGAATGTATGAACCAAAGAGTTTACATTTACAACGTATAGAGTTAGATTTTCCGCAAGGTTCCTTTGTGTCCAACTTCTTTGCTTTGTGTCAATCGTAAGCAGATGTCGTGCATACTTTTTGGGGAAACAGAGGGAAACAGTGATATGCCGCGACTTTTTCCGACTTCTTTGGCCGCGACCTTTTCCAACTTCTTTGGCCGCGACCTTTTCCAACTTCTTTGGCCGCGACAAATGTATGACACTTTCACAAGAGTGACAAGGCAAGCGTTTGTGCAAACTCTATACGTGGTATATGTAAACTCTTTGGTATGAACGAATTAAAATTATTAATGATTTTATTTTTGACCCAAAAACAAATTTATAGTAATAATTAATTAGCCTAACTTGTATCCGTTGTAGGTTCAGAACTAAAATTAATTACTAACATACTCGTATTTGTCCTTAGGATATTGTAGCTAGAACAAGTTTCAAAGCGCTTGGACGGCAGTGTTACTTTCCACACCTGTGTCAGTTACAGAACTACGTATGTACCTACTACCTGAAACAGTTTGGTAATTTTCGTTTGAAATTCGTATTTAGCAGACTAAGTTACATTTTAAGTTAAAAGGTTATATACAACTGATAGAGCTATTATTAGTTATTATACTCGCGCCTCGTCCTCGAGATTAGTGCTGTAATTCGGACTCTGCGGTCGTATAATTATAATGGAACTTCATGTACATACGTTTAATCATTAATTATACTCGCGCCTCGTCCTCGAGATTAGTCCTGTAATTATATAAGTGCAGGAGTGGTGAAAACTATGCAGTACATAATAATTAGACTAATCTCTTCGGACTCGGCGCTCGTATAATTATGATTGAACTTCACGTACAGGTAAGTTCGTTTAATCATTAATTAATGACGTTAGATCTCTTAAGTACAGAGTGCCATAGGTCTACCGCTCGCCTGACTGATCGAGACTTTGATTTTGCAGTCTTTTTAATAATTATAAACAGAGTGCAGTAGCAAAGCTGTAATTGTTTTTGTTGGATATTAGAAGGACGGTTTAGAGTTACTGTAAAGAGGTAAAGTAAAGGTAAAGAAGTTAACATAAAGCTTCAAACTGCCATGGACAGATGGCGTTTAAAAGTAATTTCAAAAATTCACACAAGATGCGTTGGTCAGATACGATTCTGAATTGTGGTATCATTTTTCGTACATCAAGTTATTGTTAAGAGTTACAAAGGTACGAAATCATTTAATTAGCACATCTTCAACTTATCCTCGGTATGGATTATTTGGTGTTTCTGGTTCCTAGTTCTTTTTGTTAAATTGTAAAGTATAACTTTCACAACATGGTTCCTTATTATTATTTTATGAGAACGTTGTTGTTATCGAAATTTATTACTTGAGTCAATCCCGTAACCTAAATTATTAAAATATAGTCTCAGAACTAAGACCAGCTTATGATGTGGACAGAAGAGAACAGATTTCTATTTTCTGAACTCGAGACCACTAATCTTGCTGTAGAATCAACTGTTATTAACAACTTCTTTACATGTGCTCAAAGCTTAAATAATGTTTTGTTTTTATAGATAAAGTAAAGAATAAAGTAAACAATTTTTTGTCGAAATTGCTTAAACAAACGAAAGACATTTCAAATAATGTTCAACGAAATGCAAAGATCTCAGTATTCTCATTAATTTATGAAAATCATTATATTAATCATTATTATATTAAATTAATGCGATTATGAATATGGTCAGTACGACGCCCTAAGACTGGTTGTAACAAAATATGTACCAAAACTAAAAAAAAAATGTCATCTAATTTTTTTATCACATTATGCTATTGTCAACAAGTGCTATTTAATTCGATTTTTATTTCCAATCTCCTAACATTATGATTGAGGTGTCATTCGATTTGGAATAGCATCTAGATAGTTTTTACAAAATTCTAAACCCGCTCGTAACAATTGCAATAGTAATAAACAATTACAAAAGACTCAATTAATACAATTTTTTATGTATATAAAATGAAAATATATAAGAAAAAAAGTTAAATAAAACCAAAAAATTTTGGCATAGCACAGTGATGCTTTTTAGTCTAGCTTAAACATACATGTTGTGGGGCTAAAATGGTACCCATTCATTTCCAAAATTGATAACAAAGAATCCCGAAAACCAAAGAGATTATGTTTTTATCATATAGAGCAACACATAAGCAACACGCGTTCTTATAATACTATTGTAATACAAAGCTGAACAAAGTCGTCAAATCCACACTGGGCCGCCGTGGTGGATTAGCGGATGACGCTTTACTACGAAAGATTTTAGGAACATGCTGGTTTCTTCATGATATTTTCCTTCAACGGCTGATGCAGAAAACACTGGAACTTTATCATCGTGATAAAGTTGTACGTCTTGGGAAATATACTCAAAGGTGCAGCTAAGAATTGAACCTACAGCCTCACTATTGTAAATCCCACGTTCTAGCCACAAGCCTAAATAACTACTTAGCATAGTTGATATTTTATTGTTTATCTGTTTTGTCCCATAATTTCTCTAATAATATTGCACCAACTGCAGCGTAGTTACGTGAAACATTACTGATTGGGGTACGTACAATAATTATCATAGATGTGGCCCTTCCCAAGTCTTACCAGAATTAATAAAAAAAAAGGAAAAATTATCTATTTGAACATTTTACTTAATCTCGTATGAAAATAACTCACAAATAGTACAAAAGTGCAAGTTATTAAGCTAAATGTGAAGTTACGGTTGGTCTAGTCGGGAGAACGACGACTGCCGATCCGGAGCCCCCGGGTTCGAATCCCACCACGCACACCACTGTCTTTTCGAAGTCATGTGTGTAATGCCGCTAACTTAAGAACGGTGAAAGAAAACATCGTGAGGAAACCGACATGTGCCGATCTTTCGAGGCTATGTGTCATCCACCAGCCCGCACTTGGCCAGCGTGGCGGATTATGGCCTTAACTCTCTCCTTGCGAGAGAAGGCCCCAAGTCCTAGCAGTGGGAACATTTAGTGGGCTGCTTATGCTTAAGGTAAATGTGAACTGTTTCCCTCACTAAGTCAGTCCGATGTCGCGGAAGATAGCTCCTCGAAAATATAAAATACTTGTATTTTCATGTTGGATATCTGTATAAAATATCAAATATACACTGTTAGGTTTCTCGTCTTTATTTCTGATGCATTTGAATACGAAAATACATAAATATTAGATGTATAATAATATTAACTCTAAATGATATTATTTGGATTCATAATTGACGAAGATGTATTTCATCTTAATGAGTTTCAAAACAAATGTTGCTAAAATTCCTCAGTGGAACATTATAACGGTCTATTTTACGTTGAAAAATGTTCGTTTTCCTCTCGAGACCAAGTTACAATTAATATTTTTTCAGTGCCCATCTGCCGCCCAACTGACCCTGTTTCTGAATGTAGTGTTCCTGAGGGATGAGCCAAAATGTTGTGTATTAATTTGGGATAATTCAAACTGGCTTTTTCTGCTACTTTGTTTGTTCTAGTTACGGTTTTTGTGTTAGGTTATTGCTTTTGTGGTAACTAGAGAACGTACCGATGTTAAGTTACGTGACCGTTTTTGAGGGGGTCTTCAAAATACCACGTTTGGTCATCGTAGTGGGGGGAGGAGAGTTTTCTCAAGTTATTAATAAATATTGGTGGACATTTCACACACAACACCATCTCAACCTCATCACCCCAAATTAAGCTGGTACTTTGGGACCCATAATACACAATAGCATATCAAAACTTATTAATTCTACATACTCGTAGAACCACCCAGACATAGAATAAATATTTGCACTGGGTGGGAATGAAACTCACAACCCTTGGCTTTACAGTCAGACTTACTACCAAGTGAGGCACGAGGCCAGCCACGAGGAAGCTAGCTTTACGTCAGAGAGTTTGCATCACGCAATCAATATTTTGGGTATTCTCTTTGATATTTTATTCACTTGTTATCGTAGGTATTTACGCAGTCCCGACGTCACGACATGTGCTGTATCAATAAAGACAAATATTACTCAAATGAATATTTTGTAAATTTATGGCAGGAGTTAGATATTTTAATCGTTTTTATATTAAATAATTATCGAACTGTTCTAAATATATAAGGCTGATTAAACTTTACAACTCTGAGTTTTATTTGACAAAATCCATATGGTGGTCTATAATTCTCGCGTTTACTCTAATATGATGATTTATTTATAAATACAAATACTTTATTTGTCAAAATTACGCCTACGTACAAAAGCTTGCCAGTGAGTTCCAAACTAAGCTTCAGCTTGTATTGTTTTGCCATTTGCACTTTAATCGGAAACATTGTAACATTTCCACTGTACTGCTTTGTGGAAATTACTTCGAAAACGTGTGTTACTTCCCAAGGTGATTTCTGCAAATAATAATTCTACTACATCATTTACAATTATTTCATTTACTGTTAACATACTTTCTTAATCCGCAAAATCTAAGATGTCAGTCTTATCATTAGCATCTTCCCTATTCCTTCTTTTCCTACTACACCCAACTTTTGTTTGCAATCGTACACAGTGGACTCATAAGAACTTATCTAATTCCGATCTTATAAGTTACTAAAATAGTATTGTTGTGCCACTTTCTGAGAAGAGTGTACAAGTTACTGGGGACGAGTTATTGGGGAAAAGTATTCTGATACAAAAGATTTGCTTTGTTTCTTTTTACAACCGCTAAAAAGGGCTATTTGAAATATTCTACAAAAACATTTTGATAATATGGTTTAGATGTTGTTTTTTACAATTATAGGTATACACTAGACCGCTATCTTGCCTGATATTAAACGACGACTCTATTTACTTACTTAGCGTGCTTACCTAAAAGAAACATGTTTACTATCGACTTGACTAAGGCTGTAGAGAACCATCTAGCAAAAACTAACACAGGCAACCTAGTCTAGTCTATCGCTATAACAAAAATAGCAGCAATTCCCTTCATAATTCCAAGGAACACCAACCATGAAAAGGTATCTTTTGTTCGTGGAATTTAGATCGTGATATTTAGTTCCAAGGAAGCGTTTAATATGTAACCTATTCAATAGTAGGTACTCGTAAAATTTACTGAATTCTGCTCTCATAGATAACGTTACATTTTATAGTTTTAAGACTCTGAATTCAGAAGTTTGTTAGATCAATTTAGATCAAGGATATTAAGATTCCAAGTTGAATTAGTTAAGAAATCGCTTGTAACTTTGCCTTTTGTAAGGAATGAATTAAGTATCGAATATAAATTATTATTTTTTTATTTGTTTATTTACTATTTTAAATTTCTTCAGTAGTTTTTGGGCAAATGACTTATAAACATCTATTCAGCAATGTGCAATGTCAATTTTGGGGATAGATAGAAGTTATTGTATAAGAAAAAGTCGACAAAAATTTAAGTATATACCTATTTAGAAAATTTTGTGAAGTTATTTTTCAGGTCATCTTTCTTTTTTGTCTTTGTAACCGATTTCAGAATGCCTTAAAAATATGAGAACTTCATTTAACACTTATTTTACCAAGTATAATATAAGTTTTGTAAACGCTTGAAAATTCATGAAACTTTTTTACTATTCAGTTCAAACTACAAGGATAACTCACAGAGCCCCAACAAACTGCCAGTAAGTACAAGTATAATCCACCAAACTTTTTTTCTCACATTCCATAAATCGTGGAAAAGTAATAAAGCAATAAGTTGGGAACATCAATTGGGTACAGGTGATTAGGCGAGACCGCGCTATACACTAATTTTCGTGCGTTCCAGTTTATTTTTGTCACTTTCTAACTTATCAGATGTGTCGATAGAGTGAAAGTGACGGAAATTATATCGTGTGTTCTAGAATAAGGTTACGTACTTTCAAACAATTTCGACCGAAGTCACGTTTACGAAAAAAAGTTATGGCTCGCGAACCATTGACACGGAGTGTTCTCTTCAGCAGGCTTATTCTCTAAAGGGAAGAATGCGGCCTGTCGCAGTCTGTTTCTTTTCGATATCGAAAATAAGATACTACTTTAAACAAGTTTTCATTAAGATCATGTTTGTGTAGTAATGTTTATAAAGTGAACTGCAAAAGGCCTTTTTTTGAAGTTGTAGTCACGTTCCTTGTAGTTTGGCGCGTTAAGAAATACACAATGCGCGCGCACAACGTCACGAAAACCAGATACCGTGAAATTAGCTTGTCAATGTTCCAGCTAACTAAATTCAGATAGTATTCATCTGAATTTAGTTGACATCCCAATGAAAATATTGTCTAATCTATGCTTGAAATTAGATGTCTAGTACGATTTGTACGAGGAATAAAAAGAAGAAGTAATAACTTGTTGCGTGCATAATAACACACTCTTTTTAACCCCCGACCAAAAAAGGGGTGTTATAAGTTTGACGTCGATGTCTGTCTGTCTGTCTATCTGTCTATCTGTCTGTCTGTCTGTCTGTCTGTCTGTCTGTCTGTCTGTGTGTGTGTCTGTCTGTAGCACCGTAGAGCTGAAACGGTTGGGCCGATTTCGATGCGGTTTTTTTAATTTGGAAGTTAATATCCGTGCGGGTGTTCTTAGTTATGTTTGTTTAATATCGATTCAAGATGGCCGCCTCCACAAAATGGCGGACAAAATATTTCTTCACAATCTACCGCAATATGGGTATCAAATGAAAGGGCTTGACTAGTAGAATACTATATAGGTACGCTATAAAAAACTACAAATCCAAGATGGCCGCCACCACAAAATGGCGAATTTTTTTTTTCACTACTACCTCAATATGGATATCAAACGAAAGGGCTTGACTTGTAAAATACTTTGCACAACTCCTTTAATATGGGTATCAAATGAAAGGGCTTGACTAGTAGAATGTTGTAGGTACATATAACAAATCCAAGGTAGTTGGGGGTTGGTCAAAATGTTTAATTTTGTTCTTGTTTAAATATGGAGTGACAGGATGGTCTGAACATATATAAAACCATTCATATATTTACTAAAAGCACAGTGCTACTCAATTTAAAGCATAATTTAAACTACTGCTTAGAAAAATGTTTGATAATTTACTTGTCTCTATGCCTTGTAATTGTTCAAATGGTGTCCTTACCGGAACACAGTAATTTTTTACATTGTACTGTTTGGCGATAGAAAAACTAGCAAACATATTGTGATACATATTTAATTGAATAACGGGACACTCACGTATATACGGTCGGTCAATCCGACTCGAGTTTACTCGATATTGTGATACTTCACCAGGAAGACTCTGCAAGGAATCAAAAGTACCCTGCCATCCATCGATATATTTAAGGAAAGGAAGATGAGGTAAGTTCTAATATGAAATCAACATAATGTGGCGAAAATTTCACACAAATACACAACGTGCACACAGCTACACTTCCATCGTCAGATACATTGTAATGAATGACAAAGACGTCATAGCAAATTAGCAGTAGATGGAAATGAGATAGCTATACATACCACAGTTACACGTTTGTTTAAATATTTTTTCGAGAAGAATAGAAAGACATACGAAGACACTGGCGTGAAAGAGAAGGAGTAGCCGTTGCCCGTGACGTAAACATTGGGCGTTATCGCTGCAGTCAACATATCGCTGGTCGTGTCCCACTCTTTCACGTCATGTATATCTGTCCCTTTTTACAAATGCTGAATTGTTTACAACAGAAAATATTATTTTAAATGAAATAATTGAAGATTTTGTGTAATTGCGTATGAAAAGTGATGCCACGAAACTTTTTCTTGGACTTGGTACTAATTGTGCACCTTGTACACACACAAAATACACACAAAATGGCATTGTAACAGCTCAAATCGAATTTCGTGGAATCATTAGCACACATGCGCTCCATTTGTCGCTCACGTTGCGACTGATCTCAATCAGGAGACGTCACCTGATTTTACATCGCCATCGTTGAGGAGAGTATGCCGCTTCTTCCGTTTTTAAGAGTTCAATGCTGCCATCAGTATTTTGCATTAAAACAGTCAATTTATGTAAGTATTGTCTGAGCTAAATCCAAACATTAACGCTCACACACCACATACACTACAAGCCCACACTAGCTTGCTAATTCTTTGAATGAGTACGAGTTTTTGCCCAGATATTGTTTTCAATATTAAAAATGATTTCCCTTTAAGACTTAATAATTATAACGAAAACATCAGAAGAGAACTAGTCATTGCAATACAGGTTATCCTACAGCAATGACTAGGGTCTGATTGTGGAAATATGTCCAGAATGTAATCGATTTTGTGAAATTAATTTGAGAATTTTATTGTTATAGATTGTTTTGTTTACATTACACAGATAAAATCATGTTATATTTCAAAGTTGTCAATTGTGTTACGTACCAGTACCTACACATGTCTGCACAACGTGAGCTGCATTCCAGCACGAGGTTCAAGTCAGCAATTTCAACAGAACTCGGCAGTAGGAATGATCTGCCTCGTGCCAACTACAATTCGCTGATGCTCATCTCATTAAATTGTAACCCAGATGACCCTTCATTAAAGCTGATTTCAATAAAGAAGTCAGTGTCGTTCGATCGTCGAAGGCATTCGCACCTAAGTTAGATAGACTTAAGATCCTATGATGTGAGTGTCGTTCTCATATCGAACGCATTCGCGTTTAGGTTAAATAGTTTTAGTATATTTTAATGTGAATTTAAGTATAGTAAAGTTCGTTCTAAGCAATTCTAGTTTCCTTTCGAACCCTCCGTCTGCAGCTTTCGTAATTATTGTGATTATCATTATTATTTTTTGTTTACAAATAAATTTATTATATTTATTATTATTAACTACAATCAAGATCGGTGCAGATTGTGTTTGATATGAAGTGAGCAATTATACAAATATTAAATATCTTCGCACTTTCTAGAACACACTCGGTTTTTTCGGTAGCCGATTCTGCCTTGGCCTCAATGAAAAACTGACACCTAAGAACTCGATTTGGTCGGTCACTGGAACAAACACATTTTAAAAAGTTAAAGTCAGTGTAAATTATCTTCTTTTTGCGGAAAATCTATTAGACTGCAGGCCCGTGAACAAAATTTATGGGTCAAATGAACCACCAGGAGACCTATGTAGGATGATAGAAGGGTATAAAGTTGTATGAGGTTGCGTTTTTCACTTTATTACATTTGGCGAAATTGACATTGCTCTTTTCAATTTTAAGGCACAATTTTTTTTCCACAATGACAAGGTTTATTATCCACTGACTTACTGGACATGCAACTCTCCACAACGGTGCGTTGTTTTGTCACTGAATAGCGACCATACGTATGTATAACCACAATTGATTTTGTCCCCGAAAACTTTTGGGACTACCACATTTTCCAGCAAGTATCGCGCCAGAATAAATACGGTCGTTAAAACATGCTCACAATTATAAGTTACACAATAACTCTTCTTCGAGAATTCTTCGGCGCTTTGCCAAATTTTAATGACAACGCCTGGAAAGCGGAAATTATTTCCAAATAAACGTCGCCCTTGACTTTGCCAAAGTAAACATAAGAACCCCGAATTCCTAAAACAAATGGCCCTAAGCAAAACATTTGGAAGCAACGCGGGATATGTTTGCAAAAATACTTGTACTAGATAATTAGTACCTTTAGGGTAAACAACAGTTAGTATTACAAAGGTCATGTTTGAGAAGGTCACATCGATCTACGATTTTATGGAACTTGTGTTAACAACTTTTTTAAACAATTTTTTTTTAAAGTACTGTAAAATGAGCTGTTCTTCGTGAATCAGTAACGATACCTAGGAGTAGCTTCTGAGGGTTCGACTATTATTTTCAGAGTATTGAGGCATATTGCAGTTTGTGTCCTTTCTTTAAGCGATTAATTTACATTGAAAAGTTAACACCTAATAAAAGTCGTTTACTATCATTGACTTATGTAACTAACAAAACAGACAACTTAGCCAAAAAAGTAAGTAAGTAAATTTGTCTGTCTGGTTGTAACTATTTACCATCTCAGCCATTTAACCGATTTTGACGTAATTTGGTATACATATAGACTAGACACCAAGAAAGAACATAGTCTCCTTTTCGTGGTATTTAAACAATGAATTAAATCGTGATTAAGTTCTGTAGTTACATTATAACCGTTAGTCTCCTTTTTATGGGGAAAAAAGCTGTGGGGTTGAAATGGGGGATGAAAGTGTCTATAGAAATTCGTCAATGTTAAAGATAAATGAAACTTCGTATCTAGACTCTTGACATAAAGCCAATAAATGTTTGTTCAAGTCATTTTGTTATTTCGATCTGTAAGGGTATGAAATACGAGCTGCAATGGGGGTTGAAACTTTATTAAAAAATTGGTGGAAAATTCACACACTACACCCTCTGACCCCAAACTAAGCAAAGCTTGAACTATGGCGGCCAGATAGTTGGTATAATAGTTTTAGTTTTAAATACATACTTACTTATTATACATAGAAACACCCAGACACAGTACAAATATTTGAATTCATCACACAAATATTTGCACTGGGTGGAAATCGAACGCGGGACCCTCGGCTTCGCAGGCGGAGTTACTACCCACTAAACCATGAGGCCAGAATTTTGTTTGTTTATATATATTGAAGATATCGCTATTAGCGATAAGGCTACCGGTTCTAACACTTGTTATATTGTTTTTCTTCCACTGTATTATTTTGGTTTTGATGTGTACAATTAAGATTTATCTTTATTTTTTTCGGAAATTATGAGGAGAATAAAATTGTTTCCAAGTAATTACACAATAAACGAAAATCGCTTAATATTAAGTGTGGTAAGGTTTTTTTCCCTCGAAAGATGTATATAATGAAATGTAAATTATTTATAACAATACTCTGCCAGTTGAAAATAAACCCTATATGTAAAGATATAACCCTTAATTTTTTAAGGTTTCCCAAGACTCGCTCCAACATAGCCGTTTGAAAATGGTAAACTGTTTTGTAGTTGATGAGGGGACATTCAGACTATGTCTATCGGAATTTCTTTTTTAGATAAAATAGTTCAAGGCTATTTGTAATACGAAAATTGACTTGAAACACTTTCTTCATATTCTGAAAATATCCTCAAGGAAACGGTGCCAGTAGGTCAGTCAATTCCACGTAATTTTAATATACTTGTAGAGATTCTGTTTCAGTAGTCTAACGATTAAGTATATTTTTATTGTATTGATTGACGAGACGAGCAGGACATGTGTCTGATGGTAAGACAGGACCATGCCCATAACAGCTCAGTGATACGCAGCTATTAGAGCATGAAGAGTATAAATCATTAACTAGTACTGTACTGCGTACGTCACCCAGTAATGTAAGATATTTTTCATATCTCCTGCTCGACAAAGTCCAACTATATGTCATGAAACGTCAAAACAAAGCAAGTGATTGTGTTGTGACCTTTCAAAATGCAGAGGTAAGTAATATTAAGAAGATTCCCAAGGAATTATAATGATTTGAATTTGGAACGTTAAAATTCGGATGAAAATTCTTACACATAGTAAAAAGACTTTATTAAAAACTCGAACATAAAAGAGCGTCATTGAGTCGAATTTTGTTAGTTTTGAATTGTATCACTTTAATTCTTAAAAAACACCAAAATGTCTTCAAGCGATAGTGAATTGACCCCGGAGTTGATAAAATTGGACGCTGTAGAGACGATCTTCTTAGCATTCCATGGATTCACCGTGCGGGTGCCGGGTCCATCGTGTGGCAGAGAGAGAAAAACTCGAGTAGTTCCCGAGACTTGTGACTCGGGCGTAGGTTTAAGGGGCCCCTTTCTGACGTACATCAACACTCACCTTCACCACTCGTTTTTCTCTCCCTTTTATTTATCCGGAAAAATCGAAACATTTATTTTACATAGCCCTTTCTTTTAATTGCCTCGCAGAAGATATGAAAAGTAGGGTATTCACCTCTGAAGTAAAAAACTGTCTTGTGTCATAGGCGGCTGGGATCCCTCGCTTCACTCGGGAGACTACAACTCCCTCGCTTCGCTCCGGAGTTGAGTTGAATCTCGAAATTTTTGTTTTGCTAACTTTTGCAGAATACAGAACAACGTACAATGATTATTATTACTTTTTGACTTCTCATGGTTTATTGCTGTACCTACAATTTGTTTGGGAAAACTCGTCGAAAAGGAAATTCTTGAACATTCAATTGAGGCTTTTAATAATACATGGCGGATACGGGGTCCACATAAAAATGTTTGTAAAAATTTATCACTTTATTATTATCGATATCACAACATCTTAAATTGCAGCAGAGTTGGGATTTGATTTTACTACTAAGCACACCATTTCTCTTTTTATGCCACCTTGGTTCTGTGCTAGTAAAAGTAATAATTAAAAATCAATATAATCAGTAAAAATACATCCCATGGTTGTTATTAGATAATCCTGCTTTTTGGTAGAGACTTCTTTTTAACCGACCCAAAAAAAGGAGGCTCGGTTTAAATGCGTTTATAAAGGGATCTAAGTAAAAGATTTTCTCAGAAAAAAAATAACAATAAGAAAAGATCCGTGTGTAACCATCAGGATTCGAAGCCTGTTGAATCCGAGGGTGAGCATACTCTGTCTGAGCCATATAGACTTGAAAAAATGGCGAAATAAATTATTGTATTCTAATGACATTGAAGGAGTTTTTCATTATCTAAAAACGCGCATAAAATGATGTTTTTAAAAAATAAAACCTAGCTAGATCGATTTATCGTCCCCGAAACCCCCTGTATACATAATTTCATAAAAATGGTTCAAACCGTTTCTGAGATTTAGATTCTATATATATTTACCCCTATACTTATATACCTACAAGAATTGGTCGTTTAAAGGTATATTAATAAGATTAAGGGCACAAACAAGACATGTGTTATTTTTTTTTATACACAGACTCATTTCACCAAAGGACTATGCAGTAATCTATGGTCAATCAATTTATGTTCAACAGCTCTTTTTTTATTAACAAACTTCTTTCAATAACCTTAGTCGTCCCACATAAGAGCTTAGACTAATTCCCTCCGCTTCTATGTCTGAGTTTCTATACAAATATCTATAACAGACAACCACATTTGCTTTTTAACCCCCGACCAAAAAAAGGGGTGTTATAAGTTTGACGTCGATGTCTGTCTGTCTGTCTGTCTATCTGTCTGCCTGTCTGTCTGTCTGTCTGTCTGTCTGTCTTCTGTCTGTCTATCTGTCTGCCTGTCTGTCTGTCTGTCTGTCTGTGTGTGTGTCTGTCTGTGGTCCCGTAGAGCTCAAACGGATAGGCCGATTTCGATGCGGTTTTTTTATTTGATGCTTAATATCCGTGCGGATGTTCTTAGCTATATTTGGTTAATATCGATTCAAAATGGCCGCCGCCACAAAATGGCGGACAAAATATTTCTTCACAACCTACCTCAATATGGGTATCAAACGAAAGGGAACTAAAAGGGAAAATCAAACGAACTAGTGGAATACATTGCACTATGAAAAATTTCAAATCCAAGATGGCCGCTTCCACAAAATGGCGAAATACATTTCTTTTTTCATAATATGGGTATCAAATGAAAGGGCTTGACTAGTAGAATGTTGTACAGATAACAAATCTGAGGTAGTCGGGGGTTAATCAAAATTTTTGATTTTGTTTTTGTATTTATTTGTATGGAGATGATATATTTATATTTTGACTTTTGCATTTATCATATGGAGGTATATAATTTACCTCCATATTACTCCAAACGTGTCTATCCTGAATTATAATGAACTTATTGTATTATTGATGTGTAAAGCAAGCTTACATAGTTTTGCTAAGCTACTTGGCTAAACACAAACCTATTCTATTGTTTTCAATATTTGCTATAGTATGAAAAACTGCGCCTTTGGGATGGCTTAATGCCAGCTGGAAGCTTTGCATTCTTTCGAGAGTACTGACAAATATTATCTCTTGTTCAAAAAAAGTTTTCAAATTTCTGACACAAATTGGTTTCTGATCGGAATATTTCGGGGAGTGTGCAGCTGATCTGTATAATGTGATACAATCTTGCCATTGTTTCAATCAGACTATCCATTACACGAAAAAGCGATTTTTTTTCAAAGATGACTTTTCAAAAACTCACAAGTAAGCGTTTTTGATTCCATTTTCATAATAAGAATGCGTAGAATGTGTAGTGTGTCGCCTGAGTAGGTTTTACTCAATGGATTCAATCTTGATAACTTCAAATTAAGAATAAATCGGCTTCTCTTAGGTAAGCTAGCATAGCAGACCGTATCGTAACTTAATATCAGGCAAAATCGCGGTTAATTGCAAACTTATTACCGTTCAAAAATAAGTAGAGGGAACCAAAAAGAGGGCTAAAAACATTTCACATTAAAATTTGACACGTAAAGTGCTGAAACTAATCTTTCCAGTTTGAAATCCAGAGTTAAACTGCCAACCAAGTTGCCGGTTGCTCCAAACCTCTTTGCGGGGAAGTTAAAACTTTTTCCGCTCCGAAATTTATAGGTTAAAAGTTGCTAAAAATATTGATGAAAAAGCTATCCGGCGAAATTGGACTCGGGTTTTCAGCCAACATATGCAATAGGACGGTTGTTTACTCTCCTGGGGAAGCATTTTTGCCATTTTTACAATCATTCATTAAACGCGACTTTGGTTTTTATTTACTTTGGTTTTTTACAAAACTTTGTTTCCTGATCTTGTTACTTTACTAAATATTTTCCCATATGTTTATTGGTAGTTATTATTCCAAAGATCTAACGCTACTGTTATATTTTGAATATAACACTAGCGTTATAATTATACACATTTTGAACTTAAAATGACGATTTTCTTCCTCAGACAACGAGAAATTAGAATGAGATAAAACCCATCGGTGTCACGATGGAGAGCAAAACTATTTCCGTGATTTCAAATTCAACTCAGCGATGTTACGGGCTGTGTTGAAGAAAGAAGCTCTGCAGAAAACAACTTTAGTAAGATAACTCCCCTGGAGTATCGCATGGACTATGCCCTGGATTTGCGGAATACCAAAGTGATTTCCCTGGGTAAACAGTGGTACTTCATTATTATCCGTGGAACAAAGGCTTTGGAACCATTTTAAATGAGCGCAACTTTGTAACGTTTTGTACTTATCACATACACAGATGGATTAACTGTGTATGGAAATCGAATGACGTCAAATTTATATGCATATATTATGAACAATAAACATTCTGAGTGTAAAATATCTTAACATTCAAATTACATTCAAATTCTCGTCTAACACTCGCATTTTACCTTTTCCTCATCAGAAAACAAGCAATTCGTTGAGTATAATCCACTTAAAATTCGCTTTCTCAATAAAAATGTCAATTTATTAAACTCAAGCTGAAATACGAGTATGTGGAATTAAGAAAGTTATTGCTTTATTAAAAAACTTGGTTTCGAAGTAGTGTTATGTTACGAATACAATAAAGTTTCAAAATAACAAAAACCGTTCTTGTTCATTTACTCTTAAAATAACGAATATTTTATGTACATTTGAAAGTTTTTGTTCTTCTCTTGAACTTAAAAATTTAAAAAGCCAACATGTAACGAAGTTTAGTGAATATTTGTAACAAATTAGATAAAAATATAGAAAGGCTACCATAAATTACACAAACACTTCTATAAACAATATTTACAATACCTAAATATTTACAATACCATTATAATAGATTTGGAAAACGATACCAGTGCGAATCATAATCGCAATGCTTGCTACTTTGCCACGTAGTATGACAATGCTTATGTGCTATATAATAATGAGAGAATGAAAACACATGTCCCTATCAATAATACACATGTGTATATGTATCTCTTTAAAGCCTTTATAAGCACGTCCCCAAGAATTAAAAAAATAGCTTGAGTTATTTCGTTGTTTGGACAACTTGGCAATTTACTATTTTTGAATATGGAAATCTATAAAAACAGTTGTTTTTTTATGTTTTTTCTCTTTCTCTCACACTCTACAAACCTCTTTCACACACACTCACGAGTCCCAGGTAAAACAAAAAATGGTTAGCTTCATCACCCCTGTCATCTGCGCACCTAAACCCAAGATAGACTATAACTACCTCAGGGTAGTGAGTAGGTGCTAGACGCCAGACGCCCACTTCTGATTTTTTTGGAAAGAACCTATGGCAGGTAGTCTAATGTGATCTCTACTAACAATTTGAGCTAGCGCAGAAGAAGCGTTAAATCCATTAATCCGAGCAATAAAGTCCATTTTATTAAAAAATTTAAAGATACCTATGACTTTTTGCGTGCGTGCATTACACATACGCACACTTTTTATTTTCCTAACGTTCGTATCTTGGTAAGCTCAGCTAAGCTGTCTACACTCGGAAAAGTTATCAAGTGGATAGCAAAGTAAACGAAACGTTTTATATTTCGCGAGGGTATTTACTTCATTAAACGAAGACAGGCCGGGGCTATTTTCTTACAGAATAATACAGAAGGGAATGTAAAATTATTTGGAAGTATAAATTGCCAAAATTATCGACAAATTTACTTTCTACAAAATTATAGTGTACACAACTAGACCAATCATCTGATGGTAAACACAGCATCATTGGGGTCTTCAGAGCGTTATTATTTTGGAAAGTGAACAATTAAATAATTAAATGTCCCATTTTTTAGTACCGGCTGTATTTTTAGTACTAACTAAAACTGGTATGACTACTTTCCGAGAGCTGGCTTAAAGATTTCATACAAATGGAATAGAAACAAAAGTTTATTTTACAATTGTGAAATTGTAGGTTCAAATTCCGCCTGCTTTTGAGTATTTTCAGATGTTTGAATTTCTCATCAAAACTGTATTTAACGGTGAAGGAAAATATCGTGAGAAGGCCGACGTGTTTGAGGACATATGTCATACGTAAAACGGAGTTAGACCAGCTTAGTATGTTATGATCTTGACTCTTCCGCAATCCCAGCAGTGGGAACACGATATGTGCATCGTTTTACAGTGAATTAGAACCTTTTATATTAGGCCTCTGCCTTTTGTCTGATTTGTAGATCCAGGCAGAGGCTATCTCTTTTGGTTTTTATGGCAACATCCCATCGTAAAACCCCGATGGGACTGCCCGTTCGGTGCATACCCCAAAATGGATTTAATTTGCGAACGGTTAAATATCGGGATCGCTTTCCCGTAGTGAATTTACATTTGTAGTTGACACGGGGAGCGACGACTCGGGAAATCATTTCCCAATGAGTATCGAAGTAAAACAACAAAGGTTTTACTGATATTGTGGCATTTTTACCACCAATGACTTGCGTAAGTCGAAACACTTTTTGATGAGACCTTTTAGTAGCTAACGGACACTAAATTAGTCAGCGTGGTTATTTTATTTGTTTAATAGGTACGGTTCGAATTGCTTATCTAAGGACGGTAAGTAACAAACTTATTATTAGAATTGTTGAAAACAAAAATGTCTTGACTTGTCTACTTCTATATTCTAAGCACAGATTTCTAAACAGATGAAACCTTCGTGAACGACACTGTGAGGCCAGTAATTAGTTATGTATGCGTGACAGCTCTCACCGACGTTGTCAAATTACTCACGTTGGTGTGCGTGTAATGTTCCCAGTCTTAAGAAAAAAATCCCACTATTGTTGTCTTAGCTTCGGAAATCTTCGCGTATAATAAACACATATATTATAATGTTAAAATAATATATGTGTATATATATTATGCAAGGATTTCTTGTTCTTACTATTTCCATCCTATGAAGTTAAGAATTTTGATTTTGCATGCAACTAAAAATTCGAATATTCGTACAGAAAATTCGGAATAAAAAGACAACGCCGAATAGTAAAAGTCATGTGTGTGTTTATTTTGAGTATTCTATCGGAGCTTCTTGTGAAATTTTGACTACTATACTTGACAAAAGGTGGCAACTACTCATTTAATATCGGTGAACACAGGAGGTGCAGAGAATTTTTGTCAACTGATTTAATGTTGGGGGGCCAGATCATTAAATTTGTTTATTATCCAATCTTTGTCTGGACGCGAGTCGCAAACGAAAACTTTTCAAAAATGTTGATACAAACCAACGTAAACCTTCTAAGAGTTTCTGTAAATCAGTTGAACATTATTCACATCGCCACCCAAAGTTCCGTCGTCCAAGTACCAAACGTTTAAATTGGACTGGAAACGTTAAATGATAGAGCGAATGGCCAGGGCGAAGGTCGCATGGCTAATGGTTCACCAAGTTGATAGCCAACGGAAGATACGAGTAGCATAGGATTGTTTTGATAATTTTGTGGGTCCGCCATAACATTGTCAAAGAAAATTGAAGATGTCAAGAATTTTATTCTTCACTTCGGACAACGGGGCTCCACGATCAACCAAATTAAAGGCGTTTTGACATCAACCTTTAACACCCCTCTCCCCAATTTTGGACAAAGAAAGTCAGGACAGAATGAATATCAGCCTCACGTCCACCCAGAGAACCAAAATCAAGTATGTTGGGACAGGGAGCTCGAAAGAGCAACATTTTATACCTACAACCCACCTTGGCAGCAAGGCCAGTATTTGTGGTGCCAACAGCGATTGGCCTGATCCCAACATCTTTTTTGGGTACGTATGTACGCTGGAAACCGCTGGTTGCAGGTTGCGCAGGACCGTTCGTTGTGGAAATCTAGGGGGGAGGCCTATGTTCAGCAGTGGACGTCTTGCGGCTGATTATGATGATGATGATGTACGCACAAATTAGCGCCGTATAAAACTTTGACTGCCCTAGTGGCTTAGTTGGTAGTAGCTCTGCCTGCGAAGCCGAGGGTCGTGGGTTCGATCCCCACCCAGTGCAAATATTTGTGTGATGAATTCAAATGTTTGCACTGTGTCTGGGTGTTTCTATGTATAATAAGTATGTATTTAAAACTATATAAGTATTATATCAGCTATATGGCTGCCATCACACAAGCTTTGCTTAGTTTGGGGTCAGATAGTGTTGTGTATGAATTGTCCACCAATATATTGTCCACCACCAATGGCACTACTGACTCGACCAGATAACATGAGGTTAATTAAAACGATTAGATCTCTCAAAAGAATTCGCCTACTTTTTTAAGCTCACAAGTATTAAAAACTTGTATATAGTACTATAGTTTTCATCAACACTATTAGTATTTTTATAAACACTAGTAATAATTTGTGCTAGGCATCGATTCACATTCAATAAAAAATTACGATTATAAAAATAGGGTTTAAAATAGAATAATACAATCTACATAAATAATTTGGTCTACGAGTATCTTCAAAAAAAACATAATCTATATTTTACCTTAACTTTAGGGAAAATAATTTCAATTTAGTATAGCAACACTAACCAATTTTCGTTGAGGTGTTGTGTTTATATTCATCAATCGAAATGAAATCACCTAAATTATATAAATAACAGTAAAAATATTCAAACTTTCCTATGAAATGATATTCCTCTTTCCTGTTCTTATTTTTGGGAACAATGTTTGCAATGTTTGAAGACACAAGACGGCATAATCTTAAACAAAACTTAAAATCACACAGGACTCCCGTACGAGACGGAAGTCCGTTTCGTACTGACTAGAGTTTGTATTTGCTTTGGCGTTTGATATTTGCTTTCTGGACCTAAGGATCTGTGTTCCGCACGTTCCATCTGCCTTTTGTTTTAGAAATCTGTGATTCTAAGACTTCAGACGTTGTTGACGTCTGAAATTGATCAAAATAAGACTAGAAACAAACATACCTATACATTTGCCATGAAAAGAGATTGCGTATGAAATGTTATGATTTTCGTGAAAATGCTGTAGATATTCAATAACTTGAGCTAATTTACAATTTATTTAAACGACATTCTGGGCGAGGTTTTCAATCTGAGTTCTGGGCATTGTTACAATCCGTTAAAATCACAGAAGATGTGACGTTTAAAGAACTATACCCTAGTGACTTAGTGCGTCTGGATTCAATATTTTATGCCTGAGATTTGTTTTTTTTTTCTATTTTACTTTTGTTATATTTTATTTTACCCGTGTAGTTATCGTTCCCGCAATTTTCCGACAATAAGTATCATCTACGTATACTATTTCAAGCTAAAATCTAACTATGTTCCCATTTCGACATGATTAAGCACTATTCATTCACATTTATCATAATAACATTAAAATCGATATTATACTATCTAAATAAACATTCACCATAGCCACCCCATCGGAATTTGAAACAGCTATAAGATTTTGGGAATAATTATCAGCCTGTACTCATTTACTACTTACTGGACTTGGGTAGGACTCTCATCATACACAGCCCAATCCACAGTAACGGTCTTACGTAGCCACCAAAGCTGGGTTTCGTATCGTCACTTCACTCTAGTATCTGGAGACAGTGATCTAATTTTATTGTGTTTTATTCAAACATAATTAATATCTGTTTTCGCGTTTTATAGAAACTTAAAGTAATAATCCACGTCTTATTTTTTATCAATGCACTTTTTACTTAAATTCATATTATTTCAGATAATATTAATAATTTAGGATTAATGAACGTTAATTGGTCGCGGAGTAAATCATCATATGACTACTACCAAATTTTAGCGACTTTAAACTTTTTTGACGGTTTAATTTTCTACGCGACATTGGCGGAGTTGTGAGGTTAAGCCACTCAATCATTATAGTCGGGTCATTTTAATAGGTAACATTTGACAATTCATCAAAATTCGACAACGTAACCTTGTAACGGCGGGCATAAAATAATATATTTTTTCGTTTTGTTAGAACTGCATATTGTTAAATTTTTTTCTATTACGACTACATATTTGTTATATTAATGACTGATACTAGCAATTTTACGATTTGTTTTCACTTATAAACCACTAGATGCCCGCCCCGGCTTCGCCCGTGGTATATTATATAGCACTCATCGGGATCCCGTACATATCCAACGGTGAAAGAATGACTGAAATCGGTTCACTCATTCCTGAGAATATCGATTTCAAACAAAAAACCTCTTCAGCAACCTGCTACGCCACCTGTCGGAAATTGGTCGTACCAACTCAGATGTAGAAAAAAAAATAGCAAAGGTTTATATTCGAGGCACAGATTACTGAAATTCAATGACGCAATCTTTGACACATGCTGTCATGTGTCATGCCAAAGCACGAAACGTACGAAAACTCTCAAAAGGGGAATATTTTTTCCCGATTTTGTTACATTCTTGTTTCATACTCCGCTTCAATTAATAGTAGAGTTATTTTCTATAGCCTAAAGCCTTCCTCGATAAATGGACTATCCAATAGAAAAATAATCTTTCAATTCGGACCAGTACTTCCCGAGATCCTAGCGTTCAAGCAAACAAACAAACAAACAAACAAACAAACTCTTCAGCTTTATAATATTAGTATAGATTCTACACTTAATAAACAACATAAACAACAATGTTGCGTCAGTTAACCTTTTTGGTTTTTAACCACTAAGGATGTTACTGTAAAATCTAAAGCTGATAAGTTGAATCGAATGCAATGATTACTTGTGAAGAAATATCACCATAAATTAATGACCACGTTGTGACTATAATAAAATATAATTATATTTATTATTATTTTATTAACTACTAGCTTTTACCCGCGACTTCTTCCGCGCAAAATAAGTATTTAGGTAACTGAGAGAGTACATATTTACTTGAACAGTAGTACACCCATACAAATTTACTTTTACTAATATTAAAACATTTTTGTACCTACAATTTCATAAAAATCTAAGTGTCTAGCTTAAAACATTTACGGTTTTCAACATTGACGAACTTCCATATTAACTTTCATCCCCCATTTAAACTTCTATTTCATCTCCGTACGGTTTGAAATGAGGCGTTTTCCGACGAGATAAAAATGTTGGTTACAAAAAACGACGATAGGAGGCGCTTGTAAATTTTAGATTGCGATGTCAATGTCAAAAGCCACTGAACCACATAGTGAGGGACTACTGGTTCTGGACTGACTGAACCTAGCTCGTATACTGTGTCGAACTTTATCGTCGTATCTTTCGTTCGTTCGGTCTTTTTCAGATATTTTAGAGGACAATATTGCAATTTTCTCTCTCCTGCGCGTGGTACACCCTGCTGCCAACTAACGAGGCTCTGACGACCGAACCAATGGCGGTATATCCATTAAAAACCAGTCCTAAATTAACCAGGTCGATGACGGGCAGCGGCGTCATCGATGCGAAGGGCTGGTTCCGCGGTCACCAACCCGCCTGCCAAGCGTGGTGACTATGGCAAATACCCCCCCATATGATAGGCACAAAAAAGAAACGGCCCCTAGTCCCCGGCGGCTCCGCTATTCCAGGCGCTGGTGGCAGCCTTGGTTCCGGCGGAGCATGGGGTGCTAAGAATCCCCGGCAGACGCCCCGTCACCAAACCCAACGACTCGACCTGGCAACATTTAACGCACGGACGCTGAGGGGTGACGAAAAGATTGTGGAGCTGGAAGAAGAAGTGGACAAGTTGCGCTGGGATATCATAGGGTTATCAGAAGTCCGTAGACAGGGCGAGGACAGGATAATCCTTGAATCCGGCAACTTTTTCTACTACCGGGAGGGAGATCAACAATACCAGGGGGGTGTCGGGTTTATCGTCAGCAAGTCTCTCGTCAACAACGTGATAATGATCGAGAGTGTGTCGAATAGGGTTGTATACCTTGTACTTAAAATTAGCGACCGGTATTCATTAAAGGTCATACAAGTATACGCACCGACCTCGACACATCCCGACGAAGAGGTTGAGGCCATATATGAGGACATCTCCAAAGCCATACATGTCTCGCCAACACATTTCACATTTGTGATGGGAGACTTCAACGCGAAACTGGGCAAACGTAGCGATGATGAGTTGAGAGTGGGGAATTTCGGATATGGGCAGCGGAACCCAAGAGGGCGACGTCTAGCGGATTTCTTGGAAAGGAGAGCCTCTTTATGATGAACTCCTTTTCAAGAAACAACCACAAAGAAAGTGGACCTGGATTAGCCCAGATGGTTCCACAAAAATGAGATCGACTTCATTATGACGACTAAACGGCAAATATTCAGCGATGTCTCTGTGATCAGCAAGGTTAAGACCGGCAGCGATCACCGTATTGTAAGAGGCACGCTGAATCTAAACATTAAGTTCGAAAGATCACGTCTAATGAAGTCCACGCTCCGACCAAATTATGCTCAGATCGAAGATCCCGATAACTTTCAACTCGAACTTCAAAATCGCTTCGAATCCTTAGATGAGTGCGTAACGGCGGACGAAATAAATGACAGGCTAGTGGACGTACATGCTGTTGGCAGAAAATTTTATAAGAGCCGACGCCAAAATAGAACCCAAAAACTCTCTGATCAAACTCTAGATCTCATGGCAGTCAGACGAGATATGCGGTTACAGTCTTCGGTCGACATGACGGTATACAGACGGCTCAATAGACAGATCTCTACTTGTGTGCGACGCGACATACGCTGCTTCAATACTTCGAGTATTGAAGAAGCAATCAAGCAGAACAAAGGCTCGAAAGTGTTCGCAGGAAATCTGTCTCTTGGGCAAAGTCAGCTGACCAAACTGAAGACCGATAGTGGTAGCATCGTCTCGTCGAAGCCCGAGATTTTGGAGGAGATTGAGAGGTTCTATGAACAGTTATACACCTCTACGCAAGCACAACTTGTCGTTAGCATAGCAAAAGACCCCAGAGCCAAGCTGACCCGACACTTTACCGAAGATATCCCGGAAGTCAGCCTGTATGAGATTAGGATGGCCCTCAAACAACTTAAAAACAACAAGGCACCTGGCGACGACGGAATTAAGACGGAGCTTCTGAGAGCGGGTGGAAAACCGGTACATAAAGTTCTCCAGAAGCTGTTATGTTCTCCGTCATACTTAACGGTAATACGCCAGAAGCGTGGAGCAGAAGTGTGGTGGTGCTCTTCTTCAAAAAAGGTGACAACACCTTGTTGAAGAACTACAGACCCATCTCACTTCTGAGCCACGTTTATGAGTTGTTTTCGAGGGTCATCACGAATCGTCTCGCACGCAGGTTTGACGACTTCCAGCCACCCGAACAAGCCGGTTTCCGAAAAGGCTATAGTACCATAGACCACATTCATGCGCTTCGGCAGATTATACAGAAAACCGAGGAGTATAATCGGCCACTATGTATAGCGTATGTGGACTATGAGAAAGCCTTCGATTCCATCGAGACCTGGGCAGTGCTTCAGTCTCTCCAGCGATGCCGCATTGACTATCGCTATATCGAAGTGTTGAAGTGTATCTACAGTAAAGCCACAATGTCTGTCCGATTACAGGACCGGTGCACAAAACATATCCAGCTACAGAAAGGCGTGAGACAGGGAGATGTTATACCTCCGAAACTGTTCACTGCCGCGCTGGAAGATGTTTTTAAGCTACTGGACTGGAACGGATATGGCATCAATATCAACGGCGAATACATCACTCACCTTCGGTTTGCCGACGACATAGTCATTGTGGCGGAGTCGCTGGAGGACCTCGGTGCTATGCTCAGGGACCTCAGTAGAGTATCCCAACAGGTAGGTTTGAGGATGAATATGGACAAGACGAAAGTCATGTCAAATGTTCATGTCTCACTTGTACCGGTTATTGTTGGGAATACCACACTCGAAGTTGTTGACGAATACGTCTACCTGGGTCAAAAGATCCAATTAGGTAGATCCAACTTCGACAAAGAGGTCCAACTCGGATGGGCAGCGTTCGGGAAACTTCGGCACATCTTTGAGTCCAGAATACCCCAATGCCTAAAGACGAAAGTCTTTAACCAGTGCGTGTTGCCAGTGATGGCTTATGGAACTGAGACGTGGTCCTTAACTGTGGGCCTCATAACGAAGCTCAAAGTCACAAAGCGAGCTATGGAGAGAGCTATGCTCGGAGTCTCTTTGCGCGACAGAATCCGTAATGAGGATATTCGCAAAAGAACGAAAGTGGCCGACATAGCTCAAAGAGTAAGCAAGCTGAAGTGGCAATGGGCAGGCCACATCGCTCGCAGAACTGACAACTGATGGGGAAGAAAGGTTCTCGAGTGGCGACCACGAACCGGAAGATGCCGTGTTGGACGGCCTCCCACTAGATGGACAGATGACCTCACAAAGGTCGCTGGAAACCGCTGGTTGCAGGTTGCGCAGGACCGATCGTTGTGGAAATCTAGGGGGGAGGCCTATGTTCAGCAGTGGACGTCTTGCGGCTGGTGATGATGATGATGATGATGATTGCAATTTTTAATTCATACTGCGCTCCAATATTTAACTATTTCATGTTATGTAAAATACTAAAATTTCATGTGAATTGAGAAAATTTCCGGCTGGTCTCGTCGGGAGAATGGCAACTGCCGATTGATATCCTATCGTTTCGAAGATAATATGTGCGTAATGCCGCTAACTTAAAACGGTTAAGGAAAACTTCGTGAGGAAACCGACATGTACCTAGAATTCTTCGAGGTCATGACTGTGTCATCAGTGTGGATTGGTACACTGCGCCAACGTGGTGGATTATGGTTATGACTCCCTTTTTGCAAAAGAAGGCCCTGAGTCCCAGCAGTGGGAACAATTAGTGGGCTGCTTATGCTTTTGCTACCTGATCATAGATGTCTACGGTGGTTGTTTTCATTTGCTATTGTTGTTGTGTTGTTGGTTGCTATTCCTTAATAACATCTGTAAAATCGGAAACGCTTTGTGTACATGCATTAAATTCAAGAGAACTGTAAATTGTCTGATTTAAAAATTTCACCAATCTCAATATACGGATATTGTCAAAACCTTAGATTTGGATAGAAATGTTAAGTAATGTTAGACGTAACATAAGCGCCATCTATAATTTCTTTGTTTTTATCTCTGCTAAATGTCTAGACAATCTATATGTGGTAGAAGTGATACTTTAGAAAAAAATGCTTAACTTTCTTTTTACAGTCGCTTTTTCGTTTCATTGATTTGCAAATCACAACGATGCTAAAGAAATGTTCACTACAAAATACGAAGTCTAATAAAATCGTTGAATAGGTACGTAACATACAATTCGGGTAAGAGCGAACTAAATCAATCAGTTGACCATGCGGCATTACTAAAGAATAGTGTATCGCCGAAAAATAACGGTCACGGAACAAGATAATCGATGAGCTAATTCGCATAGTTCACTAAAACTTAAGGAGTGGTTCTTTATACTCGTCGTTTGGTAACTAATGTCCCAACACTATTATTTTTTTTATTTATTCTGGGCCATGGATACATTGGATACTAGTCCTTCAGCCGTGGATAAATATTTTCGTATCAGTGCTGCCATTGATATGTTTTAATCTCCCTTAATTTATTGAAAATCGAATGTGATCAGTAACGAGTTTTTATTCCATTGTCAATTTAATTGACTATTTTTAGTCCCAATATTTTAACACTTAAAAAGAAAAAATAGATTTTAGAATAAAAAATTTTCTTCGAGTATTTAGTGTTTATAGAAGGTAAACAAACCAAACACATCAGCTGAGCTGAGAAGAAAATTATAATTTATCTAAAATAAGTGATGACGTGTTTGGGAAACCTCCAACATTTTTAGTTATCGCAAATAATTTAGATTTACACTTTTTCCCTGAACATTGGGAGGGGCTTCATAGTAATTACACTTTTGAGAGTCTATGGTACAGACAAATCTTTTTTGAAATTCCACTACTGCCATTTAGTGCGTATTTTAGAACTATTTTTGTCTCGTTGGAAAACGGCTCATTACAAAATTGTTAGAACAACCCTTTATTTTCTCCACTACAAGTGTTAGATACAAAGTTCCATGGTTTTATCTTCAACAAGGACGAATTTCCACACTAAACTTTCATCTCCGTTCAGTTAATGAATAATTAAGAAATCGAAATTACAAAATTGCTACGCGAAGCTTAGTAAATAGCGAAGCGATTGCTTCGCGTCAAGCGTCTAGATACGAAGTCATGGTTTTATCTTCAACAGTAACGAACTTTCATATAAACCTTCCATCCCCCATTTAATCCCCCATTTCAACCCCGTACAATTCTAAATTACGGAATTGCTAAAACAAACACATATTTGCTTCGCGTTAAGAGCCCTCTCACAAAAAGACAGAACTCAACTTTAGGTAAAATTGTCAGCGTGCGTCCGTTCGATTCAGCTCGAGCGTTTAGGCGGACAGAACGATCTTGAGCCGTAACGGCAGTGTACTAAAAATTTTTATGAGATTTTCTGACGTGACAACGTCTACTAAATTGATGAACGCTGGCTGCGTGCACGAAAATTGAAGACTTATTGTCCCGTTACGTTCGTTGTCCCGTAACGTTACGATAAATTATTCTTGCATTTCAAAAATCTGATAACTAGTAAAATTTATTTTTCATTTTAAGGGTAATTTTTGTGCATTGGTTCTTAGCTATGTTTGGTTAATATCGATTCAAGATGGCCGCCTCCACAAAATAGTGGACTAAATATTTCTTCATAATCTACCTCAATATGGGTATCAAATTTAATGAAAAAGCTTGACCAGTAGAATACTATGCACTATGACAAATTTGAAATCCAAGATGGCCGCCACAACAAAATGGCGAAATACATTTAATTTTTCACTTCTCCCTCAATATGGGTATCAAATGAAAGGACTTGACGAGTAAAATACTATGCACAATGACAAATTTCAAATCCAAGATGGCCGCCACCACAAAATGGCGAAATATATTTCTTTTTTTCCTACTTCCTCAACATGGGTATCAAATAAAAGACTTGACAAGTAAAATACTATGCACAATGACAATTTCAAATCCAAGATGGCCGCCACCACAAAATGGTGAGATACATTTCTTTTTTCACTACCTCCTCAATACGGGTATCAAATAAAAGGGCTTGACTAGTAAAACACTACGCACTATGACAAATGTCAAATCCAAGATGGCCGCCACCACAAACTGGCGATTGTCATTATTTTTACTACTACCTCAATATGAGTAATAAATGAAAGAACTTGACTAATATAATACTATGCACTATGACAAATTTCAAATCCAAGATGGCCGCCCCCAAAAAATGGCGACTGTCATTATTTTTTACTACCACCTCAATATGGGTAATAAATGAAAGGGCTTGACTAGTAGAATACTATGCACTGTCACAAATATCAAATCCAAGATGGCCGCCACCACAAAATTGCGAATGTCATTATTTTTACTACAACCTCAATATGGGTAACAAATGAAAGGGCTTGACTAGTAGAATACTATGCGCTATGACAAATTTCAAATCCAAGATGGCCGCCACCACAAAATTGCGAATGTCATTATTTTTACTACTGCCTCAATATGGGTAACAAATGAAAGGACTTGACTAATAAAATACTATGCACTATGACAAATTTTAAATCCAAGATAGCCGCCACCACAAAATGGCGACTGACATTATTTTTCACTACTTTTCAATATGGATATCAAATGAAAGGGCTTGACTAGTAAAAACTACGCACTATGACAAATTTCAAATCGAAGATGGCCGCCACCACAAAATGGCGAATGTCATTATTTTTACTACGACCTCAATATGGATAACAAATGCGCCACCACAAAATAATTTTGTGGTGGCGGCCATCTTGGATTTGATATTTGTGACAGTGGATAGTATACTACTAGGCAAGCCCTTTCATTTGTTACGCATATTGAGTTGGTAGTAAAAAATAATGTCAGTAGCCATTTTGTGGTAGCGGCCATCTTGGATTTGAAATTTGTCATAGTGCGTAGTATTTTACTAGTCAAGCCCTTGCATTTGATTCCGATATTGTGAAGTAGTGAACAATAATGACATTCGCTATTTTGTGGTGGCGGCCATCTTGGATTTCAAATTTATCATAGTGCGAAGTATTCTACTAGTCAAGCCCTTTCATTTGTTACCCATATTGAGGTGGTAGTAAATAATAATGACATTCGCCATTTTGTGGTGGCGGCCATCTTAGATTTGAAATTTGTCATAGTGCATGGTCAAGCCCTTTAAATTGATACCTTCATTTAGGTAGTAGTAAAAATTAATGATGATTAATTAATATTGGAAGTTCGTTGCTCAAACACGTCGGAACAGTCATTGGTCATGGCCATTGCTCATGGTCATTGGTCGTAGTCATTGGTCATATCCGTTCCTCATGATCATTGTAATTGGTCATGGTCATTGGTCATGGTATAGAGGTAGTAGTAAAAAATAAGGACAGTCGCTATTTTGTGGTGGCGGCCATCTTGGATTTGAAATTTGTGACAGTTCATAGTATTCTACTAGTCAAGCCTTTTCATTTGTTACCCATATTGAGGTGGTTGTTAAAAATAATGACAGTCGCCATTTTGTGGTGGCGGCCATCTTGGATTTTAAATTTGTCATAGTGCGTAGTCAAGCCCTTTAAATTGATACCTATATTGAGGTAGTAGTAAAATTAATGATGATTAATTAATATTGGAAGTTCGTTGCTCAAACACGTCGGAACGGTCATTGGTCATGGCCATTGCTCATGGTCATTGGTCGTGGTCATTGGTCATATCCGTTCCTCATGGTCATTGTAATTGGTCATGGTCATGGTAATTGCTCATGGTATAGAGGTAGTAGTGAAAATAATGACGTTCTCAATTTTGTGGTGGCGGCCATCTTGGATTTGAAATTTGTCATAGTGCATAGTCAAGCCCTTTATATTGATACCTTCATTTAGGTAGTAGTAAACATTAATGATGATTAATCAATATTGGAAGTTCGTTGCTCAAACACGTCGGAACAGTAATTTGTCATGGCCATTGTTCATGGTCATTGGTCGTAGTCATTGGTCATATCCGTACCTCATGGTCATTGTAATTGGTCATGGTCATGGTAATTGGTCATGGTATAGAGGTAGTAGTGAAAATAATGACATTCGCAATTTTGTGGTGGCGGCCATCTTGGATTTGAAATTTGTGACAGTGCATGGTATTCTACTAGTAAAGCCCTTTCATTTGTTACCCATATTGAGGTGGTAGAAAAAAATAATGACATTCGCCATTTTGTGGTGGCGGCCATCTTGGATTTGAAATTAGTCATAGTGCATGGTCAAGCCCTTTAAATTGATACCTTTGTTTAGGTAGTAGTAAACATTAATTATGATTAATTAATATTGGAAGTTCGTTGCTCAAACACGTCGGAACAGTCATTGGTCATGGCCATTGCTCGTGGTCATTGGTCGTAGTCATTGGTCATATTCGTTCCTCATGGTCATTGTAATTGGTCATAGTCATGGTCATTGGTCATGGTATAGAGGTAGTAGTAAAAATAAGGACAGTCGCTATTTTGTGGTGGCGGCCATCTTGGATTTGAAATTTGTCATAGTGCATAGTATTCTACTAGTCAAGCCCTTTCATTTGTTACCCATATAGTGGTAGTAGTAAAAATAATGACATTCGCCATTTTGTGGTGGCGGCCATCTTGGATTTGAAATTTGTCATAGTGCATAGTATTCTACTAGTAAAGCCCTTTCATTTGTTACCCATATTGAGGTAGTAGTAAAAAATAATGACATTCGCAATTTTGTGGTGGCGGCCATCTTGGATTTGAAATTTGTCATAGTGCGTAGTATTCTACTAGTCAAGCCCTTTAAATTGATATATATATTGAGGTAGTAGTAAAATTAATGATGATTAATTAATATTGGAAGTTCGTTGCTCAAACACGTCGGAACGGTCATTGGTCATGGCCATTGCTCATGGTCATTGGTCGTGGTCATTGGTCATGGCCGTTCCTCATGGTCATTGGGCATGGTCATGGCCATGGTCATGTGCATGGTCATGGTCATGGTATTGAGGTAGTAGTAAAAATAATGACATTCGGCATTTTGTGGTGGCGGCCATCGCGTTCATCGACTTATTAGACGTTGTCACGTCAAAAAAAAATTGACAGATTCTGCTTCTTCATGAAGTAAACAAGATCAAATGTGATGGTCCGATCCGAAAAATCAGAATGAAACGTTATAAAACGCCAAACGAATTAAAATTTTGTGGTCGCACTATAATTATTCTAGTTTATGTCATAAACGCGCGAAATATTACGTAACCGACTCCCACGCTAACTGACGCAGGTCCTCCCCGACGGCCGCTCGCGGCATACTAAATTGCGCAGCGTAATTTATTGTAATTTCGAATGCTGGTAATTTATATTTTTGAAAAATTGACAACTATGATTTGAAAAGTAACTATAGAATTGGATTCTACAAAGAACAAAGTATTATCGTGTCTAATTTTTATTTTGGAGTTATTGTGTATTTTACACAGAGACAACGCTAAAACTGCAATATAAAACTTAAAATTGGCTTATGATTTTGTTTTTTTTACTAATAAATGGGACCAAAATTCAGATATATGTGACTTGAATGAATTAATAAAATATGTGTATGATGTTCCCCATATTTTTTTAAGTATAAATTTTGAGTATCACTTGTAGATTTAGAAGTCTGAAACTGACACGGCGGCGACTTTTCGGCGAAATGGTCATGGGAGATCGTTCCCTACGACTAAAGGCTTTATTATTAGTAAAATTGAAACAAGGAAACGTCAACAAGAAAGATCGGCCTATTTTTTGAACGTAATTATCTTTTTCTAGATAATACTAAAGATGGAAATATCGGAACACAAACTTTTTGAATTTCGTGCGACGACGTGAGCCGGCTCTTAAATACCTATCTAGATACGAAATTTCATGGTTTTGTCTTAAAAAAATTACGAATTTACATATACTTTCATCCCTCATTTCAACTCTTTTTCCGTAATTAAAAGTAACCTATGACCTTTTTTGAAATTAAGTCTATCTGTGTACCAACTTTCATTAAAATCGGTTATGTGGATTTCATGCTTATAACTTTGAAAATTACGGAATCTTCATACAACTGTCCATCCCTTGTTTCACCTTCATAGGGTATGAATTTCTCAAAACCCCGTCTTAGCGAGCGCCTGCGTGCTAAAAGACACCTCCATGCAAAATTTCTGAGTTTTCGTGAAGAGTAACCTTTCGCTTTCATATACCTATACAGATAAAAATGAAAAAAATAACTGTGAGAATAGACAATATTATTGAAGATAATTAATAATTTCTTTGAGTGATCACACCAATGATGAAGATGACAATACTAATTGTTGTTCAGATAATGCTTAATAAATTCTTTTTTTTTTTTGTTAAATTTTGTTCTTGTCATATATTGCTCCTCAAATTTACGAAAAAAAATATTATTATGGGGCAAGGATGATTTTTTTTGCCTGATGATTTTTTAAAATTCACGTATTGGTGTTTCAAGTCCGTATCGATTCATTCACTTTAATCGAGGCTTTAACCAGGTCACCTCACTATGACGACATAACTGACAAACGTCAAATGTTACCTATTAAAATGACCTGACTATAATCAAGTTGAGTTGACTTTTACGTTAAAGCGAATGAATAAATACCTATATTTCAAAATCAACGTTGGGATTATTTATCTTTTCTGGGTATATCTGCAATTAGCTGTGCTATAAGGAGATATTAATCTTTGCGTACCCAGCGCCAGTTATACGTTCATGACATTTAGCGTCCAATAAATTCTAGTAGTACCAAATTTATTGACAACATTTACATTATAGCGAATGAATAAACACATGTTATGGAAATCAAAGTTCAGCGTTCATTTAGCTTGATTTCTTTGCGCACCCAGCGTCAGTCGAACGTCCATGACATTTTGCGTCAAATAAAATTCACGTCCTCCAGAACTCTTTCGGCAATAACATTAAGAAGCGTTTTCTCCTATATCGCTCACAATCAAGAGTGTGTCGCGCGTGAAATGAGTAATTTCATTTCCACGCACAAGGAAGCCGATCCGTGTCCCAAATTCTATTTATGCCTTCCCCAGAACAAATTCAACGGACACGTTTACTTCGTAAGTAAACCTAATAAAGTTATTTCTGGCCTTTTTGCTGACATTACAATGTTTATGTGGGTGAGATAAAACGGCTGAGGTTTTTTTATTGCGCTATCTACAGGTCTAAACTACTTGGTATTCGAAAGCGTTCGTTTGTACCGTATTTGCAATAAAATCTTATTCAAACTTCACCGTATTTACATAGAAATTGCTGTGATAAATATCTATATCTGGAGAAAATACTGCTGGATAAACAGTCACAGTCAACTTTATTGTGATCTTATTTAGCTTAAGGTAGCTGCAGGCAATGCTGTTGAATTTTGACCACAACTGTTTCTACATCGTTCTCAAATCTTTTGCATTCAGGTTTAAATAGAGCTTTTTAGTTTCAAGCCTTTTCTTTTTTTCCCTATTCTAACATAATCTGATTAATGTTTAAACACCCACTAAGCAAAGAATTTTCTAAATTATTTTACAGTGCATAATACGAGTACAACTGACCATAAAATCGAGCTGCCAAATAGAACTCAATGAATTCGAGTTCTAATTGAAAGTGAACTGAAAACAGTATGTATACTCGTTTTTGTAACAAATGCGTGAACGGTGCGTCACCGTTAAATGAAGTCTTAATTTTTTTGTAGTGGTTGGACTTTTGTCAGAGTCTGCCTGGGAAAGTACCACGCCTTTGCCAGTTATTCTACCGTCAAGGTAACGATTTGGACTTTTCAAGTTCCAATAGCTGCGTGTCCCTGTGTTGTTATGTGGCAGGCTTGTTGCTTACCATCAGGCACATGTCCTGCTCATCTCGTCAATCAATTTAGTCAATTTATTAAAAAACTAGCAGCTCGCCTCGGCTTCGCACGGGTATTATGGGAAATAAGTACAAAACAAAATTATTTGACTTATAAATTTTAACACACTCTTGGTAGACTTGGCATGCTTAGCATAGGTATACGAGCAAGTCTGCTTTAAGCGAAATAAACAATCCAGATCATGTATTTTGAAGGAGTGCCATTTAAAACGCATTTTTTCCTTATTTACTTTGTCATAATGAATGTAGCGTAATAAATATATTATAGTGTTTTCGGCGTAATGTGTTGTAAGCATAACAATCTATTGTACCTACTACATTCAATACGCATAGTAGTTTTTAAGCATTTATTATTTAGGACACTTAGAAGTACATCTGATTCGGAGCACCCTGCCTCTACCTAGTCTAGTCACTACTACCCCTAGTGTGAATCTAAAAAATGCGGGAGTCTGAAGCTCAAGCAAGAACTCAGAAAAATACTAAAACTCCATTTTATTCATAGGTAGGGTAAAGGGGACTTATTGGGGATGACCTATTTCCCTCATAAGTTACGGCTGGTCTAGTCGGGAGAACGGCGACTGCCGATCCAGCGCCCCCGGGTTAAAACCCACGCGCATCGCTGTCTTATCGAAGTCATGTGCGTAATGCCGCTAATTTAAAACTGTGAAGGAAAACATCGCAAGGAAACCGATACGTACCTAAAAAAAAAGGTCATGTGTCATCCACCAAACCCGCACTGAGCCAGCATGGTGGATTATGGCCTAAACTCTTTCCTTGCGAAAAGAGACCCCTAATCCCAGCAGTGGGAACAGTTAGTGGGCTGTTTATGCTATATCCCTCATGGGCCTTCCCTATATTATGATATTACACTCATTTACAAATAGAGAAAGCATTAGTTAAGCTTAACATGTAGGTATATTTTGCTTTATAGATAAACCATTCGACTGACTTAGAACGCTGTTTCCTAAATTTCAATTTTGATAATTATTACACTCGTGATAACTTTTGAATGGTAAATCCGATTTGATATCCGATGATCCGATAAAATATTTAGATAAAGATACATACCGAGTTACGAAGAAAGAAGAGAGAAGTTGAACTGGCGTTATAATTGCATATTTTAACCAAAAAAGTAGTTACTGTGACATAACTATTGTAGTTAGACATATGCTATTCCAGACTTTTTTGTAGATATTGATGTGTTCTATAAAACTGTAGCACATCACTTTGCTCTGCTGTTAATGGTTTCCGCAGAGTACGCGATACAGTTTTTTTTTTGGAATTTTTTCGCCACCTTGGGTTCCATTATCAATGTTTTCATAAGGATCCCTAAATTTTTTGAAAAAAAAAAATTCTATGTTCATCCCAGATAACGTAGGATTATAACAGTGAAAGAAATTTTCAAATCGGCCAGTGGTTTCGGAGTCTATTCGATGCAAACAAACAAACAATCAAATCTTTCCTCTTTATAATTTTAGTGCAGAAAAAATCTTTTATACAATACAACTGTTCATAAATGTTTGAGTATTAATATAAATAAATATTGTTTTATTAATGTTTAATTTACTAAAATTATAATTAAATGTGATTAACGAATAAATGGATATTTACGATATAAGTTACATCTTTCTTTTTACATTAATATTACTCTTGCTTAAAATTAATTCAAAACAATCTCACAACATTTATCAAGAACACATTTTTTAATTAAAATGAGTTGCCAAGACGTAAATTAATAAACTTCCTCTAACAAACTCCTGAATGGATCCACAGGTCCGTCATTCCAAATAAGCAATAAATATAAGGATACAATAGGCGTGACGACAGGTCCTGCAATCATATTAAATTATTTTATATAATGACAGTACTTAAATAGAATAAAATATGTACCAATTTTAATTTTGATGTTTTTAAGATACTTAAGATTCTTTATGATGATTCAAAGCTGGATGGGCAAGATAATTTTAAAAGTACGAAATTATTAAAAAATGTATTTACCATTGGATAACCCATTAAATTTCAATTTACTTTTGTTAAGAAAGCAGTTTCCTAAACGCAATATTTAATATCGCTACCATACAAACTTTACACGCGACGAATAGAAAATATGACAGTGTGACGTCAGGTTTCTGTAGTGAATTGTATGAAGCGTTTTTGGGAGAGTCCAAAATTGAGTTTAGTTTTTTAAGATAACAAAGTAATTCTTTCACCTATGTTTCAGTTATTGAGTAGCCTTTTGATGATTATAATTATGAATAAAAGTTCTTATAATTAAAAGTGTAAATTTCATTTTGACTTTTTCATAAATGGCATTTTCAGGTCAGAATTTTGTTTATAAATCTGTCATGTTTCTTCTTGTAAAATGAATTTGGTAAAAAGCGTCTATATCAATATTTTGAAAAATTTTCACTCATCATTCGTTCATATCTGTAATTTTGCGAGAAATGTTTAACTCCTAATATGTTTGTTTGTTGGTAAGAACGTCTATGCTGTGCCATATTTGCCTGAGTCAGTTTTTAGCGATTTAGGTACAGTCTTGGTGTCTTCAATTGGAGAGTTAATTAGATTCTTCTAAGCAAACACGCTCCATTGTCGACCGCATTTCAGGAAAATTGGTGATCAGGTGTTGATCATTTAAAAATATCTGAAAATGCCTCATTAGGTATGTTTTAATCATCCCGGTTACATCAGCTTTTATTGTAAAAAATCAATGTCAAAATCAATGTAACCGTTAAGGAGCTACAGCACCACAGATTTCTGTAAGAGATCGTCATATTTTAATAATAATTTCGCTTCATGACTTATAATATAAAATTAATTATGTTCCATCAGCACTTATATCAATTTAATTCGGTCAATAAAGTTTAATTTTGCTATCGATAATTTGATTATCGCCGAAAAAAATAAAAACCGACTTCAATAATTTTAAATCAACTCAGACACTAGACAAATTTTTTTTGTTAAATATATGAATACGTCGTCTACATTAAAGGTAGACAAATTTTATTTTTTTGGTAGTATTTATTTAAAAAATCGTTAAAAATTTCAGATAAAATTCAATGAAAGCAATCAACTCAAGAGTATTTATTTATTATCTACGCAAGAAAAAAAAAATAATCAAAATCTATTTACAATTCGCGGGCATAATATCCCGTAAGATACATACAAAAAGAAATAATTTTAAAAACACACACTACCAAATTAGGAAGGACCCTTCTCCTTTTTTAAGTCGATTATACAGTCCCAGTGCGAAATGGTGTGGCTAATACTGGCTAAACCGTGATAATGTTGGTAAATCGCGATGATATCAGGCACGTACTTGCAATACGTGCCCAATTTCCTGAATGTTAGCTTCATCAATATTATAAATGCTATTGTGAAGTAGATATTGAACCGTTCTGTATAAATGGAACATTCACCACATAGTGTGCTATTTTGAAAGTTCTAGAACATGTATGTAGGTACTTTTTGAATAACTCTCTTTAGAGACTGACCACGTGGTTGCTTGTGAAATTAGTAATGGTTTTGGAATATTTGCGTTGACGCCACTGATGTATTATTTATTTATAATTAACCAACAGTGCCCTTTAAGGTCTCGTCCGCGCTGTAGCCGATATTTTCCCTTAATAAAAAATACCATTAATGCTATTCCAGACTATAAAATGTGTTTCAATTTCATCACTTTTTTATCCAAAGTTATTCACTAACAGTTACTTCGCCAGCATTCTGAATTAAGGTCATGGGTCTCTTTTGTTCAGACTCTGGACACACTTTTGTTTATGCTATACAAAAATAAACACAATACAATCTTAAAATAATAAGAACACGTTTTTTATCTAAGTACAAGAATGTAATAGTGGCATGACAAGATATATTTTTACGACAATAGGTTTGCATTGGACTGTCATCTTGCTAGATGCTAAGTAATACCACAGATCAGAAAATAGTTACTTCGTAACAGATGCGTCACTGCCATACAAAAGCGCAAATACCTACACGATAATAACCTAAACTTTCGTAAACTACTTACCTACTGTTACTTGCAAGCAAAAATACACCTTTGCACAAGCACGCAAAGTTGAGAATACCGTGCGCCCCGTGTGGCTTGTCGTCTGCTTACGTCACTAACCAAACGTGCTAGGGTTATACAAAATATGATAAGATGATAAAAAAAAACTAAACTGCAAATTGTAATTTTCTTTATTGTTTATTTAAATGGAATGAAAATGAAAAAAAAAATGTTTATTATCTCAATAACGAAAACCAACTCACAAGAAAAGCTACAAAACCTAGCGTCTACCGCCTTAAAGTTATTAAAAACGCTCCCGGATGTTAAATACAAAGCGACAATATATACAAAGAATACATATATGTGACAATAAATAGGTACAAAGAATGAATACTTAACATGTTTTGCTAGTGTGAACTAGATCCCACACTATGGTGACCTGTTTTGTGGGATCCAGGCTAATTTTATGCTAGTAAAAAAAAAAGACTGAAACGCCTAAAAAAAATAGATATTTTTATTTTAGTTTCAAACAATTAAATTTTCTCCGAAAAAACAAACTTTCAGATACTTAGTCGAATTCTAGAATTTTATAATTTTGGCTAAGTTTATCATCACGTCATACAGATATAATAGATATATTAAATGTATATATATATTATATATACTTATGCTTTACATACCATTGCAATTTTTCCAACATACTGTATTGCTATTGCAGCCATCCACAATACAATAACGCCGCGACATTATTTATGCGCGCACTCGGCGTTCGTACGCACGTCAGCTCGGGCAAGCGGCCGGCGCCCCTGTGATTTTAGTACACCCGGGTGGACCCGAACGAGTAGGTTAATATCGCGCGCCGTATAGCGAGTGGTGAGGGTGTGGTAATACGCTGTCTATTGTCTTAAATAGTGTGAATTATCTAGTTATTAGCAGTGCCTTACGGGTTTACGCTCGTTTTCCCGTTACAGAAATTCTTTCACGATAAAAAGCGCCTAAGTGTTTCGAATTTCAATCTGATCTGTTCAGCCTTTCCGATGTGATACTCAATCAAACTAAAACAAGCTGAATAAATATTCAAACTTGTTTTTTTTTCGAGATAGCAAGATATTGTGTTTTCTGTGCTTTAAGTCTAAATTACTAAACTTATTTTTTCTTCTGTGCTAAGCACAACTACCTATTTAGCTACATGCGGATTGTGAGCTTCAATTTCGATTTAGCCAATACAATATGATTTTAACTCGGAGCAAAAGCCAAAGTCGAATCAAAAACAATAATAAAAAACAATGCTCTACAGTGTGATATATTCAAACCATTTTATTCACAAAAATACTAAAACAAATCCTGCAAAAACGGTTGCAAAACAATAGGCAGTTACAGTTGTGCGCCTATAAAAAAGTTTCTAAAATGTTACGTTCAAAGTTTATTATTAAAGAGTAAATTGCTTTGTCAACAGGAGAATATCAGATTCATTTCTATTAGACGGACTTTAAGTATTAATTATTACCCATGCACCTGGATAACTACAAAGAGATGCAAGTGAGATTCAAACAAAAGACTTCACGTTGTCTCGTCATTAGGACACTGCTCCAAGACCACACTTTATGTGGTGCAAATATGAATTAAACTACTAATCTTTCATTAATACGTCGATTTAATAATTTATTTAAAATCATGGATACGTAGTATCTTCAAGAAACACTGTACCTCAAAGTATTAGACAACAAAGTCTTGATCATCGCCGCTAAGTTGCTATAAAGGTTAACAGATTTTTATCGGATATTTTCAGAAAGTGTGCAGTTTATATTCAAACCTAGTTCTACCTAATTTTTAATTCCATCGGGCTGTTTGTACCTCATAAATGTAGATATGCATTTGATGAATGGTATTGATATTGCAATGGTACAAAATAAGCACTTACAAGGTGCTAGCAACTTTAAATTTACAGTAAAAAAATGTATGAATACAAAACGCTACATAGAAATTCTTTACATTTATGTTCACAATAAATCACATCAAACAAAAAATACTCATAATACAAATAAATGTCATTATAGCTTTTAAATTACATGAAATACCGGTTTGACTGAATAAAACGTAAATTCCCAACAAAACGTATTCATGTTTTATGCAAATGTTATTTTTCACGTCAAGCGCGGGACTAAAGAGGGTTTCATGGAAGTTTCACGAGAAAAGTAATGAGTGAACTCGAGCTAATAAAATTCTCTACGTGTTGTTGTTCGAAATAGTTGGCATTTCTGAGCAGGCGGAACTTTCGAGGGCCCAAACACACTGACCGTAACTACGATATAACTTAAATCACTATAGTACCTATGTATATTGATAATTTCGTCAAGGGGTACGGTAGACTTGATCGAAACCTTTTATGAATAACAAAACAAAAAAAAAATATTGATTTTGTGTCAACAATATTTGTCCACAAAATTCGGATTATGGAGAATTTCGTTAAATTCTGATAGCACTGACAAACAAACCGCTGTCACCATCTTTGGTGTGAAGCACGTTTCGTTTCATCAAACAACACATTGCGTGTGTCCGTCGCGCCAAAAAAGTATCCATCACAAAAAACTGTGACTTATGTGACTACGTAAAACGAAACGTCTTGCCGCCGGACCGGAATTTTGTTAGTAGGTTATATTTAGTATCAGCATTACACCCATGCGAAGCCGGGGCGGGTCGCTAGTATTCATAAAATATCTCCTCTATTATACAGCTGAAGATGTTTTTGTTTGAATGCGCTAATCTCAAGAACTACTGAAAACGATTTTTAAATTCTGTCGCCGTTAGATAAGCACGTGATCCCTGAGTGTTTGACTGGCCGCGTGGTTTAGTGCGTAGTAACTCTGCCCGCGAAGCCGAAGGTCGTGGGTTCGATTCCCACCCAGTGCAAATCTTTGTGTGATTAATTCAAATATTTGTATTGTGATTTGGTGTTTCTATGTATAATAAGAATATATGTATTTGCAGCTACATAAGTAGGACATCAGCAATCTAGCTGCCATATTTCAAGCTTTGCTTAGTTTGGGATCAGATGGTGTTGTGTGTGAGTTGGTCACCACCGATATAGACTATAACAGAGCATATTACATATATTATGTACCTGCGACGGGGAAAAATGGGGCAGACCGCTAGTTATAGGATGTTAAGTGTAGATAGTTAATAAAGCTAAGCTAGTCTCTGAAATGGCCTAAAATTCACCTGGTGATACGTGGATTTGGCATAACAATAGGAAAGGTATTGTTTCTGCCAAATCCACCACCTGTACGACCAACTTATTTGTAGAATGTAGCGATGGCTCCACGATCGAAAAGTGTGTACTACAAAATTATACAATTTCTGTGTTCTATAATACTCGTATGTCAGTTCCACTTTTGGCCGTTCGTTACATATAAGTTGGTGGCACTGAACCAAACAATAAATGAAAACGTTTATTGTGCCAACAACGAAAGACATTATCAAAAACACAAGAAAGGGTACATACTAGTGATACTATGTACCCATGGTACGATGTCGTTGGTACGATAAGTGAGTATGGAATGCTTTTAAATATGATTCAAGTTTGAGCGTCCGACATACGTGTGATTAGTTTTAAGTTTAGATTAGGAGGGCCAAGTACTAGCCCCCAACTTTGGGTAGTACTTCCCCTAAGGCCTAGAGATTAAAATCCAAGGTTAGCAACCTCTACGGGCAGCGGAGGTCGCTAATCTTGGGTTGCTTCAAAAAAAACCTACCAAACGCTAGTCACAGATATCAATACTAAATCTTTACCTATCTTTACTAAACTACGAGTAATTCATAATTTTAAAAGCTTTGGTTAACAAAGTAATAAGTACTAAAAACTAAATTTTTAACTAAGTAGTAGATTACTCACTCGTAGGTAATAATAGCAATGGTCGGAGAAGCCTACTTTTTGAAGTTACTAGATAAATAACATACACTTGGCTATTTTATTTATTGGTTTTTAAATGTATAATAAGGAGATTAATTAATTAATAATAAACATTATATCAGCTAACCGGTTCTATTTCGGTATAGGTAAATTATTGGCGAATTTAATCCAGAGTAGGCGAATTCTGCAAGTCTGATGTGTTTTCCAGCTAAGAAAAAAAATAGAGAAATTAAATATGATTTAAGATTTAAATTATGTTGAACTAAGATTTTAATATCATTGGTGAGATTTAACCCTTGTGATTAATTCGCATTATGGTATTTACTCTATGTATGGATGGAAAACTGCAGAATATGTTGCTGTTATTTTACAAAACTCACTTATTGTCTCTTTCAGATTTCAGATAGCTTGACGACACAAATTTTGGGAGGAAATAAATGAATTTTGAAAAAAAAAATCGTCTTTTATAATCAACAAATCAAATCAAAACAACATCAATATTGTATAATCTTGTTTGAAGCGCAACAATAACATACATAGAACACATAAAACCACATTGTATGAAGTTTAAATTTGATGAAGAAACTATATACATGTGGCGCCATTACGCACACCATGGAACACATGTTTTCACATTATTGCTTGAAACTACATAATAAATATGTAAACTCTTTGATTGCTTACGGACGTACCTAGTACTGTACTGTAGTAGTAGGACTCATTGTAGAGTCCGCTTGGAAAAGTACCACACATTTGCCAGTCATTCTACAGCCAAGCAATCAAAGAGTTTACATATGTAAACGCTTTGCAAGCAGTAATGTGAAAACATAGTGGAGTCAGCTTGGAGCAGTACCACACATTTGCTAGTCATTCTACACTAGAAAGTCGTCTTTCGAGGAACATGTGCTATTCACCAACCGGCACTTGGCCAGTGTAGTGGATTATGGCCTTGCCTATTATCCTTTGAGTCCCTGAAATGGGAACATGAAATAGGTTTTCTTAAATACTTATGCATATACATACGAGTACGTCGTTAATTTTAGCTTTCCATTCCATAGGTTCGTGTGTCGCCTGTGTTTCCTGCTATTCGCAACTCTGGTCTCAACATACCAGTTTATCCATCCAGCAAATTCCTTGATGTATGTATAACTTCAAATATGACACGTCCCAAAACAATTCAGCTGTGTATCGTCCAAACTTCACTTGTCTTTCCCACGATTTAAGTGAATTATTACGATTACTTTGAGAAAACGGAAGATACGTGGAAAATAACAAGATTTCCTATTGTCGGACAAACCTCTCTCTCATTATCAAGTTTTGCAGTGAAAAATTTTTTGGCCGTTTCGAGCACTTTTTGGTAGGGTAAATTTTGTGGGTTCGGATCACCGACACGCTATTGTAGCGGCGTAGCGTCGGAGCAGCAGTGGAGCAAAGAAGTGAAGCGTGAGCGTTAGACGCGTATTGAATGGTTGAAATCTTATTCGCCTTCGCGAATTTCAAGCCAATAAGCGTAATACGATTCGCAAAGATATTTTGATAAACGTCACGGATAATTAAATATTATGTTGCATAATATTTAATTATCAGTGATGTTTATTACTAAAATTTTAACTTCAAAGTTTTTGCTCCTATCGGCAGTAGTCCCTTTGACTGAAATTATTTTGTTTTATCAATTTAGTGCAAAAAACACTACCTACACTAAAACTAACAATAATACTTTGGAACTTTTTTACTTAAAACAACACATTGGGCATATATCATATATTATTATGTTCATTTATTACACGAATAATATAAACATGGGTACCCGCTTTTTCACAAATAATTAAAATATGGTCACATAATAATCAGAGGTCGACAAACTCACGGGCTGTCAAATTTTTTTTTATTGGTTATAATGACGTCAAAGTGGGTCAAATTATTTTTCAAACTTTTATTTGAATCGTGTTATTTGTAACATGTGAAAATTTGAAATAATATCATTCTAAGACATGCAATTTGAATTTGAAACCTTGCTTTCGTAGAAGTTTTCGTAGAGTTAACGGTCTGATATATCATTTAAAATTTGAACTCTATTGTCCTTACCGATTAAAGCTTTACGTTATAATGTCTACTTCAATAAACTCGATCATTATGGAACTCGTTAAATATCACATTGGTAAAGTCGTGAAGTTATGATGAGTTTTATTATGTTCCAATAGCAAATTTGCGATTGATACCACACCACTATTTCGGTTTCTGTTGTGTAAAATAGTAATAAATTAAAGTCATAAACCACGAAATAAACAAGTAGCAAAACTTAATTTTTATAATGCCTACGCGTCTATACAAATAAATGAAGGCACTTTTATTAGGTGTTATTTAAAACATTGCATTGCATGCTTATGTTCCATTAGAAAAGATCGCTATAAGTGATTGGTACCGCCAATTGCTATTTTCTTTGTAAACTTTATTTTATTATGTAATTTAATTCTTAAAATAAGTTCAATAAAAAGTTAACTAATTTATGGTTACAATCTCAGTATTATATATTCGAATATTTATTTATTGTTATAAAGAGGCCAGCCTTTAGTGTAGATTATTACGAAAACTTCATATGCCGTTTCTTTACCATAGTTTCGTCAATATATATATTTTATTATATTACAAAAATTTCATATAACGTTTCTTTACCATAGTTTCGTCAAAATTTTACGCGACTCATATTATTACCGTCTAACATCCTCTTGCATCTTTTATTAGACACTTGAACAAGGAACAAGCGGGAACGTAATCCCGTTCCGTCTACACGACTTTGACTGTTATATGACATGCAAAGCGCGAAGAGACAAGACACAGCTGCGACACATGAGAAACGAGATATTGATTGATAAATAAACCATAAAGGTGAATGAGTGGAATGGATGAGGAAAACGCACGGATTCTGAGACGTTTGTTGTTGGATTTAGATGTATGCATGAGTTTCATTTATTTGATTTGATGGGTAAATGTAAACATCGATATATTATGTCGAAATATGTCATCACTATCATTATACACATCGACTGGAATAGTGAATTCATCATCATCAACAGCCCATTAAATGTTCCCACTGCTAGGACTCGGGTTTTCTCTCGCAAGGAGAGAGTTAAGGCCATAATCCACCACGCTGGCCCTGTGCGGGTTGGTGGATGATACAAGACTTCGAAAGGTTCTAGGTACATGGTGGTTTCCTCACGATGTTTTCCTTCACCGTTTTAAGTTAGCGGCATTACGCACATGACTTCAAAATACAGTGGTGCGTGTGGGGTTTGAACCCGGGGTCTCCGGATCGGCAGGCGGCGTTCTCCCGACTAAATCCGTAAGTTATAGTAGCCGTTATAGTGAATTAGTTGGTGGTAAATCTGTCTGCATAGCCAGCGTGGTTTGATAAGTATGTAGGACAGCAGTTGTTCGTTGCCCTAAAAAGCGACATCGCTTTTTGATTGAAATTCCATAAGCTTGAACAAATAAATTTGACTCTATTTTTAACCCCCGACCAAAAAAAGGGGTGTTATAAGTTTGACGTCGATGTCTGTCTGTCTGTCTGTCTGTCTGTCTATCTGTCTGTCTGTCTGTCTGTCTGTCTGTATGTCTGTCTGTCTGTCTGTCTGTCTGTCTGTCTGTCTGTCTGTCTGTGTGTGTGTCTGTCTGTGGCACCGTAGAGCTCAAACGGATGGGCCGATGTTGATGCAGTTTTTTTAATTTAAAGGTAAATAACCGTGCGGATGTTCTTAGGTATGTTTGGTTCATATCGATTCAAAATGGCCGCCTACACAAAATGGCGGACAAAATATTTCTTCACAACCTACCGCAATATGGGTATTAAATGAAAGGGCTTGACTAGTAGAATACTATACAATATAACAAATTTCAAATTCAAGATGGCCGCCACCACAAAATGGCGAATTATAATATTTTTTTCATTACTACAACAATATGGGATCAAACGAAAGGGCTTAACTAGTAGAACACCAGGTCTTATTAAAAGTCGAAGCAATCTTTACAATTTATACAAACTAAAGACATACTGCAACGATGATGCCACAAAACTATATGTTAAGAGATATTCAAGTATTTTTAGAAATGTATGTATTCGAGCAAAAGCAATATTTATACGGGATCAAATTAAAAACTCCAATAATATGATAAAAAGCACGTGGAAGATAATAAACAATGAGTCTGGAAAAATTAAAAGTCGTGAAATGATGAGCGCACTTCGGATTGGCGAAAAAGTCACTACGAAAAAATCGGACATAGTAGATGCCTTCAAGGTTTATTTTGCTGATATTCCATTAGAGACAACTAAACATCTAACTTCGTCTCCCTCTCTTTGCAGAAAAATTGTTGACAGAAAATGTTGATTGTCCTTCATCTACATTTGAATTTCATCATGTTACTGCCACTGCAATACTAAAAACGTTCAAAGATATTAAAGTTAAGAATACAGAGGACTTATGGGGATTATCTGTTAAGGTACTTGAGGGGATTATTAATAACATTGCCCCATATTTAGCAGAATTATTTAACGAATGTATAAAAAATGGTACATTTCCTGACATGATGAAATATAGTAAAGTGATACCTCTGTTTAAATCTGGAGACAAAACGAACTTGGAAACTACAGACCCATCTCGGTTTTGCCTTGCATCAGCAAAATATTCGAGAAACTTGTTCTCCAGCAACTTTTATCTTACTTTAATATTAATAATCTATTACATAGTAACCAATTTGGATTCACAAAAGGACGTTCCACTACCGATGCAGGTATTGAACTAACTAATTATATATTGAAAGCCTGGGAAGATCATCATGACGTTATTTTGTGACTTATCAAAAGCTTTCGACTGTGTTCATCATGACACTCTTTTAAAGAAACTGCAGTTTTATGGGGTTTCGAAACCAGCTCTAAATTTCATTTCTTCATATCTTAAAGACCGTGTACAAATAGTCGATGTGGACGGTGTGCAATCAAATGAGTCGCCTATAAGAATGGGTGTACCACAAGGTTCCATACTTGGACCTTTCTTGTTTCTTATATACGTTAATGATCTACCTTTTATGATAAAGAAACATAAAAATATAGAAATAGTTATGTTCGCCGATGATACATCACTTCTATTCAAAATTAAGAGAGGAATAAACGATTTCACTGAAATAAACGTACTTTTGGACATTGCGTACAAATGGTTTGATGCAAATAATCTAGTACTTAATCCAACTAAAACGAAATGTATAAAGTTCACACTCTGCAATGTAATGTGCGGTAAACTTGATATAAGACTGAAGGATGAACTTATCGAACCTGTACAATCTACTTGTTTTCTGGGTATTTCAGTAGATTCAAAGCTTCAATGGGGTCCTCACATAGAGAGACTAGCTGATCGACTCAGTTCAGCTGCCCACGCAGTTCGTCAAATTAAAAAATATCAGACGTTGCAACAGCTAGGCTTGTTTATTTTGGCTACTTTCACAGTATTATGTCCTACGGGATCTTATTATGGGGTTCGGCTGCGGACAGAAACTCTGTTTTCGTATTGCAAAAAAGAGCAATCCGTGGTCTATATAATTTATCACCTAGAGAATCAGTACGGGAGATGTTCAAAACTATTAACATATTAACAGTCCCTTCATTGTATATTTATGAATGTATAATGTATGTAAGAAAAAAAAATCGAAGTCGTCTGCAGAAATTAACTGATCTGAATCCAAAAGCGCACCATAAACACAAAATTGTATTTCCTAAGTGCAGACTTCAGAAAACAAATAACTCTTTCAAATGTAATGGTATTCGCTTCTATAATGCAATCCCTGTACAAGTGGAAGGCCTCAATGAAACCAAGTTTAAAAATGAAATAAAAAGCTACCTATTGAGCAAGGCATATTATAATATAGACGACTTTGTTAAAGATAGTAACGTATGGAAGAGAAATGTGTCGAAATTAGAATCTTGTAATAAGGTAAAATAATAGATTTTTTAAGACTTTTGATGTTACATTGTTTGTACTAATGTAGTATCTGTATACTGTGTGTATTGATTATTTGTTATATTGTCTTCGACAAAGCCTTTTTACAGCTGCATGTAATTGACTAGGCCCCTTTACAGCTGCTTTATTCTTTTTGACGTTGTTATTTTATCATATTATGTACACAGATTCTTTGCCTTTTTGTAAATGACGTTACCAAGTGTTCTTATGAATTTATGGTATGAATAAATGAATTGAATTGAATTGAATTGAATGCTTTGAACTATGACAAATTTCAAATCCAAGATGGCCGCTACCACTAATGGCGAAATACATTTCTTTTTTCACAACTCCCTTAATATGGGTATCAAATGAAGGGGCTTGACTAGTAGAATGTTGTACAGATAATAAATCTGAGGTAGTCGGGGGTTAATCAAAATTTTTTAATTTTGTTCTTGTTGTGATAAAAACGTCGAGGCATGCGTTCCCTGAGTAAGTTTTTCCCGATACATACAATCTTGATGACTGCAAATCGAGAGTGAATCAGTTTCTTCTAGGTTCGCTCCAACGCTAGATCGCATTGTCAATGAACTTCGCGTGAGATGGTAAACAAGTGTAAACATGTACATTATGTAAAAAATGCATTCGAACAGTTGCATTTACAAATGATGTTTTTTTTTGTTCTGTGTCTGAGTGTTTAATAAATATATAGTAAAATTCAATCATTATCCACAAGTATTTTAACTATATCCGAGGTTACGATGTCCTAATAATCATTGTCAACCCAAGAAAACGTATGATCACGAAAAACGTAGTGGTAGGAGTTTTTACAGAGTCCACCTGAGGAAGTACCACCTTTTCCGGTTTGAAGGGCAATGTTTCCAGATGGATTACTAAGCATAGAGATTTATCATCTTTTATCTCTGAGTGACGAGCGTAGTACAGTGCTTGGTAATGACTTAGGCTTAATAAAAGCTGCGTGACTCAATGCCGTTATGGGCAGGCATGTTGCTTACCATCACCCGCATATCCTGTTCGTCTCGTCACTCTGTACAATAAAAAATGAACGTGGTTGTGATTAAAGACGGTATACTACAGCAATGACTAGTGTCCGAATGTAGAAATATGTCCAGAATGTACTCGATTTTATTAAATTAATTTAAGATGTACACCGATAATTAAATATATTGCCTATGTATTATGAAATAGATGCATCGAAAAAATCATTTCACATCGTAAAATTGTCTAATGTAATTCTTTTTGTGACTAAATTTTTTTTTTTATTCTTAAACCCAGTACGATGTGAAACGATATGACGATATAATCCTACACGACAGCGGAAAATGACGTCATTAACCTGCTTCAAAGACTCAATACACGAAACCAAAGACCCGACTCTCATGGTTACACAAGGAACTATGCTTTGAGGTATTTCGTACCGAAGTGTAACAACCTCTGAGCTTTGACATCCGAACCAAATCAATACACCCTTCATTATGACGTCACGGCTTTCAATAAAACGATCTGCATGGCCCATCTATGGCGTCGAGCCAAATGTGGCCAATCACCCAGCTATGCTGTGCATATTGTTATGACTAGCATAATTCTAGACTCCATTGTACATTTGGTACAAATTGGTTTTAATTAAGTTTTACAATGAATAGCAATAAAGCAATATTACTACATGTGTGTAGTGTTTAGTGCTCTGAAAATCACCAAATATTTATTTATTTATTTATTGATTAATAGGCGAGCAGCTTTAGCTGATGTGCCTATATCTCAGTGTTGAAATAACAAATTATAGGTAATTGTCTGTTAGTATAGTCATCAAATGTATAGAGTTTCATCTATACCTAATCGTAGATTTGGTTTCTGATAAATCTAAATTATAATTTTGGTCATCCAATTGATTTTAATATATATAGTCACGGATATCCGTGTATATAGTAATATTAATACATGAAGCCAAAATTTTGTGTCTCTTTTTACGAAAATTTCGCACACTTAGGTAAATTTTATAGGAGGAGTTTTTCTTTTAATTATGCCTAAAAATAAATATATTTTTTTAAAAAATACATAGACCATACCATCCAATTGACACCTACGCTAAAATACTCGTTTGCTTATTGTTAAAATCTGGGTTCATAGTAACGATAGATTATATTTGCTCCATGGCTGATTTTCGACTACTAGAATAGTAGTCCGCGCGGGAAAGTAAGTCATCGAGATGGTGGTCAAGTGTAAACCTATAAAATTTTACAAAACCCTGTTACGTATTATTGGTTATTTTACTGCCAAACAGTAATGTGCAACTATTAAGTACTGTATCCGTTTCGAAGGGTATTGTTACGGTTCCGTGGCCAAATGGCAAAACACGGGACCGTTATAGATTCGTCATGTCTGTCTGTCTGTCCGTCCGTATGTCACAACTACTTTTCTCCGAAACCATAAGAACTGTACTATTGGAACTTGATAAGTAGATGTATTCTGTGAACCACATTAACATTTTCATACAAAAAATAGAAAAAAAAACAATAAATTTTGGGGGTGTCCTATCCATAGAAATGAAACTCAAAATTTTTTTCCATATTGTCTATGGATAGGTCCTCAAAAATGGTATTGAAGTTTCTAACATTTTTTTTTTCTCAACTGAATAGTTTGCGCGAGAGACTCCTTTCCAATTATTTCCAAAATTTCCAAAGTGGTAAAATGTGTCCCCCCCCTGTAACTTCTAAAATAAGAGAATGACAAAACTAAAACAAAGTTATGATGTACATTACCATGTAAACTTTCAACAAAAATTGTTTTGAATGAGATCTCATTCAAACCAATTTTTGTTAATAAGTAAGTAGTTTTATTTTAGTATGAATATTTAGTAGTTTTATTTTAATACGTCATAAATTCACTATTGTTAAAACACTGATTAAAGTAACAACTAACTACAAGAACTTATATAATGTTATTTGCTGCTACGGAAGCTTTCATGGGTAAATCCGACTCGCACTTGACCACTTTTTTTTTCAGAGAAATTACAGTGTAATGACAAAGTATATCTTATAGCTGTGGGCGACGGTGATAAGCATCAATTTGGACTCATTTTGCTTGAACTATAACTGCGTGGCTCTACATATGTCTTGTTTGTCTTGTGTCTCGAAATAATAGTACAAATACATACATATAGAAATGAATTCAGATTAGGTAAAACTACCTTTTAACGAAAAACAGAATTGCAACTAGCTTTTTACGCTCTAGTGCATCATTTAATAATACCCAAATTTGATTTAGCTTACATATAATCAAACATCCAGTTTTAGTAATTTCTACGCCCCTCTAGAATTGTGCTTTGTGCTTAGACACCACAGGCAATGTCTTTTTGTTGGCACGGACCAAAGTACACTGGAGTTTTTGGCTCAGTCGATAATGTGAACAATACGTTACTAGTTCCATTCTCAACCAGGAAACATATTTGTGTATGGATATGTCAATGTAGCAGAAATATGGTTTTTAAAATTAAATTTGATCTAAATAAGCTTTCTGACTTCCATAGCTTTTATGTTTTGCATAGTATGGAACAAATAAGTATAAAATAGATAGAGAAATCCCATTATTCAGACTTTTATCTACATATGTATGTACCAAATTGAATCCATATCCTTTCAATAGTTTTTGCGTGAAAGAGTAACAAACATCCATTAATTGTCATCAAACAATCAATCAAACTTTCGACACTATAGACTTGTAATAAGGATAAACTAAAAAAATACGTTTGTACCAACATTGTTTCTATTTCAATTTTTTAGGTTGGTAAAAATTAAAACAACGTAGTCTCTTGACTATTATAAATTATATCGGGACATAAGACTCGCATGTTACATCCACTCAACCCTGTTCTCGGCTTTTTCCTTTGGCAATATAAGCCCCTTATTACGAATCCAATAGAACTTCTACCTCATCATTGATTTAAACGCCAATCGGACCTTCAAGTCAAAAGGCTGACATCGCGACCCAAACTATCCCCAGAGTATTGTGTTTGTAATGTCAAACGACGCGGTTAGTACGTGCCTTCGTAAGGATACCCAATTTCCTAAGGTACTTTACGACTTTAACGTGATTCCTGTAAGGCCTACAAAGGCCCTAGCACCTTGCGAATCTTTGAAATTTATACAGACCACGTCCTGTCAGATAAACAGAACGATTCAAGTTGGATGAATAAACATTTGTTCGTGGTTCTGAGAAATACAGTTTGTTCAGATTTGTGATGTAATCCTGCCTAATCTCAATCAGAATTCAATGGACTTTAACAACACATAACTAAAGTAAACAATTCAAAGCTCAGCGAGGATCAATGAGCTAAAAATACGTAGAATGTATACCTAGTACTTGGGTGCTCTTGAATTGCATGCGAGTCATTAGCTCCGTCGAGAGTTTTACAAATAGATCGATCTACTACTATGTTCTGGTTAAGGGTCGATTATTATCAGAGATGTGTTTTTTGTGCAAGATAGAGTGACAATATGATTAAATTCTGTACCTTATGTTAAGCAACATAGCAACACACCTGCCAATAATAGCACAGTAACTCAAAACCATCGATATAATTAAAGAAACGCTCAAAGCTAAAAATTTTTTTTAGTGTATAGTAAGTAACAAAACCAGGGTTTGTGCCTGTTAAGCAACATGCCTGCATAATAGTAGTGACATGCAATTATTGGAACATAAAGAGTCCAAATCATGATTTGGGATGCTAGTTAATGCATTACCTAGCACTGCACTGCGCTATCCACCTAGTGATATTAGTTGTTTCATCTCTAAGCCCTATAAGTTTTCTGGAAACATTGCCCTTCAAACCGCTATACAGTGATGTTTTCACATTACTTTCTGACGCTAGAATAACTAGCAAAAGTGTCGCAAAGCAAGCGTGAAGAGAAATAATCACCGCCCAGCATAACTGCGCTCGTCACCTTGGGTTACAAGATGAATTAACTCTTTATCCTGTAATTTAATGGAATTATATTTTCAAACTGGAACGAAATAATGTTTGCGCAATGTTGCGTGGAAGTAGAATTAATAGTAAAGGTGTAGTACTTCCCTAGATATTAGAATTGACGAAGTGTACGTGTACTTGCATAGATTGGTGTAAAAACGAATATAGGTCTAATACAGTTGTGAACTCACTTTGGTATAATAGTAAATATAAGTGATTAATGTACCGATTTTATTGAATACACATTTTATTTATTCATATTTATGATCCAAGAGACCGTAATATATTATAATAACGTCGTAAAATACAATTTATTAAATGTTGGCGGTACTGCTCGATAAAAAGAGGAGTTACCAGACATATCTGTGTGTTCCTTCCATGTTGAAAACTGTGATGAAATTTTGTTGACCCATTTCTTGATGCAGTTGCCAATAACCAATTTAACATAAATCTCCATGCAACATAGTCGCGGATTTATCAATAACCCGTATAAGCCACAACCTAGAGATAGAAGCGTCCTAGAAGCGGCAGATTTCTAAAGACGCTCACTCGATTCATAGTGGTAAAACAGCATTGGTTTTCCCATGATTTTATATGTATTCTAACACGTTAAATACCTGTACAAAATCAATAGTAGCGAACAGCAGTTTAACCTGCGCTGTGCCCGTTCCCGCCTTTATTTTTCCGTAATAAAAAGTACAAATACATAACACAAAATACAAAAATCTTTGCTGCTGTTTGCAGGTGGTACAAAACATTTTAAAAGATGACTCATACAAACTGGTCTCTTTTTCTAGAGGCATGCAATATGTCTGGCAACACAGTTTCCATTGGTCTGAATTTCTACAATGATAATAATAGTCAGCTGATAAAGTCTTCTTCTTCTTTTTTCATTTAAGCTTTTAATCGGTTGTATCATAATATTATGTAATCTGATTCATCGTCTATTAATTTCTGGCTTCTATCCGGTTGTGCTATGTAAGTGTGATACGTTTAGCACAATTACGCCACCGTCTTGTGCTTCAGCAGGAGGTTGTTGTGGACTTTGATAAGTATGTAGTGTAGTAGCCTATTTCCGGACTGTAACTTAATTATAAGTAGCAATGCCCCGTGGTTTCACTTGCGTCGTTCCCGTTCTTTTTATTTTCCTGGGATATAATAGCCTATGCGTTATTTCTATAATCTAATAACTAACTATAAGACAAATTTCAACCTCAGACGTAATTGAGCAACAAACATCGAAACATCCAAGCTTTCGCATTTACAATATTGGTAGGATTAGGATTCATATCGTAAATAGAAAAATATTATTTTACACGGTACGATGAAAATAAAGAAGCCTGCCTGACTCATTAAATATGTATAAGTACGGCACTGTGCAACTTACTGTCCAAAAAAGTAATGTAAAAAAAAGGAAATGTTAAAAAATAAAACTCGCATTTCATCTGCTCAAAATCTGTGCATCGAGGTTGCGTTAATCCGATGTACTTCACAACAATAGCAGGAAGGTACTGCACAGACGCAGTCTGCACGTAGTCGCTGGCAGAGTGCCTGACCCGGTTGGAACTCTTAGTGGAAGGACTTTTTTGTTTTGCCAACATTTCATTGTGATAGTTACTAGGGAATGCAAGTAATTATAGTTGATCAAAGTTTGACTTTGTACCGCTTTACACACTTTGTATAGCTTTAAATACTTTTTTGTAATGATCAAGAATTTCGTTGTAATATTATAAATAGGTATAGAAAAAATAATCTTTTTTGTTTTAGGTAGGTTTTGTTGTAGGTTGAAAAACTAAACTTTCTTAATATAGAGGTATACGAATACACCTTTTCAAACTCCAGAGGTTTTTTTTGCGCTAATCTTAGTATCTACTGCACCGATTTCAAAATTATTTCAACATTAGATTTTTTCATGATCCTAGAGTTATATAAATATATTATGTTATATTATGTTATAGGTTATAAATATATTATGTACCACGGGCAAAGCTGGAACAACCGCTAGTTTAAGTATATTAGGTTGCAGTGTTTCATTGAAACGCTGTTTAATTTATAATAACCCAAATTACTTTTTGGGTAACACTTTTAAACGGGACTTATAAATAACTGATTTCACGGGGCTGGCATTGTCGTTGTACGACATAAGCCTCTAAAAAGAAAAAAATAAAGATAAAAAAACTAACGGAGCCTTGCGGTGCAACCTGCGACTTCACAACCACGATGTTTAATGCGATAAAAGATAGATAGATAGATAGTATTATAAATAAAAAATATGTGTTTCACAAAACTATCGTCAGGCCATTTGAATCGCAAAACGTATGCTTACATCTCTGTACCAGACTTAAATCGCTGCGTAATATTATGTTAACGAAGATCCGTATTTTTATCAATACAGATGAGCGTGGGAAGAGTGCGAAACAGTTTATTTCTTTCAACCTTTACAATGATACCTACGTGGAAATAAATATATACACTAACACACATTTTCGTCTTCCTAATAATATGAGTATGATAAAACGTTAACGGCCCTGAAATGTAATCAGAAATACCCCACAAAAACCAGCAGATATTTAAATTTAAATTGGCATAAAATATACACAAAACGTAACCACTTTATTCGTACGGAATGACTCGCGTCCTAAGCTATAAACATTTAAATTGTGCTAGACCCTTACAGCCAAATCCTGCCGTTGAGGTCACCAGAATGACGCCTCATGAATACTTACCATTGACTCTCAAGACACGTTTTAAGAAGGGTTCACAGAGAATTAAAAAGAGTTTCATGTTGTGCTCAAATGTATTTATGTGGCTTGTTTTCGACACGTTGAATTTAATCTAGCTATAAAATTGCTACGATATAATTATATCAAAATGTTATTGGTCAAATATTGTAAAATTATGTTATCTTTACTATCTTTACTAATGTTGTGTGATAACATACACTTGTTTGGAGCAGACCTCTTTAAATCCAACTACGTATGTAGAGGTAGCAATCAACGATCAATCATTTAGCAGAATGTCCTTTAGAATATACACATCTTTTTATTCTTTTTTTTTTTACAATTGGTTCGAAATAGATAGGTGCTCGTGCGAGTAGGTATTCTAAGTATACTTTGTACAGAAAACGGAAAACCTTTATGCATGGTTTCTCCACCAAATAAATCTGGAAAAAAATCGTTAAGTCAAATTGGCAAAATCCGTCTTTTGTTATGACGAAAAAATAACTCAAAGAATCACGATTGTGTCTAAGTAATGTTTTGGAATAGGGAGATAAGAACCCTCAGTCAACCAAACGCCTAGCCAAAAAAGCTACTCACATAAAACCACACCCACAAAAATTAAAAACAAACTGTCGCAAAAGCATACATTGTTATTTTAAGCATTCACTTTCGTTGAGTGAATTCATTTTTATCAAATATTAAAGACAGATGCGATAAACTCGATAGCTTTTAGGCCCGCATTATGTATACAAAAGCTACCAGGTATTTCCATCAAAAAGATGCTCATAACGAGAGAAAAATGTGCCGCCCACTGTGTGATACCAACATTATGGATGCGGGACCTCCGGCATATTGCGATCCACCTGGGCCGGTCAAGCGAAGGGATCGAAGTATCAGTTTCCAAGATCGGTATTAGGTATAATGTGTGTCTCCTTTATACTCGATATCCAGTATCTTATTTTGAGATAAAATAATTACATTCATCGTAGAGATAATGATAGATAACGAGGCTAGTAATTTGCGTATTTAAATGAGTTTGTATTAGTAGCTAGCAACGCCCTACGGCTTAATCCACGTAGTTCCTCTTCCTCTTATTTCCTGAAGGTAAAAAATAGTCTGAGCTATTTCAGACTATTTATACATCATGTTTTGCAAATTTTTACCCAATCTGTTTGAATTTTGACATCTACACTAATATTAAGCTGAAGAGTTTTTTTTTATTTGAACGCTAGGATCTCGGGAAATCCTGGTCCGAATTGAAAGATTATGTTTCTATTGGAAAGCCCATTTATCGAGGAAAGCTATAGATTATAGAACATAGCGCTACTATCAATAGAAGCGGAGCATAAATCAAGAATGTAACACAAACGGGAAAAAATATTCCTTTTTGAGAGTTTTCGTATCGTGCTTTGACATGACAGCATGTGTCTAAGATTTCGTCATTGAATAAAAACTTTTGCTAATCAAATTTGTTTCTAAATATGAGTTGGTACGACTAATTTGATACGACAGGTGGCATAGCGGGTAGCTGAAGAGGTTTTTTGTTTGAAAGCAATCTTCTTAGGAATGACTGAATCGATTTCAGTCATTTTTTCACCGTTGGATGTGTACGGGATCCCAATGAGTGCTATATAATGTACCACAAGCGAAGCCGGGGCGGACACTTAGTTAATAATATTAGTAAGATTAATATAGTTTAATAATCTATTGTATTTGTAAACTACACTATGAATAACTATGACTATCTATCGGCCACTATGAATAACAGGAACCCTCTTCTAACACTTTTTTATGGAAAATGACGCTCAGTTCTTTATTGCGTTGTCAGGTTTTGAAACGTTAGTTTTGTATTTTCTTTTTACAGATAATGATATATTTATTGTATATATTTAGTTTGTATGTATGTAAGTAAATTCTTCTAATATTACAAAATGCAAAAGTTTGTGAGGAGTTTGTAGTAGATATTTGTGACTCACGTAAAGATTCAAAGAGATCTGGATGAAATATAGTAGATAGATAAATAATAAAACATAACGAAGTAACGAAATTGGGAGATAGTCTAGTGCTGCTAGTACTATAATAAACATATCAATAAACGAATATAACACTTATTTATATACCCAGAAAAGTACTTATCAATTATTAGGTATCTACTAACCTACCCATAACGGAACCTGGTGAAACAATGCTGATTATACTGGCCAATGTCTCGTTGGATTGCTATGACCAGCCTTTGCAGTTGGCACTAGGTACGAGCTAAAGCGGAAGTCACCTTATGCACTTGAAAAAAAAAATATCAAGTATATGGTACGCATACTAGTATCTAAAATACCGGGCAGCCCACAAAGATTGCGATTTAATGATTTTTATTGGTTAGCCCTTCCTGTACGATGGGACAGGAAAATTTACCTGAGCATAGAAACCGCGTAGAATCTCGATAGTGGACGATTATTAGGCCGCATTGAAAATTACGGCATATGGGAGGGTTTAATTTTGTTTGCTTGACCGTGTATTGTGACCGCTAGGTTACGGTCATTTCATTTTACCTTCTCTTTGTTAGCTTTCGTTAGAAGACTGTTGCATTAAAGATTACGTATTAAGAGTTTACATTACGTTGAAATTGGCGATTTGTTTTCTAATATGTTTTAAAATTCGTAAACTTTTTATCACAATAAATTATAGTAGGTAGGTACTTATTCTACAATCACTACTAATCCTACTTATCATCATGATAATATTATAGATTCTTATATTATTGTTATTTTGTAGTGGTAGGACTCTTTGCAGACTCCGTCTGGGGAAGTACCACATCTTTTCCAGTTTCCAGTTATTCTACTGCCAGCAGTGATGTACGAACATTACTGTATTCTGGTTTGAAGGGCAATGTATGTCTCCAGTGAAATTGCAGGGCATAGAGATAAAACATATTTTTGGGTGACGAGCGCAGTGCAGTACTAGGTAATGATTTGGACTCTTCATGCTACAAAAGCTGCGTGCCACTGTGCTGTTATGTGACAGGCATGTTGCTTGCTTACCATCAGGCAATTGCTAGTCTCGTAACTCTTTAGTAAAAAAAATGCGAATGCTCCGAGTTTTTAATGTTTGTTGCTCAGTTAAACAGGAGTGGCTAAAGGCATCAATGTCATTCGCTAACTGGCACATGACCAGCGTGATGCCTTATGGACTTGAATTGTACCTTCTTAGTATTAGACCAGGAGAGCAAACATTAGGCGAACTATTTGCGTGTGCATATTATGTGTGTGTAATTGTATCTATGCTTGTCAATTTAGTTGTGAATGCCATGCCGCTTAAAAATGGTCATAGGGGAGTAACAAAATTTATGGGTCATATGATACAGCAGGAGACCTGTGTAGGATGATAGAAGGGTATAAAATAATAATATTCAGCACTAGTCAGCGCATTTGAAAGCTGCCCAATTGCAAATTGAAGAGGAGGGGTTCTAACCCTCGCTTTTTCCTTTTTGTCGCATGATTTTTGTATGGCTTTACGAAATAATGGATTAGAACAGGTATTGAAACTATAAAAATGGAAAATTATATTTTTTTAATAATTAGTTTTGTCAAAAAAATCCACGATTTTCCGACGATATTCAGGGTAAATTTGGTGATTTGATTATGTACGGCATTAGTTCCATACAGTTTCAATACCTGTTCTTATCCATTATTTCGCAATGCCGTACAAAAATCATGCGACAAGAAGGAAAGAGCGAGGGTTGCAACCCCTTCCCCCCCCTCTTCAATTTGCTTTCAGTTGGACAGCTTTCAAATGCCGGCATAGTGCTGAATCCTGTTATTTTATACCCTTCTATCATCCTACATACGAGTAGGTCTCCTGCTGTATCATATGACTCATAAATTTTGTTCACGGGCCTGTTACAGTTGTCTATATCATTATCATAAGGAAGTATATTAATATTGAAGAACTAAACATCTGCTTACCATCTAAATTTGAACTTTTTTAAAGTAGCTGTTCAATACAAAACAAAGTCTTGGATTATCCTTAACACATAGGCTGAATGAAATTTGGAGTAGGTATGGTACTTATCCCGAATGTGTGCTCTCTAGAATTTACGGTGGATCTTTCCATACATTTTATTTTCAGTCTAATGTGTTTACATTCCCTTGGCAATTCCAGCCAAACGATTATTTTAAAATCTTGGCTTGCCTACTAAAACAAATGTTAAATCATTTATATTTTGATGCAGGTTTATCCTCTTACACTTTATTCACGAGTAAACCCAAAAATAAAATTACAAAACTTTATTTAGTTTCTATCAAGCTACGGCTGGTCTTCTAGTCGGGAGAACGGCAATTGCCGATCCGGAGACTCCGGAAGGTCTACCGCCTAACTAAAACTGTCTTAGCGTTGATATTGCTCTTCTCTTTTCTATCTCTTTTCTTTCTTCTTTTTTTTCTTTCGTCTTTTCTTTTACTTGAAATGATAGAGACACCAATAGCAAAGCCATAGCCGATTTCGTTAGGCGGTAGAGGGGCTGGCTCAAAACCACGAGTACCACTTGTTTTTTCGAAGTCATGTGCGTAATGCCACTTACTTAAAACGGTGAAGGAAAATATTGTGAAGAAACTTTAATATAAGAAAGGAAGTTTTTTTTAAAGAGATTTTTTCGAGGTCATGACTATGTCCTCCACCAATCCGTGCTGGGCCAGCGTAGTGGATTATGGCCTTGACTCTCTCCTTGCGAGAGAAAGCTCCGAGTTCTAGCTGTGGAAACATGTAATGAGCTGTTTATACGAAAGAGTATATTCAGTTTTTCAGACCAAGAGACCTGAATTGTCTCACTTTTTTGTTGCTCAAGAAATTCAACTAAAATAATATGAACAAAACTCATAACGCCCGTGATTCTACTTTCGCCATTTTAACACAAAGTCACATTATGGAAGTATTCTTATTCTCACATCTGCATAAATTTAATTTTCCTTGTTTTTGCATTATTCAAAACATTGCCGGCTCGGGCGTCGGCTTAATGAAATATAAACATTTTATCCCAATATTAAATTGCTCGCCACCATTTGTATTTTTACCAATTTGCGCTTCTGGTTTTTACGATGTTAATTAGAATTTTTGCGCGATCAGTTGGCTGAAATATGAATAAGATACGACGAAGATAAATATGATAGCAAACGCATGGAAAATTTGTTTCAATTCAGTTCTACGACCATGCTTTTAATTTCTGACAATTATTAATCTATGAATTAATACTACTAAAATTATACCTATATGCGCAAGTTTGAATCTGTTGATATTTTTTGATCAAACACGTCATATGAACATAACTCAGTGAACATAACGCAGATACATTATCATATAAAGTAATACAAATCACTTTTTATCACGTAAAGATACAGATTTTTTTAAAAGTATATTAATAGTTCTTTTCTATATTCAACGAGGACGAATTTACAGATAGATATTAGTAGTAAGTTATAAACATTCCTAAAAATGTACTTAGTCAAATTGCATTTTCAAGACATCGGTTTGCCTCGCATTCAAAATTGTTACTGTAAAATTGCAAATACTATCTGTTTATAATAAAACGAGTGAGATAATAGGCCTTTGCCTGTGGTATGAGTACCTTTAGTGACTTTTTTCTAACATCGTAAATTACCTATAAGCTGCTGGCATTTACGATGACATATCCATATTACTCAAAACTTGTACTCCTTAAAAACACTTTTTTATTCTAAAATAAAGTACCTACCTACCTATTTATAATTAGAAAATAAATCTAATGCAACAAAATTGAAATTCAGTTTAGTATTTAAGTGTAAAATGAAACTTGGACTTAAAAGTTGCAAATTTGAGAAAAAATGATTATAATAGTAGATAAATGCTGTTACTTCTTTTCAGAAAAATAAATTTTAAACATTAAAGAACAGTCAATCTTTTGAGAATTCACCTTTGACTGAGATAACTTCACGTCACACACAAAGTTAAACGAAATTTTTCACTACATTGAATTTTTCCCAAGTGGTCTAGAACAATAAATCAAGATAGGGTACTTTTTCTTCTGATTTATGGGTGTAAACTGAGCTTAAATTTCTGAAATGTTTTACTTCCGTTCTCCTCTCTTGTGTCAAGAACAAAGCACTCTTATGAGCTTTATTTTTGCAGTTTTGTATAAATTTGTCGCCCGTTTTAATTTATACTTAAAACCATTTTTCATTTGTGCTGGTTTAAATGAAAGGATTTTTGCGGACCATGACTGCGCTTACAATTGTTACAAAGGTACAATCTGTTGGCAATTTGTAAAGGATTTTTACACACATTTTTGAATATTTAAATGTCAAATAAATCTCGAAACACACATAAGTATACTCACTACCTCCATAATATTTTATTGTAGTAAAGTAGTATATTTAGGAAGTAGAATCCACGACAAAACTTTTGTCTGTTTTATAAATGCTTAGTTTAAGATTTAAACAGAAAACTTTAAAGAGGATACAGAGTGTACTGAGCTGGATAAAAAAAATAGACAAAATTCTAAAGAATCTTATTTCTTCTCACTCTTTGTTTTGTACCTAGTTTTCGAGTGTTTTCAAGCCAATTCTATAAGAATGCTAGACACATATTTATTCTGTTTACGAGTATATTTTTTGTACTATTAGTAATATAATACGACATTATTACTGAGTAATATGAGCTAATGTTATTCATCGAATTATTCGGGATCTTTACGAAAACCTAAACAATGCAGTGCTCAAAGCTATTCTTATATACTAATAAACTTTATTAATGCCTAAATATACTAATATTTTAAATGCAAATAAATAACGTTTACTATTAATATTAAATTATATAAGCAGACTTGCTGCGGACCATCAGGAGTATATCTTTGTCGTCTCGTCATATAAAAAAATTGTACGAATATTTACACGAGAAGGAATTCGTTGTTTATGAATGGTGAAACATGTGCAAATATTCCGAATGCCTGATATAAACTAGTTGCATGCTTGCCGCACAAAACGAGGAAACACAGCGTCTAAAATGACTTCAAATTAAGAACGGAAATGTAGTCGGAGAAATGGGCGAGTAAATAATAAATGCGCAGTGGCAGTTTTCCTTACTAATAAAAGAATAAAACAAACATTTCTGTGCAAGTACTTTATTATTAAATCGATGTACGACATAAAAAATTATCTGTACACAGTTAACTTTACAATTAAAATATTAACAAGTGTTCTGGATAGGCTTAATTCAGTCGTTTCGAAAATATAAACTCGCTCGTCCAGATTAAACCTAGGCTTCAACTATAGGCACTACAGTCGTAAAATTATTCTTACGCACTCACGACTTAAACAAGTTATTCGAAGTGGTTGTTATACGGGCGTAGCAGTTTATTTTGTGGATAAAAGTAAAAGAGATAGATGACAATCCAATAAAAGTACTATTTTAAGGGTACGGGATTGTTTTTTATCTTTAAAACTAATCAAAGTTTTTAATAGGTATCATAAAACTGACTAAAAAGATTCAACTGAATTTTAGCGAAAGCATATGATTGTATCAATACTCTACGCCGTAAAAATTAATGCTACGCCCATCGTAAAATATTAAACTACCCACAATTTTATTTAGAAACGCCATTAACTTATTCCTTCAAGACTTTATAACTTTACAACTGTAAAATCTTTGGACACATTATTTACAATATTATTTTCATGCTAAATACATTCAGAACATATTTTTATGAAATTGAAACAATCTATATAGACCATTGGTATATAAAATCAAATTGCAAACCGTTAACACGAAGTTTCAAACAATCATAAATATTTTTACAACATGTCAACTTTCTTAGACGTAATTTCCCAGACTTCTAGACACAAAACTTACATTAACATTATAATTCTATCTACATTCCACTATTTCCTAACATGGGTTGATAAAGCTATGAAAGTCAAATAAATTATACTGCGGTATATTCCATGACATTTGGCAGTGACACAACGTACTATAGCCAAATTATTTGTTACATTAACAGTTATAGCCAAATTATTTGTTAGGTACATTAACAGTTATAAGGCGTAAATGAAGTATAATTTAAGAGTTGAAACTGATGTTCTCGAAATGTAATTAATAATTTTGTAGTGACAGGGCTCTTTGCAGAGTCCATCTGGGGATATATCACTCATTTGCTAATTATTCTACCGCCACGTAGTAATGGGTTCATAGTGATGAATACCGTTTTAAAGGGCAACGTTTTCAGAAAAATGTCATGCCTAAGAGATAAATCTTTTTACACCTCTGGGTGACGTGCGCAGTGCACTGTAAGGAAGCGATTTGGACTCTTCAAGTTCAAATAATTGCGTGGTTCTCTCTGTGTTCATAACTTCGAGTGTTGTTTACCGTCAGGCTCATATCTTTTGTCACGATATAAAAATATAGTATTTATTATGGAATAAACATAAATTGTAAAGGTACAATTAACTAAAGTAAACAAGAATAAGTAAATTCTTAGATTTAACATTTTAGTTGAAGACCAGTACCAGACCAGTAGTACATAACACCGTGTTATATCCTAAATTCACTTTAAGCCATGAACTTTTGCTGTTCAGCTTTTAGCATGACATAATTCTATTAGTTGTGTTGAAAACTTCGTCACAAGCTTGTAAAGTTAAAACTGTAGATTACAATGTTTTCTTATTGTGTCAAAATATAACAAAGTGGCCAAGTTTTACACAACTTCCATCATTCAATTCGCACCAACAACAGTTTCTGTGTCTACAGTTGGAAAGCCGCAGTACAATAGGAAAGTTTTCAATTAATATCACAGTTTCCGTATTTAAAAGTAGGACATTACAAACTTCGACCGCACTATACTATGTACAAGCAGTATCTTATCTTAGTTTTTTTCACAGTATTCATACAAAGGAGCCCTTAAAATTTTGAAGGAGCATCTTAAAATTTTGATTCAAACCTTGCTGATTTTATGTAAAGATCTTAAGGAACGGGGCATGTAAATTTGAGCTTTCAAGTTAAGGCGCGTCCCCGAGCAAAGATAGTTTTTTGTATTGTTTTCAGAGCTATCTAGTCTTTGTCCTAAACAAATATCAAGTAGTAAAAAATACATTAAACCTCTGCAAAATCTTAGCTTTAAAATTATTGTTTCCTTGTTTTGTTACTGAATATTTACTCGTAGTTTAATTAATCTCTTCACAATGAAACTACAAAAATTAGAAATTATTTTAACTATCATGAATATACTCGAAAAGTCGCCATTATTTAGATTTCTCCTATCCTATCCGTTGGTGCAACGTGATTTTATACCAACGGATAGGTTATTTGATTACAAACATTACGGTGTCATATTAAAAAAAAAAAAAAATTGATTTAAAAAAAGTTAATTCTACAATGTGGGCGTAAAACAATGGCAAATCCTACTATTTCTCTCTTTCTTGCGATGAGGTAAGAAATACTCAAGGTCATTTGCTCGGGATATGCCCTTAAATTGTAAAGAGATCTTAAAATTATCCTTCAAAATGAGCCTAATTTTCTACAACAGGTTTGATTAGACAACGAACATGTATAACAGAAAAGACCACGATGTGAAATAAGATGTTTTACTGAAGATACTGTCTTAATTAATTATTATTTATTATTAACAAGGAGAAATCTTCACCGAACTTAAATTTTGATTGTCCGTTATCCATTTGAATACTATATATAAATAATCTTTTTTTATATTATTTAAATTAATGGCTAATTTATCTTTGGATATTATTAGCAAAGAAATGCGACTTAGGACATGACACCAACGATTGTTAATTGTAGTTAATATTTACGTTTTAAATAGTTGGATATAATTCAAAAATACTTTGATACATGCCAATCGCTACAAATACTTAATACTCTGAAAAAAAATGTTACTAGTTAAAAGTGAGTTTTGATAAAACGTTAAAATATAGTTGATTTAATAGAGATTTCTTCGCTGGTTTCTATCGTAAAATAGTAAGTAGGTTTGTAATAGAATAATTAGTACATAACATTTTAACACTCATTAAGATAAAAGGTTTCAATAGCGTAGTTTTGTCGATAGTACACTGTACAGGGTTACTGGTAATCAGCCTGCATCCATTTAAGAGCATGTTCTGTATGATTAAATAAACAACTCTTATTCTACAACTTTTTTTAAAACTCAATGCGTTCCCCGAATATTTTTTATGTTTTGACTGTCGTTTCTAGCTATTGGCCTATTACCAATAACCCTGTATAATACTTTTGTCAGCACGTAAAAAAATTTGTTTTAGTCTACCCCGTTGCTTGAGCTATAAATCCAATTAAAAAACAGGCTAATTAGCGCAAGATTGGCGATAAAACAAGCTTTTACACTTCATATTATACATATTACGGTGTCGTGTCTTATAGCATTTTCCACCAGACGTCTTAGTTTAACAAAACGATAAAAGATACTGCAAGTTCATTCCCGGCACTAATACGCGAACTATTTACACACTTCACTACACAAACTAGAAACAGTATGTTCTAGACACGTCCGGGCACTCACTGTCTTGCTGTCACCCAAAGTAGTACTGCGCATTCGAATACCGATATAAACTCCTCGTGTTAGGGTCCGTTTCTGATTGCATTTGCATGCGCGGCAACGTCTTGACGGCGACCCCACGGCCTAACGTGCCATGAGGCATAGTTCGTAGAGGCATTTCTATGGGGAATTCAGCCACCTGTCCGTACATGTTGGTGCTCACGTGAGGATACGTATTAGGTACGGGTCTGCCGACGTATCTATTGATTTTAGGGCTTAATGCTACGTTAGTGAATTGCATGTCAGGTTTGATTCCGGAGTCTACGGAGTCGACGGGTCCCGATAGACTGGTGATGTTTATGTCGTTGTCTACCTCTGAGATGCTGTCGTTGAATCCGTTGGGGATTTCTGTATTGGCGGAGACGTCGGGTCCTTTTGGTTGGTCGGCGTGCTGTCTTGTGAGGACGCACCTCACTGTGGTGATGATGATGCAAAGAAGCAGGACTACAGATACGCCAGCGATGATGTACACGTACATTATATCGAAGGATTCTGGGAACAAACAAAATAATTAACAAATTAACCACAATAATTTAAAATTATAAGCACTAAATTCCAAACAGTTACTCAAGACGTACACAAGACTATAGTTAGATAAGACACGAGTAATAGGTACGCAGATTTAGATCGGTTTTGAAATTTTCGACATTTGTATCATCAGATCAAATCAAAAATCAAAGAGATGAAATGAGCTTAAATTACGTATTGTAAAATTGTAACGAGTACTTAAATTGAGTTATTGGTAGTATAAATGAGTTATTGGTAGTATAAATGAGTTATTGGTAGTATAAATGAGAAATTGGTTTCGGTTTGGTGTTTCGGAGATTAGTTTTAGTATTATATATAATTTTTGTATAATAATAATAATTTATTTTTGCCTGTGTAGTAACTCAAAAGTACTTTTTAAATTTTTTATATGTTTCACCATCACCCAAATTATGAATGTAACTTCCTAAATCAATTTGGAACCGCTGAAAAGATTTGTTGAAGGTTCACATTGTTCTTAAAATTAGTACCTAATTTATATTTGGTAAGTTTAAATTAAAAATAAAATTTTCAATTGCGACGATATTTCAGGCTTAAGAATTGTTCATCGATAATAAGTTTGCGCTTGACCGCTATCACGCCTGATGTAAAGTGACATTGCGGTCTACGATAGAGTTCATTTTCCAATGAGAAAAAAATTCACTCTCGGTTTGAAGACACGCAGATTAATTATATCCATCATGGAACTTTATTATATTCACTCAGGCAACGCATACCACAGTTTAACTTTTCTTGCTATGAAAGTGGAGTCGAATGTTTTCGTAAGAATTCTTGGGATGCTAACCATGAAACTAAATCGTTTTTTATCGAGCTAAGAGTAGTTTGATAAGAAAAACGGCAAGATGACATTAAATCATGCTCATCTTTTGAAGTGTACACTTACATGTTTGTACGATATACTTACGTCTTTTTACACATTTAATTATGTTATTTTGAAGTACAAATTTCTGAAACAAATCTGTGTTTTGAAGCAAATCTTCTTTGGTTGGAACATAATTATTATTTTAAATAAAATAGGTAGTAGGTATATATTTATACCAATTTAATTTATCTATGACGTACACATTTATCAAACAAATATGCCGTTAAGATCGCCCCAAAGCGGCAACGTTCCCAGAACTCTAGCAGTGTTTCTCAACTTTTGTGCAAAGTAAGTGCCAGCTCTGGAATCACCCGAGGCGAGGATCCAGGTGTATCATCCATTGTTACTTTTTCGTTATATTAAGTACGTTTCTGTATTAATTACGTACCTACTGATTTTTCTATTGAAAATAAAATTTTAAAAGTAAATTTTAGTGCTCAAAACTAATGTAAGTATGTTGTAAACATTGAGTTATTGCAGTTGTTACTTATGTAATAAAATGATGTTATTGGTAGGTAAGTATCGTAAAACAAAACATAATTTGCACAGATGCTTTGCTTTAATTGAAATACAAATTAAAATATACTGTATCACAAGTAATTAAAATACAAATTACAAAATAAGTAATGTAGAGTAGCTAGGTCGGAAAAGTAGTGAAAAAACAAGATTAATTAATTGATACAATCAGAGTTTCCTTTCTTGAACACTAGATTTTTAAATGTACTGTCAGACAAATGACCTTTTGTTGGAGAGTGAACACTCTTATTGGAGAACTCTCGCCTTGCCCTCACACTCACGATCGCTAAATGAAGGTTAACGTATTTTAATGTTAAAAATATATTTTGAAGTCTCCATAGTTTGAAATGCGAATAACGAAGTAATTGAAATCCAAAGACCAAATTCGGATTAGTATTTTAATTACAATTAATTCCACTCCATAGAGTCCAACCCTGTATAAGAATTAGTTCTAAATACTAAATGATTCATTTTCTGGCTACACAAATTAAAAAACTATAAATTCTAGCTAGTCACAACATCATGCATAATATATTATACATGGTCTCGCTTATAATGTCAGACAAAAGCTAGAGTGTTGTATGCGAGATGAAACAATTAAAATAATTTATTAATGTAATTAGCATTTCAATTTTGACCTAACTCCGTAAAAGCCTCCGCCCACTCTAGTATTACAATTATGGCGCGTCGTTCTATTTTAAGAACTCATTAATACATTAAGATCTCAGAATATGTATTTTTACCTGAACCTGATATAATATTACATACAGTACAAAAATAAATACAAAATAGAAACGTTGTTAGTGGTAGGACTCTTGGCAGAGTACGCCTGGGGAAGTACCACACCTTTGCCAGTTATTCTACCGCCAAGCAGTAAAGTGCAAACTGTGTCCCGGTTTGAAGGGTAATGTTTCCAAAGAAAGAAAGATATAACATCTTAGATCTCTCGGTGACGAGAGCTGTGCAGAGTAAGGTAATGATTTGGGCTATTCAAGTTCCAACAGTGTAAATTTCGTGTCCCTGTGCTGTTATGTGGCAGGCATGTTGCTTACCATCAGGTATATATTCAGCTCGTCTCGTCACTCTTTATTTAAAAAAAACTAACGTCTGTATATGAAACTACATAAGATCGACTTAATCTCTTTTAGTTTTTAAAGTTTTTAATCTATTTAGTACATACATAAACTGAATTAGACTTTGTTTAAAAACATGAAGATAGATGGGTCGCAAAATCTTAAACATTATTTTTATGAATTAAATTTTTGACTCGTGGCTACATTGTTCTACCTGCGAAGCTGAGGATTGTGGGTTGATTCCCATCCAGGGCAAATATTTGTGCAATGACACAAAACAATTTGTTTTGTACCTGGGTGTTTCCACGGTACACCCATGTATAATATGTATGTATAATAAGTATGTGTTTATTTACAGTTATATATAAGTATTATATCAGGTATTCGGCTTCCATAGTACAAGCTTTGCTTAGTTTGAGGCTAGATTGTGTTGTTCACAAATATTTATTCATACAAATCATCATACATCATACAAATCACTTGGAAACCTGATATTTAACCTTGTAAATAAAGTAAAAGACTTCGAACATTAACAGTGTGTAGGACCTGTTCTACCTCGTACGATGTTTCCAAGATGATGCATTTACATGATGATGATAGATTTTCAATCCTACATCTACGAAACTTCAAATAAGGTACGTAGAAAGGTTAAATCTTTGCTCTCAGCAGTTTTATGCCGCTTCTATAAGCGTCAGATTGTTTGTTAAGACAAAAATATCACAAAAATAAAGCGAAAGCCTACACCTGTAGGTGTAGGTAAACTACGCTTCGGGATTTCAAACCCTTTTGCCGACCTTTGGTGTATTAAGTAATATGTATTATTAGAACAAACATTCATTGGCTTTTTGTCTTGACAAGAACTCTTGAGTCTAGATACGAAGTTTCATCGTTTTATCTTAAAAAAATTTTTGACGTGACAACGTCTTATAAATTGGTTTGCCGGGTGACACTTCAAGAAACTGCGTTACGCTCCGCTCACGTTATGCGCTCACAACGAGAGCGAGTGAGAGGCACGCGTCCCTTCCACTCGGGCATGGTTAGCCCGCCTAAGAGCGAGAGAGACAGACATAAAAAGTGAAAGGCACGCGTCCCTTCCGTAAAATTATTTTACCACTCAAAGTCGTTGTCACGTAAAACTTTCGCCCGTATACTGACTTTACAGGCAACCAATTTTTTTCCTTATATACTTTCATCCCTTTACAGTTCGAAATTACAAAATGGCTAGAATAAATATTTATTGACTTCAGGTCAAGAGTCCAGATACGAAGTTTCATCACTTTATCTTCAACATTGAGGAATTTCCATTTAAACTTTCATCCCCTATTTCAACCCCCAACCTTTTTTCCGCGATAAAAACTAATCTATGTCCTTTCTCGGGGTCTAATCTATCTGTGTACCAAATTTCGTCAAAATCGGTTCACTGCCTTAGACGGTAAATCGTAACAGACAGACAGAGTTACTTTTGCATTTATAATATTAGTATGGATTTATTCCATACTATGTATGCAACATATTTCTTACTAAAATCAGTTCATTTATTATAAACGTAAAGGTAAACAAGAGCTGACACACATTTCCGTTTATTATTAATGTGATTAGAATCGGTCGCATTAGTACCTTACTTATATCAAGTTAATCAAACACGACCTCTCGAATCTTAGCAGTTACACACACGCAATTGAGCCTTTGTGTAAACGGAGATAAGTAATTACCAATGCTACGTTATTATTAAATTACTGTGCTGACGTGAATTACCTTTGTAAAGGCGTAGTTAAGTGTAGTAAGCAACGCTTCGTTTTCGTTAGGGAGGTAATAAGACTTGGGTCTATGCTTTGAGTCAGTTTCAGATATTAGAATAAAAGCGAGTACAAATTATTCTTCTCCAATTTATTTGTTTTTATTACTTAAAAAGCTTTTATCAAGCTTTGTTTTATAACTATTGGTGGACATTTCATAATCTAGCTTCAAACTAAGCAAATATTGTACTATGGGAGCCAGATAGCTGATATTACACCTACTAGTTATTTATTTTAAATACATACGTAATACAGATATAGAACACAATATAGAAACTACCCAGACACAATACAAATATTCATGACACAAATATTTATACTGGGATCGAACCCATGACCAATGACTTCGCAGGTGGCTAGACTACCAACTAAGCCATAAGGCGCTTTTATTAAAAATAAAGTGTGACGAGATGAGCAGGACATGCGCCTGATGGTAACCAACATGCCTGCCACATAACAGCACAGTGACACGAAGCTGTTGGAACATGAAGAGTCAAAATAATAAATAATCTCGTAACCCAGAGATCTAAGATGTTTTATCTCTAAGACCTGTAATTTATCTGGAAACATTGCCCTTCAAACCGAAACACAGTTATGTTTGCACATTACTGCTTGGCGGTAGAATAACTGACGATGATTCTGCCAAGAGTCCTACTACTACTATTAATTATTACTTTGGCTATTTTTGAACCTTGCTTGTAGTAATTCAGGGAGTCAGCTAACTCCATATCAATTTTATTAAAATTGCTTCAGTCGTTTAGACGTGAAGAAGTAACAAACGTACACACAAACTTTCGCCCTTGTAATACTAGTAGAATAAAGTATTCAGCATTCAAAAAGTATCAAACATCAATCCATCCATCCATACAATCTTTCAACTACAATACATTCGCAACTCAATCACAGTGAACCGTGAGCACGGATATTTTTATTCTAAAAAGGAAAAAATGTCTTTGAAGTACCTGTACCATACTGTATTAAAATTTACTACTGTGGTAAATTTCACTACAAACATCTTCGAAATGGGTAATTGTATTCACAAGAGCCATAAATAACAATACGCCGGTCGGATGGTACTTACTGAGCATTAAAGTTATTGGATGATTTATTGATACAGGTTTGCCATTTAACGTAGGTGGTTTCATACAATCCAGTAATATATCGCCTACTTAAGAGATTATACAGGAGATTATTGAATCTCGAAACAAATGTCAATAAATATTCACCTGGATAAATTAAGATTACAACATGCATAACTCATGGATATTTTTAATATTTAAATAATGCGTCAGTTTTTTAGCAGGCTAAATCTCAATGAAAAGTGAAACTACAAAACGCATCTGAATTATTCATAGACCGATGAAAGCCCTGGGAGAAAATCAAGTAGCTCAAGCTTACCACAACGCGTGGTTAGTGCCAGCATTCCGGCGGCATTACCATGCTTAATACCGTTTCAGCGATTATCGTGTTTCATATAAAATATTTAGTTTAATTGTAAATAAGTAAACTAAGTACTAATACTAATTATGCATTAAAATTGCGAATAACGACATTTTTTTACAAATTAAATGTAATAGATAACTGTAACATTTAATTAATAAGAATAAAAATCTAGACTAATAACACTAGAAAGCTTCTCTGCCCTTTAGCCGAAAATTGTTTGCCCGATTATCACTTGCCAACTAACGTTTTGCAGAATTTTATTTCTCCGAATAATCATTTGCTAAACTTATCACATAATTTAGTTTTTTCCCCAACCTACGATACTGTTGTTGGCAACTGTACGTTTTCCCAAACGTACAGTTGCCAACTGAACGTTTGGTCTGCCTTTTATAATAACACTTTTCAGAAAGCCAACTTTCATGTAGCGAATGTTTCAGGTAGAGTAATATTCATTTAGTAATAGTATAGTGTTGGTAAGTATTGTGTTAGATTTCGAAAAAGCTGCTATACTCTACTGAGTATTCGATAAAATTTACAAGAAATTAATTAGTTTAGAAGGATGTCATTTTCATTTTAGACAAATTATATCTGTATATTGTTATAATTATTGAAATATTTTTTCATAATTATTTTTCTAACGTAACACATATTCAAGTGCCCTGTGTAGTGAAACAAAAGTGATTCTGGCTGGCACTTCGCCGGCCGCTGCCGTGGCACGCTTGCTTTGCTCGCTCGGCTCGTGCGTTGTTAGTCACAGTTCTAACCTAATCGATTCTTTTCAATTTCACCTAAACTTTGCTCCGCACTTTGAAATTTTGTAAATGTGTATGTAGATTACTGTTGCTATAAAATTGCATTTAAAAATAGTTTATTTTTTATCATTATATAAATGTACACAGACGAAACGTCATTCGTACAAAAGTTGTTTGGCTTAGTGAAAGATTTGACAAATGACTTTGGAAAAGGGCATTATGCCCTGAACGTGTTGTGTCATTATAACAATCTACTTAAAAATAATTCTACCAATGAAATGTTGTCATACAAAAATTTTACAATCGTTAGTTGTCATAGTAAAAAATAGGCGAACCGTTGGTTGGAAAGTGATCATCGGCCAATCAATTTTCGGCGAAAAAGCAGGATTCCCATTATAAGTATAAAATACTGATGACGCATAAAGTTATAACGTTCACAATTTGCATTTGTAATCTAATCTAACCTCTAAGCTACACTGAATCAAATAGGTAATACTACGATTTCCGCAATCGCGAGAAGACTCTTTTCAGAGATTTAATAAAAAAGTTAAAGTAGAAAACATTACGAATTTATATTATCTGTTTAGAAAATGAAATGCAGATATTATTGGCATACCTTCTTGTGGAAGCAGGTGTCTTGGAGGCACAGCGGAAGGTTCGTCTCTATTGACGTTGGTGATGTTAAGGATAGATGACACTGTAGGCCGCTGCGGTGGCACGGCTGCGACCGCCGGCGCGGGCGGCACGGCTGACTCGCCCCACCACCGGTCATTTGTTTCATCTGTAAAAAATAGTTTCTTTATAATACAATAATTTTCCCCAAAAAAAAAAAAAAAACAATGACCGACAGAATGTGTCTGTCGATTTGATAGCCTCCTTATTGTTTGAGATTTTAATGGACTTTAAATTTATAAATTAAAATCGCGATACGAGACAGAATTTCATATATTTTTTACAATTTAGGTCGTCCAAGTTAAGGTTAGCATTTTCTTTTGTTGTGATATTTGAAAAACCACCACACTATTTCAATAACATTTATATAGGGCCACCTCTGAAGTATATTTGCTTCAAAAGGAAAAAAAGAATCATCAAAATCGATTCAAATTGGTGGAGCAATCGCCAAAAAATACAGCCTAAAATTGAGACCCTCTGTATTTTTTGAAGTCGGACAAATTTGTATCTAATAGCTTTACAATGAATCTGAATAAAACTTCAGTCAGGTTGGACTGATAACAGCCTTTAAACATGATATTTTTTGTAGTGTATAGCGACAGAACGAGAAAAACATGTTTGTGACTGGTTCAAGTGATAAGCAATACGTTGCCACAGCACAGTGCCACGTAGCTATTTCAACATGAAGAGTCCACATCACTGCCTAGTATTAAATTGCGTCTATCATCCAAAAATATAAAGAAAAATCATCATTTTGTACGAGAACCCATTTTACACTAACTAAATAACTTGAATGTTAAAAATGTAATAATATAAAATTATTTATAGTAGGGCTGGTGTAGCGGCTAATTCCGCTGAACGGCTCAAACGGCAGAAATATGCAACTCTCGGAAGTGGTTACATATTTGAGCCCTTTGGGGTTGAGACATTGGGCCCGTGGGAGCCGGGAGCTCATCTCATCTTCAAACCCCTTTCCGAGCGCTTGATCGACGCGACGCGTGACCAAAATGCTGGCGTTTATTTGGCCCAATGCATTAGCATTGCCATTCAGCGTGATAATGCCCTAAGCATGATGGGCACGCTTCTTACTGGTAGTGGTATTGAACATGTTGATTACTTGTAGCCCTCCATTTATCTATGAATAATTCAAGTGTTCTTAGTACTACTACCTAACTACTTATAAGTAGTGAGTTAGGTATTTAGCGTAGTGTAGTTCTCATTGTATATTAGTTTAGCTAATAAAGGTTCTGCCAAGAAAAAAAACTTATGTCTTTTAAATACATGATTAAGACAATTATCTCATTGAAATTTGGACAAGGTATATTATACGGCGTTATCCTTTCCAAAATAATTTGTATACGAAATATATCAATACGGATTACCTTAGAGAATTTTATACCTACGACTCAATAACAGTTAATTCTTAATTGAATTAGGTAGACCTTAATTAATTGATTATGAACATTTCTGTTACTCTATTAACAATTCCTGTTTCTTAATGGTTTTAATATTCACAATAATAAATGTGAAAGTAGATAGTTAGTTTCCTTGTGAATAAATCAATTAATATTTTTATTAGTTTTCCGGCAGTTTTTATGAAAATATTAATAATTTACAATGAAAACTACACTACACTATGTACATAAACTTACTTCCAATGAATTTACTAATGTCTTATCAAGCCGACTACCTGTTGCAAGCATGATGGCGGTATTACCACGCTGAATAACAATGGTTATACGTGGAGCCAAACGAAAAACAACATGTTTATCACGAAACACATTATACCTATTTATGTAAAGCCCATATAATCATTTTCGATGTAATGTTGTCTATATCAACATAACAATAATAAACTACGTAAGTATGTAAAAAATGCGTGAAGCTCAAGAAAAAAACAGCTTTTTTGCTCCCTTACCGTAACTAAGTACGGATTTCACTCGTATATGTATCAAAATGGGATGTCGCAATAAAATTTTATTTCATGAACAGTCGCGACATACTTAGGAATCGATGCCTAGACAGCGCTAAAACATTTTATGGGAATATACGCGTGAAATTCCTAGGAAAAGGATATAAAATCATACGGGTCTGAATATTTCTCAAATAAAACGTTTGAATAGCGTAAAAGATAGATTGTGACTATCACAATACCTCACGAAAAAATGAGCGCTACTGTTTTCGTCGGAATTGAAAGACTAGTGATGAAGTTTTTCGGCGAGTGTGGGTGTGGTCGTTTGTTAAATCGTAGTTGTATGTAGATGTGTGTGTGTGTACCGAATCCAAATACTAATTGAGATCAAGCCAATGAATTAAATCAACGCAAGCCAAATAATTTGAAACCTAATATGTTCAGTTCTATTTCATTTGTTAATGGAGGATTTTCAGTCAGAATGACAATCACAAAAGCTAGATGGCTGACAACATAATATTATGCCAAATTATCAAAATTGACATATGTCTATCTTCTATATATATAAAACTCAAAGGTGACTGACTGACTGACTGACTGACTGACTGACATAGTGATCTATCAACGCACAGCCCAAACCACTGGAGGGATCAGGCTGAAATTTGGCACACAAGTAGATTTTATGACGTAGGCATCCGCTAAGAAAGGATTTTGATAAATTCTACCCCCAAGGGGATGAAATAGGGGATGAACGGTTGTATGAAACTTTTTATTCCTTGGGCATATTTGCATGAAATTTCATATATCTATATATATAAAACTCAAAGGTGACTGACTGACTGACTGACTGACATAGTGATCTATCAACGCACAGCCCAAACCACTGGAGGGATCAGGCTGAAATTTGGCACACAAGTAGATTTTATGACGTAGGCATCCGCTAAGAAAGGATTTTGATAAATTCTACCCCCAAGGGGATGAAATAGGGGATGAACGGTTGTATGAAACTTTTTATTCCTTGGGCATATTTGCATGAAATTTCATATAAATCGAGTTCAGCTAAAATCATGAGGTACGTATTACAGCGTTTATCGAAATTCAACCCTCAAAGGGGTGCAATAAGGGATGAAAGTTTGTATAGAAACGTTTTATTCCTTGGGCATGTTTGCATGGAATTTCATATAAATAGAGTTTGGCTAAAATCATAAGGTAAGTATTAAAGCTTTTATCGAAATTCAACCGTCAAAGGGGTGAAATAAGGGATGAAAGTTTGTATAGAAACTTTTTATTTCTTGGGCATATTTGCATGACATTTCATATAAGGTGATTTCAGTTAAAATCATGACATACATATTACAGCGTTTCTTGAAATTCAATCCTCAAAGGGGTGAAATAAGGGATGAAAGTTTGTAGAGAAACTTTTATTCCTTGGACATATTTACACCAAATTTCGTAGGTATTTAGTGTGGCCAAAATAATGAGTTATGGATCACATTTTTTTCAAAATTCAACCTGTAAAACAGGTTAAATAAGGGATGAATGTTTTATAAATATCAACGCACCGGACAAACCCTTAGGACATACTTAATTTTTTCACACACGTATTCTTTTTATGACGTAGGCATCGACCAAGGGAAGATTTTTCAAAATTCAACTCCTAAAGTCTGAAACTTTTTATTCCCTGGACAGTTTTGTATAATATTTCGTATTAATTGAGCTCGGCTAAAACTATGAGGTACATATCACAGCGTTTATCAAAATTCAAGCCTCAAAGGGGTGAAATTAGGGAGGAAAGTTTGTGTGAATATTTTTATTCCTTGGACATATTTGAATGAAATTTCGTATAAATTGAGTACGGCTAATATGTATAATGAGTTATGTGTTTCAGTGTTTTTTAATACAGCGTCTAATGGAGTAAAATAAGGGAAGAAAGTTTGTGTGAACATTTTTATTTCTTGCGACATATTTGCTTTAAACTTTGTAGGATATGAGTACGGGAAAATAATGAGCTATGTAATTTTAACAGAGTTTTCCCAAATTTAATCCCGAAGAAAGTATCATAGGGATGAAAATATTATATTAATGCACAGATGATGCTTACATTTTTCCACATGTGTTTATTTTATGAAGCAAGCAAGAAAGAAGGATATTTTCAAATTCATACTACGTAATAGTGGATAAATTTTGTACGAACTTTATACCCCTTGGACATGTTCTAAAGACTATAACGAAGAGCTTTGACGGATTACTTTTGTTATTGATATATTTTATTAAGTAGTAGAGATACTCTAAGGCATTGCTTGAATGGATTTTTCATGATGATTACAACGCTGGTATATACAAATTGAGACTGAATCGGTTTCTTCTAGGATATCAAGCTCTACCGTAGACCGCATCATCACTTAACTTCAGGCGCCATTGCGGTCAAGAGTAAACCTATAGCAGTTAAAACATTTATTTGCATGAAAATTAAATTAATTAACTATGGCAAAAATAATGAGCGTATTAGTTTTCCAAAATTCAACCCCTGAGATGGTAAAATAGGGAATTAAAAATACATATTAACGCACAAGCTTAAGGGTAGGCCTATTATAGACGAGCATTATTTATGTTATTATTTGACGCACACGCTATCCAAGTAGGAATCTAAAATAAAAAATAACTTGCTGAACGCGAGCGAAGCCGCGGGTTAATGCTAGTCATAACATATCTTTAATGGGTGCCATTTTAAACGCATTTTTTTCCTAATTTCCTTTGTCATATTTAATGTAGCATAATAGGTTATATCTATATAGTTTTTTTATTAAATAAAGATTGATGAGACAAGCAGGACATGTGCCTGATGGTAAGCAACATGCCTGCTACATAACAGCACAGTGTCACGCAGATATTGGAACATGAAGAGTCCAAATCATTACCTAACACTGCACTTCGCTCATCACCCAGAGATCTAAGATGTTATATCTCTAAGCCCTGTAATTTCTCTGGTCATATTGTGTCATATTGTAACTTTTGCCTAATTGTTTTTTAGCATAATGTGTTTTAAGTATAACAATCTGTTGTACTACATTCAATTCGACTTTTAACGACACGTATAATGGGCTTTAGGCATTTTAATTTATTTGTTGTGCTACTAAATATAGACCCAGGTTACTTAAGACCCAGATCCGAATCAGAGCATCCCGACTCTACCAAGTATTGTCGCTACTACACCTAGAGTGTATAGTCTACAGTACAGTGTACGGTACTATACCCGGAGTCAAAAAGTGCACCATATTTCTTAGGTTTCTCCGCGTCTGCTTTTCTCAATGTGTGCTTTTAAACAATATGGTAAGTTATCTTTATGCTATATAATACATATTATATATTTATAGTTATGCTACTAAAAATTATGCGTTTAGTTGTTATGGTAAATTATCATTAGTCCTAAAAACGTTATGCCTACCTACTTATAACTTAAATTAGTACAAAAAATGTTATGCTACCACATATTTATAGACACGTCTCTAACATATGTATTAATTTTTCATTTAACTCAATTACTGATAAATAGTCCAAGATCCCTGGTATAATTTTTACATTACTATCAAGATAATTTTGCATGAATAACTTAAATTTGCTGAGACGGCTAACAATTTCCTGTATGAAACTCTCGATTGTGGTAGTTAATAGATAGCTGGGATAAAATATTTGTGAGCGTAGGACCGGGATAGTGTATATGTGTCTAACCACATAATTTGAAGGACAATATGAATATTAGAAAAAAAGTAGGTATTTACGTATAATTAAGAAATTCATATTTTCTACTATTCATTGTTATCATTCTAACCATTTACATTCGAATAATTAAGCAAATCTAATCCCATAAAAAACGAGAATTTGTTACGATAAACAAACCAAGCTGTCTTTCATTTGTTTCATTATAAATGCCCACATTTTAACAATACATTTCTTTTGAACTGCGTAATCAGGGCAAAATCATTGGGCTTCGGATTCCGGCATCCACAAAGACCACGTTGATATCTCTACAAAAGATTTAGGTACTCGCGATGAATGTAAAGACGATTCCGATATAGGAAAACAGAGGTTGAGATTGATCCTGGGTCATGAAAAATGAAGTCTTTTATCCATCTATTTTGCTGACGCCGAAAATAAATTGTTCGAACATTACCAATCGAAATAATGGGTTTATACGTAACAAAGGAAAGAATAACAAGTCCGGTTTGTTTAACCGTAAAGAATTCGATATCTTAAAATGATATACCTATATTTATTAGATTGGTTGAAGTTGTGTTTGTAGGTATATCAGTTATTCTACTGAGCAATAATGTGAAAGTACTACTTTGTTCTGGTTTGAAAGGCAATGTCTCTAGATAAATTTTAGGGCAAAAATATATATTATTATACTATACCTCTGAAAGATGAGCATAGTATAGAGTGGTAGGCAGTCAGCAGCATAAACAGCCGACTAATGTTCCCACTGCTGGGACTCGGGGCCTTCTCTCGCAAGGAGAGAGTCAAGGCCATAATAAAGCGCGCTGGCCCAGTGCGAGTTGGTGGTTGATACATGACCTCGCAAGGTTCTAGGTACATGTTGGTTTCCTCACGGCATTTTCCTCCACCTTTTTAAACTAGCGGCATTACTTCAAAAAGATAGTGGATCGCGTGGGATTTGAACCCGGGGCAGTCGCCGTTCTCCCGACTAGACCAGCCGTAACTTAGGCAGCCAGTGATTGTAACTTTTTATATTAAAATTGCTACGTAGTACTATTCTGTTAGAGTTGGCAAACTGTTTACTAAACAGGCGTACGTAGCGCTCGTTATATTGTAAAAAAATGACAGTCATAGGCACTGCCGATAGAAGTGAAGACTTATAACTTTGGATTTCAGTATTAAATACCACACACGTATTGCATATAACCTGTTTACCTTCAGATATACTGTTATTACGCGTATTGGTGACGCAAAGTCACATTATTTCACCCATCCAAAAAGCGGGTAAAGGCGTGTACGCACTTGCGGCAACAGAGCGAGCCGTGCGTGCCTCGGGCGAGGCTGGGTCTAGTCCGGACGCACCATAACGTGTATAGTACACGGTCTGGTATACCTATACAATGTGTTTTACGTGTATACGTATATTTATTGATAATACACAGGCCACTTTACATGCACCTATTGTTTTTAAACTTTCGCGATTTGAACACATAATGTTTATAAAGATTTGTAGGATGAATTAAATCGTGATTAAGCCCTGTACTTTATAAACATAAACATTATTCACATGCACCTGTCTGATATAAGTAAAGTCGAACCAGGGTCTACCGCCTAACTAAAACTGTCTTAGCTTTGATATTGATGTCTCTTTTCTTTTCGCTTGAAATGATAGAGACAGCAACATCAAAGCCATAGCCGATTTAGTCAGGCGGTAGAAGGGCGGGTGGAATAGGTGTCGCGCTACAAGCATCTAACGCAAACTGGGACGTAACTAAGCTTGCATTTCATCAATCCATCCATCACCAATTGATTAAACTATCAATCAACAAATTCATCAATTTTTTACGTTCTTTAAGATTTGTAGTGGTGTGACTTCTGGCAGAGTCCGCCTGGGAAAGTACCACACATTTGTCAGTTATTCTACCGCCAAGCAGTAATGTGCAAACATTACTGTGTTCCGGTTTGAAAGGCAATGTTTCCAGAGAAGTTACAGGGCTTAGAGATATAATATCTTAGATTTATGTATGACGAGCGTAGTGCAGTGCTAGGTAATGATTTGATATTTATTATTTTGATATTTGATATTAATTTGCTAGGTAATAGATACAGATATACGATAAAAGGTCTGTGCCGACTTATACGACTCGGGTACCATCCGAAAAATAAAACATACTCAAATATGAGCTTTATGTCATGTGAGTTAAGTACAGATGTAAGCAACACAAATTACCAGACCGCTCGCTGACAGCCGTCTGCTAATTTATGTTGCCAATGTAATCTATATCTTAACTGACATGACTTAAAGCCCATATTTGAGTGTATTTTACTTGTCGAGTGGGAGAGGAGTCCTATAAGTGGGCGCCACGTGGGCGCAGACCTTAAACTTTAATAAGTCAGTGATGTGTATCCATAAGATTTTCCGCTAACCAAAAAGAAGGGGTCGCTTGAAAAAGTGTCAAAATATACACCTGCACCACACACTTCATAGGTGTTTACTACGAAACAAGTAATACTTGTAGGATATCTGAGAAATAATCTGCAGTCGATAGTCATTTTCTCAAGTAGGTATGGTACTAAGGTGCGAATCATATAATAATAGAAACCATTCCAAGTTTGTAAACAGAGAAATAAATTTAGAACAGTGTCCAGTAAATTCAAGGATTTACCGCTACAAAACCTCGTGATAATGTGAGCAGACTTCGCAAGTGGCTTGCTATGCTATTTTCTTGCATGTGAAAACGTGCATTTATTTTGTGGCGACAAGAAAGCGACAAACAGTTCTTGGTGGAATTTACTTTAGGGAGGGCGCAAGCTTGAACACTTTTTGTGTCCGATCGTTCGATGATGAAACAGTATGAAACCATCCACTCCTTGCGAAAACATATACATTTCTGAGTCCGTGACTGGATACAAAAAATACTTATTGACAATCAAAAACTACTGTTAGTATTAGTATAACTGAAATCTAAAAGTGTCTACGTGTGCGCAGCGCCTTAGTAATGTTGTGTTTTTAGGGTTCCGTAGCTAAATGGCAAAATACGGGACCCTTATAGATTCGTCATGTCTGTCTGTCTGTCTGTCTGTCTGTCCGTATGTTACAACCACTTTTCTCCGAAACTATAAAAGCTATACTATTGAACCTTGGTAAGTAGATGTAATCTGTGAACCGCATGAAGATTTTGATACCAAAATTTGAATAAAACTAAAAAATTTAGGCGTGTCCCATACATAGAACTGAACCTAAAAAAATTTTTTTGATCAATACTATACGTGTGGGGTATCTATGGATAGGTCATCAAAAATGATATTGAGGTTTCTAACATATTTTTTTTTCCACGATTTACTCTTCCAAAGTGGTAAAAAGTGTGTAACTTCTAAACTAAAAGAAAAAATCACAAAAATAAAAAAGTGTATGATGTACGTTACCATGTAAACTATCAACGAAACATACCTATATAGTAAGTAGTTTTATTTAATACGTCATAAATTGACTATTATTAAAACACTGATTAAAGTAATAGAAGTACAAGAACTTTTGTATTATGTTACTGGCTGCTACGGAAGCCTTCATGGGCGAGCCCGACTCGCACTTGGCCGCTTTTATTTTTACCAACATGCTTAAACAACACTAAAAATGTAACATTCATGTTTTTCCTTCTTTTTAAAAATATGTTTAATGAGCTGATGTATTTTACATTTAAAATAATAGGAAATTGCCGGAACAAATTTTTGTTTTTGTTATGCGACATTGTACTGATACATCCTTAGTAAAACTACCTGCAAATTCCTGGGTCGTGTGTTCGATTTCCACCTAGTGCATATATGTATTTGCTTGATGAATACAACTATTTGTTCTGTATCTAGGTGTTCTTTTGTATGATAAGTATGCATTTACAACCAAGGAACTATTATATCAGATATCTGGCTCCCATAGTACGTACACATTTGCTTAGTTTGGGATTAGATGGTGTTGTCTGTGAAATGTCGGCCAAATTTTTTTTTATAAATAGTGGCGAGACGAGCAGGACATGTACTTGATGGTAAGCAACATGCCTGCCACATAACAGCTCAGTGACACGCAGCTATTGGAACATGAAGATTCCAAATAATTACCTACCACTGCACTGCGCTCGTCACCCAGAGATCTAAGATGTTACATCTCTAAGCCCTGTAATTTTTCTAGGAATATTGCCCTTTAAACTGGAATACAGTAATATTGTTTGGCGGTAGAATAACTGGCAAAGGTGTGGTTCTTCCCCAGGCGGACTTTGCGAAGAGTCCTACTACTACAAAAAAAATGTCAGAGTTTGTAAATTTGTTACTCAATCACGTCTAAACAGGTATATAATATTCTATAAGAAAATGTGCATAAGGTAGGAAAAGTTTCTCAAGCAAGTGTTAAGAGAAAAATACTGCGGTACGAAGATAACACCTGATTTACACTTTTAATACAATAAATCTCTATTATCTCTGGAAACTGCATGAATATTTTCTTTTCTAAAAAGAAAAAATATAAATATAGCCGTTAACAAAGCTACTTAAAATGTATCACAAGAAAAATGGGAATTTATGAAAAAGTTCATCATTTTCTTGATTATAAATCTCGGCACGTTTCATAATGAAACTATTAAAAAAATAATTATTCATTTCATGCACAAAGGCTCCAAGTACGGCATTAATAGAGTTAGAATATGAGCCGTCACAGACGAACCCTCTCGATGGAAACCTTTTATCCCATAATCCGTTTTTACACTGACAAAGCAAGGAGCGGGCTGACGTAGACAAACAAATCCTCCAGATTGCGAGTTCAAATTAAGATGGGATTAAGCAAATTTCTTCGGTTGTGTCTCTCTCGCTTGTAGTACAGCGGGGACTTCGTTTTCCGGACTCATTCGAATAATCGAATATCCGGAATTAGACGCTTCGGAAAAATAATTAATTCCTAATTCGCAAAATTGATATTATCTATACCTAAAAATCCCACTCATATTGCAAATGCGTCAGTTTAGGTGTTTGTTGTTCAATCACGTTGAAACGGCTTAACAGATTGGGTTGAAATTTAGAACGCAATTATACATTAACGTGCAGACATTACTTTATATCCCAAGCACAGAACTAAAGCGATAAGGCCGCCAATGTTTCGCACTAATTGTTAAGATTTATTGTAAATTTTTAATTGTGTATCCTATTCTTTTGGTGTGTCAATATGTCAATAAAGTGTAGTTAGTATCTTTTTATCCATCAATCTAAAACGGGAACTACACGGGTATCTCTCTCTTTCTATCTTCACAAATTATACCTTCATTTCAACATCCGTTCGCCTCATCTGATCACATGTTTCGTAACGTTCTCGTCACCAGTTTACTCTATTATTCATGCATGCGAGGAGAAGTTTTACTTCAAAACCCTAATGGAATGTGTATTGTGTATTCAAAAACATTATGAAACTATGTACTCGTTTGTATGGGGTTGATTGTCCAAATCACTGTAAATCTGGTTTACTGGGATCTGGATAAAGAGCACTGTACTGTAGGAAAGGATGGTACACTGACTGGATTAATTTTAAGCTACAACGTTTTGGTAGCGGATGCGCTCTGCTCGAAAATGGGAGGAAGACATAGGAGTATTAATTTACTTCCGTCGCGTCGTCTTGATTTCCACTGATTTTGCGAGTGCAAGAGTTGAATTACAGCCAAGTGGTGTAACGCTTTACGAATATTGAGTTACTTAGATAAATACAAGTGATGCTCTTGTTTAATTTCGTTGTACAATATTTTTTTTATTTGCAATAACTTTTAATTTTAATTATCATAAATATATTAAACTTTTACACGCATGTTTTCATATCTGTCATATCCACCACAGTACTGGTCGATGAGTGAAATATCTTCTCTTTTTAGTGGCTGGACAAGCAGAACATACCTACTGCATGTAGTAAAACAAGACGTTTGTCTGTAAAAAAAATAGTGTCATTTGAATAATACGAGTCCAAACTGTTGTCTTGCATTTGTACTGCGCTCTTCATCCGCATTAATAAGACCATTTACCTCATTGCTTGTCTTTTACTAAAATAGCTCATTAGTGTTCAAACTGAAACACAGTACTGCTTGGTGGTACATTTGCTGACAAAGGTGGGGTTATTCCCCAGGCGGACTCTTCAAGGATTCTTACTACTGAAGTTATAAAGAGTCATTGTTTGTTCATTCAGGGTACCTTACCCTGAATGAACCACCCACCCTCGTCAATATTGACATTTCAAAGAGTTAGCATCTACTTTACCCTGAAACTTACAAATAATTGAAAAAAAAAACAAATCGAGCATCTACGTTTTATTTCGTAAATTATGCCCTCTCATAGAAAGTCAACAGCTAATTTACAGCGTATTTTACAAAAGTTAAAAAATTGTATAAACAAATGACGTTAGCAGGTTAGACGAGAGGATTTAGCGCTTACCTACTTTTCTTTTTTAATCTCATCGTAAAATTTTAAATGCGGGAGTTCATAACCTCACTCGTTTATTTTTAAATAAAGAGTGACGAGATGAGCAGGACATGTGCCTGATAGTAAGCAACATGCCTGCCACATAACAGTACAGTGACACGCAGCTATTGGAACATGAAGAGTCCAAATCACTACCTAGCACTGCACTGCGCTCGTAACCCAGAGATCTAAGAGGTAAAAAATATCTCTAACCCTGTAATTAATCTGGAAACATTACCCTCCAAACCGGAACATAGTAATGGTAAATTTATAATAAGCTGACGATTTTTACAAGTTTACGGTGCAATATACCTGATGGTACAAATAAATTTAAAAGGAGCGGAAGAAATCTCGCTTATATGACAAATGAAGCATAAAATGGCCTCCATATAAGCATGAGTGTATTTTAGAGGTTTGCCATTTGAAGAAATTTTGTGTTTTATTTTTTAGCAAATATTGGTTCCTGCTATCTACCTTACTAAAACTAATCATTAGTATTTTTATTTTCAACTCAGCTAATCTAAGAAACAAAGGTTTTTCTCAAGAAAAAACTAGGTTTTGTGTATTCAAGTATTCTATACGCTTGCTTTTTTTACTTTTGTAGGTTTTCGCTTGACCGCCATCTCGCCTGATGTTGAGTGACGATGCGTTGTACAATGGAGCGTGTTTACCTAGAAAAACTCCATTCACTTTCGATTTGAAGACACCAAGATTGTAAACATCGTGAAAACTCACCGAGGAAACGAATTCAACAACTTAGATCGGATAGGCTTATTTACGAAGCGATTTTAAGCAATACAGCGTTAATCTTTTTCAAATTAAGTACCTTAAATACAGTGTAAATTTAATACAAATCAATTTACAGAACATAAATTACAGTACCTGGGTGACCCAGCTTTCCTCGGTTACTTAGATACATCCAGATTTTCTCAAAAAAAAGGGAATTGAAAAAAGAAAGGCGGCCGGCTAGATTCGAACCCCGATCTACCATATTAAGACCGCCCAGCTTCCCGGCTGAGCTAATATACAGTCCTGCGACGTCGCGAAATGTACCATCGCATTCTAACGTTAAAGTTAAATGATAAAATCTCCTGTCATCTAGCGGCGCAATGCACAACGTTTCTATCTTTAAGTATTTTTTTACACGTTGCTCATCATCTGTAATTTGTAACAGTGAAGGAAAAACATCGTGAGGAGAGGAAACTAGCATGTGCTAAAAATATTTCTAGGTAATGTGTCATTCCTTATGAGAAAATGTCTCTAGGCCAGCTAGTTCCAGCTATTTACAATATCAATTACGAGTACGATGTTTCGAACTATTCTTCAGTTCTCCACATTTCTCCCGTTATTAATGTCTTCAACGAGTAAAACTATAGATACGCAGACTTTATTATGTGGTTTAAATTTAAAAAAATATCGCAAATTACTTTAGATAGAACCAGATAGAAAAAAAATATCATGCACAGTGCGGAACATATTCGCCAGTTGGGCTTGAATTTTGTAGAGGGGTCGGGCTGTCGTTGTCGCGGTGAACAATTTATCATGTCTTTTACATTCGTAGTTCGTGTGAGAATCAGTTTTTACCGTATAAATACAGATTTAGGTGTAAAAAGTTTATTTTGGTAGGGTATCGTGGATGAGATTTATGTTCAGTATTGTATTCGTGATCTTTGGTGAGTATATTTAGTAATTATAAAAATGGATTGAACAGGACAATGAGATGTTTATTAAGGAAAACATGAATTCTTATACGGTGTATTGCAGACAGTGCTGGCTAGAAACAATATTCATAATTAATTCATTAATTGATTGATGATTATAAAATGTTCTTGTAAATTATTTTTATTTGGTGTGTTCAATAAAGTGTCTCTATCTATCTATCTATCTATCTATATCTATTAACGTAATTATCATGATGAAGCCACACATTTCAGGATAGTTATTTGAAAAATAAAAATGATTCGAAATTTTGCAGCATCGGTAAGAAATTTTATTATTTTTCGAACAAATTTATACCTCAATCTTAGCTACAATTTTTTATCGTATATTTCTTACAACAACAAGCATAATTATGCAATATTATGTTATAAAATACTTAATCTTTATGACTTTAGCGTAGTTAGAAAGATAAAAATTTCAAGAAAATCAATTATCCTATACCTAAAACCCATTCAAAAACAATTTTTAAAATATGCAAGATATTTATATAAGACTAGCTGTGTCTCAAAGTTATAAGAAAAGAAGTTAGTGGTTGTTAAACAGCGGGCTAGGTTTAATAACCACTAACTTCTAAGAGATAATAAGTAGCCTATATTTATGTAATTAGGTTATTACAGTTAATGCATTAACTAGATATTTAATTGCATTCAAATCGTTTCAATCTTTATAAAGATACATCGAAACTAACATAATTAAGTACATTTAGAAATACTTTCGGCTTCATTATATTGGAGAAGTTTATCAAATTGTAATCTTCGAAGCAGTCGTATGCTTAAAACTGTTATAAGTAAGAAGCATTGTTAAAAAGATGTTTAACCACAAAGCCATTAGTGCATCAAATATGCGATAATACGTTGCAATAGTAACTTTCAGGGAGAACATTTGTCACCCTTGTGCCAGGAATTCCACATTGCCAAAGCAAGTTTAAATTGTATTACATCACATTGCAAATTTAGCACTGGTGCTTTGAAGCATTTTATGGTATGGTCGGTTGCAATTTTAGCGCAGCTAAATTGTACTAAAAATTTGAGAAAATATTTTAATCCCATTATACCATTACCATTATCTACAAATGTTTGTGTCTGGGTGTTTCTATTTATAATAAGTATGTATTTAAAAACTATATAAATATTATATCAGCTATCTGGCCGCCATAGTACAAGCTTTGCTTAGTTTGGGGCCAGATGGTGTTGTGTGTGAATTGTTCACCAATATTTATAAAAAAAATATTATAAGCGTTAACGTATGTTGCTCGATCACAACTCACGGTTGGACTGCATGATTCAGACATACAGACATACATTTGGTACTAAAACAAAGTATATTCCGGATTAGCATTTCGCCACGCTTTATCCCAAAAGAAATATTGAGCTTCCTAGGGAATAATAGTCCTTTTTTTAATTCTACGTTGCTTAATTCTGCGTCAAATTCTATTTATAATAAAAATTCAGAGTAACTAACGAAACTTTGTCATGATTTGCGTGGCATAATTAAAATGTTAAATGCGAGCAGTACACAATTATTTCATACTGCAAAATGAGTTAAAATATATTTTACATTTAATAGGGATATAATTATAATGTAGACAAATAAATACAAACATGATCAGTTGTGAGCTATGTATAATATATACAGTTAACAGTTAAAGTTATTTTGTGTTGAGGATTAAAACTATTTTTTTTTACGAAATTAACATTTTTGCATAAACTAAATTGAGTTTAAGAGATATTTAACTACGTATTTAAAATACAGCAAGAACGGTAAGGCAAACAGTGAAACCGACAAAAGGGACAAACACTCGATTGATAGGTTCTCGTGAAGCAAAACTTCAAGCAAAATAAACAAGCTATAAAAGCTGCAAAGCACAAAGACTGGCAATGGGGTGTAGCGCCAACTTTTTTGCTGGTAAAAAACAAAACATGTGAATGATCAGAGCTCGGTTTCCGGTTAGGAACGTGTTCTAGTTATACAATAGGTACTGAATGTTTACCAGTGTTTTTGGTATTCACTCTATGGAGAATTGAATGAAACGCAAACGAGGAACAAAGTTTTTTGTTAAAATATCAAATATGACGTCTGAAACTACTTTCAGGTAAATTTGCGTTGAACAGTTAATAAAAAAGTCTATTACATCCTTGATATTTTAACTTAGGTTTTACAGATTTTTATTGAAATTAATAATATTTCAAGGTATAACTTAAAGTTATAAGAGTCAATAAATAAATCTGAATCTGATTTTTACTGTGTTAATAATAATGTACATATTATATGTACATATTATGCTTATTGTTCTAGTATTTTTCCGGAGGTTTATTCCGGAGGTCCGTTCCAACATACACATTATGATATACATTTTAAAAGATTTTAAGAAATTAGCTTTAGATCTGATGGTGTTATGTTTGAAAAGTTTGTTCACCAACGTTATATTTACAAGAACAGCATTTAAGGCATGTTAACATTTACCTTAGCCGTACATCTATTATACCTTTAAACGACCAATTCTTGTAGGTATATATGTATGTATAGAATCTGAATCTCGGAAACGGCTAAAACGATTTTCATGAAATTATGTATATAGGGGTTTCGGGAACGATAAATCGATCTAGCTACGTTTTATTTTTTAAAAACATCATTTTATGAGCGTTTGTAGACAATGAAAAACTCCTAAAATTTCATTAGAATACGATAACTTACTTCGCCACTGTTTTTTAAGTCTAAATGGCTCAGACAGAATATGCTCGCCCTCGGAGTCAACACGCCCCGGTTCGAATCCTGATGGTTACACTCGGGTCTTTTCTTTTTGTTCTTTATTTTCTGAGAATATCTTTTACTTAGAGCCCTTTATAAACGCATTTAAACCGAGCAAATCTCGGTCAACCAGGTACTTTACTTAATACCCGTAATATAGGTGTGAAACAAAATATCTATTAGCAATCTAAAAAGTCAGTTTCCAACATTTGTGAATTATTGGAGCAGGATATTATGAACTATAACTCTCTACGTTAAACTCATATGTCCTGTGCATCGTTTACATCAACTGTAGCATTGTCCGACACACAAGTTGGGTAATAGCCGTACGAAGCACGTATAAAGTTAGAAACATGCAAATGTATCCCATGCCGTGTGAAGTGATTTAAACGGGAAACAACAGACTGGTTTAACACTTACCAACCTTAATTTGTGTATTCAATTTTGAACGAAATAAAGACCGTGAAGTAAACTTACTTGGACGAAGTTTATTTCTGCAACCTGTTGTGAATTTCTTCGTAAGAAGTTAAGTATACTTATTATAGTTTTACTGTCGTATAGCATCAATCATGAAAATAATTAAAAGTGGTATTGCTTTTAACGTTCATAATATTATGTAGACCAAAACGTCGAGCTACTTAAATAATTTTAAAGTTTGTCTTTTAAAAAAATTCTCAAATTTTGAATATTTTTCTCCGATTTTAATAAATCCAAGGACTCGTTTTTTTTTTTTGTTTAGTTACAGCAGTAACAGCATTTTTTTTACAAAGCAAAAGTTGCCTTAAAATCGAATTGATTTGTCTAGACAATTAATACTCGTACTTTCAAATAACACCTTTGAAAGTATTTTGGTACCTACGTCAAAAATGTTTAAAACACGACATCAGCAAACTAATAGCTAAGCATAAGTTATATTAATGTTTAATATGTGTAGGTAGTGTAAATATAAAGGTGTCAACATAAGATTCAAACACACACATTCTTGATCACAAGATTTTGAAACATAAGATTCAAACACATGCATTCAATTGAAGAATAAGTATAAGTGTGCTAAGAAGTATAAATCTAATTTGATTCTAACCAAAATGTAACTGGACGATTCAGCTTGTATTATTTTAATTCTCAAGTTATAATTGTAGTTATTTTCGGAACTATTTTAATCAAACAGACAGATCAAAGTTACCGTAGATAAAATCAAATAATGGCTTCCGTTGCTTTAATCAGAGAATGAAATTAGCAAGAACAATGCGAGGAGGAAAACATTACCAGCTACAGGCAGCTATTTGCAACCAACGAGCCAGTTTCAGCACAATAGTGACATCGGTGGCAACATTTTAATTTGTTCCAACTCTCTGGCCTGTCCATTTCTTGCACGGGGTTGGATATAACAAGTGACGTCAGTATTCTCTATTGTATTTTAAATTCTATATCTAACGTTGTCCCAATATTTGTATTCGTAGTGGACAAATAAACGGTAGACTACTGCTAATTACTACTGCATATAAGTACATCATATTTAGTGATACATGTTTTGTGTATGTATTATTAGTTTTTTTTTTTACTAAAGAGTGACGAGACCATCATAACATGTGCCTGATGGTAAGCAACATGCCTGACACATAACACCACAGTGACACGCAGCTATTGGAACACAAAGAGTCCAAATCATTACCTAGCACTGCACTGCGCTCGTCACCCAGAGATCTAAGATCTTATATCTCTAAGCCCTGTAATTTCTCTAGAAACATTGCCCTTCAAACCGGAACACAGTAATGTTAAATCTCTTAATTCAATAAATTAAGAGATTTTATGTACTTTTTTCAATGTTAGATAATTAGTTTAGTAACAAATAAGGAATAATCAGGATTAACTGTTGTTAAAGTTAATTACGCCAAGGGTATCAAAAATACGAGAGATTATAACATTGAAACCGTGTTTTTTTTCTTTCTGTGCTGTTTCTGCATCAAATAAGGAACCGATTATTTAACGGAACGAACATGACGTGATGATGAAACATGATTTATGGTAAGCAACACTCCCGTCTGTTCATAACATCACAGTGCCGCCCATCTATTTGAATTTGAAGAATCGAAATCACCGTCCAGCACGTCAGTCAGAGGTACAAAATTATTAATTTCTTCAACATTACTGCTTGGCGGTAGAATAACTGGCAAATGTGTTTGTACTTCTCTAGGTGGACTTTGCAAAGAGCTCTGCCACTACAAATTTGGAATAACGTTTTTATTTATGTTTTTTAAATTAATAATGGTACTGCTATAGGCTAATATTTTACCATACATAACAGTTACTCCGATAACAAAAGTAAAATATTGATAGCATGAAATCAGTTTTGTTTTTATTCTCTTTATGTGATAAACATAATAAAACAGAATAAATGGTAAGACTCTTGGCAGAGTCCGCCTGGGGAAGTACCACACCTTTGCCAGTTATTCTACCGCCAAGCAATAATGGGCAAACAACTGTGTTCCGATTTGAAGGGCAATGTTTCCAGAGAAATTACAGGCCTTAGAGATATGACATCTTAGATCTCTGGGTGACGAGCGCAGTGCAGTGCTAGGTAATGATTTGGACTCTTCATGTTCCAATAGCTGCGTGTCGCTGTGCTGTTATGTGGCAGGCATGTTGCTTGCCATCAGGCACAAGTCCTGCTCGTCTCGTCACTTTTTATTTAAAAAAAAAAACATTAATGTAGACACAATTTATTTACTCGCTAGCTTAAAGCTTCCTACCGGTATTTATTGCACCCATAAGTTACGTATTAACATCAAAATCGAAAAAATTGCCCAGCAACAGGTATCCCAAACGATATCATTGATTTAAATTACATCTTTACTGGAGCGAAAAGCGTCAAACAGCTCCACTGAGTACCATTTTTCTCTCTTAAAAACGATACAATATCGCTTGCAGCGAGTAACCTGATGTCAGCCATTTCTACAAAGTGGTGAAGCGGCTACAAATTCAGCTGTAAACTAGACGATTCCGCAGACCAAGAGAAATAGTTTTACGATGCGCCCGCTACTTTTATAGCAAGACTTGTAAAGGGAATTAAGAAACGTAACATGAAATTGTGTTGCATCCAAACAAAGACACACAAATAGTTAAAAGTTTTTATATCACTATGAGCTATGAGCATACAAAACAATAAATTGACGATTGTGAACGTTACAAATTAAAAAAAGTGGTCAAGTGCAAGTCGAACTCGCCCATGAAGGCTTCCGTAGCAGCAAGTAACTTAATTTAAAAGTGTTTGTAGTTCGTTGTTACTTTAATCAGTGTTTTAACAATAGTCAATTAATGACGTATTAATATAAAACTACTAAATAGATCTCATTCAAACCAATTTTCGTTGATAGTTTACATGGTAATGTACATCATAATTATATTTTTTTGTCATTCTCTTATTTTATAAAAAACATATTACAGGGGGGGGGGGGGGTACACACTTTTTACCACTTTGGAAGAGTCCATCGCGCAAATTATTCAGTTCAGAAAATTTGAGTTTTAGTTCTAAGTATGGGACACCCCTAAATTTGTTTTTTCTATTTTTTTGTATCAAAATCTTTGTGCGGTTCACAAATTACATCTGCTTACCAAGTTTCAATACTATAGCTCTTATAGTTTCGGAGCAAAGTGGCTGTGACATACGGACGGACATACAGAGATGACGAATCTATAAATAAGGGTCCCGTATTTTGCCATTTGGCTACGGAACCCTAACAAATAAATTATTTCCCAAAACAAATGAACTAAACATAAATAAACAGCGGTGCAGTCGCAGATTGACAAATCACTACGTAAGTGCAGCAATAAAACATTTATTTGAAACTAGAAGAGTAATATAACTCCTGGCTGCAGAGAGTAATGGCTAGCACAAAGTCAACAAATGACCTAACAGATTGCTCTTACAAAACTAGATGATTCTGCGAACCGTCTAGCGGATAGTTTTGAGTGAGTTTTGCAAGTTTTATTGCTAGGTTGTAAAGTCGAGATACTTACCATCGGTCGGCAACTTGTCAATGGCACATCGTTAACGCTGCTCAGGTGTTAAGCTTCAAATTTTATCGGTGACTAGTTTCAATTCTAACGTTTCACCTCGATCATTGAGAGATTACGAATTCATTTCTACAGGGTTTCTCATCATGTTTATCCACGAATTGATTTTCTAGTAAAAAATTAAGTAAGCAGTACCCCTAGCAATAATTTTAGTCATATTATCTTTCAATATTCTTTGACATTCTTCCATTTTATCTAAGTAATAAAGGAAGAGTGTCTTAAGACTTTCAAACTAACAGTTTGTACATTGTTACTCTTTCTCGATATATTAGATCAATATATATATAAAAGGAGAGTATGTATAGCTTTCATCTTAGTTTAATATTCGCAGTGTTTGCTTTGGGAATTCCCACAACTATGACAGTTAGTCTATCGCAAATCAGAATGATGTCACATTGATAAACATTACCTTTGTTCCCTTGAGAAACGATGGTTTTGGTTTGCTCATAATTTTAACTCATAGGTAAATGTTGTTTTACTCTGAGTGCAGTAGCATGGAACTATCCTTTAACGAATAAGTGTATCACTCACTATAAGGTACCTGACTGGCTCATCTCGAAGTATTTATTATCTACTCGATAAAATAAAAAATAAAAGTGAAAATACTTCTTAAAACAGTATGTTTACATTGAAGGCCTTCGTATTCGTATACATTGAAGGTCGTAACAAGTTCGTTACTAGCATATTTGATTCTCAAAATTTTTTCCAATAAACAAGTGTTCCAAAATCGATTTGTAAACGCCGGCTAGGTTATTTAATGCCAATGTACCCTAGTTTCGGTCGGTTTTATTACTTACCAGAAATGTTTATGTTACGTTTCTCATATAAAATAGGGAGTTCATAAAATATAATGAACACTTGAATAGTAATAAAAGTAGATATTTTGGTTTTACCTACAACAAATATACAATTGATCAAGTTTTTGATACTATCCAGAATGATGTATAAAATACTAATGAAAAAAGGTGTAAGTGCTTGATATTTGGAGATCCAACTCAGTTAAACAATAAACAGACACGAAAATAATACATTAGTTTACACTACGACCTTTTGACAAATAAAAAAATATAGACTGTAGTAGCCACAAAAAGTCTGTATAATAAATGTCATCGTTATCACAAACTACTGGAGGCACAGTATTAACAAGCTGTCACAGTCTCTTTTCACGTGCGTTTGTACTTCCTATTTGTTTTGTTTTAGTCGCTTTTAGGCTACATCAACCCCTAGTATCAACCAACTGCCGAAGTTGTATTTTCTAATTATATTTTCTAAATGCAGACTACAGAAAACCATTAACTCTCTCAAATGTAATGGTATTCGCTTCTATAATTTAATACCTGCACAAGTGGAAGGTCTCAATGAAACTAGGTTTAAAACCGAAATAAAAAACTACCTAATGAGCAAAGCATATTACACTGTAGATGATTTTGTAAAGGACAGCAATATTTGGAAAAGGAATATGTCAAAATTATAACTATCGAGTAAGGTAGAATAATACTAAACATTAATGTAAATTTGTTTAAGTACAATATGTATTCATTATTTGGATAATTTGTTTTTTCACCACGACAAATCCTTTTTACAGCTGCACCTTAATGACAAGGGCCCCTTTACAGCTGATTATTTTTTATTTGACATTATTCTTTAGTATTATTTTATTATGTACACATATTATTTATGTACTATATAATTTTATTGTAAGTGACATTACCAAGTGTTCTTTTGAAATAATGATTCGAATAAATAAATTCAATTCAATTGCCGCCTCCAACTGTCGCACTAGTTTACAACTGACTGTTAGTTTGTTCCGTGTATTTTTTTTATGTGTCGTTAAAGAACATCTATCTATCTGGTCTTTGGGTTAGTTGGTAGTTAGTGTGCGTGCAAAATAGTTGTGGGTTCGATTTCCACACAATGCAAATATTTGTGTGATGAATGCAAATACTTGTTCTATGCCTGGATCTATGTATGCATTTACTACTAAATAAAAATTATAGCAGCTATCATAGAAATAATAACAGAGAAAAATGGTCAAGAGTATTATACTTTGAAACCATAAAATCAGAACCTGATCCACAACGCCACAGGCTACGAACCTACTCATATCAAAGGAAATCCCTTTACAATAAATTCAAAGCAAACGTAGTAAATCTCTCTCTACAGTTTCATTATCCGTGTACATCATCACAAAAATGTTTCTAATTTCTAAGTCACTGTTTTTGTATCACTGCTTGAAATAAAAATATCAACGAAATTGAATTCTACAACAAATTATTATGCAACATCAAAATTATTATTTTTTACTCACTCCCGACCTTCTTGGAATAAAAATTTATCGTAGTCTATTATACCTGTATCTAGTATTTGATTGTACAGTTTCATTTGATACCCATATTGAGGGAGCTCTGAAAAATATATATTATCCAACATTTTGTTTCTTCTACCAATTTTCATGAAACATAGTTAAGAACAATTTTGATTGATTAAAATTCCAACAAAATAAAAAACTAAATCACAATCGTTTCTTTCGTTTGGGAGCTACGGCGCGCTAAGGCGCCACAGACAGACACCTACACACAACGATACAGATACATCAAACTTATAACAAGCCCGCATCGACATAGATCAAAGGATATGCCCTCTCAAACTTCAGGCGCACGGAATTATGTCATCGTTGGGAAGAGAGAGCTCACTTTTTCCGTTTTAGTCTATTGTAGGAAGCGGTGAACGCCGGGCATTTATACCTATCGCTATTCGTTGTCAAAAACCAAACTAAGTAGAACCGCAACATATACAGATTCTAGAGGTCAAGTAGATTGGTAGTTGTAAACCACTCATGCTACACACACAGACGTAGTTTGTTAATTTTTTCAAGGTGCTCAGGCACATCTTTTGATTTATATCGATGCAAGCCCATCGTTATAGCGTCGGGCGCTTATAACTGTTATTGTCGAACTAAATTTCGTGAATAGATTACATTCCGAGAGCTGACATCATGTTCAATACTCAATACTCAAACATTTATTGCGTCATTATGTTACAGATATTCAGGGTTACAAGAACGGATAAATATCAAATTAAATCGTGACACAACATACCCGTAACGTAATCGTAACGTAACATAGGTACATACATTTGGCATCTTTGGGTAAGTATTAAAAAACAAACTGAAAACTTGTCACTTACCTCTCCCATAATATACCTCTCTCTAACTACTACTACTAAATATTATTTTCCATCCTAAGGTTGCCTGAAAGAGATCGCTTTCAGCGATAAGATCGCCCATTGTCGCACTACTGTAAAATGTATTGTTCTTTTTCTGTGTTTAATTTTATTTGGTGTGTCAATAAAGAGTATATCTATCTATCTATCTAACACGGATCTGCAGACCGCGGACCTGACCTGACTGGTGGGTATCGGGGTAAAATATCTACCTTGCCTTGTATTTGAATACGAGTATAACCCCAAATGTAAATACTTCTAAGTAAGCTAAAAATAACGGTCTAAATAAAATCATGATCCAATAAGTGTCCGAAGACGTCGTCGTTAGAAATAATCAAAAGCACTCACCGACATCGTCGTGCTCAAGATCCGATGCAACGTGGCTCACCTCGTCTTCTTCAGGAGCGCTCTCGTACCTCTCTTTAAGGACTGTCCTCGGAACTGCAACCGAAAATATACTTTAACGTCATCATGATTAAGTTAAACCCTGCTTAGCAACATCTCAAGTGGTTCGTTAAGAGCGAGTTAATTTTGGATTTTTTGGGGTGTGTTTTTAACTAAGCTCCTATTTTTATATTGAAGTACTTATGGACGGTTCCGAACGTGACTTGATTGTGGGTGACGTATTTTTTTACGGAAACTCAAGTCTTATGGTTTGGGGTTTATTTTGAAATCTTTTATTGAGTTTTGTGGACATGGGTTGACAGTTTTGGGTGTGCCGTGAAAGGCGGGTAAGTAAGAAAGTCACATAATGAAAATACCTACGTGTACCTCAACACTTTCTCGAAGGAAATTACAATATATTACGTTGAAAATGCGATAAATAGGGTATTAGGAGCTTAAAATAGGTAAAATATTATAAGTATTAAAATAGGTCGTCAAATACACCTACTGTGAAAATTTTGTTCCTTGTTAATATTACCTAAGTATGCTTTAGATAAAGAGGAGATATGGATATAATTTATCGTAATTCTATATTGAAGAAGTCACTATGTCGCACTAGTTTGAAAACAAAGCCCTCTCTTAAAATAACCGTAACTTTGGAATTCTGGGTCAAACGGCAAACTGTGGTGTCACTATTGGTGAACAATTTTTCAGTTTTGAAAGTGGATATTATAAAGGCAAAAGTTACTAAAACTGCAATAATAATATTGAAATGGCTATGTATAATGTTTATTAAATACAATTTAGTAAGTATTTTAGTGCAAAAAACCCAATTTTATTATTAAATGATCATCAAAATGTAAATAGCTACATAATACGTCACATAAAAAGTCTCTATGACTCTCTGCAAAGTCCGCCTGGGGAACTACCATCTCTGCCAGTTATTTTCATACCAACCGCCAACCAGTGTGTTACATTACTGTGTTCCGGTAAAAAGAAATTAAAGCGCAAAGAGATAAATCTTCAAATATCTCTGGGAGGCGTTCGTAGCAGTTAGATTTTTAGGCTAGGCAGTTATTTAGACTATTATGTTCAACTATGCGTTGCTCTGTTGTTATAGCCAAGCGTAATGCTTTACAGGCGCAGTTTTTATTCGTCCCTATTATAAAAAAAATAAAGTATCAGCTAGCAGTATTCTATAAATTAACAAAAAAATTCGGTCCACATTTAGTTAGTTGACTACTTAATCTATCTGTATTAATTTATTGAAAAAGTCGGGATAGGTATTCCATCTATAACTCAAGAATAACTGGACCTACCTCTATAGGTTATGTGTTTCAGGATTTTTCCGAAATAGGATATTAACTACTAAAACATAAAATTCATAAAAAAAATAGTCAGTCATAGGAACTACCGATAGAAGTGAAAACTTATAACTCAGAATTAAATTTGGTACCTTACTTTGGAAAAGCTACGCGGGTAAAACTGGAGGGTTTGGCAATTAACATGACTAGTAATGCTGGCACATTTTTAATGCTAATGGCCATGTTTCCAAATTTACCCGAAATTTTTGTAACATTCCCGAACGTGACGCTAGAATTCAATAACCACAAAAAAATCTAATTGTGGCGCGCCAAAAAAAGTTTTCACTTCAAAAAGTGATTATTCAAAATATCAGTATAGCCGTCAAAATCCTAAATCTGCTCATTTATTGCCTCTTAGGTGGAACGAATTTCCCCGGGTCAGCTAGTACGTAATACAGTTTAGAGACGAACAAATATCAATTTACTTACCAAACAACTTGTACAGATTTCATTTTATCGAAATAATTAACAGACCCATTACGCCGACAATACGCCTTTACGTAGGTTCAAAGCAGAACAAAACTCACGTGAAATGATGGAATATCCAATCCTAATTGGCAATCAAACTCTATTGTGGTGGTTCTGTCGAACGACCTTTGGGAACTGACGTTCAAAGCTTTAGAAAGGTTCCATTTGGAGGTGTATTTGCGCCCATGGGAGTAGTACTTGCCGACAAGTAAAGGCGAAGTTCAAAGTACTTTTTCATGCGTATTTCTCGTAAAAAGTATCATTAAACGTTTTCAGCAATACTTTACTTCTCATTATTGATATTTTTTATGTAGCTTAGAGCTTTAAATCAGTACTTGTATGTAAATATGAGTACATTTTTATACTCTAGTAGGTAATAAATATATTTTTGGATAGCTACTTAATAAACTGTATAAACTAATAAAAGATATTCTAATATATTTTTTTCTAAAAAAGAGTGACGAGACGAGCAGTTAATGTACCTGATGGTTAACAACAAGCCTGACCAAAACAGCACAGTGTCACAAAGGTATTAATTGAATCGTCCAAATCATTACCAAGCACTGCCCTCGTCACCCAGATATATAAGGTGACTACGATAACGGTATTAATGAAATATATTTGGAACGAAATGACTATAGCTGAATGTTTCAGTTGTTTTACCTAATTACTGTTTTTTAATTGTAATTCAGTGGTTTTATCCACGTAGTTCCCGTTTCTATTATTTTCCCGCGACAAAAAGTAGCCTATGTACTTTTGTATGTATGTAGGTATGTTTATTGCGGACTATATTATAATCAGTGTTCCAAATTTCTACCCGATCCGTACAGATGTTCCGACGTGATTGAGCAACAGACATCCAAACTTCCGAATCCATTATTAATATTGATAGAAAACTAGGATATGTAAATACATACTTCTGACCTCGTAATATAAACGTTGTTGTGCAATTTCAACTGAATCAAATGTCCATGTGACGTGTCACTTCATGTAAATAACTCCATGTCAAAGTACGCATGTTCATAAAAAAGTCATAAAATTCACGATTAAATAGGTAATGAAGAATGGAGGCAAGAGGGTGAAACTTACTTTACGACCAATACTCACACCGATGACATAATCATAAGAAATTCTTTAAAAACCATCTTTGGAGCCGTTTCGTTTCGAACACAAATATCGTGACATAAATATTATAATATTATGTATTTAAACAATAAATAGTTTTAAGAATATAAAGAGTCCTCATTACTCATATAAAGCCAACACAAAAATAAATTTACATACAAAAACACGTAACAGACCGCTTGTCGAAACGAATGCGCTGTAGATACTTCTCATTGTAAACGTGTTTACTATTAGACCAACTTTGAATACTAAAACAGTCGGGTAAAAACAGCTAAATCAAACATAATACTAGCTGAAACGCACGGCTTCGTCCGCGTAGTATTTCCATACAACCGTTTATCCGAGGCGGGGAGGAGGCGGTTTAGAAAATAAAATAGGCCTAGAATTAGAATGAAAATGTTCCCTACTCCCCCTGTTTTCTTTTCTTCTCATAATCCAAGATTCGTATAAAAAAAAAACAAATGACAAAGGTCACGGACCCCGGAGTCTGTGGAGTTTCTAAAAAAAACCGTTCATCCCTCGTCTCACCGTATTTGGGGTTGCATTTCGCAAAACCCCGTCTTACGCCTACGTGCTAAAAGGCACCTCCATGTAAATTTCGAGACATTTAGCATTTGTAGTTTCTGAGATTTTGTGACCATTCGCTTTTATATACATATATTAAGTCGAGTTTTTTTTCTATAAGACTGCTCGTAGCTAGAAACCCACATTATTTCATGGTCGACTTTCCAACGGCTCGACTCCATTTTTCGTAATAATCTTGGCTGTGAAATGCGTTGCCTAAGTAGGATTTTCCAACAATTTGAAATAATTTCCAATTCGACAGTGAATCGGTTTTTTCTAAATAGGTACATACTCCATCGCATACCGCATATTAGCTTAACATCAGGCGAAATGGCGGTCAAGTGAGAACCTACCATAGTAAAAAAAAGTAAGATTTTAGCTGGCAACTTAACCGTGGGCCTCATAACGAAACTCAAAGTCACACAGCGAGCTATGGAGCTCGGAGTCTCTTTGCGCGACAGAATCCGTAATGAGGATATTCGCAAAAGAACTTAAGTGGCCAACATAGCTCAAAGAGTAAGCAAGCTGAAGTGGCAATAGGCAGGCCACATCGCTCGCAGAACTGACAAACGATGGGGAAAGGTTCTCGAGTGGCGACCACGAACCGGAAGACGCAGTGTTGGACGTCCTCCAGCTAGATAGACAGATGACCTCACAAAGGTCGCTGGAAACCGCTGGTTGCAGGTTGCGCAGGACCGTTCGTTGTGGAAATCTAGGGGGGGGAGGCCTATATTCAGCAGTGGACGTCTTGCGGCTGATGATGATGATGATGGCATTACTTGCACGTCCGCTTGGTTTTATGACAAATATGCAGCGTAACTATGTTTAAAATAAAATAAACTCATAAATGGACATCCAAATTTTGTTTAGAAATCAATTTAAGCTAAAACCTTTTGACTTCGCGAGCGTTTTCCTTTTGCCCGATATGATGGTTCAAGAAACTGAACAGCTACTCTGATACATGTAGGAATATTGAATGCAAATTATTTCAGCTACAACGGGACTATGGACGGGAATTGGAGCCGTTTTGGGTCCACTGCGTTTCGCTGAATTAGGCAGGCATTGTTCAGGAGCATTTTGTTTTGTCGAGATATTTTTGGGAGGAACAAATTGTTGTGGCCCCAGTTTGTTTCAGAACGTTGTGGCAAAATTGTGATTTAGTTTTTTGTTCCTTTTGGTTAATTGTTTCTTACTTAATAGTATGCAAAACCAGGCTTAATAGATATTTGCAATTGGGATTACGATTGAGTCAGAAATACATTATTCTAATTAATCCATCAGGTTGACTGACACGAACACAGGCTGGTGATGATGATAATTAATATGTCTGTCAGGTAGATTTTAGAAAAATAAGAAAAACGTCTTTTATTCTTCATCAAATTATTAAAAAATGACAAAGATAATTATAGATCATCAAACTTCCGTAGAGGGGGAGTTGTGACGTCACGTCTTCGTAAAAATCGTACAATGAAAAGACATCACTCGAAACATCCAAGCACTGTACCTATATTTGTATTTTTTTGTTTGTGAAACAAAAGAAAAAATACGTGTACAATACTTTAATAAAATTATAGTCATAATTTCATTGACGACTTTATTAGTTTTTAGTCAGTCAGTTTGCCTATTGACTATACGAGTGTGAACAAATTCTATTTATATTTGTAAATGTACACATATTTTGTCTGGCTCGTTCCGTTACAATATAGTGTAACGAGACGAGCCAGTATATATATAGGTAGCCAACACGTATCTATAAAATTTCAGTGCCACGCTATAACATAAACATGATGAAGCCAAATCTTCGCAACGCAGTGCATTGCGCACGCCACCGAAAGAAATAACATGATCTATCTCTCTATCCAGTCATTTATCCGAAAATATTTCCCTTTAAACTGGAATACAATAATGGGATTAAAATGGTAAACTTAACATTTTTTCCGGTGCCAATTATTTGTTGGCAAAATTGTGGCTTTTCTCCGGTGGACTCTGGAAAGAGTCCTACCAATAATAAATAAAAAATATAGTTTTTGTAATTAAAAGTGTGACTTTTAAAAAAATGCGCATTTTTTAATAAAAAAAAATTCAATATAACTATTCTATGTTTAAAAACTATGTTTTTGTATCTTGTCAGTTTATTTCCTTAAACAAAAATGTGCCAAATTATCTTTGCCGTACGGTCATCTTAAAGCGTCATGAAAACCGTACTCAATGAACTAGAAGGACAGTAAAGTATAGATGGGTCTATATAACGAGGTTCTTTAGGTAAGCTTGTCTATTTGAGCGCCAAAAAGGAGTCATTCTTCATCCAACTTGGCCACTAGACTGGTATAGATAAGGGCATTTTCATCAGTTTACGAGCTGAAATAGAAAAGGCTCATCGTTCAGGAGAATGAAGTAGGCATCATGAAAACGGTAGGTGCTATTAGAGGAAGTCCAGCCATGATGTAAAAAGCCCTGCGCTCTACCAGTATTCTGCAAGATAATAAAATAAAAATGGGAGCAGTTTCGACTCTCCGGACCTCGTCCCGAATTTTTATATCGGATTTATTGCAGACGCCAGCCAGACTAGAAATGGTACGAGTTTACATGTAGGCAGAACTGACACACTGTTTTTTAAATGAAAATATTATCAACTTAATTAGGGTATTTTTCAAGATAATTTGTACGATTCAAGAATAAATAAATAAATAATATTCAAGAATTACAATTTACAAACTTTTAATGTCAACTGAAATGTCAAACGACTAATATTGAGTTTCAAGCTTCAAAATGACGGTACTCCAGTACCATTTTCCTTACACTCTTGTTACAAATGGTGAGCACTTTGTATTCCGAGACTGGCTGCAAATTTTGGGTAGGTATTTTAGGCAAGCTGACTTGTCTTGTCACTTGTCACATAGCTTTCCTATTATATCCATGTGCGGTCCGAGGGGGGGTCACAGAGACATGCCCCCAAAATTAGTCAAACAAAAAATCTAAATAGTACATAAGACTATTTTTTAACACGGAAATACAACTGGAATAAACAAGTAAACGGGTAAAATCGTGAGGCGCCACTAGTAAAGTATGTTTTGCTCGATTTATTGTATATCTACTGGTGACCCCTCCAAAATTAGAGGCTGCGTGCTGGTGACCCCCTCAGAAATTAGAGGCTGCCTGCTGGTGACCCCTTCCGAAATTCGAGGCTGGGACCGCGCCTGATTATACCCCTACACGAAGCCACACGGCAGACCAGGCCGGTGAGTAGCGGAGCAAAATTAAATCGGTGATGTGGTTTTTAAAATATCAACAAAACAACTAAAATTTGCTTTTTATCTGAATGATACGACGGCGTTCTAATTGTAAAAAGTTGTAATTTTTTTTTTTCGCATTTATATTAAGTGTTTGTCATTTTTTAGGCTATAGACTTCTCTGTACCAAGTTTTTTTCAAATCGGTTCAGTAGCTTAGACGTGAAAGCATAAGAGACAGACATCCAGAGTTACCTTCACATTTATAACACTTGTAGCGAAGTATGTATATTCATTGTATCTGAATTGTTACAAACATAATAGTTAAAGCATAGAACTGAAATCTTACCAACTTCAACAATTCATTAGAATTTCCAAGAAAAGTGATCCGTGTAATGAAAATGGTATTTCTTCTCCGAACAAATTCTTCGAGATACGAAAATCATAATATTTTTTTGCCAGAAGCGATATAAGATAAGATAGTCCGAATTCGATTGTCAGTAATCAACGATAACCTCGATCTGACGAAAGTCTATAAAACGAACGGACGAAATTCCGATGGAACGAAACGCCTGTCCGTCATTTCGGAAGTTATTGAACTGATGGAGATTTCCACTTTTAAGAGGATACGTATTGGATTTAATTACGGTACTTCATTTGTTTTGACTTTGCCGGAGTTTAAGTGTTGTTTTCAAATCGATCGTCTTTTTGTTGTCACGGAAGATTATACTTGTCGTTAAGTTAGTTAATTATGCTGACAATATAATGTTACTTACAGTAAGGAATCTATGTTGTGATTCTTATTTTTTAAAGAGCTAGAAGCGCGCAATACATAATGGTAAGCAATACTCTATCCAATAACAGCATACTGTTACAATGATATTTTAACATGAAAAGTCCAAAAAATTAGGTACCTAGAACTACACTGCGCTGGTCACCCAGAGGTTATAAGACGCTTTATCTCAATGCGCTGTAATTTCTCTGTAAACATTGCCTTTGAAACTGAAACAGCGATGCTTACACGTTACTGCTTGGCGGTTGAATAAATTACGAAGGTGTGGTATTTTTCCATGCACATTCTGCAGAGAATCCCACCACTACAAAACAGAAAAGTTTTGCAAATGTTGTAAATACTTACAAAAAAGGACCAATAAGTACATAAAAACGTGGTCAAATTTGATGTAAGCTACTATAAGCCTCTGCCGTGACTAATTTCACCAGCATTAATAGTTTCTTTTTAACTGCTGCGACTAAACTAGAGATAATATCAATATCAATAAATTCAACACGAAGCACACTTTCAAAGTCAATTGTCAATTCGGACCCTCCAATTCAAATCCCAGACGCACTTTTTTCGTGTTTTTGAAGTCATGTGCGTAATGCCGCTAACATAAAAACGGCTAAGGAAACCGACATGTTTCTGGAATCTTTCGAGGTTATGTGTCATCCACAAACCAGCACTTGGCTAGCGTGGTGGATTATGGCATTAACTCTCTCCTTGCGAGAGAAGGCCCCGAGTCGCAGCTGGGGCATTTTTTAGTAGGCTTCTTATTCTATACTTTCTACCAATTTATCGAAAAGTTCTTTGTTATCGTTTAATGAATGAATCCTTTTGGCTTCTGTTTTGGCTTTTATTTTTCTTATTAATCTGCTTTACTCGTCGAAAATTACTCTTTTTGTTGTTCCAAATACTGGGCAAGTCTTGGATACATAATGAGATACTCCGTAAACTTTGAAGCATAAAATGAGATGTATTACGTAAGTCTTAGAGACTTTTGGCCTATTTTGTACCTACACAAATCTGAGGAGTGGAATCACGGAGGTGAATTTTACTTGCTCAACTTTAAACCTTAATACAAAATATTCTAAGAAATGTATTCATAAATTTAGTACCGACGTAAACTTGTTTCATTAGTACTTTGTTTAATTAATTGTTTAGAAGTCTCAAGGGCACAAACGATAATGTACACGAAGGAATTACCACAGCCTTTTGGGTGGGACCTTACTGAAAATTTTACCATACACAATTTTGATAACAAAAGCAGATATTTTGGTAACAGCACAATGTATTGCACCCTGTATTAATTAAAATAATTTTTATGCATGTATTTTATCTACAATACCAAAATAGATATGAATTAATCATTCAGCATCGTCATTACGTTTGATATATCTACATGTAATAATATTTGATTGATGCTTCTGAATAAAACTAATCAAAGAAAAAAAACATTCCACAGGAGCAATACATAATTTTAATAATATTTGAGTAGAGTGAAATTAGCATAGACATATTCAACGTTACTGACGTCATACGAAGTCAGAAAAATCAAATTGACCTTAAGTCATTTTTTACCATGAAGTCAAACGAAAAAGGCAGGCAATTAACATTCTTTACATACTTATATAGGCACAGGTGACGTAGGTATAGCCTGTTAAATTTTACGCGTACCTCTGATGTCCGCCAGAGTGAACTAACGCGGATAGCCGAATAACTGGGGACACACTTCACTGGCAGAGAAACATTTTTATGTGTTTACGAAAATAACTGGAAATATTTCGGAAACGGACGTTAATACCAGAAAAGGTTCTTTTAGTCCTTTACCTGTCTCATAAGTGGGTATTTAGGCTCTTCATGTGATGTCTTTTATGAAGGAAGGGACGGTGTGGTCGGCGAAGCGTAGACAATCTTTGAAGACATGTTGAGAGCCTAGATTATTGAAGAGATTATAGGGTAGAAATTATCATTACAATTTTTATACCTACTATAGAACAATTTACTTTTATACCGATAGGTATCTTGTATTTACATTTTCGTTAAAGACTTACAGTGTTATTAAGAGTATTTACCTACAACCATAAAAATATAAATTCAATCCATTTCTAAGACAATCTAAATGTCATATATAAAAAATTTTTTTTTTGCTACATTCAATCCGTCGACATAGACAGTCATATTGGATCAGAGTACTAAAACTCTGGCAGCGTAGTCCAAAAAACCATATTAAGGAACTGTATCCTGTTCAGGTTTGAAATTAAATGTTTGTTGATGCTATTTAATGGCAATAACACAATATCTGTATTCAGAACTGCAGTAATTCCCAGTTTACGTTTATACAACTTTTTGCTAATTAACTGTGGCTTTTCAAACAAAACGTACAATATATTTTCATTAACTAATACACAAACAATTTTCAACGAACACATAAAAGACAAAAAGATATAAACTAGATCCCAGATACATTAAATAGTCTGCTCGTAAAATAAACACATTCGTATTGAACTCACAACTCTAAAGCAGTGCATCAATCCGGAAACTTGGAAGAAAGACTTTTAAGTCTGTTGTCCGTTGAAGTTCCTCGTTTTGCCTTCCGCTGGATAATGTGAACTATGAACGGTGCTGTGCTGGACTGAGCCAAGTTTCCAGCTACTTTAAGACTTTAGTTGTTTGGATGCACTATGTTTCGGTTTACGGACCTTATTAGATTATTAAATGTTTGATTTTATTGGACGGAAATTGCAGTCACTTAACATAATTGACGTGTGATTTGCCTCATAGTACAAACACCTCTTAATTAGAGTTAGTTCCTGAATTGATGAAAAACCTTGTTCTATGAATTTTGTCCTACTAGTCCTGTTGTGAGAGAGTTTAAACAGTATGAGATTGCGTAGCTCCGTAGTATATTCAACGAAACGCATTCTATAAAAAAAAAACGGGCTAGCATTAATATATTTGTAACACTGATTAGATTCAATAAGTTTGTTATTTTTTTAATATTCAGGCTTCTGCGTAAACGTTCTTACAGACTGTTGGTTTTCATTTACCGACACTGAACACGTTTTGATCGTCTTTTGTGTCTAGTTAGTGTTGTCACAAAAAATGCTATGCGTTAGCGAGAGTGGATGATTTCATACAGCAGGTCTACTACGAAGTCTAATAAACGATATATCGGCCGAAGTTATTGACGTTTTATACCACGAAACACAATCGGTCGGTTGATCAGATCGGACGTTTCGTTCATCCCGACCGACGCTGATTTGACAGTTTTTTGTGTCATCAACCGACCGATTGTGTTTCGTGGTATAAAACGTCCATAACTTCGGTTGATATATCGTTTATCGGACTTCGTAGTAGACCTGCTGGTTCCATAAATTACAAATTTTCTTCGGTAGTGTATATCTCATACAGGACACTAAAACTCTGTCTGCAAGTCTGGTTAATCTTGAATCTGACTTATCTAAAGTCTTTATATCTAAGAGCAACATCTATCAAAACGAACGGTGAGCACGCACTCTCGTTAAAAAAGGCCGTCGTATGCGGCCAAAACTTAAGTCGAACTGGACTGACATAGCACATGTGATTTACCCGTGTATTCATTTAAATAGTATTTTTATCGACAACGTAGACACGAAAAGCGGACAACTCTCTCCAAACGTCACATAACCAAATATTCTGTGTAGCTAGGCTTTTTGATCACGGTACAGTAGACACGACTGTCGTTAAAGGATGTAAGTGAATACAGATCGATCCATGGATCTAATCGGATGTAAACAACATAAATCGAGATAAAACTAAATTCAAAGGCAAACTCGTCGGACGAACCTTCCATAAATAAATATTTGACAAGGAAAACTGTAGTGAAACGAAACATTGAAAAAATACCCAAGTTTCTGACTGATCGACGTTGGAATAACTTTTTCTAATGGAAAACGAAAATCCGCCATCTCGAGGGCTTCCTTTAAAAAGTAGATTGTTTTATAATGAAATTCAAATCTGTTAGCTTATTTACTTACAAATCATTTAATATCTTTCAAAAGCAATATCTGTGTGCGGAATGGAAATCTCAAAATGAAGTTGTCAAGGGATTTACATTAATATTAATATTTAATAGATCTTCCGGTCTTCCTTGCTGAGCGTAATAACATTTTCTTGGCAGTGCAGCTGTAGGATCATAAGATTTTTCACAACTGTATTAAAAGGAATGTTATTTATTTGATACTAGCGGTCAGTGTTTTAGTAGAGTGACAAGACGAGCGACATGCCTGCCTATAACAGCACAGTGTCACGCTGCTATCCAAACCATTACAATGCGCTCGTCACCCAGATATATAAAATGTTTTATCTCTAAGCTGTAATTTATTTGGGATATTTCCCTTCAAACCCGAACACAGTGATGTTTTCTCATTACTGCTTGGCGGTAGAATAACTGACAATATTGTGGTACTTCTCCAGACGGACTCTGTAAAGAATCCTACCTCTACAAAAGTCGTGTCGGCTTCGCTTGGATGTAATTTACCTAAGTACTTTCGAAATAAAAACTACCCTACCTATCAAGTCGGACCAAATTACAATTAGATTCTAACATTCGTCAATATCGATTGACTTGGTGAAGAGATAAAATAAATGTATAAAAAAAAAAATTGGTGGACAATTCACACACAACACCATCTGACCCCAAACTAAGCAAAGCTTGTAAGATGGCAGCCAGATAGCTGATACAATACTTATATAGTTTTAAATACATACTTATTATAAATAGAAACACCAAAATAAAGATAAAGATCAATGGAAACAAATAATATGGTACTGCATTTTTATACAATTAAAACATTACTGTGTTCCGGTTTGACGGGCAATGTTTCCAGAGAAATTACAGGGTTTAGAGATATAACATCTTAGATCTCTGGGTGACGAGCGCAGTGCAGTGCTAGGTAATGATTTGGCTTCTTCATGTTGCTTACCATCAGGCTTGTCCTGCTCGTCTCGTCACTTTTTATTAAAAAAAATTGCATTATGATACGGATAGTAGTTTTTAGTTAAGGGCGAATTATAGTTGAACTAGGTATCTTTAAAAAAACAAGTTTCAATTAAAATACTAAATATTATTTAATTTTATCTTTCAGAAAGAAAGTTCAAAACATTGTACCTATGTAAGCATGCATTTTATACCTTATTGTAAATTAGTTTACAATGTAATATATGTACTATGTACTGGTATGTATTTTCCCAATATTTGTTCAATATAACACGGCTCTTTGAAAAGTTATAAATTAACAGATAATGTTTAAATTTAATGTCAATATTTGCCTTTGGCATTATGTGTTTTCATCATAAAATAATATAGTAGTAAAGCATATTATACACCTTACATAATAAAATTAAACAAACTTTTATCTCATTTCATTCTGAAATACGTGAAATCATTTTATATTTAACTCACCAGCTGTCACTCAATTTAAATTCCGATGCTCGTTCACGGTCTTTATGTGTCTATAAACCAAAAATTTAAATACCTTGATTTTATTCAGCATCCTCTTTATGATGTCATAAAACATAACGCCCTTTTCACTTAGTAAATAGACTTTTAAGACACACGTTTAAATCGTTTGTCGATACCAGTGAAAAATAAATCTTGTAACCAAATAATCCTAATATTATTGTATTTCTTATATGCAGATTACAGATCAGAAAACAATTCACTATTTCAAATGTAATGGTATTCGTTTCTATAATTTAATACCTGCACATGTTAAAACATAAAAATTAACTCAAAATCGTGTGGTTTCGTTAAGTATGTTAGGCTAAGAACTTTTCAAATGACCCTCGTATTTACAATTGGATTAAATAAATAAATAAATATTGGTGGACAACACACACAACGCCATCTGACCCCAAACTAAGCAAAGCTTGTACTATGGCGGCCAGATAGCTGATATAATACTTATATAGTTTTAAATACATACTTATTATACATAGAAACACCCAGATACAATACAAAAATTTGAATTCATCACACAAATACTTTCACTGGGTGGGAATCGAAACCACGACCCTCGGCTTCGCAGGCAAAGTTACTACCCACTAAGACACGAGGCCAGTCAAAAAATATTTTACATTTGAAATTTGTATTTTTATATGGTTGTAGATTAATATTCTAAATAACACTAAGGATTAGATTTAATATTGGAATAGAACGTTGATAATGCCACAGTTTTTATGGTGGGATACAGTTTCTAAGGAAAATAATTACCGTAGCATATTGAGCTTAGCTGCAAGCCTGATTAGTCTCTATATTTATTGAACATACATTATAATGTGTCTTGTACGGATTTGAAATATTACTTTTTGCCACAACATAATTTTGTAGTTGTAAAACTCTGATAATTTATTTGTATCGTATAAAGATTTTATAATTTTGTATGTGTTAATCACGGATATCCGTGGTGCTTCATCGAAATCAGAAATTTTTGCCAAACAAACCCAGGGAATAAATCAGGCGTTAAACTGTTTCGCACTCTTCCCACGGTTATCTATATTGATAAAAATACGGATCTACATTTCCATAATATTACCCAGTGATTTAAGTCTGTCACAGAGATATAACCGTTACGTTATATACGTTTTACAATTCAAATGGCCTGACGAAAGTTTTATAAAACGTATATTTTTTTATTTATAGTACGGAGTGACGAGACGAGCAGGACATGTGGCTGATAGTAAGTAACATGCATGTCACAAAGCATCATAGTGACACGCAGCTATTGGAACAGGAAGAGTACAAATCATTACCTAACACTGCACTGCACTCGTCATTATATCTCTAAGCCTTGTAATTTATCTGGAAACATTACCCTTCAAACCATGTTGAAGGATTTGTGTGAATAAATACGTTATCCGCCATTTTTTCTCTGCGGCCCTCTTGAACCGATTTCCATTAAACTAAGAAAACTCTCGAATCGTCTTTGAAACAAAAACAAAAAACACACGGGAGCTACGATGCTAGAGACAGACAGACACATACAGAGACACGTCCAACTTATAACACCGTGTCATTTTTACCATATTTGGAGCATAGTTAGATTATGTTCCAAATATGGTCTCGATAGTGGTCTGGAATGGCACATGGGCTACTTTTTATTACGGAAAAATAACAGGAACAGTAACTAAACCGCGGTTTTAACTGCATTAAAACCGCGGGGCGCTGCTATTGTGTAATATAGAACGAATGCTGAGAGTACGACATTGAGATCCACAGATAATTTCTTTTACAATTTTAAATTTGTTAGTTAGTAATAAATGTTTCTACTGTGATTATAGCTCGCCTCTTTTGGTTTAGTTTACTAAGTCTGCTTAACTTTTTTTTTATTTAATTTTTTAAATTATCCACTTCACAGACTCCGGGGTCCGTGATCTTTGTCATTACAATTATATTTTTTACACATTTCTTGGATAAGGAGAAGAGGAAAATAGGAGGGATTTGGGTACATTTAAAATCCAATTCTAGTACTCGTCTGTAGAGCCGATCACTACCGGTTGGGATTCCGCTAGTAATCGACTCGACATCGAGTGTTTGCCTAATTGCCTTTTGCCATTTGCCTAAGCTGCCTCCTCCCGGCCCAGAGCCTCCACAACGGCCGCATTTCTGTCCCTGATGGCCATCTGTAGGTTAAAATCGCGGATGGTCTTTGGTGATGCAGCCTACGCTCGCCGCACGAACCGACCGATGGCGTCGTCGGTGTCGTCAGCGTAGTATGTGAAGGTCCCCGTGTGCCGTGAGATTGCAACTACCGCATGGGGCACTGCTTAACTTAAAGTGTCTGTATAAATCTCGGCTCCTAAGTAGTTTTCTGGGTTCCTAGAGAAAACTGCTGGTGGAACGCAGCACGATTTAGCCATAAACACTGTGGTTTTGTGATATAATTTAATTTTATTTTATTCTATAATTTTATTTTAAAAGCTTTAGAATGATTAGTGTCCTCAAGAATAGACATTTAAATTTCTATATTGAGCTATTACCATAATCAGATTTATTAATAAATAGTTGTATTTTGTTAAAATTTTAGGTTTTTAATCTCCGACTTCAAAATTAATCTTACAAATATTAAAAGTATGAAAGTTTCGATGTTTGAATGAGTTAACGCCCGACGTAAAAATGATACGGTGTTATAAGTTGGACGTGTCTCTGTGTGTGTCTGTCGGTCTCTAGCATCGTATAGCTCCCGTGAGTTCATTTTGTTTTTTTTTTGTTTCAAAGACGATTCGAGAGTTGTCTTAGTTTAATGGAAATCGGTTCAAGATGGCCGCAGACACAAAATGGCGGACAACGTATTTATTTTTACAAATCCCTTAATATGTTTTAAAGGGCAATGTTTACAGAGAAATTACGAAGTTTAGAGATATAATGACGAGCGTAGTGCAGTGCTAGGTAATGATTTGTACTCTACAGTAGCTGCGTGTCACTGTGCTGTTATGTGTCAGGCATGGTGCTTACTATCAGGCACATGCCCTGTTCATCTCGTCACTTTATACTATAAAAAAAAAAAACAAATGAAAATGCTTTTCGGGCGAAAAAGCTTGACTAGAAGATAAATTTAAATGCAAGATGGCAGAGGGTAACTCTAAATCTTTATTTTGTTCTTGTAGTTTATGTATACATTTAATGTTTGAGTAGCATGTGTTTTAATTTATTGTTGTTATAATTAAAGTATGTTGAACAGTGATATCTGAGATTTTTTAATTTAAGAAAGTAGGTAATATGTCATTGTGAAGCATGTTACATATTATACCTATTATGCCTTTATCTATTGTCACTGTGTGAGATAAAGTACAATCTGTAAGTAAATCCTCAATGGGCTATAAAACACAAAGAACTTCGAATTTAAGCTTCTAGAAAGGATTTGAATTTCAACCAATTTCTTGGTCGGTGTTATAGAATTAGGATCTCGATATACCTTTTATCTTTGTAGGATTTTGTGTTCATCAGCATAGAAAGATAATCGCTTTAAAATTTAATTTTACGCCTCTAGGGGTGTGCCCGTTTCGTTAATTTTGAACTGATAAAGTACACCTTTATAAATCTTCCTAATAAGCTAACAACCCATGTTATCTTTTTATGAAATTTATAGGGAAGTAATGTATTTTAAATTGGCACAAGACCAAGGTAGATTGCACGTTATGAGCAAAGCCCATTTTTAACAGTGGTATAAGGTAGGCGAAAATTTAAAATAATGATGAAAATATAGTTGTTTTTCTAATACGCCATTAGTAGGATATTTGATTTTATCAAATTTTATTACAACTTATAAATTAATTTGCTATTCGTCTTCTTTCCTAACATTTGATTTACTTCAAGGCATTATTGAGAATTTCAATATCAATTCTATTTAATGTGGGTATAATTACTAATTACCGATTAGTTTTTGGATGCCTTTATACCTGCAACCTTTTTTACGAATGAGAGCGACTAAGTGACTTAATTCATTTACGTAGAATCCATCGACGTAAAGACGACCATGAGGTTGGCACTGCTAGAGCAGATTGGCGACTTATTACATGCATAGGGTTTATGCATAGGTAATATTATGTTACATGCATTTTTTGTAGTGGTAGGACTCTTGGCAGAGTTCGCCTGGGGAAGTACCACACCTTTACCAGTTATTCTACCGCCAAGCAGTAGTGTCCAAACATTACAGTGTTCCGGTTTAAAGTGCAATGTTTCCCGAGAAATTACAGGGCTTAGAGATGTAACATCTTAGATCTCTGGGTGACGAGCGCAGTGCAGTGCTAGGTAATGATTTGGACTCATCATGTTCCAATAGCTGCATGTCACTGTGCTGTTATTTGGCGGGCATGTTGCTTACCATCAGGCACATGTCCTGCTCGTCTCGTCACTCTTTATTAAAAAAATAAATAAATAGGGGCCTTGAAGTAGATACTATTAGAATAGATTGATCACTTACGACACGTATAAACGATCTTGAGGTGGGTACAGCAAGAGTAGATACGTTACTTACCACATACATAGACGACCTTGAGATAGGCACTGCTATAGCAAATTGCCGACTTATCACATGCACAGACAACCTTGAAGTAGGTACTATTAGAGTAGATTGACCACTTACCACGTGTAGAAACGATTTTGAGGTGGGTACTGCTAGAGTAGATACGTCACTTACTACGTAATACATAGACGACCTTGAGGGAGGTATACTGCTAGATAAGATTGGTCACTTACCACATGTATAGACGACCTTGAGGTAGGTACTGCTGCCTTGCCGACACGGTTTGCCGAACATGTTGCTGTCAGCAGAAAGGACGCAGCGCCGCTTCCCGTGGCACTCCCGCATCGCCTTCTCCGTCGCGTATGGTTCCAAGCAAGCTGGCCAGCACAACATTATTAAATTAATCACCAAAATATGTATTTATTTAGAATTACTTTAGAAAGACAGTAATAACGAAAACTTGCTTAATAAACTTTAGGATTAAGATGTATGTGTAATATTAATACAGCAAACGTTTGTGTAATATCAATAAAGAAACGTTTACAGCTCGCCTGATGAAGAGCGCAAGAATGTGGTCTACGATTGAACATGCATTGCTTATGAGTCCTATTTGTAACGATTCAGTCTAGTCTTAAATAGTTTCGTATTTATTTCAGTGTGTTTTGTATTTTTGAGGTAAATGTGTTTCCAAAAAAATGAAACATAATTTTATTATGATTTATTTTAGAATAACAAGGCTGACTCCCATAATCGCAAAAAGAAACCGGATTGTAAGTCCACTTTATGATCGTAAAATTTAATCGGTACAGAGCCTTTCTGCATAATCCGTATTATTATGTTAACTTTCACCTTCACTATTGCGTTTATTACTGTTTCTGGTTTCCACTATTCTGCTGTCTTTTATATAATTTCACCATTTCAAAGTTCAGAATGTACGAGTAAAGTCGATGATGTTACTACCTAAAGACGAACAAGGTAATTAGCAACATAATTGTCTACATTACTAGATAAATCAGTATTACTCAGTTTAATTTAAATAAAACTGTTTTACAAAACAATGAAAACAAAAGTTACTGTTAAATAAAATACATAATTTGACATAGTACTATTCAATTAAGCTTTGTATTAATGCGTCGCAAGCGGTCTCCCGGTCTCCCTTGTTAAGTTTGGAATTACAAATAATACCAGTTGAATTGTTATTCTCCTTATAATACCTTGAATAAACCGTTATTACAAAACTTTGAGCCATCTCCAATAACTTTGACATCTCCAAACATCACGTCTCCACGGAAAAATATCCGAGCATAAAAACAATCAAAAAAGCCCTTGCGAAGTTGCCAACAAACGGCTCGTACTGAATAAATTACTCTCGAGCTCATCTGCCTACAACTTAGTTTCCGACAGCCCTCCTACTGAAGTAACCCCACTTCACTCTAAGTGAGGGCTAAGCGCCAGAAAGAAAATCAATGACCGACGCACACTTGATAGCTTTTGTAGCGTTGCATTATTAGCTATCAAAGGATAATAACGCTTCTATTTTGTGAGACAAGTGTATTCAATTTTGATCAACAAAGAGTTCTTAATTTTACTGTTGGAATGTTTTTGTTCTCTGTCAACACATATAAAAAAATATAAAACATGGCTTTATAAATGATGTTGGTCGTTGGACCTCCCAGTTAACTTTTTTTTTTCTTTTTTTTTTTTAACTTTTATAGGTTTACACTTGACCGCCATCTCGCCTGATGTTAAACGATGATGCGGTCTACGATGGAGCGTGTTTACCTAGAAGAAACCGATTCACTCTCGATTTGAAGACACAAAGATTGTAACCAAAGATAGTAGTCATTAACTCACAAGTTAATGACTACTATCTTTTAAACAGGGCAGTGACTACGTTTATGATTCCAATCTGTTACAGAGATACATATTTAGACCAAAATTTTGCCATTAAAATATTAGTGTGATTAGATAACTAACAGTGTAGCTCACGTTAATAAGGCTATATTATATTAGCTTTCAGATTTTCTTGAAATAGAGAATTAATCACTGAACTATTTGACACCCGAGCGATTAATGTGTAGTATACACTAATACTTGGAAGCACAGATTGAAAGTGTGACTTATTTTTAAACCATAGATTATTTTAATGTTCGGTTAGCTACGTAATAGTCCGAAATAATTTAATCTATGAAAAAATTTAGTTGCTTTCCAATTGTAGCCTAACGTTTCAAGTGTGCGTTGGCTCTAAGGACGAGAAAAAAATCTAATCGATGACGAAGCTCATTATACTGTCTCTCAGCATTGAAAATACTTTTTTTGTTGGATTGGCACGACGAGATTTAGGATTAGTGATTCAGCTGAAACGACCGGGGGAATTTGCTGATTTGCGTATTTTTTTACTTCGAAAAGGTAAATAAGTTTATGTTATGTGGTATTGATGTAGCCAAGAGTTTTTTGAAAATTACTTTTTCTGAGAAGTTAACTTAAACCTAGCTAAAATGAATCTGTTTTAAGAGCAAAAGAGTAACGAATCTTTAAACAAATATTTGAATTTCGAAACTGTTCTTGGACTTGGACTGTACTGCACTGTACTTGGATAGCGGAAGCCTACCTATAAAATTAATTATCATTTCTAGGTTTCCGAAACTTTTCACACTATATCTGATACGAGTATTAAAATATTATGTATGACATTTTGTTTTCTATTTTTTTATTTCATTGTATATTTTGTATGTATTTCAATCTAAGTATATTATGCCTTCGTTATATAAAAAAAATCTTTTTTCAAGATTTTGTGAAATTAACTCATTTTATAGCAATACGGTATTTGACAATGTTGAAAATATAGCATAAATTATGACAACCTTAATAGATAACACATTAAATAAACATATATCACTAAATTTTGGAAGATATAGTGTGTATTTTTTGTGAAATACGCCAATGAAAATTTAAAAAATACTGAATTTTTATCTTCGACGTAAACGCACTGTTAAGTATGGCAACGCTGGTGACGTCACACGCCAGTAAATTTGCCATTTATAGTAAACGGTTTCTTTAAGAACAGTGATTTATTTACTGGCGTGTGACGTCACGCGCGTCACATGGCCACACACAGCGTTTTTGGCGGGCTTTTCGAACTTTACACTTAAAACGTTTCTTTTTTAATGTTAAAACAGTGGATCTTGCGGAAATATTCATATGGTATGTATATTATGTAATCAAAAATTATTTAAACGGTTTTACAAATTTAGTCAAATACCGTATTGAAAAAGACTACATTTAAATTCAGTTTTTATCACAAAAACGTCAACATTTTCAGAATTTTTCTAGTAAAAAAGTAAAAACATCTGGAACAAAAGCAAAGAACTCGCCAAAAACAGAATTTTTCATCAGCGCGCATATTTTATACGTGCTAAAATAGCAGTCGAGCTGAGTTTTAACCAGTGATGTAAAAAAGTTCGGCTTACTTTCCTCCTTCATCCCTCTTGGCTGCGGACATTGTATTGAATCGTATTCGGTTCTTCCGTACTGTGCTGAGTAGATGGCGACTCTGGAATGTGGGTTACAGCTTAGATGCAGAACATCGTTTTCGCAGCCCACTTTACTCCGGAACTCATCTAAAGATAAAACACAATTAATTAAGTGAAGTTTGGAAAACGACTTGAACTGTCTCATACGTAAAGTATTTTTAGTGTCCTCGTTGAAACAAATTTCCCTGCAAATGCTCAGATATTAGCAGACGCTTATGCATTAATAATAATTATGTTAAGCCTAATGCTTTTATCTAGGTATTAGACAAATCGTATAAGCAAGATAGGTACAATTTTTCTGTTGGCAACTCTCCCATGGTACAATTTACTTCACTTAACTTTAGTTACACACACACATACTGTCGTCTACAGTATGTGTAAGAAATTCTTACCATTTTTTATTTATAAGAAATTGATTTGAATATAATATAACTTTACCGTGGAAAATAGCCTTGTGAAAAATAACCGATTTTATTCTCTCTCTCCCAACTCATGAAATTGGTTACCCAATATTCAAGAGAATGGAATTATATTACAAAGGTACATTGACTGAAACTCCAGGTAGATAATTGCACTATAATGTCACAGCTAGAGCTTGTTATACAGCTTGTTATACAACTGTAGAATCAAAGCATGTAGCATAAGTTGGAGGCACTGTTTCTATTTCAGCTACGTAGAGTTGTAATATGTATTGTGAAAAGTAGTTATATCCCGGGAACCACGCATAAAATGTTCCAATTTAGGTTGGCCGTAGTTCATCGGAGACAATGTGGCTTGTGCCTTTCGTGCATTAAAAATAAATCAAGAATTTTATTTCACTTTATTTTTTGGGTCAACGTGAAAAAAGCGAATTTTAGCGCATTTCTCTTAGGCACTTGCTTTAGTCATACTGGGACTCGGAGTCTTTTCTCGCAAGGAGAGAGTCAAGGTCATAATGCACCACGCTGACCCAGTGCGGATTGGCGGATGACGTATGACCTCGAAAGGTTCTTGAAATATTTCGCCGGATTCCGGATTCCTCACAATGTTTTCTTTCGTCGTTTTTAAGTTAGCCGAGTTACGCACATGACTTCGAAAAAACTAGTGTGTGCATTCAAAGCTGGGGCTTTGCAATGCCATTCTCCCGACTAAACCAGCCGTAAGATTAAGGTCACGCCAAGCAAAAAAGTATACATGAAAAGATATAAATAAAAAAGTCAACCACAATATGAAAACCTCACTTAACACCATAAAAACAAAGATATTTATGCTCTAGCAGCAAAAATAAGCCTATAGCTTTTCAGTCACTTGAAAAATCAATAAAAAAGGAGAAATAGAACGTTTACTTACACGGACGGCACTTGTAAGCGACCTCGACGAATCTTCTAGAACCAGGACAAGGGTCGACGCCAAACGCCTTAGGGTTAGTGTGGAACTTACACTGCCGCTTTTTCTGACAAGCTTCCACCACAGTCTGTAACAATGAATACTACGAAAACTGGTTAATAAGCCAACTTTGTAATTATTAAAACTTTAATAAACGTTAACAAAGTTTAAGTAATCAATTCGTGATGAAGTAAAATGCTCGCCGATACAAAACTGATCTTAGGAACAGACAGTTTCAATTTTAAAGTTTAGCAGTTTAATTAAAAACTGATTAATATTTAACTCTTTTAGACAATAGATCCCAAATTGACGAAATCTAATATTTTAAATTAAATGTTATTGGATGGCCAAATCATCGCTTAAAATCAGGAAAAATTGTGACAAAACGTGTAACAAACTCATATAGCAAAACTACATAATAAACTCAGTAATTATTTCGCAAATATTACAACAACATGACTACAATTGATCTCTATATATAAAAAAAGGTTATGTTGGGTTTCTGTACGCTTCAAAAACTCAAAAAGTTCTGCACCTATCGAGCTGAAATTTTAGAATGATATACAATCCGCATCAAGGATTGTTTTTATTTAATTTTTGCATCACAATCTGCCACAGCGAAGCGTGGCAGGGTGCTTACAGCTAGTTTACCTAATATAAATATTATCATTAGGATCGAAAACATTTATGACATTTTTGTTACAAATATAGTAATGTCGTAGCATGTATCCATTGTATAACAAGTGATATCGATTATCTTCATATCTCTTTGAAAAGATCTAGATCAAGATACAAGTTAGTTTCAAATAGATACCTTATTGTTGTGTTGTTTCGTTTACAAGCGTAAGTAGGACTAGGTAGGACCTACTCTTAGAAAATTGCGGTTCCCAAACGTGTGTGTATAGTAACCTTTATAATGTTTGTGTATATAAATAAACTAGCGGTGCCCTTGATTATCAATAATTAATCATGCAGGCAAGGCAAACTTATTTATTTTGTTATTATAAAATTACCCTACTGTAACATCAGATGTCTACCGGTGACCAGTGAACGTTCCGCTAAAATCAGTCCAGCCGTTTCAAAGATTTGTCATAACAAATAGACAGAGGTATTTTTTTATGTAAGTACGAATGTGCGTAATGTGTAAATTAAATTTCCTTTAGATACTTTCATATGCAATTGGTTAAAAGCTTTTGGTAGTGGTAGGACTCTTGGCCGCCTGGGGAAGTACCACACTTTTGCCAGTTATTCTACCGCCTAGCAATAATATGGAAACATTACTGTGTTCTGGTTTGAAGGGCAATGTTACCAGAGAAATGACAAGACTTAGACTTATCTTAGATCTCTGAGTGACGCGCGCAGTGCAGTGCTAGATAATGATTTGGACTCTACATGTTCCAATAGCTGCGTGTCACTGTGCTGTTATGTGGCAAGCATATTGTTTACTATCAAACACAACATGTCCAGCTCATCTTGTCACTCTATAATTTATAAAAGGCTTTTAATTTGGAATTACAACTTCAGTTGCATTTTATAAATTATACTACCTGTTGTACTATTAGTAACAGAAAAGATTTATCGTTACCAAAATAATGGGTGTTTAAATTTAAGAAAACATAATCGTTCATCAGCGTCGTCGCTGCTAAGTTAATGATTTTTTTGACTGAATAAAATTGGAGCACCTCCATTTTAATTAATTTTATTTCTAAACAGAAATTAGGATTTCTTAAGAAAGTGACTTGATTTACGATGTTTCGTAAAAAAAGAATTTTACACATTTAGCAAATTAAGTTAAAATGTTATTTTTAAAATCCTGTAAAACTCATTTAATCCGAAATCACTTTTCGGCCTGTCCCAACCCAAACTCAACTTCAAAGAGGAATTTCTACTAAACATCTGTATAAAATTCACGGTTTTTACGTACTTTATTTACCATTGGTACCAAGGTTTTCTGGCAATTTATTTTCGCTTACGGAACGTTTAATGAATCCAAACATTTGATCAAGAGATACTTGCTTGGATTACATAAGATGGTGAATAGAGAATCTGACGGGAAAGGTTCCCTTGACTGACGTAAATTTTACAAAAATGAGGAAAAACTCGTTGTGAAAATACGTTGACGAGAATATGATAGGAATTTTATTTTATGTTTTTCTTAGTGATTGTCTCGGCAATTGAGATTGAAATGTAAGCATGTCATTTTGTATCTATCGCCTTTAAATAAACAAATTTACAGAGACATTAACTTTATTCAGCAGACCCTACTAATAGGGAATATGCATGCATTTTTTTATATTTTTAATTCACTTTTTACATTATTATAAGCCAATAAAAAATACAAATACTCTTGTAAATGTACAAATTGATTTTTAAAATAATATTTAAAATATCGATATAATTTGACCAGTTTAAACGCCGCCATCTTTCCCGCGCCTGCATGACGTCACAGGCCACGACCAGTGTTTGTTTACTACAAGTGTTGCAGTTACTTTGTACCGATTTTTGAGTTGTGCTAGCTAATCAAACGATGGAGAAAACGACTTTTCTCTCTAATACTACTAGCTCAGTACAAATATCGACACCGTTAAAGCAGAAAACATGTCATGTGACGTCACATTTGGTTTCGACCAATAGTGATGCGTTTCGCAAACTTGAATTTCCCCGCGCCTATTTTGCACTTTTTAAATAATATTTTTTATAATTAATAACTAACTAAATAATAAAATAATTGTTTTGGCATAATGGCGGGACATTAAGGATTCTACGAAAAAAAAAATCAAGCCAATTTAAACTACATGCATATTCCCTATTGTGGCAGTATAATCACACATCTATGTAAAAAAATCTAGTTACCATTTTTTTTTAATGGTTGATATAATTAAACGCATTAAATAATAGCTGTACCTGTGTCTGTGTGTTTCTATGTATGATAACTTTAATATATATAACTTTTTGTATCTACTATCTGGCTGCCATAGTATAAACTTTGCTTAGTTTGGGGGTCAGATGGTGTTGTGTGTGAATTGTTCATTAACGGCAATTAAAATTTATTACAGCATATACATTTTTTTTACGGCCTTCCTAACTAATTTACAGTATGCACATATGAATTATCCATAGACCGATGAAGGTCTGGAGATAGTCAATAAAAATTTACCAATCTGAAGCGTGCCCAGCATGCCACTGGTATTACCATCACCTACCACGTCCGTCTAGCGTCAACCAAACACTTGAAAATGTTTTACCATCTTTTCATGTTTTTTCATCAAAATAACTGTTTAACAGACAAGATTTGTCACTTATTACTGAAACAATATTGGCTAAATTATTAGTGATTAGTTGCAACATAATAATAAACGTTAAAAAAAGTCTCGATCAACATCTCAAGAGACATTCGCTAGACGATTGGGTTAAGGGCCAGATGCAGAAGGCATTCATCCTTGACACAGTGGGCATCGTCAGGAGTTTTCTCTCTCTGCAGCCCTAACCACCGGTAGCTTGGGCCCTGCCCCGCTGCTGGCGGCTATCTAGGTTTAAGTTTTTATGTTTTTATTTTATTTCATGTAAATATTGTAAAAAACTTAGACCTAAGGAAATAAATAAAGGCGTTATATATTATTAGGCGTTGGAGTAAACGTGTTCTTGAGTGGAGACCACGAATCGGCAAACGTATAGTAGGACACCCTGAGACTAGATGGAGTGACGATATACGGAAGACGGCAGGCAGTGGATGGAGACGTATAGCTGAGGATAGGGCTGAGTGGCGAGCCATGGGAGAGGCCTATGTCCAGCAGTGGACTAAGATAGGCTGATGATGATGATGATGATGTTATATATTTTGCAAACGTGGTCGTACACAGCTTTCTCACAAATACTTGTCAAAAAATAAAACTAATCAAACATTTCATCTAAAAATCAAAAGGTACAAGCCATATTGATTACTTGAGCCAAAACTTTGGCCTCGTATTTATACAGCGCAGTTCGGAAACTCTTTTAAGTTTTGTGTTAATAGCAGCAAAGTTTTAGTCTTTCAGTGACAAAGTTTCTTGCACGAAGACTTAACTTGAGCGGTGAATATCAAGTGGTAACTACCTTAACAGTGTTATTTTGGTCACGAATTGCGGGCTAGTTTAGTTCAAGATCGATCTTATGCAAATACTATACGAAGTTTGGAAGAGTTAATATATTCCGTCTCGATGTTTCGAAGGTTGATCATACAAGATAATGGTGTTGGGAATATTATTTTGGCGACTAGGTGTAAAATTACTGCAACATTCAAAATGTTGTATAATTTATGTTGTTAAACATTATACCTACTTTATTTTTAATATAAGGAGAATATTACACAATTAAAAATAACGATAATATAAGTTAAATCACATACCCGCCCCTGACGGTACCCGGCTCAAAGGTGCCCATCACACTGGCAGCATTACCCCGCTGAATAGCAATGGACAATCTTTTTGCCAGGTACAAGCCGGAGCGGGAGCTACCGCCATTTTCTCTGTTGTGCTTACTGTAAATACTATAATGAGTTTTTTTTGTATATTGTTTATACATTAATTGTTTCACACTGTTAATATACTTATCTGTTGTGTTATAATATTCTATGTTTATATCTTATTTATCTACTGTTTTAACGCATGTTAGTTTTTAGTTTTAAGTTCAGATATGTTGGCCTAAGTTTCTTTATGTATATTATCACTAATGTAATGTTATTATTATCAAACCACTGAATTTAAATAATTGTTGTTTCTAGGCCCACATAGTTTGGAATGTAATACAGTTCTGTACAGTACACTCTTATGTTATAGTTTATATTTATTACATTCTGTTTTGTGTGCTCATTGAATTAATAAATAAATAAATAAATAAATAAATAAATAAACTGCTCAGCGTCTCCACTGCGATGGGGACAAAATTATAGAGGGGTTTCATGAACGTGTACTTTTCGTGCTTTTTATTAGCGGTATCTTAAGCTGCAGCTGGCGTGCAGATTGCAGATTGAGCGGGCAAGATGACAAGCCGCAACAGTTTATACTTTATTTTATTTTATTTAATTTGCTTCGAGTATTAAGGGCTATGTTAGGTTTTGCAGTCCACAATTCGTAAACAAACATTTTCAATTTGGTGCTGTCTTATTATTTAACTTGATTTTAGACAGTGTATTCTAATTTCAGGTAAGTTTTGATCAACCTACTTTTTTGCTTGTATTTTTTCAAGTGAGATAATAAGTGGAAAATAATTTGAAATTAATGTTATTTTTTCTGCATCTTTGGCAGTTACACTCGGATGGTGTTCACTAATATTAACTTTTTGATTTTGAAATAGTGAAACTAGCTTACTTTGTAATAAAATAAGAATTGTTTATGGTTGAATAATTACTAAGAGTTTACATATATTTACTTTTAACGTTAATTAATATGTTTTTCTTGTAATCAAATTTTCTTCAATTACAAAAAGTAAACATGGTTTTCATCTTTTCCTAATCTTATTCCTGGCAACTATTGTAAGCATGAGTGTTATCTTGATTGGCAAGGATGCACCTTTGTTGTATATTTATTTTGTTGCCCCAACCCTATTCCAGATAAAACGAATATTTTTCCTTTATTTTATGTTTATGTAGGTATTTTCAAGATAACACATGGAAAATATTTAAATTGGTTTTTGTCTTCATCTATGTGAGTATTTGTTTTCCTCAAAAAGTAAATCGGTTTTTACAAGTTATTTACGTTGAAAATTACGTTAGAATTTTTAGTAGAACAATTTTTTACTATACCTGTAAATTTTCCGTGTACCTATTATTTTATTACTGCCAGATATTCGTCGCTAAGACAAGAGTGGCTAACATGAGAACCACGATGAGAACTAATTAATTTAGAGAGGTGAAATAGATAATCAAATTAAACAAGGTTAACAAATAGCACTACTCCATTATGCTTTTAAACGAATACTATCCCAAAATCAAAAGCAGCAAGGCTTTTTTATCATAAACAAAGAAGTACAAAACTGTCTCGTTAATGATATTAGTGTAATAGTACCAAACGGCTACGGAAACACACAAAACTTGGGCGGAAAATGGGACAAGAGAAAAGAAAAACAAAGATCGCAAAAGTTGCCCATTCGTATGCTACCAAGAGCTACCAAAATAAACAATCGATTATTAATTTGGCGAGCTCAGGAACTTCATTCGGAGTTAATGAAAGGCTTCTTCATTAGCCTGCGAGGGAATAAGATTCACAAGGTTTTGTTACATGTTGTAGAGCGTAGTAACGTTTTGGAAACAAGGAACCATAATTCTGATTGTGTTACTTTGACCTTACCATTGGTACAGCCATTGACCATTGTATTTCGTACATTGGCCAATGGATGTTGACATGAATTTCATTTTGCAGTCTAAGTTATAAGAATTATTTGAATAAACTATAGCCGCAAATACAAATATCAATTTAATAGGCACAAAAATTAAACGGCTCTAGAAGTCAGTAAGGTCTTTTCATATGCGTCCTAAATTCTATTGACGACAGAGTCAAGTAACATTAGCATTACCATTTTATAGAGCTTAGAAGTTAGCTCTACAAAAAGAAAAATAAATAGAGTTTCTAACCGTGGATTTCAGGGACTACTTTTACTCAACCTGCAGCACCAAATTAAGTTTTGTTGTGGCTTTTAAAGTAAAGAGGTTGCAATAGGAACTGTAGTATCTTTTACTGTGAGAAACAAGGTTACTTGAAACACTAAGTAGTATTGAGTTTTTGATAAAAATAACTTACAATTTTAGCTTTTTTTTACTATTGTAGGTGACTTGACCGCCAATTTGTCTGATGTTAAGCGACGATCCGGCTTTCTATGGAACTTGCTTACCTAAAATAATTCGATTCATTCTCAACTTAAGTACACCATGATTATATATTTATCGGTAAAAATCCATACAAATTCACTGAAATCCACGTGAAATGCGTATTCCACAACACCACACATTCGTCTAGAAATTCTTATTATAAACATTGAATAAAATCTCTCGAGTCTTATGAAAATCTCGAGGAACGTCAACCATAAAATGTCACTTTTATTCAAGTTATGTATCTATCTATTTATGTGCAGTCTGATACAAAAATGACAAAAGGGTTAACACCCTTTTACAGATTTTATTTTACTCGTGCATATCGACTACATACTCTCCGAAATGTATCCCATAAAAGCTACAGTCTGATAAACCATATAAACTTATTATTATAAAGAAAAAAAAACAAGTTCATCTTCTCAGAACTACCTTAAAACATAATTGTACAAATGTTTTTTTAAACAACAACGCAGTTTATTCCATAGGTTATCTAAAAGGGGTCTCAATCTACTTCGTGATATTTATTTCTCTCTAGAGCCAAATTTTACTATAGAATAACGTTATTTTTGAAACGTCGTAATCGATCTCACGGGCTTACTAAATCTATGAAAAACTCCGCACTCGATAATGCGCGAGCCTTATTTTACTTTCAAACAAATAAATCCCCATTTAAATGTCCAAAAAAATGTGAAACATCCAGCGATAAAGATTACCATTGAGATTTAAAAATCCGACGAGTAAACCCATCCAAATATAAACAATCTTAAAATAGAAGCATCATTCCCAGTTCTTTTTGGGGATTATGTTTCGTAGTATCGACATCTGCTCATAAAGTTGCCATATTGCGTAAACATATTGGTAAATGAGCCATAAAGACTAAGTTGGAGAGAAACGACAGTGTTGCCATCATGTGAAAGGGCTTTATGGTGGAAATTACTTTATTGTTGTGATAACTTTTAATAGGCATAATAACAATTCAATTGTATCAAATATACTTTAGTTTATATGGAATAAAAAACTATGTGAAAACCTTTTCAGATATGTAACTCCTGGGATTACGAGTAATATCCATTTGATGTAGGCATTTGATTGAATTTCTTCTGTGTCTATAGGGTATCAATTCTTTAAAGTTTTACCTATAACCAGTATTCGACTTAATCAAAACTTTTGGTATGATACAATATTATCCCAAAAGGAGTATGATTCCCCGTGGGATTTCGTGTTTAAGTTTACGTATTTAAGTTATTTGTATGTTGCGAAATATTGACTAAACGAAGAGAAATAAATACATATTAGAACGTCTAGGTTGTGGAATGCGTTGCCTGAGTGGGTTTCCCCGATAGTTATAATCTTGATGTCTTCAAATCGAAAGTGAATCGGTTTCTTCTAGGTAAGCACGCTCCGTCGAGGATCGCATCGTCGCCGCCGGTTAACATCAGGCGAGATGGTGGTCAATTGCGAACCTATGATAGTTAAAAAACTTGTCTTGAGTTTACGATCTGGGTAGATTGTAGTAGACTAGTACTCGTACCTACAAATGTCACAACTTGTAGATTTCACGTTACATGATACTACGATGCCCATTCATATCTAAACTTTATCAATTTGCACAGTAAAACCAGATTCAAATATACTTTCGTAGTTGTTAATTTAACCAGCTCTCGGTCCTACTACAACAGTAAGCTCTCTTAGAAACACAGTACTGTATAGACAAATACGCAATTCTTAGTACCAATTTCAATAGCTGTATCTCAAACAAGCAAAACTAGATTTTTGAAATTTTTTGATTTAATTTTTAATATTTGTAGCCGTGTAAATACATAGTTATTTACTCGACTAAAAACAAAGTAATATCACGTTCACGCTTACTCTGGACCTTTCGTTTTATGAAAAGACGTGACAAGTACATCAGAAACGAATAAAATTTGTTTACTGTGGATGACTCATAATTGAATTCCTTACCTGTAAAGTGCTAGGCCATATACACGATGTATCACCGACAACTTCAACAGCGACGGGTTGGTATTCCGCCAGGTCCGAGGCACAGGACCCGTGTGCAGCCGAAGCACCATACTGTGCTACTTGGATGCTGATGGTTGTACCACGAGGGCAGATGAGGGTGACTGTCTCCTCGTCGCAGGCGGCTTTCTGGTGCGTCCGGAGAGTGCCCAGGAGAAGTTCTGGAAATAATTAGTTAAAGTTATTTTATTATATGTATGTTATGTAGAACTATATATTATGTAAAAATAAATGTTTGTCTGTAGGTCTTTTATGATGATGAAGATGAAGGTCCTTTATAGAATCTATGCATTTGATCATGTGATGATGTTTAGCAAAGTTGTTGTGCATGCGCCAAAAAAGGTTTCTGAGTTGTTACGACCAGTTTTCGAGAGGTGGCGTAGCAAATCATGCCGGGTACAGCTAGTTTCCAAGAAGTACATTTTATTTTTGTTGAGATTTTTGAAATGTTTTAGAATAAACGAAACTAGAATAAAATGGCCAAAAGGGGGACTTTGGCGCTCACACTACGGTTCCAAACTGTTACAACAAATTTCAATAGTTTTCTTTCGTTACATAATGTGTACCCCAAAATAAGTCAAACAAATAGATACTGAAGATATTGATCGTGTAATCCTGTAATTCGTATCAGAAAGTATCGTGTTTTTATCAAATCCATAAAGGGATTGGAAGAAGAAAAAATTGTAATTTGCATTAACCTCATAATAAAAAAATATAAAAAATATTTTCTAAGACTGAAAGTGAAAGTACCTCACGAAAAAAAAATCTCACAAAATGGTACTACTTTGTCTGTTAAATAAAAAATATCAAAATAAGTGACTGTGCTTCCAATTATGGAGATAGTTTCTACATATAAAAGCATTTTAAGTTCACAAACATTGTCATACAAAGTTTGTATTACATAGTACAAGCTTTGCTTAGTTTGGAGTTAGATGGTGTTGTGTGTGAATTCTTCACCAATTTTTTTTATATTTTAATGTTTTAGATCGGAATATTTTTTACAATTAGCAATAGAGAACATAAGAAACTTACAGGTATTTGATGGCTCTATTTGGTGACGTCACATACTTTTATGGAGTCACGTTATTGATCATGCTCAAAATTGATGTCTTCAGTTTTATGCATGAAGGCTCAGACGAATTATTCTTACAAATACTCAAAGCATGAGAAGAATTAATATCAAACCTAAAAGCGTATTTTATCTACAATTATTCTAATAAATTGAGGCTACAATATAACCAAGAAGTTTCTGAGACAAATTCAAAAATGCTTGTAAGCAATAGTTATTTACCCGAATCCAATTTGTCTTTCCATAAAGGGTTTTAAAAAGGTGACTACGAGCCATGAACGAGTTCAAAAATATTTACACCCTAATTCACTAACCGGCTAACCCCTAGCCATATCTCATATGTGGGGTCCATACAACACTTTTATTCTTTCCAATAATTTTTAATTTCAATTGCTTCGTTTGGGTGTTTGAGTTTCCACCAATATTCATAATATCGCTTTCTTCATTCGTCATATTTGAGTTTACATATTTTCTATTCATCTCCTCTTTCATACAAATTATCTATGTTTTGGCTGTTCTCCTTACAGCACCACAAAATTATTAAAAATAAAATTCTTGATAGCCAGAATTATTAAATTATGTTTACTTTCTCTTATTTGTATTCAACATACGAAAGATAATAAATCACGTCTAATAATCCAGATTATAGTTTGTATCTAATCAAATCAAAACACTAAAATTTACTTTCTGCAGTCAATTACGTCTGATGGATGCCAAGACAAATTGAAGTTACAGTTTCAGCTTAATATTTCAGTTCATTTACAATCCTAGATCAAATCTAATGAACTCGAAAATGACGACACTGCCTTAGAAAATTCTAAAACCTAACCTAACAGGGAGTAAGTAAATTAACAAAGTGGACTTGATGATATTTTAGCATTATCGTGTTTGCGTTCAATCGTATGAATGAATTCTTTGGTTTTGAAAAAACAATTTGACCTCGTACCAGATATAGATAATAAAGACAATACGGCTCCGTCAAAAAAAAACAAGTCTGAAATAAAGTGAGACCCAGGCCTGCATCATTCAATTTAAAAATAAATGAAGTAAACTTTTTACGTAAACTTTTTACGTAACTTAAAAATTTATTTTATTTTGGTTTAGACAACAAAACTAATTTGACATCGTCACGACTTTTCGTCAGGTCTTTTTTTATTCCAAAAATGATGGGACGAGCCGAAAATGTACCTGATGCTATAGAACATACTTACTTGCCCATAACAGCACAGTGTAACATAGTTATTGGATAATGAAGAGTTTGAACACCTAGTTTGAGTACCTAGCCCGGCACTGCGTTCGTCACCCAGAGATATAAGATAGTTTATTTCTATGCACTGTAATTTCTCATAAAACATTGTCCTTGAAACCAAAACACAGTGACTCTTGCATATTACTGCTTGGCGATAGAATAAGTGGCAAAGGTGTGGTATTTTCCCAGTAGACTCTGCAACCTCTACCTACCTCTATAAATTAAGGTACTTAATTTGTAAATACTGTAAAGTACGCAATGACAATAGGTGTTCTGATAAATTTTAATGTGATGTTTAGTGTATAAATGAATACCACCACAGAATCATGAACACAATTTACTTTCTAAATAAAATGTCTATGTGGCATACAATGATATTTAAAGATTCAATATTATAAGTTATCATACTAGTAAATCAAAGCATAACATAATTATGCAACATATTCTTTGATTGATTACTACTTGGCGTGCTTACATAAAATTTTCAGGGTTTATTTCACTCGTGTGGAAATAGCTATCAAAGATATAAATAGACCAGACGAGTATTTGTAATTGTATACCTAAAAGAAGACTTAATTAAACATTCAGTTTTGCGTCTAATTATTTAACTGTGTGTCAACTGGTGAAATTGCAAACAAACGCCTTGAACAAACTATTCATTCCAACATGAGAATAAATAAAACCTTATGTAAATAATAATTATTACATATAACAAAGATAAATGATAATTAAAACAGTATTTGGGAAGGTTAAAATGAGCTTGTGTAAAACAAATACACAAATCCTAAATATGCAAAGGAAACATATCGACACAAGAAATTTTGGGAAAATATGTGAAGGAAAATACACACAAGATATTAGAAACTGTCAAATCCAAATTGAAAACCACCCCAAATCAGCCCTTTGTGACAACCCCAATTTAAATTATTTTTAAACCGTGTAATGTTAGAACAAACATTTTATCTCATTCAAACAAGCAGCTATTACGAAAACTGAATCCGATTACAAAGCATTCTTCCTTAATATCAACAAAAAACTCGGAAGCGCTATTGTGTAACATTATTTTCATGAGCCCAACGAAGATAATAAGAAATACTTTCCCAATGTTTTTTTTCCTGTAAACCAATACGTCCTTAATGAGTTAGAACAAAGGAACTCGGGTTATCGAAACAGATAAGTCTCCTTTGAAATCCCAATGAAAGGAGCAAGGAGATAAGTTGGAACCCGATATGAATTTAATGGGTAGAAATGCGAAAATTCCGCGAAGTTTAATGGAAAAGAAAGTGTCACAAAATTTTCGAAGTGAAATTATAAGGACAGTCATTTTCGATTTGGGCTCACTTTAGCGGTATCAAATATTTTTATGATCTCGTCTTTGAAACATAAAATTTGAAGTTCAGTTGAAATATAGAATCATAAGTAGCCCACTTTTATGTTACCACTACTAAAGCTCGGAGTCTTCTTTCGGATACTTGTTTCCTCACGACGTTGTTTCTAAATCAGTAAAGCCAGCGAATGATGATAAAGATGACAAACTGGTATATCTGGTCTTGGAAAAATACTCAGAGGAGCAGACAGCATTCTAATTTACAATCTTAAATTTGGCAGTTCTAGCCACTGAATCACGATGGGCATAAAATTATAATCTACATAAATTAAAATGACCCCTCTACTTTTTCTGGTAACTTGAGATTTCATTCATCTTTTCTTTAAAGACTTTCTGATACTTCGTAAAAGGTTCTTACATAACTAAATACACTACATACGAGTAACTAAATTATACTAAACTAAATTAAGGAGATTATGCTTTGAAAATTGAAGAACGTGTAATTATTAACATTGTTTACAATATTTATGGTGAGCAAACAACTATCAGTTATAAAAATAGTTGTTATGTTTATTTTAGTAGTTTTTTTCCTCAAATTGACTCACCTGACTCAACCGCGGGGCATGAAACATAGATATGAAAGATAATTCCGCAGGAATCTTGATGTAACTATTTGGGTTATCGTAAAAAATATGTACAAAGGAAATTAAATACATTGAGACGATCTTCTTAGCATTCCATGGATTCACCGTGCGGGTGCCAGGTCCATCGTGTGGCAGAGAGAGAAAAACTCGAGTAGTTCCCGAGACTTGTGACTCGGGCGTAGGTTTAAGGGGCCCCTTTCTGACGTACATCAACACTCACCTTCACCACTCGTTTTTCTCTCCCTGCCCAGCCAAATCTGATATGAGCCTAATAGTGCAGCTTTAGATACGCGTTCTAGTATAGAACTTACTGCACTTCTGGATAAGCCAAGGTCTTTCAGTAGGTTATAGAGAGATTTTGCTGGTATACCTCTCGCTCCCACTTCTACAGCGTATAAACTAACTACATAGCCGTTTTTTGTTAATTCGTTTAGGAGGTCGTAATACTTATTTTGTTTCATCGCGTGGTCTTTAGGTATATTAGTTTCCCACGGTACGGTAAGTTCTACAAGGACTATGCGTTTCGTAGCTCTAGAAAAAAGGAAAATGTCCGGTCTGGATGACGAAACACCCACATCCTCTACATTCTAGAATTTTGAACGAAATAACGACATAGAAAGTCGCATAGAAAAGTTGTAACCATAACTAAGTTTAATGCGAACGGGTCAGAACTAAAGTCATAACCATTTCGTGTCAAGTCCCCAAAATGCATTCAACCATGTGAATTCACAGCGGCAAACAGTAATAAAACGACTAATTTAATTGCTTTAATAAAATAAAAGCTAAAGTTTTAAACACGTGAACATTCATAATATATAGTAATAAAATTGAAGCGGATTGTTGAATGTTTACATTATTTTATGGGCAAGATTAATGGGCGGACCACACACTCCAAAACGTATGCCGGGCATTAATTTATCGTATCTATGAACTATTATAGACGCATAATGCATTTAGGTAAACAACAAATTCTTAGAAAGTTATTGTACTAATTAATTTGTTTATTGTTGCGTGGAGCTCAAAGTTGTCAATTCACTGGAGATTTTCCCATTGTTTACCTATTACAAAGTTATTCATATTCAAAATTGTCGTTTAAGATAAATGGCTTTGTTCAAGAAAGTAGTACAATTTTTGTTTTGCTATTAAGGCACCTAAATACATTATATTAGCTGCACGGAACACCAAACTAAAACTGTCTACCGCCTAACTAAAACTGTCTTATTTTTGATACTACTCTCTCTTTTCTTATTACTTGAAACGATAGACAGGAATAGCAACGCCGAAGCCGATTTAGTTAGGCGGTAGAAGGTAGTGATTACTTCCTCTGTGGTAGAAGGGTTGGAAACAATGGAATTTCGCATTCACACATTTATATTTGTTTGTAATTTTATAACACATTTGACATGTTAAATGACAAATGTGCGATGGGACACAGCCACACGCTTTGAGCTTCCGTTTATAAAAAGTATAGCATTACCGTGTCCATTAAACATTAGCAGTAATGACATTTTTACGTGAGAAAAAGTCAAACTAGTTGATTCGAATTTATTTCAACAATTATTTTAATACTACAAAATTATATTCGATACTTAAGATAAGCTGTGAGTTGTCGCATGCAAATCTCTGGGGCAAATGCTTGTTCGTAATGAAATAACGAGTAAAAGCGCAAACTGCTAATTTGATCAAAACTTCACACCACTCAATGAGACTCGCATTTGTTGGCAGCTAACAACTAAAATGGTGCGTTGGCTAAAATCCAAATATGTAGTGAACTTTGCTACGTAACTATTTCAAACTACCTTTGGTTGTGAGTTTTGACTGAACTCTTCCAAAATACCTGTCCTCGATTTTGTGTTCCCTGGCACTAATGGTCTGGAAAGCATCGCTATTAGTGATAGAGCCGTTCTAGTTTTAAGTTTATATTTTGTAACTTTTAACTTTCCTGGTCGACGTAATAAAGTTTTTCTGTCTGTCTTCAAACACATAAAATTCGACACTGTTTATCGGCCCACGGTCTTCTTCTCTTACCCACGCAGTTCCCGTTCGTTTCTAATATTTTACCATAAGAAAAAAAAATGTGCTATACTATAATCTGTGTTCTAAGTCAATCCAATCCGTCTAGACGTTCGGAAGTGATTGAGCAACAAACATTCAAAACATCCAAACTTTCACATTTATAGGTAATATTAGTAGGATTATTATAAAAGTTGAACTGGATTTAGGGAAGTATCAACTTAGTTACTTAGTTTAGATGAGATACGAAATCATTCACAACTGAATAAAGCCGTGGTAGCTTAGGGACGACTACGCCTGATTTTACAATCGTGAGGTCATAAGTTGAGGCCTTCTGCAGCCTCTTTGAGTATACACAATGCTTTAATGTCATTGTCATTAGCTTCAACGCTGCAGAAATACATTAAATGGATACTGATATCGGAAAGGTAATTTTCGTGGACGCGTACATTCATTAAGCCGCACTTGTCCAGTGTGGTGAATTTTGGATTTAAATGTCTACTCGTAAAAAAAACTTAAAGTTCTAACAGTGAGGATTTAAAGTAGCCTACTTATGGTATCCACAGCTGAATATTAATCCTAATTCCAAAAAGTTCTGTTAAAATCTAATAATCTAAATTATATAAAAATCTAATGTAAAATCTAATTTTGTAAATTAATAAAAAATACAAAAAAAAATACTCTTCGTAAATTAATAGTTATTGACAGACATTAGAACGGATTAAATTAAAACTTTAACGAAAGTTACAAAAAACCGTAAATACATTAATCAGTTCAGATTTGAAAGCCACAACTAACTCTACTGCAACATATCGAGGGTACAATCACGACGGTGCTAACAACGGGTCATTAAGGGGATGCCATCTATTTATAGAAGCAGAATAAGCTCATATTTCATACTTGAAGAGAAGCGTAATAGGTCGCACGTGTGGGTCGGACACACAGCGCGTTAGGAAGACCAAGGTGAAAGCTAAAGCGATGTCTTCAAAGTATTGGTGTAGTATTCACCAAATTATTAATTGTTGAACTTTACTTTATTGATGACTGTAAATGAATAAAAAATAAAACTTTACTGTTGCTTTCACGCATTTAGACGTCAATCCACTTCAAATATCTATATTTTGAAAAATTATTATTAGTGAATGATCACACTACACAGGGACGTCATTTACTGACGCTTCGTCAGTTAGATTAAGTCGTTTTTACATTTCATTCGATATGGAACAGCAATATACAAAAACGAACTTTAGAACTAAAATGTAAGCTGCGCGCTGATGTGCCAGCCGTTAAATTGGTGCATGTTGATTGTTTTTCACCGAGCTATGATTTCACAAAATATACGACGACAAAAGTTTGTAAAAACGTATCGTTTTTAAAATCCTAAGTTTTAGTCAAATTTAAACTCTACATGTAAGCTGCGCGCTGATGTGCCAGCCGTTAAATTGGTGCATGTTGATTGTTTTTCACCGAGCTATGATTTCATAAAATATACGACGACAAAAAGTTTGTAAAAAATGTATCGTTTTTAAAATCCTAAGTTTTAGTCAAATTTAAACTCTACCTCATGTGATACAGATACAAAATCAATTAGATCCACAAAAATAATCTCGTGCACCAAAAATACTCATTGAAACAAGAAACATCTGTGCATGGTGCGTGCCGCGCTTCCCCTTAACCGCATGAAACACACATGTCCATCAATCATTGTCACTAGAAGACAATGACGAGATAATACGAACAAGAAACTAAAAGAAGGGAAAAAATCAGCCGATGATTTTGTTAAAACGTGTTAAATGTTTAAACGTCACAAAATTAAAAATTCGACGAGTATCATGAACATGAAAGATACAATAATAAAGTGTGGTTTGTGAATGTAATGTGTAACTGTTATAATAAAACTGTAACGGGTTTGTATGTTTTAGATATTTAGCAAATTTTTCGAACGCACTCTTTAATCAATACTGATATCAAAACTTTTTTATTCACATTTTTCTGTATACTTGTGTTTATGTCACAAAATATTCCGAAATTATTGATCTAGTTCATATAAAACTTGACATGATTTGAATTCATAGTCCGAAACAAGATACGTTTCATCCTCGAATTTTTGGCACGGTTCCCTTGGAAGAGAAGACGTAACCTAAAACGGGTTAGTTGGTTGTAACTAATTAATACAGAGTCAAATAGAACTTACTTTGAAGCTTATGTCAATATTTAAAAATCATTATTCATCTTGCACACATAACTATTATTATATAAAGTTTGAAGTAATTGCGTAGGGTTATTTTTATTTATTCATTAGATGCGTATTTGTGAAGATTAATTAAAGTATATCGACGACCACCATCTTACCTCGCATTGCGATGATGTGGATTTAACAAGAAAGACTAAAACAAAAGTAATTAGACACAAGTATACCAATAATAAATTTATTATTCTGGTTTACAACATCACATTTTTTTTCTATATTATTCTGGTTAATAATATCACATCAACGCAATTTTTTTATTGAAACTATGTTGGTCGTTTTTTAGGGTTCCGTGCCAAAATAGAGCCGTTTGATACAAAAAGTAAATCTGGTAAGCTTTTATGATTTGCTGTGTGACTCACTCTTAAAACAACAATTCACTTTTTAGAAATTGATAGGCTTTATTAAGTTAGACCTACTGTTAGGTTGGTACGGTTAGGTGGTCAGTTAGGTCAAGATAAAACGTCTAGAAACTCCTGGATTTTTTTACAAATTATAAGTTTAAATAACAAAGTTTCCCAAAATTATCTTTTTTTGCTTGCTTTTGGATGCTTTAGGCCCTATGAAGTTTTTGATTGACACAGATAAACTATGAAAACCATATCGCAGAAATTGTCCACATCAATAATATTAACGTGATCATTTACACTTGTAGCATCAATAAATCAATTTGGTTTGTATGATTTTGCCTAGTCATTAAGTTTAAATGTTGTGTTAGTGTGTCATCCGTCAAAAATAAAAATAAACCTTGGAGTTGACTCAACGGTTAACATGCACAATCATGCATCGAAACGCGTCTCTGGAATCCGAGATGAACGTGAAGGCGACACCTTAACCCTATTAATCTCTGTCACTTACAATACGCTATGACACTTACAAATAAAATTAAGACTAACTTACAACAATGCGTCATGTCTGTAAATCTATGTTAATAATGTCAATAAATAAACATTTTCAGTTTAGATGAACAGACAATAATAGGTTTTAACAGATATGTTTTAGAAATAAATAAAAAAGTTTAACTGCCTTTTGGGTCCTCAATCTGTTTATTTTGATGTGTGTTGTTTTTAGGTAACTGTGTTTTAGGTGCTAATAAAGTGTCACTATATTTTACACTTGTTTTAAATAAATAAAAAAATGCTCACAAATTTCATCTATAAAGTAAATAAATTTTTAAAGTTGCATTGATAGATACAAAAATACGAGTAAATAACTAATTAGCTCAGATCAATAAAAACCTTCCACGCCTGAAAGTACTCAAAGAAGCCAGCAAAACATCAAAAGATCGTACGTATTCGAATAGAAAGAAGTCACTTACAAAGTCCCGGTTTAAAAGGAAAAAGAAGTCAAGTTAATGAACACCTCCAAAACACCGTTAGTGGGGCCTTAATTAGGTTGTTTTTGCAAGACTTCCGGTAAATCAACTGTTTTCCTTTGGTAAGAAAATCTTTAAGCTTTAAGGGTTGAGTAAACTGATGATGATATTAGCTTATCATTATCGTTTTGTTTTATCTCAAATTAGAATAGAGTATACCTACTTAATATTTTTATTTTTGAACGGACTCCATTAAAGAAGGAGATTCGTGATTTCGGTTTTATGTTGTTTTTTTTCTGCTTGTATGTTACGCAATAGTTGTGGATAAATTTGTGGATTTTTATTTCGTTGGACCATATTTCATTATTGATTCCATAGTAACAGTTTTTGAAATATCAACGAATTTTTTTGCAAACCTTCACTGTTTTTCAAAACTTTGTTTACTTTATTTCATAAAATTTTGTAGAATGTCTGTGTTTTATTTTAAATTAAAATGGTTTTTTGTAGAACATTACATTTTTTTTTAAGGGGGCAGAGCCTTTATTAACTACATTACTTTATAAACTTTATCAGCTATCTGGCTTCCATAGTACAAGCTTTGCTTAGTTTGGGGTCAGATGGTATTGTGTGTGGATTGTCCACCAATATTTATTAATTATTTATTTATTTATCATCAATTACCTGTCGCACTTACAGACATGCCAACACGTGCGACAGGTCATAATTATGTTACATGCATTAAATTAATTCTTATCTAAATAATAACAACTACTTATACCCTATAAATATTACATTAATTATCATCTTATAAACATCTTGACTGTTTGTCATGAAATCAAAAATATAAATAAAATTATAACAATAATATGTCCAAAACGATCAACAACTAATTATACAATAATAAACAATGATATACCGAACAGAAACAAACCAAAACCAATCAATAATAATAATAACAGTATCTATAATTAATAACAATTAGATGTCAGATGGGAAAAATAATAACAAGGAATCAAAATGTCAAATAGTAAAAAAAAAAACAATACGTATAACAAGAAAACGAAATCATTTAAACTAATTTACATAGAATTAAATGTCATTGGAAAAATAATAACAATAATCACAAAATCAATAAATAGCATAGAATGATGAAATGTCAATTAAGAAAAACCACTAAAATAACGATACAATAAAAATAAAAATTGCAACAAACCCCAAAAATAAATAAATAGAAAAAACAAATTAGGTTTGTGTTTTCTCTTTTTCTTCTTTTAATCAAATAAAACAAATAAAGTCAAAACATATGTCCACTCAAGAATGCAACACAGGTACTAATAAACAAATTAAATTTAAATATAAAAATGTCAATATCAGGGTGTTGAGCAAGCAAAGCGTTGAGCAGAGTGACGGCCTGGGCCATGGGAGCGTACCGAGCCGTGTCCGAGCGTGCCGGCGCGGCCGCAAGCAGGCGCCGCGTGTGCGGCCGCCGCGCGCGCCCGTCCGCGACCAGGGAGAGACGAGCCAATGCGTTAGGATTGTCGATTTTATTGTGGAGCAACAAGTAAAAGTGCACCATAATAATAATAATAATAATAATAAATTTATTTTGTAACAAAAATAATAATTACATTAGACAATTTTACGACATGAAATGATTTTCTCGATGCATATATTTCGTAATACATGGGCAATATATTTAATTATCGGTGTACATCTGAAAGTTAATTCAACAAAATCGAGTACATTCTGGACATATTTCTACATTCTGACACTAGTCATTGCTGTAGGATACCCTGTGTTGCAATGACTAGTGCTCTTCCAAAGTTCTAATAATGATAATTAACGAAGTGTTGAAGTAAATTTCTAAATTAAAACAATATTATTCAACAATATCGTGGGTCCATTCAAGAAAATAAATTAGGCGTTGTGAAGTGGTAGTGAATGTGGTGTGTGTGTGTGTGTGTGTGTATATGTTTGTGGTATGGTATGTGTGAGGGTGAGTGTGTGTGGTATGGAAGGGGTATACAAATGTGTGCACTGCAATTGGATGTAAGAATGTTGCATTATTTCAACTACTAGGTTAAGGATTAATGAGCAGTATACGTTGCGGAGTTCAACTTCAAATACAAATTCAATCTAACTGACAATTCTTATTAAATCTTCCGTTTCTCTGTATTGTAAGCTTTTCAGGTAGGACTTAATTTTGTTTTTGCAGATGTATTTAGAGTTATTTACTATATTTAGTTTTTTATTTAATTTTGTATATATATAGGAACCGCGAAAACTGTAGTTTCTTTGCCCGATCTGCGTTTTTGTTCGTGGCACCGGCCAACGATTGCTTCGTTTCTGTTTGGAACTTTCTGATCCACCAATCTGCGAACTGAGAGCTGTTCGGTGGAAACGCAGCGCTACTGCCAATACATAAATTTGCCTGACTGTTAACTGCATAGTTTCTGTGTACAGTTGGTTAGTTGGATACCTGTAGGTCTTACTGTAGGCGACTTTTAGAATGGCCCTTTGTGCTCGTTCGAGCTTTATCAGTTTATACGTAGCGGCTGAACCCCAAGAAACAATACAATAATTTAGCAGGGATACGCAGAGGGACGTATACACCATAGCTATTATTTTGTTGTTGTCCACAGCTCTTAGTCTCTTGAATACGAATATCAGCTTTCTAATACGACCACTGACAGCTTCAATCTGCTTGGTCCATGACAGGAGCTCGTCAATGTAGATGCCCAAATACTTCAGCTCGTGTTCTTGTCCAAGTTTTGGGCAATTACACTGTGATTCATCTATATTTTCACATGTATGGAGTTTTATGCAGAGAGTCATGTTGGGTTTGGTTTTAGTTGTAACCCTAAAAGCTATTATTTTTGTTTTGTTAGCATTTAGGGTCAGTAGGTGACAGCGTAACCATTTGGCAACTTGTCGTAGACCCCTGTTTGCGTGGAAACTCACGTCATTCCAGTCATCCCCTTCAAATATGATCGCTGTGTCGTCAGCAAAAGCAAAAGTTTGGCCTGACTAATTGAGATGTTGCATAACTCATTCAAATATATAAGGAAGAGAGTAGGGCCTAAAACGCTCCCTTGGGGCACGCCAAATGAAACGTGCATCAAATCACTACTGTGCTCTCCTACTTTAACTTTTTGTGTTCGATCTGTTAAATAGGACACGAACCAATTAAGTGCCATTCCACGGACACCTATTCCTCAAGCTTTCTAATGAGGAGCTTTCTGGAAATAGTGTCAAATGCCTTAGCCAAGTCAAGAAAGACACCAATACATCTGCGACCAGAATCCAGGAACCCGACACGTAATCGATGAGACTTACAACGGCGTCCTCTGTTGACTTACCGGGTCTAAAGCCAAATTGGTTCTCGGAAATAATATGTTCTCTCTCGAGAAATGATACTAATCTACTATTAACAACCTTTTCAATTATTTTTGAGATTGAACTCAGTAGAGAAATTGGTCTATAATTAGAAATTTCATCGATGTTGCCTGATTTAAAATTGGGCAAACGTTGGCTTTTTAAGTTCACCTGGAATAGTTCCGGTTTCTATGCTAACATTACAAATGTGTGCTATCGGCCCTGTCAGTACTCCTTTGCATTCTTTCAAAAATTGTTGCTGATACCATCATCTCCACACGCAGATGTCGTCTTAAGGTTGCTTATGATTTTGGAAATCTCAGGTGCACTTGTAGGTGTTATGTAAAAGAGTTTGATGGAGTACGGTTTACTTTAACTTTATCAGCAAGCTCGTTTTCTGTTACATTAAGATTTTTTAAAATTGTCTTTGATAACGTTTCACCGATTGTTGCAAAAAAACTATTCACTTTATTTAGAGCAATGTTTGGTGTCGCTGCAGCCTTAAGTAAGTTAGCATTGTCAGGTTTAGCAGATCCCAGATTACACACTTCTCTGACAGCACCCCATAACCTTTTACTATCACCCTGCAGATTTCAATTTTGTGACGTTCATAGTTGTCCTTCAAGTTCTGAAGGATATTATTACAGATATTGCGATAGTTTTATACTTAATTTGGGCGTGTATATCATTAGGTTTTTCTTGGTTAGTTTATAAAGATAGTCCCTGTTTCGCATACATTTTAAAAGGCCTGGGGTGATCCACTCTTTTCTGACTAATTTTGAGTTCGGAATTTGCGATACTGATTTATGTTTATCAATTGCCATGTTTATTATACCTTTAAATTTTTCAACTGCCAGAGTGGCATCGTGGCAATTGTAGAAATCTGTCCAGTTCACCTGTTCCAGATCTCTAGCGACTAGTCTATAGTTGATTTTGGTCAAGGTTTTTTGGTCTCGATTACTTATTGTTGGTTCTGCCTGTACACTCAAGAGCACTGAATCATGGTCACTAATTCCTGACGCACAAACTACTGCCGATGACCGGAAAGATGACCTGATAAAGGCGTGGTCTATACAACTTTCGTTGCGAGTTGGGTGTTGGTGAGATGGCAAAAAACCATGGGTCGTAACCATTTCTAAATATTCTTCCGCACGCCTGTCAACCGATACAGGCGAGATGTCAATATTTATATCGCCTGTGACCACAGCAGTACTTCCCGAAAGGGAGGTCAGGATCGAATCCAGTGAATTATTAAATTCTCTTGTATTATATTTAGATGGTGATCGATAGATGGCTACTATGGAGATTTTTTGTCCACTTCGATCATCAAGCAATTAGCATCATTGAAAGGCGGCTCAGTTACTCTTATGTCCATTCCCACTCTTGAATAAATCACTATGCCGTCATTTTGGTTTAATGATTTTTTGAGTAGTGACATTGGTAATTTTCAAAAACATGCCAACAAAAGAACAATCTGTCCAGCACTCCGTTAAAATAATGATACTAGGCAAAAACCAAGTCTCGATAAAAATACCTGTAGATATTTAAAATTCGCGCGAATACTGCGAATATTTTGTGTCAGAATGGTAAGTTTATCAATATTACTGTTGAGGCCCAAATAACCCCGACACATTTCTGGTGTAAAACTAAAGTTAGAACTTATTATCTCCAAGTCATCCATCTCAAACATCATTTGCCTACTATCCATTAATTAAAGTTAAAAAGAAGAATCAAAAATATATCACTAAGCTTAGTAGGCATTTGCATTATGAACAAAAGCAAACTCCACGTCATCAAACTTAAATGCAGCTTCCTAGAATTGCAATTGAGCCATTTGTATGTTAGGTAAATAATGCGAATAAAGGTTGTTTTAGTTCGGGATAGCCGTGGAGGCGGCAAGACGTACGCGGATCAATTAAATAGGCAATCAATTCGACCAACTTATTTATATCCCATATCTCGACTATGCATAGATTTGGATTTCCTGTGTAAGATGTACAATCATTATAATAGGCATGTGTTAAAATAGTGAAAATATTGCTGTGAAAACTGTACGTAAAAACATACGGATTAAACCGACAACAAATATCACTGAGGTAAGTAGGCAATCGTAAAGATTTATGTTTGTCCATAAAAAAATTGCTTATTTGGTTATGTTTACGGTTCTCTTGTATGGAGATTATATTATATTCTAGTGAACAAGTTGTCCACAAATAGTAACTGAACCTGGCTTTACTTTCTTTGTAAGTTATATTAGGCACATAAACTATGGCCATTTTAAGCAATAAGCAAGTTGTTTTACAATAAAACTGGTCCATTAAATTACATAGTGTCGTGTACACAGTAAAAAACCTACCAGTTATTAGTATTATCTTAGTCAGCGGTACAATCGAGGTGTAAATATTTGGATAATTATAACAAATTAGTTCGAAACCAAAGTATAAATACGTTGAGATTATTATTAATTGTTTTGCGTAATTCAAAAGCAGTGTATGGATGAAAGTGTAGTTATTGGTATGTGTATTATGAGTAGGTAAATAGTTTTTGCTTAGAGTTGTTAGAAGTGTTTGGTAAAGTGAGTAACAGTAAATAGTGGACAAGGCACAATCGATATCATACAAATTCAAAATATAGCTGTCTGCCAACGTTTTACATTTACTTATAATTCTAATTGGGTTAACCAGATCATTGATAAATGAGTAGCAACAATAAAAAGCCTCAGCTACGTACAAACAACACATGCAAGTGTTTTCGTTAAAAATTACTACTTTGTTGTTCATTGGAAATAAACGGCTGTTAGTACTATATAATAAATTCAATAAACTCGTATACAGAAACATACTAAAGACATATTCAATCAAATTTGATGAGTTTTCAGTTAGTGGCTTTGGGTTTTGTCTATTGTCTGCCGTAATGAGTCACTTCTGTGTTGGCTCTGAGGACACTGCCGGAGACACTAGGGAGCGCTTCAGGCGCTCGATATCTTCTTGGCTCCTGACCATAATATGGGGCAGACCTTCTTTTTCGCGTAGAAAAATGTTACCATTTGTCGACCAGCAGAAGGCGTACCGAGCAGCTTTAGCAAACTCACGAGCGGAGAAAAATAATGATCGTGTTTTAAAAGTTAAAAATTCTGAGACAAAGATTTGAGATGACTGTATTCCTTCAATTCCGAGATGACAAGTGCTTAGTCTGTTATCTCGGTTTTTGTAGAATCGTTTTATTTCATTAAGCACTGTATCTTTAACCAGGGTGTTAGAAAATTCGGCTATCAGTGTGGTGGTGTTATTTTTGAGTCTGTTAGGTACTCGATAAGTATCACGTATATCCGTGGGATTGTAGTCGATTTTCAATGACATAAATAGTTTTTAACCATATTAAATAGGTCTTCTTTCGTTTCGTTTTGTTTCTTAGTTACATTCCTTATTTCTATTGATGTTTTCCTTGTATACCTATCAATACTGTCTAATCTGTCCCCTAGTTCGCTTAGTTCTATTTTAATGTTGTTACTATCCTTTTCCAAGCGCTCGATTTTTTTTATTATGTCTGTGGTCTGATCAGACACGAAGGTTATTGTTTTTTCGATGTCGAATATCGGTGAAGCTAAGGATTTCACCTCTGTAATATGTTTCTCCAAGGTGGTTAATCGTTCGTTCTGATTCTGAGAGAATGTTCTAAACATGTTTTTAAGCATATCCCTCATCTCGACCTTGAAACTTTCGAGGTCTTCAAAATCATCTTCTTGCTTATTTCTCTTTCTTGCCATGATTCTCTGGCTTCTTTTGTCTATCGGAGGTGATACTACTTTTCCCGATACAGATGGGCTCATAGTTTTTTGCGGTGAATGCAGTATTTTAGACATATTTTCTAAAAAAAGTACGTGCGATGTAGGCTAAACTCGCGCGCAAAGTTAACTTCCGTCGCTCGCACAGTTTATCGGAGCTCCGCACCGTGGCTGTTTATTTGAATGTGTGCCGAGGGGGATACTCACACTAGCATCTCGAGCATGCAGCTGCATTGAGGAGTGGGGTTGTGAAGTCTACGCGAGTGTGCAATGCGATGTCTATTCAATCTGTAGACGTGTGCGTACGATTCTTCCACTACTAAGCGTGACACTCCAATAGCAGCTGGCACTGCCAGAATCGGCTAATTGTTTTTTCAGTTATTCGTCAAGAAGTTATGCAAGGCGTCACTCACTTGTTGAGGGGGTGGAGACACAGTACCAGGCTATCAGCGTTGGGGTTTCTTGATCTTCTTACGTTTATGTTATCCTATTTTTTGATACCGAATAAACTCCGATATTGCACTTTTAAAAGATTAAAACTATGATTATTCGACACGTCTTAACACTGGCGGATCCGAGGGGGAAGAGCAACCATCACAGCGCACTTACGCCTGAGCTCCAGCGTGTTCAAATTTACCATTCCCCGCTACAAACAAAGATGGATACAGGTATGGATAGTATCCATACAACCTATTGTACAGATACCTAGCGAACCGCTTTTGCACCTTCTCCACCATGAGCTTGTACTTATACTCGTAGGGGTCCCAAATAATGGAGTTGTATTCGAGTTTACTCCGTACAAACGCATAGTAGAGGGCCACAATGGTACTCCTATCCCTGAACCGGCTAGCTTGTCTTATGACAAAGCCCAAGGCTTTGTGAGCGCGATCACACACCTCGCTAATGTGATCGTTGAAAGTCAACGCAACATCCAGAGTCAGACCGAGATCTCGCATACTTTCCATCCTTTCAAGAGGGACGTCGTTGATGCTATAGGGATATACTACAGGTTCCCGAGTGCGAGTAAACGTTATCATCTTACACTTGGTCTCGTTAAGTCCCAGTACATTTCGCTCACTCCACGCCACAACCCTATTGATATCTCTCTGAAATGCTTCACAGTTGGAATCCTTCTCTATGGCCAGGAAAAGCTTTAGATCATCGGCAAACATGAGACACCTAGCCGACTCCACAACACCCGGCAAGTCATTGACCATGATAGAAAATTGAGTAAGACCCAGAGTACTTCCTTGACTTACGCCAGAGCAGGTCTCATACATTTCCGAACGGTATTGGCTCAGCTGAACATATTGCATGCGATTGGGAAAATAGCTACAAAAGAGCTTTAGCAAATTCGGTGTAAAACCCACCGCCGCAAACTTCTCGAGTAACACATCATTATGGACTCGATCGAAGGCCTTTTTAAAGTCGAAATACGCAGCATCTACTTGTTTCTTATTATCCATTTCGCGTACAGCGTATTCGATAAAATTGATGTGATTAGTGGCGGTGGACCTTCCTGCCCTAAAACCGTGCTGTGCATCGTTCAGCTGCGCACTGACCTGTCTGGTGATGTCACGGTTCAAAATAGTTTCAAATACCTTGCCGAGTGCCGACAACACAGCTATAGGTCTATAGCTTTCGACCTTAACTCTCGAGCCTTCCTTGGGTATGGGAGTGACTCTGGACACCTTCCACCGCGAAGGGTAAGTTGCAGTGTGCAGAGATAAATTAAATATGAACAATAACGGTAATTCAAATATTTTCAGACAATCTTTGATTATATAGGGTGGAATACCATCCGGTCCCGTCGAGGAATGCGGCTTTAGCCTCTGAACTGCATACAAAAGATCGCGCGGCCCGACACAATCGACCGCGACTCGGCGCGCACACAGCGACTCGGCGCCCGCGGCCGCGCGCTCCGCTGCCTCAGCGGACAAGAGAGGCCGATCCCGAGAAACACGGACTTAAAATACGTGGCGAATGCGTTAGCGGCGTCGAGTCCCGCTACAGTTCTCCCAGCGTATTCGTACTCACAGTTCGATTGTCTGGTAGATTGTTGATCTTTAATGAATTTCCAGAACAGCTTCGGATCGCTTTTAATATCCTTCTCTGTTCTTTCTACGTACCGCGAATAAGAAATATCAATAAGATTCTTCACTTTTCCTCTGTAATACTTAAACATTTCCCAGTTAAATAGCTTTTGCTCCTGTCTAAACCTTTTCAAGTGAAAGTGTTTTAATTTTATATTACTAATTGTTTCCATACAAAACCAGGTCGGATATTGGTAACGAGAATTACCACAATAAGGTCGCCTAATGGGAACACATTCCTCAAAACAAGTCTCTAATGTGTCATAAAAAGTAGCTACCGCTGTATCTACGTCCGTCGCCGAGAACACCTGACTTCATTCGGCATCAGCAATCGCAGCATACAACGAGGGAAAATCAGCTTTCCGAAAGTTCCACTCCCGCGGCAGAGGTGCGCAGTCGCCGTTGAGGCACGACAACAGAGGGCGCGACACACCATCTCGTGGGCGGACCGGTTGCGTGTTGCGGACGCTTACCCAGAGGGGTGGATGATAACCATCAATCTTGCCGGGGACGAGATGCTCCGTGTCGCCACTCACCTTCACCCACTCATCGCCGTGGTTGCTCAACACCAGATCCAAAATTCCGCCTATTTTGTTTACAACAGTATTGTGCTGCTTAAGTTGAAAAGACTCGACGAGAGAATCATAGTGCATACGAATATCCCGCGAGCACGAGTTCAAATTAAAATCCCCCAATATTATAATGTCAGTTTTTGGATACCTATCTAATAAATTCTCAATCACGCTAAAAGTATTACAGTACTGAGATTCACTCGCATTCGGTGGAACATATACGACACAACATATTATTTTTTTGTAATGCAAGTTGAGTAGGCCGATAACCACTTCGACATCGTCCGCACAGCCCTGCAAGTCAAGTATCGGGCACAAGTGGAGGTGATCTCGCGCGGCCAGAAGCACGCCGCCCCAGCCGGCGTCGCCCGCGCGGTCGCGCCGCACCACCGTGTACCCGGCCGGGAACAGCTCGCCGTCGTACACGCTCGACACCAGAAATGTTTCCGTCAAAGCAAACACGTCGGCCTCTAACGTCAAAATTGATTTATTTAAATACAATGATAACTACACTATATACCTAGCTAACTACTTACACTAAGTACACCTGAATTATCCATAGTCCAATGAAAGTCTATAGAATTATTTTATTTCTTGATATGCTCAATTAGTGACATTTCGGTGTTGGTACTGTAATTCGACAATAAATTATATGAAATAGTGGGCATCAATATGTTGTTGGTATTTTATTATTGACATAAATAATTTTAACCCAGATTTTAACAGCGTAGTTCTGTTTCCCATCATTTTTCTAAAATAATAAGGAGTGTAGGTGTAATATATGAATTTAGTCAAAAAATTTACTAAGTTAATTCTAGATCTCTAACAATTTTTGCACGAAAGAGTAAAAACATCCTTACACTAACACAAACATACAAACATTTGCAATAAAATTTTAGAAGCAAATAAAAATGTATATGAATTAAAAAACACAATGTCAAACATAATAAGTGCATCTTCGTCTTTTGCCTTGCTTTTAACATGCAATAACGTGAAACGAATAGTAATAAACAATTACATTTAGTCTTTCTTACCTTACCACTATTTAATATTATTGAAATATTTCTCTATCAGTTTAACAACATTTAAATTACTACGTTGATCACTACAGCATTACTATAAAAATATAGACCTAGGTTGTTTGGCCTTGTTCATGGTAAAAAATAATAAAAGTCCATTTGTGTAGTATTCGTCATAGAAGCCTCAACCTTCAACCATCGGTTTCTTTCAAAATTCAAACATCAAGCGCTACAACGCTGACTTCCTGGAGTTATGGTATAAAATGCCATCGCTGCAGATCATAGTAATATTAGTAATATCCTATTTCTACAAATTTAATATGTAGGCTTAAATCTTTGGAATTTCGGGGGCGACAAACTCATTAGAGCGCTTGGATGATTCGACCAATGGCGGCATTTATTTAACACAACGTATAATTATACTTTTCCATTTAGCGTAATTTCACCAGGATTCTAGACAGGCTTCTAACTGGTAGTGAGCTTTAGAGACTTAATAGTTTTCAAGTGTAGTGTAATTTTCTTTTAGATTAGTTAATAAGTGGCCTGTAGAAGAGGTAGTACGCATAAACATATCCGAATCATTTTATTTCATATAATTATTTATTATCAGCCTGAATAAGTCGTTCAGTAGCGCCAGCTCATACGTTCTTCATTAACGATCTATGGTGTATTACTTACCTACACCACTCAAGACTCTCGAACGTTAAGCGGTTTTATTTTTACCCTCCTCACTCGAACAAAAACGCTTTGTGGTAGGTATTTTTATCCAACAATGAACGCTTGTACTTAGAGAGTTAGGGACGTTGGGAATATTCCCAAATTCAAAGATAGGATGTTCTTTGAAGATTTGAGACATAAAACCGAATTGAATGTATCCACTAATTTGGGTTGTAGGTAAATAGTGCTTGAAATTTCAAACTTGGAGCAACCAAACAAACTATTGATCATTACAAACATGTTTTGTTAGATTTTAGGTTTACACCAACTATATATCCACATGCTGGTGTTAACAGTGGTTTTCTGGTCCTGATAATAACAGGTTAAGCATAAAATGGCAATGTTATGGGTATACGAGGAAAATAGAGACTGGCAATAGAAAGAGGATGAAAAATGGCAACAGCAACATGTTGGACTCGGACTTTTACTGTAACTAAAAAGGAAGGTTGTGCTTTAAAATTTAAAACATATACATAATGTTAATGTAATATAATGAAAAATAAAAGTTAAATACGCCCATGGTGTTTCATTAACCTTAGAATAACTTTACCTACTGTTTTATAAAATCAATTATAGAATTATTGATATACATTCTTAATGTTCTTTGTTTTTTGAATCTAAATAGATATTTTTTAAAACAATATATCCGTTAAATGGTTGTTTCACAGAAATTTTATTTTTAAACTATCATCTAAAATGATTTTGATAAATTATTATGAATACTTTGATATTTTTTTTTTTACACACAACACTATCTGACCCCAAACTAAGCAAAGCTTGTGTGATGGCAGCCAGATAGCTGGTATAATACTTATATAGTTTTAAATACATACTTATTATACATAGAAACACCCAGACACAGTGCAAACATTTGAATTCATCACACAAATATTTGCACTGGGTGGGGATCGAACCCACGACCCTCGGCTTCGCAGGCAGAGCTACTACCAACTAAGCCACTAGGGCAGTCAATTATCATATAATAGTCATATTAGAATACACCACAACCTTTCTGATCTCACAGCTGGGTATACTGGTGACTGGTGATGCTGGTGGCATGCTTCTGTGATTTTGTTACCTACTGATAATTTAAAACTATTCAGTTCGTGCATATTTTTCACTATACTTGATGGAAAAATAAAAAGGTTTACGCATCATTTCAAAGACTGCCGCTCTCAAAATGATACGATTAAACATCAAAGTCGGTTATTACGAACACTATATCTCTGGTTAAACAATTACACATCCTTTTGAAGTCGCTTTAGCAGTAAATTATATTCTCGGAAATCACTCAAAGACGTCGTGTTCCGATGCTATGTGTGAAAAAAATGGGTTAGATTAACATTAATAAACTAACGGTTCCGTATTTAATAGTTGATAATAAACTACCTACCTACTTAATTTTAAAAGATTTGATATTTTTGTATGTATTTCTAAGGATGTATACCTCGTTTTTAATCGTTCACCTTTCATTTTATATTACACGCATGCTTAATTTTAAAATTTTATATTTATGTGTACAGAACTATAGATATCATAAAGAAATAAGTATTGATCGATTTTTTTGCTCATCAACATTTAGCCTCAAGCTAACCAAAACTTAAACAGTTTCGTCAATTCACTACTTCTAAATAAACTGTAAAATAACCTCTTCTAGAAATATGCATAAAGCGCATCCCAAACATAAGAAACGTTTTAGTCGCACCATTGCCCTGCTTAAGGAACGCTAAATTCCGTCAAATAGATGGATAGAAGAGCTATAAACGTCTGGCAAGCGCGCGGGCCATACGCGCCATCAAATGCTTTTACGACAAACATGGTCAACAGAAACGAGTGATTTAAGCCCTTTCCGTTGAAAAACATAAAGAATACAGCTGTAGACATATTTAGCTGCTAATGGGGCATTAAAGACGGGTCGAACACAGTTAATGTTGTTGGGGACTCCTACTCTCTAGGCTCTAAGAGATGTTTTTCGGTTTTTGTGACGATAAAATTGTTTTACTCGCACACGTGATGTCTGATCACTTAGACGAGTGACAAGATAAGTCAAAGTGCAAATATAAACTCTATTTACTCGTAAATATCAAAAATAAACAGGAAAAGTTCTAAGAATATTTTATAAGGTATAACATGCCATGCTTTGTTAAAAAAAAAAGTTTGATTTATTTTTTCGAAAACGCAAAATCCAAATCTACAATTTAAAATTAAATTCAGACACATATGTAGTTAGCTAAATTTCAGAAACTATGACTACGTCTTTCAAATAAATACAATACAAACACAAAATTATAAATTTTGATTAACCCCCGACTACCTCAGATTTGTTATCTGTACAACATTCTACTAGTCAAGCCCTTTCATTTGATACCCATATTAAGGAAGTTGTGAAAAAAGAAATGTATTTCGCCATTTGTGGTAGCGGCCATCTTGGATTTAAATTTATCATAGTGCAAAGTATTTTAATAGTCAAGCCCTATAATGTTATACCCATACTGAAGTAGTGATAAAAGTAATATAATACGGCGTTTTGTGGTGACGGCCATCTTGGATTTGAAATTTGTTATAATGTATAGTATTTTACTAGTCAAACCCTTTCATGTGATAGCCATATTGAGGTAGGTTGTGAAGAAATATTTTTTCCGCCATTTTGTGGAGACAGCCATCTTGAATCGATATTAACCAAACATAGCTAAGAACATCCGGACGGATATTAACCTTCAAATAAAAAAACCGCATTGAAATTGGCCCATCCGTTTGAGCTTTACGGTGCCACAGACAGACACACACACAGACAGACAGACAGACAGACATCGACGTCAAACTTATAACACCCCTTTTTTTGGTCGGGGGTTAAAAAGTACAACGATGAAATAATTTTTGAAATCGCTCTATAGTTCCTGATATTAGCGCGTTCAAATAAAAAAAACCTCTGTAGCTTTTTATATTAGTGTGGATATATTATGACTTTAAAAGTTTGTTCATGTAGAAATTAAATCATTAATCGTAGGTACTTGGTTTATAACATTTTTTATAACTTTTAAGGCCACATCGCTCGCAGAACTGACAACCGATGGGGAAGAAACCGATGATGATGATGACTTGCTTTATTCCCGCAACACTCTTACAGTGAGTTTGATAAAATGTCTTGATAGTTTTTAATCCACTCAACATAGTAACAGCTACAGAAACATGTATAAATTTTTAATCGATCTCTAAATTACAAATTATTTAAATAAAGATTACATTTAGGTACCTACTCATAATATTTATTGTGACATTGTTTTAGCATAGCTTTTAAAATGTGTACAGAATTTACAAATTGCTCAATTAGTGTTGCTTAGTACAATGTAGTGTAGTAGCTTAGTAAATAAGCAAATATCAATTAGTGCGAGCCTCGAGGCATTCTTCGAATGAATATTGATGTGAGCAATGCCCGATCATAAATTTTAGTGGTAATCCTATCTATTGTACACTGGCCTACCACAAGCTGCTGAGATATCGAATGTTCAAGAATTGTAAATGGGTTGCCAATTGATGCAACATAGTTACAAATACCGCTATGAAAGATGACATTTTCATGTACCTACTATTTCATGGTATGTGAAATGTTTGTTGTCCGTGTATGTACTTATAAACTTTTTTTTTGGATTGCCTGGAAAAGATCGATTTCAGCAATAAGACCAGCAACTGTCGCACTACTGCACAATATATTGTTTTTTTTCTGTCATACTTTTTCCATATTTGGTGTCAATTAAGAGAATTTATCTCAGAAACATTTGCAATAAACAAAAAATATAGGTAGGTAGCAGTCTACCTACTATAATGAAAGTATTTTTAACCCCCGACCAAAAAAAAGGGGTGTTATAAGTTTGACGTCGATGTCTGTCTGTCTCTCTCTCTCTGTGTGTGTGTGTGTGTGTGTGTGTGTGTGTGTGTGTGTGTGTGTGTGTGTGTGTGTGTGTGTGTGTGTGTCTGTCTGTGGCACCGTAGTGCTCAAACGGATGGGCCGATTTCGATGCGGTTTTTTTTATTTGAAAGTTAATATCCGTGCGGATGTTCTTAGCTATATGTTTGGCTAATATCGATTCAAGATGGTCGCCTCCACAAAATGGCGGACAAAATATTTCTTCACAACCTACCTCGGTGTGGGTATCAAATGAAAGAGCTTGATTAGTAAAATACTATGCACTATAAAAAATCAAATCCAAGATGGCCGCCACCACAAAATGCCAAATTGTATTATTTTTTTCACTACTACCTCAATATGGGTTTCAAACGAAAGGGATTGACTAGTAGAATACATTGCACTATGACAAATTTCAAATCCAAGATGGCCGCTTCCACAAAATATCGAAATACATTTCTTTTTTCACAACTCCCTTAATATGGGTATCAAATGAAAGTGCTGGACTAGTATGACTAGTAGAATGTTGTACAGATAACAAATCTTAGGTAGTCGGGGGTTAATCAAACTTTTTTAATTTTGTTTTTGTTGGTAAAAGAAGTGTATATTTTAGACACTCCCTGTGTGAGATTTTTTGTATGTTGGTCTGTTACAAATAACGTATATCTATTACGATAATGGGTTTGCACCCGTCTACCATCTTGCTTGATGAAAAGAGATAATACTATCTGCGATGGAGTATTCTCTCACGCATCAGTATTTTCTCAGTATCTAGATACTTCGCTCACATGACAAAATACTGATTCACTCTCTACTTGCAAGATTGCATCCACCAGGAAAACCACTCAAATAACACATTTCATAGCCTAGGCGGTCCTATTATGAAAGTTGGGTAAAAATAACCTTGAATTATATGCTTGTCTGGATTGAATTTTGCATTGTTATCGCGAAAAAAAAAACAACAGGCCAGCTTTGAAACACTTGTGTGTTTGACATGCATACAAGTAATTCGTCACTCTATTATTTTTATGTCACTGCGTTCATGTTTAGTGATGCAAGCTCCCCGATTTTTCCATCGAAAGTGGGTAAAAATGTTAAGAGAGAATCTATAATTTTTTAATTTTGAATTCACTTAAATTAGACTTTTTCAACATATTTTATCAATGATATAAAACGAAAACAAATTTTTTGTTAAAAGTTATTCATTCAAGTTTTTCATTTTAAAGCCTTTTTAACAAATATATACGAACCTATTGTCTGTGTCTCTTTTTTAAGTTTAAATATTTTATTCAAAGTAATTAAATGTCTAAAATTAAAAAAAAACTCACGTTAAAACACCTATTCCGCCTAAAAGAGCAATTACTACCGTCACTGAGCTTTTGAAAATCTTGCAAGAGTAAATAAGAAGAAATATATTCCAACAAGTCTAGCTGTTTCCGCAAAAACTTAAAGTTTCTTACGGATTTTCTTTATCTGTGTAAACATCGTGAATAACAAAGGTAGCATTTAAATGAAATGCATTGTTCAAAGTAGTTTCGAACAACAAGAGGCGTAAGTATGAATGAGGGTAATATCTAGAGAAACTTTACAACTTGGGATGTAAATTGCAAAAAGCACCACGGAAAACTTCATCAAGAATGTTAGCGTAGCCAACACACTCAACTTCGTTGCCGACTCAAATGTTTGCGAAACCAAGAACACATGGGTATTGTTTGTAAGTAAAATCGAGTTAGGAAGAAACTTGTGCTCAATCACAAACTTTTGGCTCGTTAGGGCCAGTGCGGCTGATGATACGACATGCGATGGCCATCACATGAAAGCAATACGCTTTTACGATCTTTGTTATTACGACGACTAATTATTATTGTTATTATTATCAATGATTTCCACAAAGTGAGATACTTTAGATTAAGGCGGTACCCCAAGCAAATGACCCTGAGTATTTCTTACTTCATCGTACACCGCAAGATAGAGCAAGAGAGAAACTGTAGGATTTGTCGCTGTTTTACGCTCAAATTTTAAAATAAACTCTTTATAAAATCAGATTTTGGTCTTTTGAAAAACATATTTCTACCGAAATGTTCATAATGGAATTGCCTATCCGTTGGTATAAGTACAAAATCCAAATAATGGCGGTTTTCTGAGTAGGCATGATAATTACAATTATTTCATTTTCTTTTTGGTTTCGTTGTGAGGAGATTATTTAAACAAAAAATAATTAACAACAAAAAATTGTATACCATTTTAAAGCCAAGAAATTGTATTTTTTACCAGTTGATGTTTGTTTTGGCTTATGAGTAGATAGCTCTGAAACCTGGACAAAAAACTCATTTTGCTGGGGGACGCACCTTAATACGTCACTCCATGAATATATTTCATAAGAAATACCAAAGGAATGGTAAACACAACCATCGAGCTCTTATCTACAAAAAGGCAGAATGTCACAACAACTTGTGCAAACCTGCTTGAGTTACCAACCAGCCTTTTTCCTGAAAAGTTATTACAAAAGTTGAGAACTTCAGTTCAGTCGACTTTGGTGGCTGATTTTGTAACTGCAAAAATTACGACTGTACTCGTACGCGCGTAAAAAGTTTGAAACGTTTGAAAACGTTTTTTTAGCAAAATGTTAATCTGTTTTTACTGTAAACATGCGCCGGTTTGATGAACAAACTTAATTAATTCGTTGTATTGAGTAGGTAACGACGCTTAAATGAAATTACGTGAGTTTGAAAATAAAATACGAAAAAATGTTTTTGCATTGAAAAATCAATTACAAATTGATTTTCTATTTTAGAATTACCAAGAAATTTATATTATTAAGAAAGACAAACATTTTGATTTTAAATTTTATTCATTTCTTTGGGTATCTGGATCCAAATAAAGCTATTTACGGAATAGAAAATAAGAAGTTCTTATTAAAGGTGTATAAAATAGCTTGATTGTTATATTAGCTTACCGATGACATCTCGAATCATTATTTTGTGCGTAATGCCACTAACTTACTAAAGGCGAAGAAAATCATCCTGAGGAAGTCGCTATGTACCTAGAATCTTTCCAGGTCATTCATCATCCGTCAACTCACGCTGCGCTGGGCCAGCGTGGAGAGTTAGGCTTTGTCACTCTCCTTTCGAGAGAATACCCCGAGTCTCAGCTGTGGGAACATTTAGGGGGATGCTTATGCTTCGAAGCACCTTTAGTTTGTTTATACATTTTTTTATACATTTATTATGGTATAGAGTAAAGAGACGAACAGAACATGTGCCTATAAAGCCTGAAGGTAAGCAATATGCCAGCCCATAACAGCTATTGGAACATGAATAGTCCAAATCATTACCAAGCACTGCAATGCGCTCATCGTCAAGTATAAGACGTTTTGTCTTAAAGCAAGTAAAGTATTTCAAATTTATCAAAGATGGTTTTGTTTTTGGTAAAGCTAGGGAAAACATTTCGTATAACAACGTGTGTGAGTGAGTTTGCATCGCTCAGCAAAAGGATGATGCGGGAGCGAAAACCGCCGCTAGAGGCGAGGGCCGCAAACACGCTTGCTTTAACATCGACGTATGAGTTTGTGCCGTTTGCTGTCGAGACTCGAGAGCTCGAGACGACGAAGCCGCGGTGAACTGAAGCGATGAAATTTCTGCTGGACATAGACCATATGACGTAGTAAAGTAAGTCCACTCGTTTAGTTTTTTCTCCCACAATTTTCTCTGGCTAGCTAGCGTGCTACTCCAGATCAAAATGAAATGTTATTTATTTGGTTCAAAAAACACAATTACTTAAAAGAACAGGTTATTAAATATCTACCTAAAATCAGAAACGTAAAGGTATTTAGATGAATCTACATTGGTAGCCACACTAGGCCAATCTATGTCGTGGGTACCAGGCATATCAATCTATTATGAATCTAATTGTGTTTCGAATTTCATCTGATCTGTTCAGTCGTTTTGACGGGATTAAGTAACATACATTGAAACTTTCACATTTATAATATGTAGTGGTAGGACTTTTGTTTCTTCTATTAATAAAAAAAATCTTAAAGGCTCTTTACTTTTCTTTTTTCTATGCTTTCACTTACGTACAAACTAATACGAAAAACGACAAAAGCACGTTTTTCTTTGTTTGAATAATAGCGACATAACATATTTGCGTAAATTATACTATTTTGGATTCTATTCCTAGGGTGAAGAGGAAGTACATTGGCACAAGTTCAAAAATGCGGACGTCCGCATTGTGGCAAAAACGTCTCGACATATTAGGATTTTTTTTATGGAGAATGAATAGGGGTGCGACTTTTGATTGCATTCCTAGGACTAAATTATTTACTTAAACATATACCCAAATGGTGTCATCATCAACAGGTTAGTGGTATGAATTATTTCAAGCTCAATTAACAAAACTGAACTACTTATGTACTAAACTAGAGTGACTTTAGATTTTAAATTCAGAGAACAAAACAGTTGGCGGTCGAAAAATACATCTTTTATTTTTAGGCAGATGGACTGCGAACCAGGATTTGCTGGATTTGGACAGTTGCCTTTGTCACGTGTATGTCGCTCTTTGACAATGTGATGAAATAAATAAAAATATTTCTTTTGTGAATACGATTTATACTCTGAAAATAGTAAATTACTAAATAGACTGGGACTGGACTGGGATATGGCATTATGTGTAACTTGAATATTTAAATGCTTTGACGGTTCCTGTATCCCAACAACTCGTAAGTTACCATCTGCATATTAATCCGATTAAGCACTGACTTATAAATTTACTCTAAGACCAATATTTGAATAGCGAAATATTTGCTATCTCGTACTTTTCGTCAATCCAAAGTTCAATTTAGCGTATATATTGTTGTACGTATATATTGTTGTATTTGACTGGCCTCGTGGCTTAGTGGGTAGTAACTCTGCCTGCGACGCCGAGGGGCGTGGGTTCGATTCCCACCCAGTGCAAATATTTGTGTGATGAATTCAAATGTTTGCACTGTGTCTGGGTGTTTCTATGTATAATAAGTATGTATTTAGAACTATATAAGTATTCTATCAGCTATCTGGCCGCCATAGGTACAAGCTTTGCTTAGTTTGGGGTCAGATGGTGTTGTGTGTGAATTGTCTACCAATATTTATTTATATTTATTGTATTGTATTTATTTATGTATATTATGGCTATTACTATAATAATTCTACTGACGCATTTAATTCACTATTATTTAACAAGGTTACTCACACTCTTGCAATAAGCCAAAAACAATGCGTTGTAGTCACGGATAGTGTTGTAGTAATCATAGTAATATAGTAGTAGTAATCATAATAGTTGCTCATAATAATAGTAGTAATTATGAACAAATATTACCATGGAACATTGCAAAATAAGTGTGGATTAAATGCGTCAATAGAAATACGAGTATTACAGAGATTTTCTTGTTTGGATTTTCGTTTCGAAAATAAATCAACATGTATTTATTGCCAGTTGTTTTGTTTTCACTTATTTCAAATGTGTAGCCATGTTGTAATATATATACATATATATCAGTAATAATACTCTTCAACCTAATAAAAGATGAAGATATTCATTCTACTATGGTGAGTTAGACAACCAAATGTAACTTGTTAAAATGTTGTATGATATGATATTTTTTGATCTCATATGGTAGATAAAAAAATGGTCACCCTACCAACGCCCCAGTTAACATTGCGGACGACCCGTAAACCCTGTGACCCAAACCTTTGCACTGAACTACTGGGGAAGCGTAGACGTCGTACTGTAAATGAGTTAAAAGACTGCGGACTGTTTAACAGACTTCAAATTTGTTAAGTTAAAATTGTTAATTCTATTTTCTAAGAACAATTAATCAAATTTACCAGTTAGTGAAAGTTAGGTGTTAGATCAGTAGATCTAAAGTTTACTACTCTGTCAACTACATTTTATTTCGATATCATGGTCCCATGCAGAATTAAAACGTTGAAAGTATCATCTGTTGATGTCTAAAAAAATTATTTTGATTAACAAGCAATGTAGAAATTGCCTCTGTCATGGTAGATATTTAAAATTAACAGATATTATTAATTGAAACTGGAGCTGCTAAGTCCGCAGTAATGAAATGATTTTGAATAAATAATCTTTTTTTTTTTAATAATATAAATTTGAACCACCTTATCTCTATCTCTCACGACGGTCAACAAAATACGGTCCGCAATAGAATTTATTTACTCAAAAGGAACCAACACGAAAATAACCCCTACGACGACTCAAAAAGATGTTAAAATTGAGTTTTGTACACGTAAAGTCGTAAATGGCTAAAACCAATTGATAATAGTCGTATTGCCTAACCCTCAAACGTTGTTCTGGAATACAAATCATCACAGAAATCGAACGAAAAAATAAATTCAATTTGATTGATCAAAGCGATGCGAGACTTTACGCCAATGAATCTTAATGTCTGTGTTGTTCATACAAAACAACACTAAAGTATAGTAAACTCACTATTTTAAGCTAAGTAATACGGAATGAGCAAAAGAGTCAAAAGAAATTTGAGATTTATTTTCATGCCTACCGCATGTACAAAAATCATTAAAATCGTTTTGGCGAAGTACAACCAGAACATATTAATGTTTATATTACGATCAGATTATTTTTTAATGAAATATGAATCACTGGAAAACAAAAGGAATTTATGGTTCTCACAAGTATAAGTTCAATATGACACATTGAATGGAATGAAAACGGTTAATTTTAATTCCGTTTCACTTTCAAGGCTCTAAGCTCCAAAACAAGAAAGTTTATGCGATTGATGGCGAAGTACAACCAGAACATATTAATGTTTACATTACGATTAGATTATTTTATTAAAATTAATCACTGAAAAAGAAAAGGAATTTATGGTTCTCACAAGTATAAGTTCAATATAACACATTGAATGGAATGAAAACGCTTAATTTTAATTCCGTTTCACTTTCAAGGCTCTAAGCTCCAATAACAAGAAAGTTATGCGATTGAAACACTTTCTCTGGAAACATTGACCTTCAAACCGGAACACAGTAATGTTTGTTTTACTAGACCTATGTTTGAACAACGTCTACCCAGATGTTAAGCTATGATGTGGTCTACGTTGAAGCATGTTTCCTAGAATAAATCCATCACACGTCTAACATATTTTTTACCTGACTCCCAATCTCTAGTCAGAATTACTATTACAATGCTGTGCTAAAATAAATTTCCTGGCATTTACTCTGCTCATTGGAGAACTCTTGGTAAAGGACGTGGACGAAAAGAGCACTAGGTATTGAAGCTAAAACGTTAAAACATTGTTACAGAAATTTACTCACAGTTTAGAAGTACAATTATCCTGGGGGCTCTGAGATTTTACTATCTATTGCACAGTGCCCATATTTGTTTTTTATTATGTAAGTACTAGCAATCCGCCCCAACTTTGGCCGTGGTACGAATAAAATATAGTCTACAACACTCAGTGGTCACGTACATATCTATCGGTATACTAAAGGTATTTTTAATTTAAAATAGGTCCTGTAATTTCTGAGACTAGCGCGTATAAACAAATAAACTCAGGTCTATAGTATTAGTATAGATTTATTGTTGTTATTATTTGCTACACTGGTATTTTAATAATTATGGGTTTTATTAAAGAGCAAGGTAACCTTGTAGGTAAACTGTTTATATGGTGCTTGGAACTACATTGAAATGTTGGGGACTCGTTCCACTATGTAACTTGAACTGCAAATTGGCATTGTAGAGAAAAATTGAGCCAAACATTCCGTAATCCTACTAATAGTGTACTTAAATGTGAAATTTTTTATGTTGGTTGTCAGGTCTGAATGAATTAAGTTGACATTTATAACACACTAGCTGTACCCTGCCAAGCTTCGCTGTGGCACATAGTGATGCAAAAATTATAAAAAAACAATCCTTGATGGAGATTATATAAAATTGTTAAATTTCAGCTCGATCGGCGCAGAATTTTTTGAGATTTTGTAGCGTACACAAACTAACATAACGTTTTTATATATAGCGATATTAGAGATAAGGACAGCACAACGGTTTACTTTTCACCGAGGCATAATTATGGGAACAGGAACTAAGCAAGCAAAACTGCGGCATGCTGTTAGACACATAACCTTGCTTCTATCACAAACATGAATCATTCTATGAATAAACAATATTCTTATATTTAAAATAAACTAAATAAATTTTGGTGGACAATTCACACACAGCACCATCTGACCCCAAACTAAGCAAAGCTTGTAATATGGCGGCCAAATAGCTGATATAATACTTATATAGTTGTAAATACATACTTATTATAGACAGAAATACCCAGACGCAGTACAAACATTTGAATTCATCACACAAATATTTGCACTGGGTGAGGATCGAACCCACGACCCTCGGCTTCGCAGGCAGAGCTACTACCCACCAAGCCACAAGGCCAGTCATTTATATTTAAGTTTTGAATTTTAGAACAAAGACAAACAAATTTTTTGATCAATCTCCTGTTTTTCAATAAATTGAGCCCTGTAAAAAAGAAAAAGATAAAACATCTCTAAAGATATAACATCTTAGATCTCTGGTTGACGAGCGCAGTGCAGTGCTAGGTAATGATTTGCACTCTACGTGTTCCAATAGCTGCATGTCACTGTGCTGTTATACAGCAGGCATGTTGCTTACCATGATGCACATGTCCTGCTCATCTCGTAAATCTTCATTTGTAAAAAAAAGTCACAAATCACGCACCAATGAAACTCAAGATCCATCTAGATCATCTATCTGACTTTTCATATTATGGTTAAAAATGTAAGGGCCAAAATAACACAAACATATGTGTGTTTTAGGGTTCCGTAGCCAAATGGCCAAATACAGGACCCTTATAGTTTCGTCATGTCTGTCTGTCTGTCTGTTTGTCTGTCTGTCCGTCCGTATGTCACAGCCACTTTTCTCCGAAACTATAAGAGCTATATTATTGAAACTCGGTGTAATCTGTGTGTGTGTGATGTAATCTGTAAACCGCATTAAGGTTTTCATACAAAAACTAGAAAAAAAAAATAGGGCTGTCCCCACGGATATATCCTATACGAGAACTGAAACTCAAAAAATATTTTTTGATCAAAACGATACGTTGAAGTTTCAAACATTTTTTTTTTCTAAACTGAATAGTTTGCGCGAGAGACTCTTCCAAAGTGGTGGTGGTGGGGTGTCCCCCCCCCCCTTATACTTCTAAAATAAGAGAATGACAAAAATAAAAAAAAGTGTATGATGTCCATTACCATGTAAACTATCAACGAAAATTGATTTGAATGAGATCTAGTAAGTAGTTTTATTTTAAAACGTCATAAATTGACTCTTGCTAAAACACTAACTAAGGTAACAACGAACTACAATAGTTATTTGTGATTGTGATTCAAAATTAGAATCCTGAGCGTAGCAAGGGAATCAAAAGAGCACAAGGTGAAAAATCTTTGCACTCGAGTGCAACACGTAACTTTTCATTCCACCTCAGCGAGGAAATTACTAAATGCAAATTTTTAAATGTTTTCGCGCTAAGCAAATTAAAAAAAGTAAGTACACCAAGGAGGTTCCGAGTTTGAGTTTTTAACATATTAAAAAAAAAATGTATGATGCATTCTGCACCAAGGAGGTAGAAATAAATAGGTTGAATTATGTTTTGAATTCAAAACCTCAGTACACACGATGTTCTAAATTCAAATTTACTTTAACCTCTAAAGGGTAAAAACGACTTTTGCGCCCTGATATCGCGGAGCAAAAGTACTCTTTCCGAGCTGGTGGGATGAAAAAACTTTTATGTTATGTTACTGGCTGCTACGGAAGCCTTCATGGCCGAGTCTGACTCGCACTTGACCACATTTATTTTAGTTTACAACAATTAATTTTTAAATGTATTTAAAATCCCTCAGATTTGTATTCTAAGCTAGGTTTTCTGAAAGTCAAGATTTCAAATTCGTATAGGTAAATAGATTTCAGAGTAAATTACGTGATTTCATTTCATAAATAGCTTGTCAAAAGCAATCAATTGTTAGCCGTCGAATCAATTTAAGTTGATATCGAACTTTGATCATATTTGTTTATGTATTGTATAAACGATTTAAATAATTGAATTCATAAGCTTAGTCGACCAAATTTGTTTCTGTAATACGTTTCTGAAAAGACGAAGAAATATTTATTGAAAATACGTTTTAAGATATTTTGTCTGTTGCTTGACATGAAATACATTTTAGTTGAAATCTAAAATGGTTGTTAGGTAGACATGTTTATTTAATTCACGTGTAACTCACGTTTGATATAGTCGGTCTAGTCCGACTTTAATTCTTGTCGCAGCCGTTGGTAAGAGTGAGTGAGAGAAGTGACCCCGCTACTCTGACCCTATGCCATGTCGGAAAAATCAGTGTGGTTGTAGTTGGTACCATTTTTAATGGTGACGAACCCGACACACCTGCCGTAGCCCTTCACGGTGGATGTGGTAAAGGCATGTGTAGGAGCACACAAAAAAGTGTGACTTAAGTTTCAGCCGCGTTCTGCGGTCTTTTTCACGAAATGAGCACGCGCTTGACCTCTGCTCGTTTAGAACATAAAACTTAACTGAAACTTAAGTCGGACTAGATTGATTATATCGCACGTCAATACCTAACCCATGAATTAGGTAATTAAAAACATTGGACCAACTGAAAACGGTCACTTAAATGCTAATTTTTCATTAGTCCACTCTTCGTAGAGTGGGCGACTGATTTGCGTGATCTAATACCACCTTGCACTTTTTTGTATCAGAATGCTCGTAGCTCAAAAAAGTGACATCGTTTCATGGTTGACGTTCCAAAGATACGAACGAAGAGATTTGACTCTACTTTTGTGATAAGAATGTCCAGACTGTGAAATAGGCTGCCTGATCAATCTTACAATCTTTGTGTCCGCAAATCGAGAGTGAATCGGTTCCTTCTACGTAAACACGCTTTATCACTGACCGCATCGTCGCTTAACATCAGGCGAGGAGATGGCGGTCAAGTGTATACCTATAAAAGTTAAAAAAATCTTTACGTATTTTATAGTAAAAAGAAAATCCTAGTGAAATCAATCGTCGGTCTATCCGTCTGTCAGAGTCGATCTGCTCCGGAAATAGATAAAGGTTTAGGGTTAAGGAGGGCAAATGGGTCGGTTGAACTTACATTTTTTTGACAGGGGGTCGGTAATCAACATTGGTTCAATATTATGCGTATTCTTTATATTTACTTAGTAGCTTATTTAAAATGAGAACAGAAGAAATCTGCACTAACTCAAAGCCATCCGTTTATACTTATGCTAGTTAACATTTTACTATGGTGTTTAGTAAGACTGCAAAAAATCAACTTTTTTGATACAGAGACACGGGACGACCACGATATACGCATGATGGTAACCCATACGCGTACTAATTAAAGAAAATTGCAACGAAGCTGCCTGAACATGAAGACAGAGACTAATTGTTGCAGTACTAGCACTACACTGCGCTCGTCCCCCGATTTACGTTAATTTATTCTGGTGGAGATACTTTCCTTCAGATCGAATCTTAGCATATTTCCATGTGTTAAGTACCTATCATACGAGTAAATGACTAAAATGTGTTATTTTATTTCAGTGTTAATTGTTTACAAGTAGATTCACCCCAGAGCCTTAAAACGACAGAAAGTTTTTTTTAAAGTATAAATTTAAATTACTAAACTTAAAATGCAAATGGATATCGTATGCCTATAAAAAGAATAATTAATCAAATAAGTAGTAGATCTACTTTCGAGGAAATGGCAACATACATACTTTAGAAGTATATGAAATTTGAGATTTAAACCTTCTCTTACTCGTACAATAGTGAGTGATCTACTAAAAACCTAAGCTACAATCCTGTCGAAATTTCTCAGTCACCATGTTTGCGAACACGTGATTCCTTTCAATCACTAACGCTTTTTAAATCTAGTCGGTAGTGCATTCCCTCCACTGGAAATGGCATTCACTGTCCAACTTCAGTGCCGGAGCGTGATTTCGATTAAACTTTAAAGTACTTTCCGATTCCCTCCTAAAGAGATGAAACTATTACTTAACTCAGCCAAGTCGTGATTGCATGTCGAGTTAAGCAACGGATTTAACGATTCATTCGGAATTTTGATTCACTTCAGTTTTTTCAGCTCGAAAGTTGTGTTGTTATGGTTAGAATTTGAATTAAAATAAGACGTGACTTGTTACGGACTTCTAATCAATTTAGCTTGGTAATTTAATCAATAGTTTGACCTACTTTTGGTAATGTGATGATACGTTGAAAGTTGAACAACTTAGCTAAATTTAGCATCGATAACAATTTACGTACCTATATACGATATTTCACCATATACTGTTTATATTACTTTGAAAATGTTATATAGGGCTTATGATTTCAATATGAGTTCAATTGGCGAAATTTAAAAAGATGAATGTTGAATTTATTTATAGACAAACATAACCATGACAATTGAATAACAAAACAAAATTTGGTTTTGCAAGCCATTAAGAACAATCTATATTTTATTACCTACGTCAAGGAGGACGATTATACTTAGATATATTATCAAAACATAGTGAAAAAACTATATTTTATTAAGTCAAATAAGTTATAATAAGTAAGTAGGTAGGTAAAAATACGCTGAAATCTGAAGACGAAATGCCGTTTGTTTAACACAAAGTGGTTGTCGAACTTTTGTTACTTGCTATTGATGAAGATAAACTTAAATTCTCGAATCTAGTTGATTGTCATTTATTATTTGACTAGATGTCCGTCCCGGTTTTGCCCGTGGTACACTATATAGCACTCATCAGGATCCCGTGCATATCCAACGGTGAAAGAATTACTGAAATCGGTTCAGTCATTCTTGCGAATATCGCTTTCAAACAAAACACCTCTTCAGCTACCTGCTACGCCAACTGTCGGAAATTGGTCGTACCAACTTAGATTTAGAAACAAATTTGATTAGCAAAGCTGAGGTATGTAATCTGTCGCAAATGTTTATATTCAATGACGCAATCTTGACACATGCTGTCAAAGCACGAAACCTACGAAAACTCTCAAAAAGGATTGTTTTTCCCAATTTAGTTACATTCTTGATTCATGCTCCGCTTCTATTAATAGTATCGTTATGTTCTATAGCCTATAGCTTTCCTCGATAAATGGACTATCCAATAGAAAAGTAATCTTTCAATTCGGGCCAGTACTTTCCGAGATCCTAGCGTTCAAACAAGCTGACAAACTCTTCAGCTTTATAATATTAGTATAGATTACAATAACATCAGGTTATATTAATACAGTCTAGAGGTATAATAATCTAATTATTTATATTTTACATTTTGATAAAATGAACGCAAAATGAGGAATATTGTCTAAAAATATGGAAGCTTATGGAACTTACACTAAAATTAGAAATTGATGACCGATATATATTTAATAAATTAGACTAAGGCGATATATTTTTTTTAAAAGGATCAAAATAATGTAACAATTATACTTTCGCGATTTTAATTCATATTGAACGGACAGAAAACTACATAGAGATATAATAATTTAGATTGAGATTAATTTTCTCTCAATAACAAATCAATTAATGTTTATGACATATTACCTAATTAATACGTGAACCAAAAATTTTACGAATATTGGGCGCACGAAAAAATGTGATATTTTGCACACTTGGAGTTTATTTAACGAAGAACTGTTTTTAAATTATGTATAAAAAAATACATAAATTAATAAAAATAAACATAACACATACTGCCAGCCCACGTATTTGACATATCTACACACAATATACAATATTTGGTTTATTGTTAGTCTGTGGTGAAATAGAAAATTTATTAATATTGGTTTATGATCCAATTTTGGCCACTTGGCCACCACTAACACACATAAATTTAACTGCAGAGTCACTAGTGTGCACCTGTTGGAGAGATGGTATTAGAAAATTTTGCGGTTAATACTCCACTGAAATTGTCACATAACAGAAAATATTGGTAAAAAGAGAGGTTTTAGCCTTCTATTAAACTTAGGATGAGCTGACCATGATAATGATAAGGTACAACTACATTAAGATTTTTACAATTTTACAAAATAGATAGTAAAATCAAACAAGAAAATACAGATGAAAGCAAAATACGTTACAATACCTCCAACACTCGCTTATTATTTAGCTGTATTTTGAAACAGGTTCGAGGGAAAGAAAATGCCCTGTCTAATACGACAGCCAATACATAATCCTGTCTACGACACTGTTGTCCTTTTGGCGCTTTTGGGTGTTATTTGTAAGAATGGGGATGTTTTTCATAAATTCGGTTACATATATATTTTTTCAGTCATTTATCGTTTTAAATATCGATAAATAAACTATAATATAATAAGAAAATACAATTAATTAAACTACTTATCCAACCTTAAATTCTTAAAAATTATTATTATTTTGCAAAAAATACATCAGTTCCAAAGAGAAAAGAAAATTTACTTTTAAATTTATACACTCCAAAGAAAACGCCAGTACGGTACGGTAAAGATAAATAAACAAAGAAAATTTAATCAAAGTAAAAGTTTGAATTATTATTATTTTTAAATTTAAAACTCCAAATTAGTCAAATTAGGAATATTTATTAAGTAATCATTAATTTTAAAACTAATCTCCAAAAAACCCCCCTACTGCTTCCAGCACAAAAGTGCCCATGACACTCGTCGCGTTGAATGGCAATGGCAATAAATAAACTAATATAATAGTCGTTTATTTTTTGTAACTAAGTTTGTAGAGCAAAGGTCCTTCCTTTACTACTGTATAACATAACTTCACATATACTGGTTTTTAGGGTTCCGTGGCCAAATGGCACCCAAACCAGATGGGGCCATCCCAAATTACATAACTGGGTGGAACATTGATAAATCAAGGACCAAATTCTAGTCTTTTCCATAGACAATAAATACTAACAATTTTTTTCCATGGACAATAAATTCCTAAATTGAAAATCATGATTTTTATCTTTAGGCTTCATTAGGTGATATTCTATATCATTTTACTAAGATTTTTGAAATACATTATTATCGTCCACAGAGTAAGTAGTATCCATCCTAAACGTTAATGAAATAACTAAGGAATAAGCTCACGAATACTAAGAGATTAAATATTAAATCGGCTCCTAAAACAGCGCCTTTTGTGTTTTTGAAGGAATTATTTTGTATTGTTATAAGCAAAGGTAACGGTTTAATTGAGATCAAATATTAACGAACTTGTAACAAAGAAAGAATAGGGTATTGTTAATTTACAATAAAGTTTTTGTTTAAAGTCTAGATATTTAAATTATGGTTCTGAAATGTTTTAAGTTCAAGAACTCAAAATACAAAAAAAAAACCGCAATTAGTATCTAATGTTTTTTTTCTTTGAAATTATTAATTAGACAAAATTAAATATTGTTCTATTTGATTAAGTGGAACGTTAATTAATCAGACCTGCTTACCAGTATTTATTTATTCTCTTTTGATGTCTCGAAGTTTTATTAATTTTTCAATATATTTTTGCTACTCAAAGTTCAATACTTTAAACTATTTTACACTAAGAAAATACGGTGATCTAATTTCATCTTGCATTTTTTAACATTTTACTAAAAAAACGATTTTGTTAGAAATGCATGAATTAAGAAAATAGTTGCATTCAGAAACATAGGCAGCCCCATCAATATAAACCGTGGATGTCCCCTGAGCACCTTGAAATTGGTGATAAACTTCGTCTATGTGTGTAGTGTAAGTTTAGTGGTTTACACACCACCAATTTACTTGACCCCTAGAATGGCTAGCAGTGAGGTAGTGAGCAGTATGCTGTGGATCTACTTATTTTGGTTGTTGACAACGAAAAATGAAAAGTAAAAACGTCCGGCGTTCACCGGTTCCTGCAATCGACTAAAACGGAAAAAGTGAGCTCACTCTTCCCAACGAAGACATAATTCTATGCGCCTAAAGTTTAGGAAGGTACATCTACTGGTTCATATTGATGGGCAGCCCACTTTGTTGCTATGTTCGCTGCTGAGTCTTAAGGGCTTCTCTCCCCATGAGTGAAGTGTATGACACAATCTGCTATTCTATCCATGCGCGTTGCCGAATGACACTTTTCATCAAAAGGTATATCTTGACATGACAATATTCTCACGGTTGGCGGTAATTATAAATTTCAACCAAAGGTCCAGAAATCGGACGTTTCGCCTCTTGGTTTTTAGCCCCCGACCAAAAAAAGGGGTGTTATAAGTTTGACGTCGATGTCTGTCTGTGTCTCTGTCTATGTGTGTGTCTGTCTGTAGTACCGTAGAGCTCAAACGGATGGGCAGATTTCGAGGCGGTTTTTTTTATTTGAAGGTGAATATCCATGCGAACGTTCTTAGCTACGTTTGGTTAATATCGATTCAAGATGGCCGCCTCCACAAAATGATGGACAAAATATTTCTTCACAACAATATGGGTATCAAATGAAAAGGCTTGACTAGTAAAATACTATACACTATAAAAAAAAATCCAAGATGCCCGCCACCACAAAATGGCGAATTATATTATTTTTTTCACTACTACCTCAATATGGGTATCAAATGAAAGGGCTTACTAGTAGAATGTTGTACAGATTACAAATCCGAGGCAGTCGGGGGTTAATCAATTTTTTTTATTTTGTTCTTGTTAATTGATTGATAAGTCAAGTTTCTGTAAATCCACACAGATAATGCAGTTGAATTAATAACAAGTAATTTACTGTCGTATTCCAAACATATACACACCAAAGATTACGTGAAGCAACAATCTGTAGATCTGTTTTAATCCTATCAAAGCACTACAAATTAATCAACACTAGCGGCGCCCCGTGGTTTCACTCACGTTAAAAAGTAGCCAATGTGTTCTTCCAGACTATAATCTACCTAATTTCCAAATTTTATGCCAATCCGTTCACTTTACGACGTGATTGAGCAACATATTATATAAAAACATTCAAAAATTGTCATTTTTTAATATTAGTAGGATTTTTACAATGAAACAAACACAATAAGGCAAATGTTTTTTCAATTTACTTTGTACTGTTTATTTCGCAATAGTATTTTTTTTTTGAGATGCCAGTAGCACCCGTTGCACAGTCTATGACTAGTTCGGAAGCCGATGGGTCAACAAACTTTGTAAACCAAATCGTATAGAAATAAATTTTATTTTATATTATTTATTTTAATTTGATTTGAGCGTAAGTCTGTATCTTGTAGCATACTATGGTAATTTTTTCCTTACATAGAAAGGGTCACACTACAGCTTAGAAACAATAAGTTTATTCTTTTAATTTTTGGATTTTATTAAAAAACATTGATTTCTATACGTCACATGACACTTTTTTTAATAAAGAGAGACGAGACGAGCAAGACTTGTGTGCTTGATGGTAAGCAACATGCCTGCCACATAACAGCGCAGTGACACGCAGCTATGGGAACATGAAGACTCCAAATCATTACCTAACACTACACTGCGCTTGTCACCCAGAGATCTAAGATGTTACATCTCTAAGCCCTGTAATTTCTCTGGGTCTCTCATTGCCCTTCAAGCAGTAATGTGCAAACATTACTGCTTGGCGGTAGAATAACTGGCAATGGTATGGTACTTCCCCAGGTGGACTCTGCCAAGAGTCCTACTACTACAATGAACTTATTTTATGACTGATATCCGTTTTACACTACATAATACATATGTTATTAAAACATTACTGTGCTTATCTCTTACATTTCAAGCTTATAGCTAGAAATGTACCTAAGTGACACGTGGGGCGTTACGAGTATAACGTTTTGTTACTAACTTTCTTTTTTTTAGGTCTAGATGGCGTTCTGTGAAAATCTCCCCAATATTTATTTGCAAAAATAGCTCTTATTACTTAATAAAAACTTCCTTTCATCGCGTCAGCGTCGCGTGCTACAAATCGGCACATTCAATCACCAGCTTCCGTCCGTCGTTGCACTGAAACGGGCTAATAAATACGTGACTGGGCATAATCTACACGGATTTATTTCAATTATAACGCAAAAAGGCTCTTTTGTTTTTGGTAGTTTTTTCAACGATGCAAGCGAAAATCGCATTAATATTGTATGTTTCAACAGGTGAAAATCCTAGTACCTAGTATTATGAAATGTATTAATGATTGGATGTTTGTGGACCAATCGGAATATCTCAACGGATCAACAGATCAGACAGAGATGGAATACAGCTAAATTATAGTCTTGAATAGCACATAGGCTACTAATCAGTTATGAAAATGTATTCAGGAACATTTACAACTCTATACAAAACTTGACTTAATCTTTTTAGTGGTGTTATATTAGGTTGAGATATTCATATTCCTATTATCGAATATAAAGCTTAGAGAATAATTATAGGCCAGCCTAATATGTAAGTCACACCACAAAAACTTTTTTTTCTGTTGCCTTAACGTCAAAACGCCGAAAATATTTTTTATACCGATTAATTTTACAAACACCTTTTTATTATTTTTAGCATATTTCAGGCCATTATTTGATTTTTGTTTGTCCCTAAGCCGCGTAACAAGTTAAAAGCTTTGAGGAAAGGAGCTCCGTGTCGTCTTACTTTCCTTTGCCCATTTTGCTTACTTCGAGTTTGTTGAAAAGGACATTAAAGGCAGGACCTATTTTATCTCGTTCAAGTGACTCAGATCTTTCACAAGTGGGCCATCTCCACTTCACATGCCGGTCTTAAGTCTTGATGTGAGGTTGTTCGTTTTAAAAACGAATTGAACGAATTTGAACTCTCCGTCTCAGGAATAGAGAATTTTTGAAATTTGTTTACGAACTAGTGAAAATGTGAAAAGATTTAATATGCCTTTGATTAATGGAAAAGTTTTAGGTACTTCTGAAAATAAACTTCTGAAGGTTGGGCATATTTTCGTCTTACATTATTTAATACCTTAAACAAGTCGCATACTTTTGATATCCAGCTACATATAGATGCTCTATTATACTTATTTTGTGTAACTATACTAGCGTCTCAAGTTCATTTGGGCTGAACAACTTTACTAATGTAACTATGCTATGTAATTTACTAATGTATCTTATCTTATTGAAACTCATGTTTCATAAGAAGAAAATTACGATCAATAACGCTGTAAAAAATAGATCAAAATATTAGTGATCAGATTATTGATTAAAATTTTACTAATTGATCGCATTGAAAAACAAATTATTGACCATTGGTCAAAATAAAAACCAGTCCTATCTCTCAAGTTGAACCAAATTACGCATTCAAAAAATGCCTACTTTCTTGAAAATCAGTTGACTTGATGAAGAGTTCACCGGTGACTTATGTCATGACTCTGAATTTTTGTAATTGAAAATATTAAATACGACTAACAATTTAATAGATATTGATTATTTCTTTTGCTCAACAATGTACCTTTTCTTTTACAAAACTGTGTTCACGCCTATCTGAAGTGCAGTGACAAGGAAACACGGTGTACTCAAAGGGCTTATATTCTTGATACTTGTGCTTAATTTAAAAAGCAAATACGTATTGTATTTCTATTAGGTACCATTACGAAATATCATCTACAGGTATTATACGAAAACGTAACTGGTGTCACTTGTAACCTTCAATTTACTTTATGAAATCAAGACTATGAATTTCACTTCATTTTTTTTTTGTCAAAATTTAACCTTTTCATTAAATTATAAATGTAAGGAAGATGGGTGCTTGGATAATGATTTTGTCACGAATGCTTCTAACCGAATTTAACTGTACCATTACAATAAAATAGCTCATAAATGGACGATCAATTCAAAGGAAAAATTTGACCAATCTAGTGGTAGGTATAACAGGCGATACGGCGGATCTCAGCATAACAGCATTAGCAGCCCACTTTCTGTTCCCACTGTTGCGACTCAAGGTAGAGTGAGTCTAGCTCATACATAATCCATATTATCAAGTACGGTTTGACAGATGCGATATATCCTAGAAATATTTTTTTGTAAGATGTCGGTATCCTCAAGATATATATATTCCTTCACTATTCAAGCCAATGATGATGACTAGCATATGCATCTGCACTTGGAAAAATACTCAATAATCAAGGCGGAATTCAAACATACGACCTCATTATTGTGAAATCGGACGTTTTCTCTACTGTGCCACCAGCACCACGCATTTATTGATTTCTAGCTGTACCGGCTAGTTACATCCGCGTTTTATGTTTTTTTTCACGGAACCCTAATTATTTGCCTCAAGTATGAGTACCCTATGTTATGGCTTAGAAAATCAGAAATTTGGTAGTGAAAGTCCTGTTATAATTAGCCCAGCCATTTCAGAGATTAGCCGGAATAAACAAGCAGATATAAAATTTAAGAAAATGTTTTTAGGTAGGTGTACATAAGTATCGTATTTCAAGTATAAGTTATAAAAGTGGTTATAAAAGTGGTTATAAGGCGAATAAATATATTCTATTCTATTCTATCAAATTAACAGCTTTTCACTAAGTCCAAATAAAAGTAAAGTTATTTGGACTTAGTAAAAAGCTGTTAATTTGATAGAATAGAATAGAATATATTTATTCACCTTATAACCACTTATGTTACACTGGGCACGTCAATATTACAAGTTTATATTTATAATAAGAAAACAAACAAAAAAAAACAATATTATTACATTCCGAACTTAACACAACATTTCAATTTCATTAATTTATGTGAATGTCAAGTGAAAAAAAGAAAGAAAAAAAAGAGATATCACATACAGACACTCCAATTTTATTTATTTGTATAGATGTGCCACCGCCGCCGAAACAGCGGGACTCTGCTAATCACTCGAATCTCCAATAGTAATAATATTCAGCATGTGATAAAGATAAACAAGACAATTGAAAAGTAAATTAACTCGATACACATTTAATCGGTCCTAAAACAACAAATGTGAATAATCATTGTTAGTTTGGTATACAATACAGAACGCCTACTCAATCATGGGTATTCAACTATTTGAACATTAAAATATAAATTGGACTCCTTAATTACAACATATGCCTTCTATTGGTACAGTTCCATCTGTGATTTTTGTTTTTTATCTTTTTAAGGGGTTCATCGCCGGTAATAGAGGTATTACAATTTAAAATTAAAACAAAAACGTAATTAACCGCCACATTGGGCAACCTTAGGCATAAGCTTAATTGTGTGTTTTTTTAGTTCATTTTGACATTACAAATATCGAAAATTTCTACATTAAATAAACTTAACACACATTTTTACAGTGATTTGGTACAAACTTTGAGGGAGTTGATATGATTTGAATATCACTTTCATTTTATTTTTATCTGTAATGAAAATTCTAGTCATTGTAATCTACTCCTAAGTACCTTCAGATAGTACTTTTAAGAAGATGGAATAATTAAAAATACCGGCCGAATTGACCTCGTCCTGATTAAACTCGGTTAAAAATAAGACAACACCTCTAAACTAACATCACATGCCAAACTGATAATTTGTATTGTTTCTTTTTGGGTTGTAGAAGTAAAAACAGGCGTTTTTAATTCGTGCCCAAGAGTTCAGTAAAATGAGATACGTAGAAACTGAAATAGTCAGGACACGTATGACGTACTGTCGATGCGCTTAGATGAGGTAGTAGTCATTCGGGTTGGCGTCTTGCCAGCATTTCTGCGTCTGCCACGCTGTGTCGCAGTCGTCGGCCCCTTTCTTCGTGCCACACGCACGCAGCGCCGCTTCGTTATGAGCTCGGGTTTTATCATCTAATAATCCCAAAACTGCATCAACATCGACCACTCCATCAGACATCATGCCAGCCGTCTCCATCACGCACTTGATGTAGCATTTGAGTGCACCGTTGTCCATTAATGATGTGCCTGCGTTTACTTTCTCCACCAGAGCTAAGTCGACGCTTGATTCTGCAGCGCAACTTGATCGTACCATTGCTGCTAGTTCTGCCATGTCTTCGTCCATAGGCGGAGGAGCCGCTGTTACTACAGCCATCATAGCTGCTACAATTGTGAACCGTTGCAATCGCTCCATTGTGGGTGACTATGTCACGCTAATCCCTCGTTGCTCGTTATATATGCTTCTGCTCAGAGCCTTAAATAACTATGTAGTTTTTTAAACACATAAATTGTTATTTAACCAACGCTGTCAGTTGTTTGTCGCTCACGCGTGCGCCTATAATTTCAGATGCGACTCTCATAAACTATGATTACATGTCAGCTAAACGATGATAACCGCCTCTTATCGCTGTTATTTTTTTACTGGTGTTTTTTTTAAATTGGTAGTTTGGTTTCCTGCTCAAAACGAGATGTTTTGAGAAGTCACCTGAGATAATAGTGGACACATGACCATGTGTTGTGTCATTTAAAAAAACTTAGGTTGGCTTCTGCATTTTGTATAGAGCAAGCTGAGTGGCAGTTGTATTTCCTGACTTGTTGTTGAATCTCTTTTAGTTACTGAAATTTATTGTAAATACTATTATAAACTACATACACTACAGAAAATGTTTCGAACAGAACATTTGGATTATTTGCAGGTAAGTTCAAATTGATACTAGTAAATAATGAATGGAAAAATGGTTTCAATAAATATGCCTGTATGTTTTAACAAAATAGGGTTTGGATAAATTATGATTTATTATTACGTTCTTGTCCCATCCACTCATAGCCACTGTAATATCTACACAAAGTTATCGATCACGAACCATGAGTTATAATTTTTTTTGTTGTCAAGTAATACACAAATAGTCACAACTTTTGCGAATTTAATTTACTGAAATATTTTCACTGTGGCATAAACACGAATGACGAAACAGAACAAACAATAGGGTTGTTTTACAACAATAATATTTCTGCTTGGCTTAACTTCGTGAAGGTGGCTCTAAGTTTTCAACTTGACTGTATTGTGTGAGCCAAAGTAAACTGGAACTTGATAACCATAATAATGTTATGTTATTCTAACTGCTTGTGCGTAAATATATGTAGACTCGTAATAATGTGTAACCAAATCTTAACCTATCCAGATTGTCAGTGATTTCGAAGGTTTCTTTTGACGAGACGAGGTGTAATGCGTGGTTGTAAGCATCATACCTACCTAAAACAACACAGTGTCTTGCAGCTATCGGAACGTAAAGAGCCTTGGGACTTTTTATGTTAAGTGCTAGGTAATTATTGGTCACTAGGACCTTGCACTGAAACACGCTTATAGCCCCCCAGAGATATAACATATTTTATCAATAGCCCCTGTAATTTCTCTGGAAACATTGCCCTCAAACCGGAACACAGTAATGTTTGCACATTACTGCTTGTCGGTATAATAACTGGTAAAGGTGTGGTACTTCCCCATAAGGACTCTGCAAAGAGTCCTACCGATACAAGATAGTATTCAAATCTAGTATGATCATTGATTTGCTACATGTTTGATTTGGGTTGTATCGTTCATGCGACATAGATTCAAGGAACATTCGTTGTCTTTCATTATAATTATGTCATTACACAATTTAAAAGTAAAATGTCCAAATCACTTCAAGTATGACCACTGAAATATTTTTCAAAGTAATTATTACCTTGGAAGACTCCGATTATTGCTGATTCGTTCATTCATTGTTACCAACTGTTATTGTCTAAGCAACAAAGGCATTTACCTCGTCAATAATCATCCAAATTACTGTAATTGCCCTCCCTATTATGTTGTTTTGATAAAAGATCCCATAGTATTATTATTATTTCGTTAAATTTATTTAGTGTCATCATTATAATGAAATCTTGGCATTGTGATTTTAAAAAATATGGTGACTTTTTAATTCATTATTTAAGAGTACATTAACTACCTACCTATATCAATAACTTTATTCAAAATCATTGAGATAATATAAAAAAGGAATTTGTCTAAAGGTATAACTCATATGTTTTTTAAACAAAATACTAACGTCTCAACTAACAAATGAATATCAAATACTCATTGAAAAATTTGATTTATTAATAAATTTAATTATAAATAAATTTAGATTAATGGATATTTAAAACATGCACGCTTGACCGCTTTTTTGTTTCATCCGTTATACTATTAGACATATTTGTATTTTTTTTGCGTAAAACGTAGGATATATGTAAAAATAAAAAAATGTATTTTTAGTCTCTGCCAAGAAAAGTATAATTCTATAATTCGAAGACTCATGATTGTGTGTGTATCAAGTAAATAATAACTATCTAGTAAATTCTTGATTTTAGTAAAGATTTAATATTTTAATACAATGGGAGCAAAACCAGTGAATCATACCTGCTAACTTTCTGATCTGGGATGTTTTAGTTCAATGGTTTGGACGAAAACTCACTGAATGTCGTCTAACTCAACTCGTTTACTTTAGATAACTGGGAACATACACAAAAATAAACAAGTTTAAACGACTTGGCACATGAAAGAAATTGTTTCAACCGACGCTGATTAGGTAAATTGTCCTTTAAATTTAGATCTTTCCGATGAACACAATTACGGTACTACGGAAGGGTATGTGAGTCAGTAAGGGTTTGAATTCTCTAGATTCCGGATTATAGAATGGAATCATGTATACATTTGAAAACATTTAGTTTCATCCAGCTACGTCATTTTTTTAAACCTCACATAGGAATTAATCGAGACCACGCGATAAATCATTACTTAACTAAAGAAATTATAGACGGAAGTCTTCCCGTTTGCAGATGAGAAGATCATTTTTTGTAGTCTTCTCGTGACTACAGTCTTTGTCGCGTTGCTAAAACTTCGGAAAGTAATCAAGTGATAGTTTGGACATAGATTCCTAGGACCTAGAGTCCTCTGTAATGTTTTAAATTTGAGTTAAAATCGTAAAAATTTAAAAGCCAAATAGGGATAAAATACCTATATGCCTTGGTGTAGCGTTAAATATATATTGTACACTTATATAACATTAGAGTTAAAATAAATATGATCAAATTACGTACAAAAAAAAAAATAACTACCTACGTTTTTTGCTTTTGCCAATATGACGTAACTGAACACGTTTTATGTTCAAAGAAAAAAAATCAGTTCAGTGATCTATTAACATTAAAAACTCCATCTGATTCTTCCTAAATATAAGCCTACGTTTTTTATGAGTCACTCCAGTCACCAAGTGTCTTAGCTTTTATGTTCCTGATTTTCCGACCGGAAGTCTTCTGTTGACGTCGCAGAATCTGAAAATATTAACGCGCAACACAAAGTCGGAAAAGTCCTTTTATCCCCGTCTGTGCCTACAAAATCTCGCGTATCTCGGGAAATCGCTCGTGCGTGAGACGAAAGCAAACAAAATACAGAAACAAAGATGTATTCTTCGAACTTACCGAGATTATCGGCGCGATATAAGGGGAATATGGCGACCCAAAGCACTACCAGGAGACCCGTTTTCCTCTTCATCTTGCGTACACGTGTATAAACTGTCAATATGACACGCACAGTTCACTGAGCACCGTGATTTCGGTTCGAGTAAGCATCGTCGGGGGCTGGCTTATTTACCGCAGTGGATGGGGTAATCTGTAACAACATGGTAATGCTTAGATCGCGTTAATCAATAGCGAACTTAATCTCAGTCGTTAGAACAATGTCACGTTGAGGGTCATAGAACTTTGTATTGCTTATTATTCATGCCTATAAATCTAGAAATAATTAATTAAAAAACTGTACAATTATTGTAATGTACGTGCAATTCTGGTGAGGTTGTGTGACAATTTAAAATTAATTAATATATGGTTATAGATTTAAATAAGACAAATATATATCCACCAATAAGCTCTTGGCCAAATAGCCATTTGAGGTGGCATTGCTATTGCAATATTAATTATTGTTAATCAGTGTAAATAATAAATTGTCAATCAGCATGCATTAGTTATATTGTTTGTTTTGGAATTTAATAACTTGTATACGTGAAATTTGAAATTTTCATGTAAAATATTCGGACACCATCATGTCCGATGGCACAGAAACAGAATACAAAAATAAATGCTTATTTTTGGTATTCTGTTTCTGTGTTGTATTTTTGGTATTCTGATATGGTTTTTGATATACTATCAATAAATCAACACCAGAGATCCTTTTAATTAGCTCCGCTATTTGTGTACGGATAAATATTTATTTTAATATAGTATTTATTGTTTGCCTTCTCACGGACACGGTGGTTGTTGCTGCCAAAATTTCGAGGTCATTAAACAATAATTTAGATCACGATTTCTATGGTATTATCCTTTATTGTTGTAATGCTTTATTATTGTCCTCTGTTTGTAATTATTAGATAAACTTTTCTAAATCCACCCATATCAGATACAGTTGCAATGTGATTTATTATGACGAATGCTTTTACTTTTGTTTCCTTCTCCCCTGAGGCCGAAATGTGAAGTGGGTCATTTCGTTCCGAGGTTTATTGCCAATAAGTAAACACAATCTTTGTTTTACGGATCAACATGGCAACCTTTATCATCGCAGAGCATCAGAAGACATATGTATAAAAAAAGTTTGAAGTTATGTAAGTTATGCGCCTACAGTTGGCAAGCTGAAAGAGAAGTTGGAAATACTCGTAGCCAACCCTAATCAGATTAATACTTGAATATGGCAAGGCTATTATGGATGTGGTTCAAAATTCCCTAAGTACCTTCCCAAACTTATTGAATTTTGAAGTCAACTAAAACAAATTTATCTCCGCATTCCAAAATTACCGACCCAAAGGTTCCATGGGGGAATCAAAATGCTGATAAAATTTATAAGAAATCCAATTCACGAAGAAATTTTAAAGTTATGTAAAACTAAAAAAAATACTAATAGAGGCAAAATTACTTACGCCGATTAATGAACTTTCAGAGTCATGTTGTAATGAGGACTTCTTTATCGGATTGTTTTACTGTTAGGTCAGATTTTATTAAATAAAACAATGTGTGATCGTTGTTTTAAAACACAGCATAATCTGAAATAGCATTCCAAATTATAATGCCGGTACGTTAATGTAAAAATACAGCAAAATATATGAAAATAAGTAGAAGAAAAAACGAATATATTATTATTTCATTATTATTTCTCGTATCGATGATGCTACTTTATTTTTATATGTATCTTATCTATCTTAAATTATCTAGTTCCTTAGTGTTTGAAAATTCATAATTGTTTTATGTTCACAATATTAATTCCAATGGAAAATATTTAAAACTTAGATTAATTAAAACAAACTAATTAAAAAAAATACGTAATTTTATTTAAGTATTATAATTTAAAGTAATAATAGAGATGAAAATACATCAAAAGCAAGCTTCGCTACCATATTTGAAATACTTTTGCATTTATTGATTTTACCTTAATCAACAAATCCGAAAGAAATAACTTCATAAATACTTCAACAAATTGGAAACACGCATAGCATAGTGCACAACACATCCTGTAATTCATAATAATATAGTTATTTAAATGCACTATTTATGTTAATTTTGCGCAATGTATCTTCGGAAGCCAGCTACATTCCCCCAATGTACAAACTACACACATAAAATACCACTAGACATTCTTAGTATTAAGTAGTTTAAGATGTAAATTAAGTGGAACGCATAGAACAAGGGTGGCTAGTGCATTGCAAGTTTTATTACCTTTGAGGTTTTACTTCTGACTAATATCTAATAATAATGGCTGAGGTCTGCAAACCGAGAGTGAATCAGGTTCAACTAGGTAAGCACGCTCCATCGTAAACCGTATCGTTGCTTAAAATCAGGAGAGATGGTGGTCGAGTGTACACCTATAATATAAAAAAAGTTCATACCACAAATACTGTGCAGACTGTGCAGACAATAAATTAAACTCATAAGTTACAGTGATGATAAAACTAGTCTTTAGCTATTGCTACTTCATCCATATTCTACTAAAAGCTTGGTCTTGCTCTATTTATTTCTGCATCTTCCAGAATCACTTAATCACTGTGCTGTTATGTGGCAGGCATGTTGCTTACCATCAGGCACATGTCTTTGCTGATCTCATCACTCTATACTAAAAAATATGTAGGTAAAACTGCGCATGGCTGCTAGGTAATTATTCTGTAATCTCACTTCATATCTATTAAGGCTGTGGTTGTTTAATTTCAGTATAACTCACTCAAGATGAGTGCCAAATGTGTCAGTGCCACATCTGGCGCAAAAAACTGCAGTTGAATTCAGGTTACATTATGCTCATCATAAAACTATTTTTGCCGTGTAAAATGATCATTACAAGGCGATCATCGAATGCACAAGTCAGTTGTCGAGTGGTGGAATTCCACTATGACGATAAGCCTAAAACTTCTTTCATCAATTAAATCAGATGAACCGAGAACTTAAAACAGCAGAAACTCAAATCAAATAGTTTGATACGCAAGTACCAAACAAGTTTGTAAATGAACGTTGGACATTATCAGATGAATACGAAATTTTTAAACCAAATAACATGTTTTAAACCATACCAAAACATATTTAAAAATAACATTTTCGCATCAGATACAATTTTAACGTTCTTTACTTAAGCTAGTATTATAATCACATACCTACACAGGATATTTGATATTGATTTAGCTAAAAGTTTAGAGATAAATAATTTTGTAAACTTATATTTTCCAAAAAATACGGCACATTTATTATGATTAAGTTTTGAACAGCTTGTAAGCTTAAGTTTTGATTTCCTCTTTTTTGTGTGTATTTATTACAGCCACAAACGTACTCAATAATAATTAAACTAACCGCAAATAAACAAATTAACTAAAAATAGAGCCGTTGTATAAACAATATTGTGTTCAAAATTCTCATTTAAATAATTATAAAAGCAAACAAAACTTCTGTCTACCAACAATAATCATTAGTTAAACAGAACAAAAGGTATACTGTTTTAGAATGTCCTAGAAATTAGTTTTAGGATGTTTTTCAGCGCGTACCACAAAAACTTTCGAGGAAAAGGCTCTAGGGTTTTCACAGTAACGCAAATACAGGATAGGGTAAGTTGATTAAAATTTTATGCTTACTTTGTTAGCTCTATACTAAAGTAGGATCTAACATCCGCTTCTGAAAATTTTATGATTTTGTTACGATAGACATTTAGGTCGCACTTCCATAAACAACGGAGGTACACTTAAAAATAATGAAACAAGGTATAGGCGAGAATCAGGCAATAAGGATTTTACTATCTAAAACTATTAGTACCCGCGGTATTTCTTGCGTGGCTAGTTCCGTTTTCGTTATTTTGATGCGATAAGAAGGACTCTATATTTTATGCTATCGCAAACTTTAATCTGAAGACAACGAGCAACACGGAAGGGAGTAGGCATACACAGCGTTCCCCCTCTGTCAAAGTACAAGTCCACGTGGACCATGGAGTTTGATAATATACTGTGGCTGAGGGCGGGGCTAGATTTGTGGATGGTGCATTATTTTTATGTGTTAGTGATTTGGCTGTGTGGGTATGATCGGTACAGGTATGTTTTGTATGCCTGCCTGTGCCTGCTAGTGTGCAACTTTCCCTCTCCCGCAAGAAATGACAGAAAGATTTGAACAATATTTTTTTGGCTAAGGCTTTCCCTTCCGTGCTTGCACGGAAGATGGAGTTGCTCGATGTTTGAAGATATATTCTGCGTTTCAATTCTCTAAGTAGATCTATTAAGGGCGTGTGGGCCGTAATTTTGAATTTTTAAAACAACTTTAAGACCTTTAAAATAGTGTATTAAACTCTGAAAAAAATATATGTATTAGTTAAGGATCTAATCTAGTGCAATTCGCAGTCAATAACACGATTTAATGAATTTTACTTGATAGAAAAAAATCCCAAAGTTACCCCTTTTCAAAAAGTTTATTCAAGTTTATGACTAAACTAATGATTTTTTTTACTAAATTTTTGTACTCAACGAAAGCCACTAAAAAGTTATAGATGCATTCGCAGTGTTTGACTTGATAAAAAGTATCAGTTATTCACTATGTTTTAATATCTACCATATATATAGCGCGCCGTTCGGCAAGCCTGATCAGTCGCGTTTCGGCGCTCACGGACGACGGGCCTGTGCTTGATTTTGCAATTTTGACAACCAATAAATTTTAAATATTACGATCATAGTGCCACAGTATAACAATATCAGTAGGTATTACTAGTGAAGCACGCTATGATCTTGATTTTTGATACCATTTTCATTGGAATTGCAAATAAACGCTGAAACTAATAAGTACGCCGTTTACTTTATCTTGTAGACCAATAGGGGAGTCTCAAAAAACTGACGTCGATAACACATAAGTAAAAAATTCAATGCGGATGCAATGGAAAATAGATAAGTATCGGTAAAATATTCGTCCGTCAAATCAGAGATCGGGATAAGGAAATAATGAGAGGAGAAATCCCCTGCGTAAATCCCCTAATATAAATGCAAGTTAGGTATCATTTATGATTGCCATTGCCATGCCATTTAGGTTTTTTTTTTTTTTTTTTTTTTTTTAACTTTTATAGGTTTACACTTGACCGCCATCTCGCCTGATGTTAAGCGACGATGCGGTCTACGATGGAGCGTGTTTACCTAGAAGAAACCGATTCACTCTCGATTTGAAGACACCAAGATTATAACTATCGGGGAAAACCCACTCAGGCAACTCATTCCACAGCTTAGATGTTCTTATCACAAACGTAGAGTCAAACCTCTTCGTCCGTGTCTTTGGAATATCCACCATGAAACGGTGCCGCTTCTTTGAGTTCCGAGAAGTACGATAGAAAAAAGGGCAAGGAGGTATTAGATCATGCAGATCAGTTGCACACTCTCCGAAGTGTATCCGATAAAAAACCGATAAGCTAGCAATCTTGCGGCGATGTTCAAGACTTTGAAGTCTTTTTCGCGCTAGAATGTCTTTGCCTATGAGCCTCTTGGCACGCCTCTCGATCGATTCCAGAGCCTCAAGCTGATACTTAGCCGATCCATCCCAAAGGTGCGAACAGTACTCCATACAAGAGCGAATCTGTGCTTTGTATAACAAAAGTAATTGTTCAGATTTGAAGTACTTTCGCACCTTTGAGAGGACACCTAGTTTTTGGCAGCTAATTTAGCCTTGGACTCGATATACGAGCCAAAGTTGAGCGTAGAAGTTAAGGTAACGCCCAAAAGCTCAAGATGATCAGTAACCGGCACGGATACACCTCGAAAAGTAGGAGTCAGTTCAAATTGACTCCTTTTGCGGAGAACAGACACGCCTGCGTCTTTCCCTCGTTAAACTTGGCCAGATTGGTTTCGCCCCATTCAGAGACTTCCTCAAGGGCCATGTTCAAACGATCGATCATACTCTCTCTCAGTACCTTAGTATGCTGTCCACTGGCTCTCGCGCTAGATATGTAACTCTCTACAACGGTGCTATCATCTGCGTACCCAAAGATACCGGGCTTCAACAGATCGTTGATATGTAGCAGAAAAAGCGTCGCAGAGAGTACCGACCCTTGAGGGACTCCGGCATTGATAGCCATTCGATCCGACGAGCAGCCATCAATGACAACTCGTATGGATCGATCCCTCAAGAAGTCCGATATCCACGCAATAAACCCTGAAGACAAACCATAACTGGACAGCTTGCTAATAAGGCCATCATGCCAAACCCTGTCGAAAGCCTTCGAGATATCCAGGGAGACTGCAAGTGCTTCCCCATGTTTCTCGATAGCTTCACTCCAGATGTGGGTGACATACGCTAGAATATCCCCAGTGGACCGGTTTCGGCGAAACCCGTATTGCCGGTCACTGAGGAGGTCATTAGATTCTAGGTACATCAGGAGCCTGTGGTTTAGGACACGTTCCATAGTCTTGCAGAGTATGGACGTGACCGAGATGGGCCTGTAGTTGGCAGGGTCAGCACGACTACCTTTCTTGGGCACAGGTTGCACGTTAGCAAGCTTCCATGATTTCGGTACTTGCCCAGAATGGAGAGAGAGCCTAAACAGGCGCGTCAGTACAGGAGACAACTCAGGTGCACAAGCCTTCAATACTAGGTAAATTCTTTGGTAGTAAGGTACTTAGAACTTGGAAGAAAAGTCCTCACATACAGATTTTACCACTTTGGAAGAGACTCTTGCGCAAACTATTCAGTTTAGAAAAAAAATGTTAGGAACTTCAATACAATTTTTGAACACCTATCCATAGATACACGTATGGTTTTGATAGATTTTTTTTTTCCAAGTTTGTAACACCACCAAAATTTGTTGTTTTTTCTTTTTTTGTATGAAAATGGTAATATTGTTCATACTCGTAGAATACATGTACTTACCAAGTTTTAATAGTATACTTCTTATAGATTCGGAGAAAAATGGCTGTCACACACGGATGGACAGACATTACGTATATTTTAAAATTTGTCTACGAATCCCTAAAAACCCAACTTCGTTCATTTAAAATGAAATTTAGACACTCGACCAAATTTGATAAGAAACCTTTTAGGCAGTAAAATTACTCGTAGAATTTAACTCTCTACTAAATTTCCGATTCGTATTTTTTATACAAGGTATAGAATCATTTCCTGAGCATAAAATTACAAAATAATAACAAATCCAGGTGGAGCTTCAAGCGCCAGATCGAAAAAAAACGTTTTGGTCGATATTCCGAAAAAGTTTATAAAGCCTATTATTATTGTAGAAAATAAAATTTCCCATCTTTTGTTGCCAGTAAACTTTTTTTTTTCGAACTTACCAATTACGATTTATTATGTCCAATTTAATGGTAACAATGTAAAAAAATTATAAGTGAATTCTGTTCCCAGTAGCATAAACATGTCTCTTTTTACCGGAATGGAAGAAGGGTTATGTTTTTCGCGCGTATCTTTATATTTGTAAAACTTTTATTTCCACATATCTTCCAAACGGCTGGATGGATTTTGGTAACTAAGATATTCTAAGACTAGTCTCATTCGCCAAGTGTCCAGATAGATAGATAGTAGGTAATATTTTTTTACGTGTATTTTTTTTTTGTAGTCGGGGTTTTTAAATTAAAGTTATTCTATCATATTGCTCGTTGCTCGAATAAACAGCACCATTCATCATCATGATTGAAGAGTTGAACGAAGAGTTTGGTCTCCACTTTTGTAATAAGAACAACTAAGCTGTGAAACGCATTGCCAGAGTGGGTTTTTGTCGAAGGTTCGAACCTTGGGGTTACGAGGTACACTGTGTTTGTTTCTATTAGAGAAGTAAGTTCCATCGTAGACCACATCATTTTCATCCACTATTATCGGCATCATCGCAACTGTATCATTAAATGGGTTATAAATCGTAAACGGTAATTTTTACAAAAAAAAATTACTAGCAACAAAAGATGCAAAATTTTATTTTCTACAATTATTGTCAAAATATATAGTTTCCAAAATATCGGCTAAAACAGTTTTTTTTTCAATTGGCATTTGAAGCTCTGTGTGTGTGAGCAGCCTGGATCTGTGAGCATTTTGTAATTTTATGCTCAGTAAGTGATCTTTACCTGATAGAAACAAATTGGTTTAGAGATTTAGTGCAAAGTTGACCCAAAAACCTTCTATTTTTACTGGCCTTTCATTACGTTTCAGCATTTTTTTTAAAATTTTTGACGAACTTGTGAATTATTAGGAAACATTTTAAAAAGATGCATGAAATTGGAAAAGCCGTTCTCAACTTATAGTGTAACCATAAAAGAAAAGGTTGAGTTTTGTATACCTACGAGTATAGATAAATTTAATATTTCTTCGTTTATATAGCAACAAAACTCTTATCATAAACAAACAAACATAAACAAATCTTGAACAAAAAATGGGTTTTAATTACATAGTCCAATATTTTAATGTAATTTCTGCACTGTGGCACCGATTCCGCGGTCGGTGACGGTCGCGAGAACAAGACAGCGTTAAATGCCTACTTTGACAGAACTACCTGGCCTTAAGTATAATCCCACTAATATAATACATGGCAAAGTTTTGATGTTTATGTTTATATTTAATTAAATTTTCGTCTGGATAGCATGTAATATGCTATATACTATGCATGTTATATCGCATGTGTGACTCAGAGGCCAGGCTGACGACGAACGTATGCAACGATTCGCGCACCGTATTTCATTTCCCGCATATATTCGTATTTCATCAAAATATTGCGTCCTAGGAGCGAAGAAATGGAAACAAATCGAAGATTTTTAACAATTTTTATTATATGCTACAATTGAACCAATAAAAAAATAGTTGTAATATAATAATTATAATTTACATAAAAGTATTATGTTTTTATTAAAACTTTCGCTGAGATATTAAACATAATCGTTTCCATTTATGCATGAAGTTGTAACTGACTAATGCTATAAACAAAGCAATTTTCCCGTTTTAGTATGTAGCGTTACACATACGAAAATTCTAAATTACAGTACTTTTGTAGTAATGTGAATTATAGCTAAATCTTTTTGGGGAATTGCCACAGGTTTGTGTAATTGTTTTATCGCTAAGCAGGAATATTGAACATTACTGTGCAGTAAAGGGCGGCAGTAACTTGAACTCTACATTTTGAAGTAGCTGCGTGTCACTGATTGTACCTACGTGGTACTTACTGTTGTTATTGTTTATCTTGCATGACTTACCACTAGACGTACGTCTTGGTTGTCCCATTACTTTATAAAAAACAAAATTAAAGCGAAGGATCAAAGGTTGACTGAAATAATAATCTAAAGCCAAACTGGAATACAAAGAAATGCCAATAACAGAAAAAAATGTTAATAACCAATCGCGAATTTGCGAAAAGTCCCACTTCGCATAAAGATATCGAGCAATTGACACGGTTTGTGCGAAAATTCGGTTTTCTTTACGAACTTCGAAAAGGCCAAGAAAGTTTTTCGTTTATATTTGACATTTGGCTATAAGTTGGCAGGGTTGCGACTTTTGGTATCTTTTGATAGTTTTCTTTATATTTCGGTATAATTTACATACCCTCTTAAAACAGCGTAAAAACTTTTTTACGGTAATCGCATATTTTCAAGGAACAGACATTTTTTCCCGTAAGTAGCCTTAAAGCCTTTTGTAACTTAGCCGGCAGCGTAAACAGGAAAATGATAAAATGTTTCCTATATTCGACATTATTCACCGTTCTTTTTTTTTCTAAGAAAACTCCCAAAACAATAGACTAGACGTAGTGTAAGGATATATTTAGCCAGTAAATCTTCTCCCCCCAACCTACTCAAAGTCCTTGATAGAAAAACATTAACATAAATAATTTATATTGTCATCGAATATATTTCGTCTCAGAAAAAGCGAGACGCAATAATGATAAAGATAAAGTATCCGAGACTATTTTAACAGGAAGATATTTGTTATTAGTTCGTTCTTAAATCAAGGGCAAAGTTTAGTCATAATTCTTTTGTTTCTCAGCTATGGTTAGTTTTCGTAAGTCTTGGTATAGTTTAGTTTGAGCATGCACCATTATGATATATTTCATTGTGATATGTAGTTGATGTAATTATGGTAGGTATCTATTTAAGTTATATTCTGGTATGTACTCTTTAAGCTTGTGGTATTTTTAAGTTTACATAATAGTATTATTTTATCTAATCTTTGTCACAATATGACACCTATTAGCACCTGATGGTAAGCATTACGTCTGTTTATGGTGTACTGTATTACTATAGTATCACTCAGCTCTTTAAACGTGAGAACTTCACACCACTACCTAGTATTTACTGTACTGCACTGGTTACACAGATATATAAGATGGGTTTTCTTATGGCCCTGTTTATTTCTCTGGAAACATTGTCTTAAATATATCATTTTTAACAGCTCATGAAGGAATGACATGACATCAATGCAAACACAATTTCTTTTCAACAGTTCTCTTTCTGAGTTATTCACAAGCTTTCAGCAGATACAGAAGTACGAGAAAATATGTTATTTTATAATACAATTTTCTTCAATAATACACTACATTTCAATTAATTAAGTTCTTAAAACTTGACGGAGTAACATATCTCAATTCAAATCTACTCTTTTTCACTTCTTTTCTTCTTTTTACTTTCTCTTTATATTTATCTGTCTGATATATCCACATACAATACTTCAGCTTTATAAATATTAACACAATATACCAAACCAAAATTACTAAATTCTGATTTACCAAAGTCGATATCTACAAGGACGGAATACATTACGCGAGTGTGTACAATACAGATGACCTATCATTCATTCACTTTTCACTTGTGTTTTGGCACACGATCAGAAACTTGTTATAGATTGTCTCACTGAATACATTATGAGTTGATGTTTGCTGGAAGAAATGAGATTGGGTTATCTAGGATCAGAGTTTATAAAACAAATTCTTTGTAAAAACAAATAGTATGTACCTACCCACGAAGTAGAAACCAAAAGTACAAAACAAAAGATTATACATAATTTGTACTGAGCCAGTACAATGTCCCACTTCAAATGAGGCGAGGCGTACTAAAGCTCGGCCATACATTTGAAGTTCCGAGTAAAAACATGACATTTGGCGTTATTGCAGTACAATTACAGTCTGAACTCTGATTGATGACATACTAATAAACAATAGGTATCGGAAAGTTTGTAAGAAGGTAAATAAAAAAACCAAATATATTTAGAAAAATTAAAAAACTAATGAATAAAATTACAATTTAAAAATAATATTTGCGTGACTTTGCTGCCACTGAAGCGGTTTCTTCTTTCCGCAGACATGTAATGTTATTGTAAAATGACGCACTATTGTAATTTGTAGCTTGCGTCTCGCCCCCTCTCTATCTACGTCCTAAAGTTTTACGAGGACGGAGAGTAAGTCACGCGGCTTCGCGACTGCCGCGACATTCAATTTGAAGTAGTACAATATAAAATGTTGAGCCGCTCTTACATCTTGACGTCATGTACGGGACAAATTTACCGCCTCTTGTATGTCCTACTCAAGACTAATACATAATATAAAATAGACATAAGGTAGATTAGCTTAACAATAACTGAGTTTTTTTTTAAATTTCAGGTTGGGACATTCTGTGCCTAAAAGAACATGAAAGACTGTGAACTGTACAATGATAAATTTAGAAAGGAACAAAATTGAAAAACTTAATAAATTTGGCCTTAATATCATGTAGGATGTTTGAGTTTATGAAGAAAGAGATGTTACCAGTGCTTTTCAGAACTGAAGATTTAGAGAAATAATTGATTTGGAATTACCGAAGAAACTAAGCAGACATAAGGTGATTTGAAATATATGAACCGTAGCATCATTTTTTGAGATATAAAACAGCTTACATCTCCGGCAAAAGGGTTATAAAATCTAACTTGAGAAATACAAGTTAGTACTTACTACATAGTAAAATAAACACAAAATTTTAATCAGGGACGTCTAAAGTCAGATTATGCTACCAAAATAAAATTAATGCCACCGACTATACATACGTATAGCGTATTACTATTGTACTGTTGACTTGATTAACTAGCATTATTAGGCTTACTATTTTGATTGCAAAGTGGGTGGCAAATTTTAATCCCAGTTTGTCCATAATAGTCCCCAGAACAACAAACTAGCATTTATTGACACATACAAATGTAAAACTTTGTAGTTCCTTTCTTTGCGATGAGTCCGACAAACTTTCCAATACGAATATTTTACGATGCTGCTGTGTTTTGTGAAAAGTGACTAAATTTTAACAAAATCTGTATAAAAAAAGCTATGGAGTCATGGCAAATCAGGATGCAATTTAACCAGTCAATTAATAAAAATAATCTTAAATTCAAGACAAGATGAACGGTTAAACACAATTTAAATAATTTTCTCATTTAACAATGAATACACATAAAAGCCTTAAAAAGTTCATTTCCTCCGACATAATTACAAGCAAGTTTTAAATACCGCAACCCTTCCTGTAATGCTTCTTTAAACAAAGCAGGATAACCAACATAAACAAAACAATGGATGTTTAAATTAAATTTACACTTCGTGTTAAGGAATCATTTGTAAGGTGTCTAACATTAAAACGCTTGTTATGAAGGACCTGAGCCTGGAATAATGGTTTTTTGTTTGTTTCGTAGGATGTGGAATTGAAGGGTCTGTTATTAGTTTACTTTTTTTATTACTTACTACCAACTAAGCCACCAGGCCAGCTAGGATGTTCGAATGTTTGTTGCTCAATCACGTCGTAACGCATAATCGGATCGAACTGAAATTGAATACAGTTAGATCATAGTCTGAAAACACATAGGCTACTTTGTATCCCGGGAAAATAACGGGAATGACAGCAACGGGAACTACGCATTACTTTTCACTTTACTGTAAATCAAATTTACCCTTATTGTGAATTTTCAAAAGTTTATTGATATTTTCAATGACACCGCCCAATTTCTACGTTAGAAGTGTCCAATTCTATGAATAAGTGATGTATTCTACATTAGCAAGTTGTTCTGTATTTTAACCGAATTCTATGAAAGATCTCTCGAATCTCTCAATTCGGTAGTTTTTTTTTGTTTTTGTAAAAGTTTACACTCTATATTGAAGCAATGGTACAATATTATCTAATTAGTTTGAAAAACTTGGTCTATATGTATGTAGATAGTAAATAAATGTCTGAATAACTAAGTAACAATATCTTTAGCCTGATCTGTCACTCTCAGACACCAAGAGTGTAACCATCGGGATAAACCCACTCAGGCACCGCATTCCATAGCCTAGATATTATTAATACATAATTAGAGTCAACTACAAGTAGTCTGATAGAAAAATAGGCAAGGTGGAATCAGATCGCCCAGATCAGTAGCGCACTCAGCGAAATGTAATGGATAAAAACCGACAACCTTAATTTTTATGTTTTTGTTCACACATTTAATGCCAATGGATATTACAATAGCAGTGAAGTGCAATCCTATAATTGTTAAAAAAGACGAAATAGCTAGAGGTGCAGATGGGATTAGTACCCACGACCTAGACGTCTAAGCTATTTCTACGAAAAACGTAATTTCGAAATAAACTTGCGGTTTTCCTACTCCGATTCTACTTCGATCCGTCGCTTGCTCCGTTTAAACGTCAAACAATGTTCGGTTGGACGAAACGAAGTAGAACTGGAGTAGGAAAGTCGCGAGCTTATTTCAAAATTATGTTTTTTTTGTTGAGAGAGAAATGACGTCCTGATTGTGAAATAGAGCATTCTCACCACTAGACTTCTGCGAGTTCCACGACTGATTTCAGCAACAGATTATTCAGAAAAAGTTGAATATTATATCAAATTAATAGTATTACCAAAGTTTTTGACGGTAAAGTGATAAAAAAGTACGTAGAAGCACATGAACGCAGGCTTCATCATCATGTGAATGTCGAGGCTATCCAGCTCCTTGATAACACGGACACAGTGAGGAGACTTAAAAGAATAAAACCTTTTGAGTTAACATAGTGTAGTGGCAGTGCAATACTAAGTGCTTATATAAAACAATTAATGTACTAAATAAAGTGAAATAAGTGATTTCCCCTTAACAGAGTCAAAAAGAAAAGTGCTCATGGACACCTTCTTGTTTATAAACTATGTAGCAATTTAAGTTAGATATAAATTACTCATTAGCCTAGACTTAATAAATTAGGCTAGATTGTAATAGGTATTAGGATCCAAGGAAGCTTGGTGAATAAATTAAAAAAAAATCAAAGTTTCAAAATATGCTATTATACTCGTTGTATGTTTAAAAAAAAATCTGTTCAATATTTTGTATATTTCTACATGAACAAACCCTATGTTTCTTTTTTCATTTTTATCTAGACACCGTTGAAATGCTGATAGATATATTCTTCCAGAAACATTTCGTAATAGCAAAGATTTTTAAGATACTATACCTTTAGATATAAATAAGGTACGTAAACATAACCAAACTGAAAAACCGTAAGTGCTAAAAGCGTCTAGTGAAGCGAATTGAAATCCCAATTCCCACAACAAAACAAACATTTACATAAGAAAAAGGTGCATCTCAACCCCTCTCTCTGTTATGGTACGACAGTTCTGGTAATTCCCAGAGGATATTTAGCAAGCTACAGGAGAAACTTTTAGGAAAAACTGCCAGATGCTTACTGACGCTTAAAATAATAACACTAATATTATAAAAGAGAACGTTTGTGTCTTTGTAAGTGTGTATCTACGTATGTATCTTTGAAATTAGAAACGTGGTCATTTTATTACCTAGATTACACTTCGACTATTATACGATATCGAATTTATACTATTAATTTGGCGAGTAAAAGTTGACGTAAAAAACTCTGATCAGCAGCCACACCGTGGGGTGAAACTAGACCAGGTAATCAACTCAAAAAACTTATTCTGTATTTAATTTTATTCAAATGCGTTCAGCGATTACTGAATTACATAGGAAGAAACCTACAGACCAAAACCATTGTCGTAGTTTTTGTAAGTTTCTTCGCAACTCTTTTATTTATAGATCCATTTTTCTTTTGATAATACATTGAAATTAAACCAGAATTATGATTGTAACCTAAAAGTCTTTAAAAGAACTGCGTGCGTCAAGTCTTTTCAAAAGGAAAGTTCTCTGTAATACGAGCAGCGTGTAGGAAGCAACGGCTCCTTGAGAAATTGCAACACAGGGTACTTGTTTTGTTCTGGCAGCATTGCGCATTTAAAGTTCTTGAAAGTTTTGAAGAATGACGTCAAGCAAGATTTTACACAAAGACTCATAGAACGCTGTTATCTTCCTCACTCAAAACTATCCTTCTTTTTAATTACATAGAGTGTTGGGAGAAGCAAGAGCTGGAAAACAAAGCCACACAGAAAGCTATTCATAAACAGCCCACGAAATGTTCGAAGTCAGTTAAAAATGAATGTTTGTATGTACGAGTATGTGCTTTATAAAACCATAAACTATGCATTTGGTCATTGTAATGTTTTCGAGTGAAGTTGTTGTGCGTGAGCCAAAGACGGTTTCCGAGTTAGTACTGACAATTTTCGACAGGTGGCGTAGCAACGCGTGTATGTAGTTTTTATATGTTTTTCCAGTAATTTCTCGGAAAACATATTGTACATATGTGCATAATACCGCGTTCAATAAATAACTAGCTAAAAAAGATCTATTAATAAAAAAATATTGTAGTGGTAGGGCTCTTGGCAGAGTCCGCCTGGGGAAGTATCTCACGTTTTTCAGTTATTCTACCGCCGAGCAGTAATGTGTGAGTATTACTGTGTACCGGTTTGAAGGGAAATGTTTTCAAAGAAATTACAGGGCTTAAAGATATAAGATCTCTGGGCGACGAGCGTAGTGCAGTGCTAGGTAATGATTTGGGCTCTTCATGTTCCAATAGCTGCGTGTCACTGTGCTGTTATGTGGCAGGCATGTTGCTTAACATCAGGCACATGTCCTGTTCGTCTCGTCACTCTATTTTAACCAAAAAAAGTAGCGGAAAGAGTATAAGAAAAATATATATATCGTCGTGATGACCCCACCCCATCTCGCCTGATGTTAAGCGATGATTCAATTTACGATAGAGCGTACTTACCCACAAGAGAAACTCGCTCATTTGCATCTAAGCCCTTTTCACGAAATACGCTACATAAGCTATTTACAACAACATCGATAGGCGAAATAGTGAGATACAGTTAGCTACTTATATAGTGGCATGAAAAATCGTTACGACCAATAAGAATTTACCTACTAGTACATTACGATAGTTACAAGAAAAGGGTTTGAGAAAACCTTTAGATAGTTTCCTTAGAATCCCAATTGGAATTTACATATTTTTCAAATTGGCTAAAGTTGGCTTAACCAATACATAAAAGCTGTTTTGTGTATTGTATTGGTTTAGGTTAACCATTTAGTCATGAATAATTCTTCAACTTCGACCTTAAAATTATAAAAAGCATCAGAAGTAAGCAAGTCATATTATAATCTTAGATTTAAACTAATATTTTTTTATCTAGGAAATAAATCTTTATGAATTCCAAACGCTATTTGGGGGAGTAGAGTGGATATGTGGGACAGTGGGACCCACCACCATTGGCATACCCACTAAAAGTCCTGGGAGGATTCGTCTGCGCGCTTATTTGTCGAAGCTATGAGAACACTTTCGTACTCGCCCATCCTACACTAAACCAACTTAAACTACCATGGCTTTGTATCAAAATCTTTTAAATATTGTAAAAGATTTTGATACAAAGTAAAAACAGTAAATATTCTTAATAATATAGTCTTCTAATTCTCGTTAATACATATATTTAATATATAAATTAAGAATAATTAAAGAATATTTACTGTTTTTGTGTCATTCTATGCAAAATACTTTTCATAAAAGATTTTTTTTACTGATGCTTAACCAAAAAGTTCCTAGTAATTCTGTTAAATATGATAAAACAAATAAATGTACTCATATAATAAATAGTACGTAAATTAATGCACAATGTAATGAAAGTAAGGGATTGATAACCAAAAAATACTATCTCTTACACCCAGATTAGTGATTGAAGAAACTTTGAATAAATTGATGATATATATTATTTTATGAATAACAATAGTGTACTATATTATATTTAAGCTTTTGCGATTTGAACACATAATTTAAACACATTACAGGATAAACTTAATCACAATCAAAACTGTTATTTAATTACCTCGAAGCTGCGGCAGCGTTACAACTGCCGTAGTCACTAGGAGATTAAATAATAGTTTTAATGAAAAATACTTAAACAATGGTTTGTTTTCATTGATTAAGTCCTGTAAAGTCTTTAAACTAAATATTATTTATACTTGACGACTATCAACATGATTTTCAGCGAAACTTAAAAGAGAAGGTACCAAATCTATCTCGATTTGAAATCCCTTTACTTTACTATTTTTAGATTATATTTAGCTGGGATCACACACTTAGAACGCATTCTTCATTCATACAGTTAAAATGTGTTTTTTTTTTGTTGAGTTTATTTAAATTTGCTCACCCATTTAGGTAATGAGTGCTTGTTTTTTAACCCCCGACCAAAAAAAGGGGTGTTATAAGTTTGACGTCGATGTCTGTCTGTCTGTGTCTGTTGTCTGTGTGTGTGTCTGTCTGTGGCACTGTAGAGCTCAAACTAATGGGCCGATTTCGATGCGGTTTTTTTATTTGAAAGTTCATATCCGTGCGGATGTTCTTAGCTATGTTTGGTTAATACCGATTCAAGATGGCCGCCGCCACAAAATGGCGGACAAAATATTTCTTCACAACCTACCTCAATATGGGTATGAAATGAAAGGGTTTGACTAGTAGAATAGTATACACTATAAGAAAATTCAAATCCAAGATGGCCGCCACCACAAAATGGCGAATTCTTTTTTTTTTTTCACTACTACCTCAATATGGGTATCAAACGAAAGGGCTTGACTAGTAGAACACATTGCACTATGATAAATTTCAAACCTAAGATGGCCGCTTCCACAAAATGGCGAAATACAATTCTTATTTCACAACACCCTTAATATGGGTATCAAATGAAAGGGCTTGACTAGTAGAATATTGTACAGATAACAAATCTGAGGTAGTCGGGGGGTTAATCAAAATGTTTAATTTTGTTCTTGTTAAAGTATAGAGTTACAAGACGAGTAGGACATGTGCCTAATAATAAGAAACACGACTGTTTTAACAGCACAGTATCACGTAGCTATTCGAACATGAAGAGTTAAAATCATTATCTATTACTGCACTGCGATCGTCACACAGAGATACAAGGTGTTTGATATCTATGCCCTGTTATACCTCTGGAAACATTGACCTTCAAACCAGAACACAACGATGTTTGCACATTGCTGCTAGGTGGTAGAATAACGGGGAACTTCCCCAGGTGGACACTTCAAAGACCAAATTAAAAATTATCAACGATGGGATGATAAATAATAATATGTTTTAATGAAACACAGTTATTAAATAATATAAAGTTTAGTCTTTGGTGTGTTATTGTGTTATCAGCGCTAGTAAAGTTTTCCATAAAAGCAGCTGTCATCCTGAACTAAGCAATAAACTAAGTACTTTCTATTCCGAGAAAACACACCTATCACCCTATTCTAGAAAACCGGCTAATTCCGAAGAACGTAACTACTAGTTTATGCCTAGCGGCTAATTTCAACGTTATAATCTAATTAAAGTTATTTATCTATAAAAAATTCATACAAATGTTAAAAGTCAAACACTAAAAATATTAAAGTAGAGATCTTACTTATATCACAAATGTGCAAGTTTATATGCACAATCACAACTAATAATTGAGGAGAAGAACCAAGACGAAATTTGGAACTGAAACTGAATATAATCTGGAATAGCACATAGCATTTTTCAAACCGAAAAAATGCAAAGCTCCATAGAAAATAGCTAAATTCTACGAATAAACTAAACTAAGAGTGTCGAAGTAGGTACCTACTTTGTAAATATAGAAGAGAAGGTAATTAAGCGGAAATTTTGAAATCGAAGCATAGTTTCTTAGAAAATAGCTAAATTCTGCGTGGACAAAATCTCAGACAGATACTACTAAAATTTAGGTAAACACACAAATTAAGTCTGTCGTCGTTGTGTGTGTTGTCTCATGCATGAACTTCGATATGAAAATTAATTGTCATTAAAATTAATTTACAAAGAAATTAAATCAATTAGTTTTCATAAAACTATTGAGCCCAATAGAGTCCAGTTCTGAAGACGAGGAATTACGTATTCCTCGTCTTCAGAACTAATTCATTTGATAAAAAATATTCCAAGCTCTGTGAAAATCTGTAATATATTTCCCGTATTCTATCACAAGCAAAACTAAAATCCTACCGGCACGCTCCATACCAAAAACACATTTTAAAATATGGAAAATATTAACGTGCAATGTTAAAGCTATACTTCTGGAAATGTACAGAAACACTTACTTAAAGTTTAAAAATAAATCAGGGTATAATTACCTCAAGATCCAACAATTAAACACTAATCAGTCTAAAAAAATATTTAAATTAAATAGCAATCCCACATCAATCCTCTCGAAAAACACGACACTATCACAAAACAATATTCATCAATTGAACACTACACATTGTCACTTTCAAAAATGGAATTTTATTTTCGTCTCATTTTGTGTTTTCAGCCAGCACGTTTTACGCGCGAAATACATTGGTTAAAGCGCGGTCTACACGGGCAAACGCTGCAGCGACGCGAGCACGACTGCCTTCATTCAGATCACTCTCGGTACAGATTCCCGCCCTGCGCACACCCGCTACTAAGGTTTCCAATATTTTGATATCGGATTTATTGTTAATTTTGTTAATGTAGTCACCGACATTACTACGAATTTATAATACTGTGATGTGTTTTTATTTAGTTAAGCATCTAGTGCAATATTATGGATAAAACAAGAAAGTAGCGCATGTCACGCATAATATTGTTTATACATGTATAAATGTGCAATTTCAATCATAGTCCTTTGATTGACGTTAGTGATTTGTTTGATAAAATTTTATGTTGATAAAACATATGAAGAGCACAACTTTAAAATGAGATTCTATTTTATATATCTTCTATATATAAAAATGTTATGTTGGTTTGTGTACGCTTTAAAAACTCAAAAAGTTCTGCACCGATCAAGCTAAAATTTTAGAATGATATATAATCCAGATCAAGGATTGTTTTTTATCTATTTTTTGCATTACAATGTGCCACAGCGAAGCGTGGCAGGGTACAACTAGTATATTATAAAAATTGCAACGTATTATTAAGAAAAACAATACAATACAATAAAATATTATTGTGGCTTATTTATTTTTTATCGTCCCATATTCTAATTTATATATTAGCTAAATTTTGCCGTCCATCTATATATTTAACCCAGTCACTGGTTAGTCCAAGTGGTGGTCACGGTGTGGAGGTGGTACTTACTGGCTACCTCTAGCCGCGGGCGTGGTCATAAGATCAGACCTCTCATTACCAACCATCTTAGCCAAGATGCTCGACAGGGAAAGGTCGTGTGGGGTGGAGGACTGACATGAAGCGATAATCTCTCGCTCATACCATGAGGCAGAAGTGGGCGAGCCGGAGGAGTATCCTGACTCACATCCCGTCTCTACTGGAGGGTCTGGGGAATCGTGCGGCACACCACCTAACAAACCCGTTACCCCACTAGGCGAGCACGCAAAGGTAGTGGCAGAGTCGCGGTTGATTTCGAGAGCGGTTCCGTAACTCTACCGCTAAATCACGGCTGGTGAAATGTTTGGGGGTTTTGATAGTTAAAAATACCAAGCATATCCTCCGAAAAAAGGGCAGATCACCTGTATTATTAGCTTATTTCTTGAAAACTGATTTAACTTTGGGTCCAGTTAAGAATGATGTCTGTTTCGTTCAACCGCCACTGGTCCATTTATTGTGAGTGAGACCCGTGGTAGGGGTTCGCGGTCGATCATCGCATCGACAATACCTCCCCAGCGTGATTAATTTAAATGACTCCATCTACATAATCTCTCGAGACACGTGATCGGCGAATGTATGTCAGGAAATATTAAAAAAAAAAGTTGTAATTTGATTGTCTTATTTTATGAGATGGTATTTCTTGAGGATGGGCGTCTGAAATATTAAAGCACAGATTAGAAATTCAGCGGGTTTATTTTGCGTAAGTTCGGTGTTATGAGATATTGAAAATTTGCTATATTGGATCAAAGACCGTCGTCATTACAGATTAGATACAAGTTCTCTTGAAGAACTGTTGGAAGCAATTAATTAAATTTGATCGGTACCTACTTATAGTTTTTTATCAAAGAAAAAGTTTGTGAGAATTCGTTTGAGAATAAAAAAATGGAAGTGCGATATTTTTTTTTTATATTTTATTGGTTTATACTTGACCGCCATCTCGCCTGATGTTAAGCGACGATGCGGTCTACGATTACCTAGAAGTTTACCTAGATCTAGCTTAGATCTCTGGGTGACGAGCGCAGTGCAGTGCTAGGTAAGGATTTGTACTCTTCATGTTCCAATAGCTGCTTGTCACTGTGCTGTTATGTGTCAGGCATGTTGCTTACCATCAGGCACATGTTCTGATCGTCTCGTCACTCTTTATTTAAAAAAAAAACCTCTTCGTCCGTGTCTTACATAGCAGTACTTACGGTAGATGGCAAATAATTAATAACGAGTATATGCCGTATAACGTGTTTACGTGTTAACGAGTATATAACGTATAACCAGTGTGTTAACAATATGTGTAAATTTATGACGTATTAAAATAAAACTACTTACTAGATCTCATTTAAACCAATTTTCGTTGATATTTTACATGATAATGTACATTGGGGAGGGGGGACACATTTTAACACTTTGGAAGAGTCTTTCGCGCAAACTATACAGTTTAGAATGAGAACAAAATTAAAAATTTTGACTAACCTCCGACTACCTCGGATCTCAGATTATCTGTATAACGTTCTACTAGTCAACCCCTTTCATTTGATACCCAAATAAAGGGAGTTGTGAAAAAAGAAATGTATTTCGCCATTATGTGGTAGCGGCCATATTGGATTTAAATTTGTCTTAATGCAAAGTATCCTACTAGTCAAGCCCTTTCATTTGATACCCAAATTGAGATAGTAGTGAATAAAATAATATGATTCAGCATTTTGTGGAGGTGGCCATCTTGGATTTCAAATTTGTTATAGTGTATAGTGTTCTACTAATCAAGCCCTTTCATTTGATACCCATACTGAGGTAGGTTGTGAAGAAATATTTTGTTCGCCATTTTGTGGAGGCGGCCATCTTGAATCGATATTAACCAAACATAGCTAAGAACATCCGCACGGATATTAACCTTCAAATAAAAAAAAACGCATCGAAATCGGCCCATCCGTTTGAGCTCTACGGTGCCACAAACAGACACACACACAGACAGATAGACAGACATACAGACAGACAGACATCGACGTCAAACTTATAACACCCCTTTTTTTAAGTTAAGAAAAAAATGTTAGAAACCTCAATATCATTTTTGATGACCTATCCGTCGATAAACCAAACGTACACAGTAATGTTTGCACATTACTGCTTGGCGGTAGAATAACTGGCAAAGATGTGGTACTTCCCCTGACGGACTCTGCCATTAGTCCTACCACTACTAATCATTTCTCCCCTTCGTTACGCTTGGCCTCGCATGGTTCGCTCCAGTCAGTGGTGACCGGTCTGATCAGGCTACTTCTGTCAAGTGCTTTTTATTTGTTTTTAAACATTTATTATTTAACAAAAATAGGTACCAAAAGAACCATTTGTTAAATAATACGTTACAGAATCTAAATTTGTCAAATAATTACTTTGAAATATAATCAATTTGTGAAACATAAAAAATGTCACTATAGGTAAATGTAAGTAAATTTTAGTTTCATGTTTATATTTCAAAAACCAGCACACTGACTTGACTGATTAAATCTATTTTTGAAACCACCTCTTAACTAGGATTTAATAATGAATAAATTACATAAAATTTCATACACGATTGAAATAAAGCGAACCTATCGCGTAACATACGCGCAACAACAAAAAATACAACGAATTGAGAACCTCCTCCTTTTTTTTAAGTCAAAAATAAGATTGAGTAAAAAATTAAACGAGCTATTATTTGAAAGTATTGCCGGAGCATTACTTAATAAACTGATTTAATTCGCATTGACCTGAACCCATCACATCACAGTGCCCACAAAAATTTATACGTAAATCAACTGTTTAATTCTCTCCAATTTTCAACGAGCTAGTTGGCTAACATTTAAGTAATGATGGTACATCCAGCTTAAAAACTAAAATAGACAATGTAGTCTAAGTTACAATGAAAAGCATCTGGAATCGTCTGTTTCCTATAAATTAGTTTTGTACAGGCTTATTTAGGTCTTTGTTCTGATGCGTAGATGTATCACCAATCAGGATATGTTTCGGGTACCAGCTTCTACTGAGTTATATTTTCGAAATAATAACTAAAAACACTTACCTTAGAAAAGGTATTCTTATCTAACTCATTTAAAGTTTTCTGTGAATATGTTACATGCCATTTACACGTCCACGTACCATGTATTTAGGGTATTATACCCAGAAGATAATCAAATTGTTATGACAAAATTTGCATTGCCCTTGTTTTAAGACATTATGTAAACTAAATTACGTAAGTGACACTATTATTTTGCATTAGGCATGAGGCAAATTGTACCGTTTCATCTCCCAATTTAATGCGTTCGTGATCCAGTCGATTGCAATCTAGCTCGATCGTATAAAACCATAACCATAGCCTCCAAAGTATAACCAATACCCAAATTGTGTGCTGTATATTCTGTTGATGCTAGGAATGAAAGCAAATCTACCCGCTTGTATCCGTTATCTGCATAATTTCAGACAATAGCTGCCGTATTAGGCCGTAGAATTTCAAACATTAACTGGAGTTCACGCGATCCAAACAACTGTCAAATTTTTAAGCTAAGCCCACGGATATCCATTGGCTAAACGAAACCAAAGATTAATTTTCTACATCCGTTTCAACGTCAATTGAACTCAAACAAGCAAAATTGAACTTTAATCCAGTTTTTAAACGGTGGTTTTGCAACAGAACTACCTAGCACGTAAAGCTGAAGTGACGTTATAAATAAACTAGCTGTCCATCCTGGCTACGCCCGTGGTACATATCTACATATTTTAAATACCCTCAAAATCACGTGCGTATCCTTTCATTTTAGAAATCGGTCTAATAGATCCTGCGCTTAACGCGTTCAAACAAATAATCTCTTCAGCTTTAGCTTTATTCGTATTAAAGAATACTTGAATATGTAAATCGGTAGCGATCGGTACATTTTTTTATCGTATCTATCGGATCTTTTGTATTGTAAATAACTTTTTTTTTAAATAAAGACTTACAAGACGAGCAGGACATGTGCCTGATGGTGAGCAACATGCCTGCCACATAACAGCACAGTGACGCGCAGCTATTGAAACATGAAGAGTCCAAATCATTGCCTAGCACTGCACTGCGCTCGTCACCTAGAGATCTAAGATGTTATATCTCTAAGCCCTGTAATTTTTCTAGAAACATTGCCCTTCAAACCGGAACACAGTCATGTTTGCACATTACTGCTTGGCGGTAGAATAACTGGCAAAGGTGTAGTACTTTCCCCAGGCGGACTCTAAGAGTCCTGGTAGGATTCTTAGCAGACTCCGCCTACTAAAAACTAAATGAAACAAAATGTTGTAAAAATAATATTTTGGAATGTAAGTAGGTAGAGGTAAATCTAGTAAAGCGTGAGTGTATGCAGTATCTGTGAAAATATAAGTGCAAGGCTACTAGATATTTACCCTGCGTTTGTGGCTCAAAGAACCTGGTGTATCTTTTTGTTTTGTGAATTAAGCTGAAAAATTGGAATTCTAATTCAGTAATGTTTGCTTCTTGGCCGAAAAATATGAAATATATTTTAGTTTTCTTTACCACGGCAATTCATTTATATAAATTGAAAAAAATACTTATTTCAGCATCTATTTACGAAAAGTAAAATATTCTCTTTTGACTTAGCCACAGAATTAGCACATTGTAGGTACGATTTCCTTGAATTTCTTGCAATTTAATTATTACAGTCACGAAATAATTCCAGCGAAGCACCACTGAAGCAACATTTTAGAACTCACAAGTCACATTTGATTTGATATTACTGACGCATTTATCACACGACGTAAGCAACGTTTTGTTCTGGTTGCACAAACAAGCACAAACCATTCGTAAAACGTGCGACAAGCACAGGGAGATGCCCTAGCCATATGCTTTGTGAGATGGCAATATATGTGACTGCAAACGTATGATATGACGACTTTCAAAAATATTAACCTACATGCAAATGCTTCTTCTCAAATCGTTACTTTGAAGTCGTCTTTAAAACCTTTATGTATTTTGAAAACCATGATCGTGGATGGCAGTGGTTCTATCGATATCTCAAAATTCATAACCTATTTTAAGTGTACAATGTCTAATTTTAATGTTTTATCCTATGAATTCTATTTAACCTAATTAATGTTCGCTTACGTTAACGTTACATAAGCTTAAACTTTTTTATTATTGCCAATTAATAAATAATTAGTTTACTTCCCAATACCGAAGTCTTTTTTGATGTGACGTCTAATAAATCGATCAATGCCGGCTGCATGCACGAAAAAGTGTCCCGTAATGTCCCATTTCCCTCATTGTCCCGTTACACACATTGTATGCTTGCGCCGCATCTATCAATGTTTTGGTATGACGTTGTCACGTTAAACTATCGTCCGTAAACCAAGCGACTTTACAGACAACCAATTTTTTATTTTTGACTATAATAGGTTCTCACTTGACCACCATCTCGCCAGATCTTTAGTGACGATGCGATCTACAATGGAGAGTGCTTACCTACAAGAAACCGATTTGGAGACACAAAGATTGTGACCATCGGACGCAACGAATTTCACAACATAGACCAACCTAGAACGACTTAGGCAAAACGTCACAAACGTGAAATCAAACCTTTTCGTTCGTGTCTTGGGAACATCAACCATGAAACGATTTCGCTTTTTAGAGATACGATAAGTACGATAGAAAAAAGGGCAAGGTGACATTAGATCATCCAGATCAGTTGCACACTCTACAAAGTGTATCCGATAAAACCCATAAAAACCGATAAAGTCTCAGTAAAATTAGGTAACGAATCTAGACCTGCACTTTTAAATAAAGTTATTTCGCAACACAATAATATCAGAAGCTGCAGTTTACTGTAATTTTTATCATCATACCTTCCCTTTTTCTCTTTAATGTTTGGGTGTCCTATCAAAAGTGCGAAAGTAAACACGTCAGAAATATTGGTCATTTTGTATCAAGCCCAAATTTGTTCTTGTAATACTGTTGGATCATTGGCGATAGGTCGGCGAACTAACTGTTAGGCTTGGATTAATCAAGAAATTGTAAATTGTAAATAAATAAATAAGAGATTTGTGCCAAGAAATTCGTATCTTTTGTTCTTTAAATTACTACGAAACTTAATAGAGTAAGATCCCAGGGCCGCCAGACGTCACTTATTTTCTGATGAACGAAATGTGGACCATTGAGTAGAGTTAGTATGTACTAAGAACACAAACATGCTTACCCAATAACTTGATTAGACGGCCAATTTTGAGATATGGGGTCAAGAAGGTACCTACATAAAAACATTTATGTACGAGATTATGAGCTTAGAAGATGACTGGCCCCTTAGATCGGTCTGTATTTTTGGAAAAGGCTAAACATATGAGTATATACAAATAGAGTATGAGAATTTAAGTGAAACGAAGTAATTACTTTGGGAGTTTTAAAGCGTCTGCTAAGCAAAACGGTCAACGGAAAGTGTGTAGGAGTACTGGGGCCTTATTTTTAAAGATATTGCCTATTACATATGTGAAAATTAGTTATTAAAAAATACGTGAAGTGAGTAATGTATCTTCTGGACCCCGTATCTCAAAATTGGCCGTCTAAGAAAGTTATCGGGTAAGCATGTGTTCTTAGTATGTACTAACTCTACTAAATCGTCCACATTTCGTTCATCCAAAAATACGTAACGTCTGGCGGCTCTGGGATCTTGGACTATAAAACATTAACACTGCAAAGTTGCAAGTTTGTCCGTTTATATCAAATATATTTTAGATATTGTCCCGATTTGCATGATCTAATATTACCTTGGCATTTTGGTATCAGTGTGCTCGTAGCTCAAAATAGTGACTTCATTTTCATAGATGTAATTCATTAAAATTCATTAAAATTGGTACATATTTTATTCTATTTAAAAACTGTCATTATATCAAATAATTTAATATAATTGCAGGATCTGTCGTCACGCCTATTGGAACATGAAAAGTCCGAATAAGTACCTATCACTGCAATGTGCTCGTCACCCAGAGATTTAAGATGGTTTATATCTAAGTCTTGTAATTTTCGTTTGGGTAAGCGACATCAATTCATGTTTTTTTTTAAAATAAAAAGTGACGAGACGAGCAGGATATGTGCCTGATGGTAAGCAACATGTTTGGTTTTTCCACAACACGGTTGTGATAAGAACGTCTAGGTTGTGGAATCTGTTGCCTGAGTAGGTTTTCTCCGATAGTTACAATCTTGGTGTCTTCAAATCGAGAGTGAATTTGTTTGTTCTAGGTAAGCACGCTCCATCGTAGATCGTATCATCGCTTAACATCAGCCGAGATTGCGGTCAAGTGCGAACCTATTACAGTAAAAAAAAACAAGTTTTCTAAAAATCATCATATGATCAAATGCATAATTTACGATTATATTTAAAGAACATACTCGTACGAGTACATACAAACATTCATTTTTTAAATATGTGAACTATTTGTAACAATCAGGGTGTTTGCTCTTTAAGTATGAATGAATAATGTAATGAAACTTGATGATCATAAAATATGTAACTTTTATTAATCAACCATTTGCTTAATGCGTTCCAGCATACGCTCTGTAAACTGGAAACTGTACTGCATTCTGCACATACTAATTAGACGCCGCAATATCTCCTAAATTCTAACTACCCGGGTGCTTTGCTTTCATGGCTAATAAGCCCGAGTGATAACTGCAATCTACGAATATATCGCAGTACTACATCAGCTGTGATGCTTTTTGCTTTTCTAAAAATAAATGGTGCCTAAAGCAAACTTTCCCTGTTTAGATAAAATGTTTAATATGTTTAAACCGGTTTAAATAAAAGTTAAAATTTATTTCTTTATATTTAATTAAATTTATATCTTTATATTTTTATTTTGGCTTAAAAAAAAAAAGCAGTCATAGGAACTGCCGATAGAAATGAAAACTTAAAACTCAGAATTTGATAACTTACTTTGGGAACTAAGTGGGTGAAACTGGAGGGCGTTGCCATGAGGATGGCCACCTAGAAATGCTGACGCATTCCTAGATGGTCAATGAGAAGTTTAATGCTGACGCATTTCTAGATGGCCAATGGCCTTGGTCCCGAGTTTACCCGAAAATTTCTTATCATTCCCGAGCGTGACGCTAAAATTCGATTCACAGCCTCAGAAAAATCTCTCTGTGGCGCGCCAAAAGGAGTTTTTGCTTTAAAAGTTTTCTTATCTTATCGTAATGATTAAGGATGTAAACTAACGTAGTTGATTTCCATTTTTTAACACCCCCGACCTAAAAAAGGGGTGTTATAAGTTTGACGTCGATGTCTGTCTGTCTGTCTGTCTGTCTGTGGCACCGTAGAGCTCAAACGGATGGGCCGATTTCAATGCGGTTTTTTTTATTTGAAGGTTAATATCCGTCCGGATGATCTTAGCTATGTTTGGTTAATATCTATTCAAGATGGCCGCCTCCACAAAATGGCGGACAAAATATTTCTTCACAACCTACCTTAATATGGGTATCAAACGAAAGGGCTTGACTAGTACAATGACATACACTATAAAAAAGATCAAATCCAAGATGGCCGCCACAAACACAACACAAAATGGCGAACTATATTATTTTTTTCACTACTACCTCAATATGGGTATCAAACGAAAGGGCTTGACTAGTAGAATATTTTGCACTATGACAAATTTCATATCCAAGATGGCCGCTACCACAAAATGGCGAAATACATTTCTTATTTCATAACACCCTTAATATGGGTATGAAATGTAAGCATTTCATACCCATATAAGGGCTTGACTAGTAGAATGTTGTACGGGAAACAAATCCGAGGCAGTCGGGGGTTAGTCAAAATTTTTAATTTTGTTCTTGTAGTAAATTATAAGTAACTCACGTGTGATAATGTCGTCTGTCTTACTTAAGCTTCAGCCGCATTCAGTGGCCTTTTTTTCTGTGTTGCAGGGTGCATACTTGCAAACTTATCGGCTGTTGCTAGGGTGCAGACGAAAGGGTACGTGAAAGTTGCGCTAATGTACTTTCAAACTTCTCGTCTCTGGAGTGTCTGCTCTATCCTCACAAACATTACGATCACAATGCCGATGCTTACCTAAGCACGGTTTTCAAGCGGGTAGCCATAAAAAAAATGTCAGACGCTTAGTAATTTTGATGGCCTTTCTGACCTTTTAGGATACAAAAACTTGTCCTGTGCCTGGATTAACACCTTATTAAGAATTGTTGAGTTTGTGAATTGGTCAATCCAAGTCGGTTGTTTGAAGTTGGAACACGAGAATGCCCTTGCATTTTTCGCAAATCCCACCACGGCCTGCCCGTTTCCGGGACTCATGACGTCATGGATTCGAGACATATCTTAACCATATCCCTAAGGTGCAAGGGTATTAGTAAGTGTATTTCCTCAACGTGAAAAAGCCATGCTGACTCTGTTTACAACAGGCCAATCTCAATTGCGTTTATACTCTGATGTGTAAGGAAAATAACGAATCTGTGGCGGTGTGTGGTCACCGCATCAGCAGTTTTGTTTTGTACCAAGCGAACATCCACACGCCGCACCAGTCGTTCCCTCGCCACTGTACTGTGCACTTGTCACTGTTGTATATATCATATCGTATAGTCAGTAATAAAAGTAGTCTACATACATTTCTGGTGTTTCATTCATTGGAGTACAGGCGAGGGACACTCAGGACTCGGGAGTCAGATTTACCATCAGATGGTAAATATGACTCCCGAGAGAATGAATGAAACACCAAAAAATTCGGGCGCTCATTAAAATCTATTCCGCCGTATTGTAACATTTACAATACCATTTGTAGTGGTAGAACTCTTTGCGGAGTACGCCTGGAAAACTACCAAACCTTTGGCAGTTATTCTACCGCCAAGCAGTTATGTCTAAACATCACTGTGTTCCGGTTTTAAGGGAAATGTTTTCAGAGATTTTCTTGGGCATAGAGATAAAACATCTTATATCTCTGGATGACGAGCGCAGTGCAGTGCTGGACTACGATTTGACATCTTCATGTTCCAATAGATGCGTAACACTATTCTGTTATAGGTAGGCGCATTGCTTAATGCAAGTGTTCGAATAAAGGCTAATTAACTATTTTAGAAATTTTCAACATCTGTGTGGTTAAACCTACAAAATGAGAAAAAATTGAATTTACGTTAAAGTAAAAAAAACTGTAGGGCGTTTATTTATTCGTCACATCTTTTATACCAAATTTGAGGTAGAATTCATCACAGGAGGAACGTTTTTGACATATTTCTAAGCAAATAGGTTTATCCTAAATAGGATGGTATGGGAGTAATGCCCCATAGCAAAATACTCCGCACCTTCCGTGCCTTTGTTGAGTTCGCCGACACCGCATAGTTAGGAAGCCAATGCCTTTCCTAAAAGGTAACCTTAATCAGGTACTTATGTGTCAAAATAATTTAAGCCTACCGACACGACAGAAAAGAAAATGACGTCACTTATGTCGCGCTTCTAAGAACGGGGAATAACTTTTACCAACTTTCGAAATGATGCTCCATACCGACAGTTGCAAAAAAATAATTAAAAAGTAGCCTAAGAAATTTACACAGTTTTACAAGGCAAGTTTGACAAGTCTAGGTTCCAAAACAGCTAACAATGTTTCTACAGTGGACTAAATTGTTAAACGGACATAAATAACGATTCATTCAATTGAATTAATTACAGTCCGAGTAATTATTTAAAACTTAAATTAAAAAATTGGTAAGTGATATGATATCCTTCCAAAATATATAAAAAATGAAAACAATGTTGAACGTGATGATTTGGTATATGTGTCAGTTTCATAAAAAAAAAACGTTTTTGTCATTGCAATTTCTCTTGCACGCTAGGGTGTTTGTTTCTTAATTGAATCGATTTAAGTCGTTAGCTCTAAAAATGTTCAAACGTACAAGAGATGGGACTTTGATCCCACTATACCAATGTAAATATGGACGGGTCAAACTACTCAGGAGGGATTTCCACCTCATATTCGAAAGCTAAATAAAAAATAAAAAAGGCTGAATATTCCTAAATGTGTTTGTTTAAATATATAGTTTATGATAATAAACTAGGCACTATATTTTTGTATATATTAAAAATAAATATATGATAGTCCGGGACGTGCATTTCTTTCTATTATTTTATTACTATTATATTCTATTTCTTTCATATTGTCTTGGCGGTAAGAGGTATATCACACCAGAAGCCATGTAGCTAATAAAATGATTAGAAAATAAGAAAAAGATATACGATACAGAGAAACAACCACAAAAAGAGCCGTTTGGATTCATCACACAAACATTCGTCTAGGTGAGAATCGAACCCATGACTTCCAGCATGGATTTCAATAAAATGTATATGAAACCACCTATACACATTTTATTGGAATCGGTAGGGTAGTGTTTGAAAAATGAACAAAAATCTAAATTGAGATGACTATGACAAAGTTGTATATCACACAAAAGTTATGAAATCCGATCCTATCAACACGAAATTGTTTAAAGGCGGTGATAAAAACATGTTTTGCACTTAAAAGCGTAAAATAAACTATTTTTTACACAAAAAATTAAGCCAACTCAACCACAAATAGGCACTCAAAAGTGAAAAATAAAAATCTATATAAACGCCACTCATTATCTATTTGAAGTCGGTGCCAGCCAAGTTTAACAGATAGTAGATAGAATATTATCTACATACCAGATTTTGCCAACTTGTACATAAGTTAGCTTTTTGACTTGATTGACACCGACTTTTCAAATATGGTGTGGCTTAGACTGATTTAGATTTATTATTACGAGATCTGTGTAACGGTGGGATTATTCGCAGAGTATGCTTGAGAAAGAAAAGTTTTCTAAAAAAAACCATACATTTTACAAAAAAAAGCGATAAATGCAACTGATAATAACTGAAATTTACATTTTAAATGATTTTGATACCAGGCCTCATGCTTTATCATCTTACATAACTAAAGGTTAATTTAAACAAACGCTATCGATATCCCATTCATTAACTCCAACCCGGATGTTTCAGTGTTCGCATTACCCGGATAAATTAAAAAACCGTTTCGTCGAACGGCCGGATATTAATTTTTAGCATCACAATCATAGTAATGGCGTCATTTAACAAATTACTAGGGAGGCGTCTCTTGAGATTTGGCCGGATTTTGCTGGAATATGGACGGGGAAATAGATGAGAACGTATAAAACGAAGAGGTGATCTCACAGTTGTCATAGTGGGATTAATTAAATTTTTACGAAAATAACGAATGATATAAAATAGTCAGGTCAGTGATATAAAATAGTAAGGGTTAGATCTATAACAAATAGGTGGGTCAGAGTTTTTTTAGGGTTCCGTAGCCAAATGGCAAAATACGGGACCCTTATAGATTCGTCATGTCTGTCTGTCTGTCCGTCCGCATGTCACAGCCACTTTTCTCCGAAACTATAAATGCTATACTATTGAAACTTGGTAATTAGATGTAATATGTGATCTGCATTAAGATTTTGATGCAAAAATAGAAAAAAAAAAAAAAAAATTTTAGGGGTGATATATAGAACTGAAACTCAAAAACATTTTTTTGATCGAAACCATACGTGTGGGGTATCTATATGAATAGGTCATCAAAAATGTTATTGCGGTTTCTAACATTTTTTTTTAAGCTGAGTAGTTTACGCAACTCAGCTTAAAAAAAATCTTCTCTTCCAAAGTGGTGAAATGTGCCCCCCCCCCCTCCCCTGTAACTTCTAAAATAAGAGAATGATAAAAATAAAAATAAATGTATGAAGTACGTTACTATGTAAACTATCAACGAAAATTGGTTTGAATGAGATCTTAAACTTAATTAAACTAAACTAAGTTAACTAATTTATTAAACTAATTATTTATAATTAGCTGTGCCTTGCCCCGCTTCACTGTGGCACATTGAGATACAAAAGTTAGATAAAAACAATCCTTGATGCGAATTATATATCTCTTTAAAACTTCAGCTCGATCGGTGCAGAACTTTTTGAGTTTTTGAAGCGTACACAAACCAACATAACATTTATGTAAATAAAGATTGACTATTGTTAAAACACTGATTAAAGTAACAACGAACTACAAGAACTTTTGTATTAGGTATGTTACTTGCTGCTACGGAAGCCTACATGGACGAGTCTGACTCGCACTTGACCACTTCTATTTTCTATCGGAATGATCGTAGCTCAATAAAGCGATATAATTTCATGGTTGACGTTTCAAAAATTCAAACTGGAGGCTTGAAGTTTGAACATCGCCGAAAAATTGCTAGCCTATCGGTTTTTAATCGGGTACACTTCGGAGAGTGTGCGACTGATTTACATGATCTAATACCACCTTGCCCTTTTTTTTATCGGAATGCTCGTAGCTCAAAAAAGCGACATCGTTTCATGGTTGATGTTCCAAAGACACGAACGAAGAGATGTGACTCTACTTTTGTGATACGAATGTCTAGGCTTTGGAATACGTTGCCTGAGTGGATTTTCCCTGTTGGTTACAATCTTTGTGTGTTCAAATCGAGAGTAAATCGGTTTCTTCTAGATAAACACGCTCCATCGTAGACCGCATCGTCGCTTAACAACAGGCGAGATGGCGGTCAAGTGTAAACCTATAAAAGTAAAAAAAGGCTAGCTTTATAAGAATATCTAGTCTTTGGAATCCGTTGCTTAAGTGGGTTTTTTCGCCGGTTATAATCATAGTGTTTTCAAACTGCGAGGGAAACGGTTTCTTCTAGGTAACTACGCTCTATTGTAGATTGCATCGTCGTATAACATCACGCGAGACGGTCGACAAGTTCAATAGAATAGAGACGCCACTAAAAGTGAAAACTTATTCACTTAGAATTTTTGTATTAAACAGCACTAGTGTAACACCTCACCTGCGTTCTAAAGATCTACTGCTTTGTAGGTGACACGAACTTACATTAATTCACCCATTCAAAAAGCATCAAACGCACACGTCCCGAGGGTCCTACCGTCTGAACTAAAACTGTCTTAGCTTTGAAATTGCTCTTTCTTTTCGTTTCCCTTGAAATGATAGAGACAGCTATAGCAAAGCGATAGTCGATTTAGTTAGGCGGCAGAAGGACTGGTTTTGCCGAAAATGTCGGTGATGCAACTCCATAAAAAAAATTCATACCAAAAAATTATCAATGCGATGTAACTTCAAAAAACACAGCTCAAATAAATTTCACTTCAAAAACAATTGCTTATGCAATAATTATTTATTTGCTTTACCGACACACCAACTGAATCCCTACTGATAGTACCTCGTCGATCCATTGTTTAATCAGGGCACGGTTTTACATTACCAGTAGGTTTATGGATCGGGTATTGGCTCCATTTTAATACAATTAAAAGGCGTGAAAGAATATGCAAATGTTTACTGACTTCCTACAGATGAATTGAATTACAATACAGAGAATAGAATGAAAAGCGGAGGTGGTATAATGCCGCTTGCAACTGTCTATGTTTTTTCTAAGTGCAGAATTATAAATGTTTCATCGATCATCATCACTAACGTCTTCTTTCAACGTTTAGGTGAAAGAAAAGATAGTAAGAAAGCCGGTATATTTTAAACATTTTCGAGATAATGCGTAAATCCGCCTACCCACTATAAGCCAGCATGGTGGATTTTGGCATGGACTCTGTCTTTGGAAGAAAAAGCCCCGAGTCCCAGCTTTGGTAACAACTATTGTGGATAGATTGAATATATAGGAATCAGTTGTACCTCGAGATTTTCGCCATACAATACGTAGGAATAAGTATGAGTGAATGGATTCAATCCTCTCTAAACTTGAGAAAAATAACGGTGCCTGTAGGAAAACCTACATAATGGTAGGACTCTTTGTAGAGTCCGCCCGAAGAAGTTTGCTAGTTATTTTAGCGTGAAACAGTAATGTGTATCGTGTTCTGGCTTGAAGCAAAATGTTTACAGAAAATTGTAAGGAACACAGATCATCAATCATCACATATCTGTGGGAAATGAGTGCATTGCAGCTAGACAATAATTTTGATCCTTTATGTTGTAATAGCATTCGGTATTAGGTAGGTATTGCTTACCATCAGAAGCATGTTTTGCACATCCTGCATCCTCTATTTTATAAAAACTTTGTGACAAAACATTGAAAACTAAGAACATGTATATACAAGAAAAACATGTATCAAGGAGATAACATCATCTAAGTCTAAGAACTGCGATGACGCGTATATATATATAAGGCGCGAGTGAAAATCGTTCCATGAGTTCTTAAAGTAACGTGTAGTTTGTCAGCGTGGTGGATTATAGTCTAAACTTCCTTTTTGTTAGATAACACCCGGAGTCTCAGCAGTGAGAATACAAAGCGAACTTATGCTAAGTTAGCTGCCGGGTAAAAGAACAGCATTTGGGAAGTAGGTCATGCGTGCTCATTATAATTATGATTGTAATTAGAGACCGTTCGTTTGCATTTCTCCACAAAAGCGATATGCAAAATACAAAGTTTTATGCGTTTGTAGTTTAAATTGTACTTAGTTGTGATACATATTATACCGTGATACGTAGATAGCTAGACTCCATATTTTTTGCACTTCATTCAAACTATGCTACGATTAAGACAGATAAATCTAGATAAAGTCTTAACTTATTTTTTAATCTCTTTTTAAATCTCAAATTCATTCAAAGATTTCATATTGTTCAGATGTGAAAACCAAAGCTAATAGTATAATGGTAATTAAATATTTGTTCCAATTAAGTACTTAATTTAAGAATTTTGATACATTTTTAAGCCAAAATAATGAATGAATCAATAGGTACATTTTAATTTAATGTAAAAAAAATATAAAAGCACAGCACAATAATTCTATAATCAATCCTAATTCCACATAGTCCCACTGCTGGGAATTGGGACCTTACCTCACAAGAAGAGAGTCAAGACCGTAATCTACTACGCTGCCGCTAGCCAAGTGTGGGTTGGCGGATGATGTACGTCTTTCTTAGAACATACGGATTACATTACGTTGTTTTCATTCGCCATTATGCCCGAGATACACGAGGCTAGTTTTTCAAGCTAGGATAGCAAGCTAGTGTTAGTAAGCTAGCAAGCTAGTCCTTCTATCTTCGTGTAGACAAAACTAGCGTCGCGTAGCGTTGTCAACACGCAAGCTAGAAGTACCAGCTTGCTAATACTAGCTTGAAAAACTAGCCTCGTGTCGCTCCGGCATTATAGCTAGTGATGATGATAATCTAGTACCTACATCTGCACTTGGAAAAATACGCAGAAGTGCTGCAGGGGTTCGAACCCATGACCTCAATACTGTATTATTTCGATGTTCTCGCCACAAAGCCACCACAACTCGACAAGTAATCCCAATAAGTAAGTACATTCACTGGAATTGCTAGCTCCAAGTAATAGGATACGCTGAAATAGCAAACATTTTCCAGTTTTTCTCGACCAATAAACTCGTAGACATATTTTCTATTTACTTACAACTAGCTGGTGGTAGCGTGGAAACAGCAATATTGTATTACAGCCTGGTACAATAGATGTCCACACAAAGAGCGGTCACCATGCTTAAACAACAGGTTGTATAACTTGAACCACTTTTTAATCCAAGGGTCAATTCTCATGTCAGTGTTTGGTTATTAGATTTTTTTTAGCTTTGATTAGGTATCTGTATTTAGGTGTGGCATAGCAGAAAAACCGTTAATAATTAAATACAATCGATTTTTATTTATGTTGCTGCCTTTAATCCTAATAATATTACAATTGTTTAGGTTTAGACGATCAAATGTTTCGATAAATTATCGAAATATTTGATTTTCATTGTTTGCAGCTCAATTATGTCCAACCGATTCAACGGACGGAATGAAATCCAAAACGCTATTTGCGTTCCAAATACCTTCGAATAGTGGATAGCTGGATAAACTACTAAGAAGTTAGATCCTGAATAAATGTAAAAACACTTAGGGAATAAATAGCTCTTTACTAAATTGACTAAATTCGATGTGAAAAACGAAATAAATCAAAAGGAAATGAAGGGAAAATGTTGGTGATGATAAACAATGAATTTAAATTAGGTTCAACTAGGAACTAATCTCGCTATCATCTTTATACATTGGTAGTTCTAAGTATCGCTCTTTATAAAATTCAGGGCTGTAAACAAGATATTAATTAAAACAATATATCACCCGCTGTCACTTCAGCTAATACTGTCCTCTATCCTATAAAGGATAGGTAGGTATTACACCATTTTTGTTCAGAATACAAATTTTAACGTGCGACAGCCGCGTCGACCCTTATCTGGAGGTGCCTTAACGTAAAGGCACACATGATGGTATATAATGGTGATACTAAGTTTTCGCTCGGATATTTTATGGTTTACTTAGAGATAGGCGCGTTGAAACTAAAAGGTAAACTAACGCGTTGACTTAGCTGCTTTTATGTTTTGTCAGCTACATATCATAATTTATGTCTATACCTTAAGGTGTAGGCTGCCGTAACAACATTTTTGCCCGACAAAACAGTCCGATTTCACGAAAGAGACATACTTAGTAAGTTCAAACTCCGCTTGTACTGCTGAATATATTCTTCAAGTTTTACTGTACGAGTTTTACATAGTCACCATCTTAAGCGGTAAGAAACAAAATTACAAGGAAACTGATATATTGTCAGCAATACATATTTTGAGGATATTTATCTAAAAGCTAAATTGTAGTTGGTCAGCGTAGGGGATTCGACAGACATTCGATTCGTAGACTTAATATTCCATTTATATGTGATTAAGTTATTGAGTCCTTAAGAGCAATGGATTGTGTAACGTATACCTACTGTCTACGATAATTATTCTGTTCTGATAGTACTACGGTTTTACAGTAGAAAGTAGGAATTGGCAACCCTGTTATTATAAACTAGTAATATAAACGCGTAGTTCTTGTTCTCGTTACATTATCAGGATAAACTAACTTATATGGTTTCGAGACAAAAAACGTGTTTCAAATTTCAGCCAAATCCGTAGACATTACGATTTCATAAAGCAAGAAATTTCCATACATCCAAACATTAACATTTGACATATTAGTAGAAATCGAAACTTTGGATGTTTGTATGCTTCACATGAAAACAGCTTTACGAATCGGGTTGAAATTTGAAATACAGGTAGGTCTGGTATAATACTTAAACAGCTTTTAATTTCTTCAACCACAGCTGTTACCGTTAAAATAACGGCGAGAATACTGGTAACTACAAGGGTAAACTCGCGAATCGCTTCTAGACACATTTAAACAAAGGTATGTTCTGAATACTTTACATTCCACAACTACTTATTAAATATAACGACTGGCACACAAGTAAAACTACGAATTGCATCTCGGAAACACGGTTTCGTGCCTTCCTACATTCAATTTGTACTGAAATCGTCTCCAACTCCCGCTAGCTCGGCGGAAATTGTTATGAGCTGCACAAGTGACTGTACTCTGCCTAAACGACTGTATTGTGAGAATAGAAACATTTTAATTATATATATTGCTCCTTTTATGCTCGGATAGTCGTAATATGTTGCTTGCTCCTGAAGGATAGCGTTTTTTTTTTAATTCTACGGAAGTGTACCTGAACACCTGTGATTCAACTCATGACGCCCAATAAGCAAAATCGTGTGTAAACCTACCTATATAACTGTTTTTTTTTTAAATAGTGACATGGGAGTAGAATATATGCCTGATGATAAGCTACATGCCTGCCACATAATATCACAGTAACACGCCGCTATTGGAACATGAAGAGACCAAATCATCATTGCACTGCACGCGTCACCCAGAGATGTAAGATGTTATATGTCTAAGCTCTGTATTTTCTTTGGAAACATTGCCCTTAAGCGTAAGCGTGGCGGTAAAATTACTGGCAAAGCTGTGGTACTTGCCCAGACGGACTTTGCCAAGAGTCCTACTGCTGCGAAAGCACTTTACCACCACTTCTTATAGAGTCCGTCTGGAGAAGTACCACATATGTGACAGTTATCCTACCTCCGAACAGTAATGAGCAAACATCATTATGTTCCGTTTTGAAGGGAAATGATTACAGGACATAGAGATAAATCATCTTATATCTCTGAGTAACGAACGCAGTGTAGTCCCAGGTTATTATTTGGACTCTTCACGTTCCTATAACTACGTTATTCGAACTACGCTCGTTTCGTCATTGTGTTTTTTTGACTTGTGGGTAGACGTTTTTGTGTAACAAATATTAAATTTGTACATCATTATAATGATAACAATGTAAATATTATTATAATAATAATAATGTACCCCAGTACATATTTTTAAAGTGAAAACTTCTTTTGGTACGGCACATACAGATTTTTCGTATAAATTTATTTTCACGATCGTTTCTAAAGTATATTTAGCTTAGTCGTGTTTTGATATCTATGAAAACCTTAGTAATAAAGTCAAAATTCGATATCAAATGTATTTTATTCGATATTTACGAAGCCGTGGTTTTTACGTGGAATTCACAATTGCAAGTTCGATGCGTGCTTATAATTAGAAGTGCTTCTAATTATAGTTTTTCAATTGAACATGTAAAATTTTGTAACCACCAATCATTTTAACGGTGAATGAAATAATCGTGAGGAAACCGGTATGATAAAGGGTTTTTTAAGGTCATGTATCGTCCGCCAACCCACACAGATCCAGCGTGGGGCATCGTAAGTCCCTGGTTTCAGCAGTGGCGACATTTAGTGGGAATCTTATGGTAATGACTATTCCTAGCAATCGAGATTTACTAAACATAGATTTTTAAAGAACTCAATAAATTTTAGTTTATATATATAGGTACTTTAATTGTACGTTTTCTGACATTTGAAATCGTAATTTTAGACATTATTATTAAGTATACTTTTTGCGATTGATTAATTACTGGAAAGTTATCATTATTATTTCTTTTCTTAGTTTTAAGTTTTTACAATGTTTATGATTTTTAACATTTTAATTATTTCTTGTGATTATTACTGATTCTTATTATTTTGTGTTATTGTATAATTATGGGTTATGTTACCTGAAATAAATTAATTTTGAATTTTGTTTCAGTTGTTTGACAACCCAAAATAACGTTTCTAGATTTAAGATAAAATTAACACGTAAGACGTTTAATACCTCTACTCTACGATAAGACGTTTACAATGATGTCCTAGTACGAGTAAATGTCAATAAAGATACAAATTAAAATCAAAATCCATCAAGGTGAAGTTTGAATGTTTTCCTGATATAATAACTTTTATAGATTTCTATTATATACGTAACTAAGTTTGTTGAAACCTACTTATATGTATGTTTAGTATATTCAACGGCATTCGTGGTCACGTAAGGGTCTGGATCCCGTCGAAGCAGTCAGTACAACATTAAAATAGTATGGAGTCTTAATATTTCGAACACAGTACGGAGTATGATTGAGCAAAACGCAATGTTAGCAGTTTTTTGTGCAGTGTTTGGATATATATACCCGATTTACCCAAACGAAATATCAACTAAAGGAAAGTAACCAAAAAATTGAATAGTTTCCCTGAAATATAATACCGCCATGTCTCGGAAAGTAATTCTTCTAGTTCTGTTGCTAAAACAATGATTTTCTATCTCTTTCCATCATTTTACTTGCGTTCACAGAATACATCTATTTACAAAGTTTCTACACTTCATTTTCGGAAAAAAGTGGCTGTAACATACAGACTGACTGACAGACAGACATGATAAAACCATAAGGGTTCCGTTTTTTGCCATTTGGCAACGGAACTCTAAAAACGCAATGCCGATCTCTCTTAGTCTCCGCTTATAATCCTGTATGGTGCTAAGCTAAATAGTCATGTGGAGGCGTGTCCTCAATCAGAAACTGCAATATCTTGTTGATAAGAGTTTTTTTTAAATAACATCAGTAGGCCCACTACTAGGCAAAGTTCTCCTCCAATTCACTTAATTCAGACCTGAGTTTCCATCGTCCCATTTACCGATACTTTTACACAAAACTCCATCTAATTCGAAACTATGCAAGGGTAATGAAAACCAGAAAACTGTTACGAAACAAATATAACTTTACGTACATACATTATTGTCTAGGGGTGGTTAGTATCTGAATACTAAAAAAGTCTCCTTGAAATTCTCAGACCTCGTTACTCACATTATTGACGGCTAATGCCATGTATGTGTGTGTGTTTTTTGAAGTTATACTTCTTTAGGCGCGTTATGAAAAAATGATGAGAGTGAAATTTTAAGATGCGCGCGCACCTGTGACACAAAATTAACAGTATGAAGTCGTCTGCTTAAGGTGGTTCGATTTTCAAATTTTCATACTAATCTATTTGACCATTCATGGGCGACGAGAGTATAATTTTACACTGAAATGACTATAGTTGGCATTTAAATTGGTCTTTATTTGCGGTATTTCATATTTAGTTGAAGAAAATTGTAGATTAATAGTAGAAATAACATCGAATTTTTTTGTTCATTTATGTCAATGTGTGAGTGAACACAGATAGTGTCGTACGGTTGCCGCTACTAGGCATAGAATACATAATAGTAATTATACGGCGAAGACGCGCGACGTTGCCAGCTCGTGACATACGCGGGTAACGCGCTGTTGCCGCTCTTCTCTGTCAACTTTGCTCAGCTGGCTCAGCTCAAGAATCAAATTAATTATTGAAAGATTGGACGATGTATTGCCAGTATTTGAATGTTATATATTGGATAAATTTTCGGTGGCGATAAATTTAATAAAATAAAAGAAGTATAACTTCTCACGCGCGTACATAAGTACACGCACCCATTTTTTTTTATAAAATCAAAAGTCCATACTGTTTATATTCCAAGTGCGGTTAAGGTTCAAATTACCTTATCGTTGTCTCTTCCGGTTGAATCGGTTTCATTACAGACCTAACCCGGCTTATCTGAGAGGCTAGTTTTGTAAACGAGCGCAGAACTGCCGCCGGGGACAGCGATTGATCGTAGTGGTCATACCGTTATTGATGGTAGTTTAGGTTTGATCTGGTGCTTGGATATGTGATTTTAAGATCAACGCAGTAGTAAAATCGCAGAACCGCTTTTAGAGCCTGTAGCTGTGTATCGTAGCCTTAGGCTTCTGACTTCGCTATCTGCTTCGGACCAGTCAAAGTCAATCGAGCTTAGTTTTGGACTGCGACAGTAGATATTATCGACCTATCAGCTGATAACACTGGTCAAGCATGGTTTTCTTGCTTCTAGTTTGTCCAACTAATATTATAAACGAAGAAGTTTGTATGAATGTATATTTGTTGCTGTTTCACGCAAAACTTACGGATGAGGATGTAATGTAGTACTTAATAGTACTTAGAAATAGTGGTCTGGGATAACACATAAGTTATTTTTATCTCGGATAGTTTACAGGATCGGGAATAACGTAGGTGAAACCGGGGCTAGTTTTTGATAAATATCGTGTGTAATTTGCGGAAATATGTAAAAACCTAACAGAAGAATACCAATATACTGGCTACCAAATACTTGCCAAGCTTAGGTTCTACTTTCCGGTTGACAACTAATTTTGTTGACAACATGTAAAGATTATACATGTGAACTGAATAAAGATTTTTTTAAAGGTATCGTTTGTTATTGTGATATAAATATTTTCATCGTTTGTTCACAATTCATGAAAGTAATAGCCGTGTTACAGCAAAGTACCAAAAGTTTACTAAAATGACTGCGATATAGAATGAAGTGTATCAGGTTGTAGCCCTAAAAGATAGCTTGAGAGATGCACCTAATTAGTTCCTTGTCTTATTATGGACTCACAATTGCAAAGATAAACGTAACAACCGAAATAGATATTGGTTCTTTGACAAATATTTTTCAAATATACGGATGAAATTACACCAAATTTCATTTTCATTTCATATTCCAGAAAAACGATAGTTCCGTTGGGTTATGTTATTGCAATTGCACAGAGCGGCAACGCCGCAGCTATCTTTATTTATCATCGATAATGGGGCCCGCCTTTGCTCGGGTAGAGCTGCTAGAATTCAATTCGATCAGTTTACATCATCTCCTCAACGAAAAAAGTTATTATTCAACCGAAACTTGACTATCTTGAAATTTTCAAACCAGAGCTAGAAACGCGTAAAACACAGCCCAAATTGCATTTTAGTAAATACACGCCGATATTCTGGAAAAACCTGACAACGCACAAGTGCAAATGTGGCCGACTCTAGTTTGAAATTTTGAAATTTTGTAATTTGAAATTTATTTATTCAGTTTAAAAACATAGTGACACAACGACGCGATCAAAACTTGAGTCGGACTGGACTGACTATATTAAACGTGAGTTACCCGTGTATTTATGTAAAATAGTGACACAGTTTTTGTTTTAGCGAGACTGCGTCCGGATTTTTTAATACGTCCATGTCTGACACTTATAATATTAGTAGGCTGTAATGAAGTTATATTCCGAGTGAGAGCTGGTAGCATAATTTGGGTAGGTATTTGAGGGAAGCTGAAAACTTGTAACATTGTTCTCCTATTATTATTTATACCCCCAGCCCCGGATCTCCAAGGGGGGGAAGTACTACAACTTTGCCAGCTATTCTACCGCCAAGCAGTAAAATGCAAACATTACTGTGTTTCAGTTTGAAGGGCAATGCTTCCAGAGAAATTACCGGGCTTGGAGATGTAACGTGTTAGATCTCGGGTTGACTAGCAGTGTGCAGTACTGGGTAATCATTTGGACTCTACATGTTCCAATAGCTGCGTGTCACTGTGCTGTTATGTGGCAGGCATTTTGCTTACCATCAGGCACATATCCTGCTCGTCTCGTCATTCTATGCTATAAAAATATATATATGAAACGAGAATGACAGTACACAAATTATAAAGTCAGTACAATTTAAGTTATTTATTATTTAACGTGTCTTTGGCGGAATTGTGAGGCTAATCCACAAAGAGCCATTCATAAAAAAAAAAGTTATTTATTTGAAGTTTTTAATACGAATATAATTGGTTCTGTTATTCTGTACAAAAATACGTACAACAACAAAACTATATACCACAGTCGTGTTCATTTTTTTCGGCTTTTCCTGCGAAAAAAAAAACACTTTATTTCATCAATCGGAACGAGTGAAACCTAGAATTCTAAGTGTGAATGAAATAAAGCGCTAACGGTTCAGCATGTTCGATTTTTCTAGATAAAAAAAAATCGGTTGTCTGTAAATTCGTTTATTTTACGGACGATAGTTAAACGTGACAACGTCATAACAAAACATTGATGAAATGATTGCATATAATATGCATGGTACAAGGAGCGTAACGGGAAACGTAACGGGACATTTTTTCATGCATGCTGTCGGCGTTCATTGATTTAATAGACGTTGTCACGTCAAAAATAATAAATCACAAAGGGATTTTACAGTTAGATTTACTGAACTGATTTATGTGCAGCTATTGACTCGAGATTGGACACTATTGATTAAATTATGTTCTTTTTTATCACAGTTGTGGCGTTAACATTTTTGCTTGGTCGAGGCAGATTACCACCTAATTACAAATACAAATACATATACAAAAATCTTTATTGCTGTTTGCAGGTAAGATAAGATGATACAAAACATTTAAATAATTGACCCATACAAACTGGCCTTTTCTTCTAGAGGCATGCAATATGTCTGGCAACGCAGTTTCCATTGGTCTGAGTTTATACAATGATAATAATAGTCAGCTGATAAAGTCTTCTTCTTCTTTTATCATTTTTAACTTTTAATCGGTTGTATCATATATGTCATCTGATTTTCATCATGTATTAATTTCTGGCTTCTATCCCGTTGTGTTATGTTAGTGTGATATCTTTGATGAGTACAATTACGCCAACGTCTTGTGCTTCAGCAGGATGATGTTATGGACTTTGACAAGTGTGTGGTTTCATGTAGAATGTAATTAAAATAGTATTTTCTTTATAGTACTGACCTCTCTTGCTTGCGCAATGTAATGTAAACTAGCCATTTTTACATCACGTAGGCTAAGTAATGGCTGGACTTGTCAGAAGATCGGCAACTCCCGACCCGAACTCTTGGTTTGAATCCCACACGCACCACTGTCTATTTGAAATCATTTGCGAAAGAAGCTAACTGAAAGGCGGTGAACGAAATAGATACATCGTGAGGAAACCGTGTCGTGGATTTAACTCTTCAAAGGCAAGGCAAGCCTGCCAAACAGCAATGTGGCCACCGTGGACATAAGCAAAAAGGTCTGCATGCCATCCACGGTTGGGACTAGTGTGACTAAGTGGATCTAGTATAATATAAGTAATAAAGTATCATTGTATCATTATCCCATTGATAAGAATTTTAGCGTGAAATGAAAGTGGGAACAATATCAAAGTCTATTTCTAATATTGTTGCTCCTGGAATATCCTACTAATCTGCCAAATATGATAAATGTCAATGTTTGGATGTTTGTTGCTCAATCACAACGTTACGTGTGAATGGGTCAAGCTGAAACTTGGAACGTAGATAGATTATAGTCTGGAAGAACACATAGGCTAATTTTTATCCCGGTAGAATAACGGGAACGGAGTGATACAAACTGTCGTTTTTTTATTTTTGTTTCTAAATATATTTGACTCTTTAAAATATTTTAGATTAAGCTATATTATCGAAATTTAACAAATTCTGAAAGTAACTTTTCTAGGCCATAATTCACTCTATCAATTTCCAGCAAATCACTGAACCCTAGCAAAACAAGTGCATAACGTTTTATTGTATTAAACATTTTAAAGCCTCGTAAAAGGAACGTAAGTTTTTGTATTTCAGATATGTAAATTTTTAATACTTTGAAACACGCCTACGATATATGCGGTTATAACTGCCGACGTCTATTGTTTTACCAAGCCCAACATGAATTTTGTAAGTCTAATAATTTTGTCAGAAACGTTTTACAGCCGTTCGCTGTACCTATAATTTACAGTGCGACGCAGAAATACTTACGTATTAATCAAGAATTTTATAAGTTCCAGTACCAGGAAGTTACTCGTAGTAGCTGAGATTCCTTAATTTATGTACAAGTTTTTTCTCACAATCGAATAATATGCCTAATTTTTATCACGAATTCACGGTTAAAAATATACCACAGTATTGCTTTGTTTTCCTTTATGGCTTCGTAATTCTTATTTTTTGGTAACTCAGTACCTAACTAACTTAAAACTATCTAACTCAGTATTCATGCTCTGAAAGAGTCAGACTGCAATAAATAAAATTATGGTAAAATACTTGATTGTGATCAGTCATAGGGACTGGTGATAGAATGAAACCTATAATTTAGAATTCAGCATAAAGGTTTATGCGATTCGGCTACCACCCGACAAACAGAATCGTATAAGTGAACGAAGACCCTAAAACGGCACTAATGTTGTTTTTCTGGAATCAAAAAATACTCACGAGGCTAAAGAAATAATGTATTAAGCACATTTTTTTAATAAAGAGTGACGAGACGGGCAGGACTGATGGTTAGCGACATGCCTGCCACATAACAGCACAGTGACACGCAGCCATTGGAACATGAAGAGTCCAAATCATCACAGCACTGCACTGCCCTCGACAACCAGAGATCTAAGATTTTATATCTCTAAGCCCTATGATTTCTCTGGAAACATTGCCCTTCCAACCGGAATACAGTAATCTTTGCACATTACTGCTTGGCGGCAGAATAACTAGCAAATATGTAGTAGGTACTTTCCCAGGCGGACTCTGCCAAGAGTCCTACCACTACAAAACCTATCACCTCCCTACCTACCTACCTAACTACCACTAGATCCTGGGAAATAAATATCTAGGTATGACATAGCCTACTTTTTTTTTTTAACTAGAATAGGTTCGCACTTGACCACCATCTCGCCTGATGTTAAGCGATGATGCGATCTACGATAGAGCGTGCTTACCTAGAAGAAACCGATTCACTTTCGATTAAGTAGCAATTTATTTCCGTCAATGATCATGTCTTTGTTTCAGATACCTATATTCGGCATAATCACATTATGCCTACTCCAGCCAACCACAGCCGCACGCCTTCACAAAATCTTTCAGCATCTTGACGGTTTCAGATCTGAGCACAACCTCCTCGGATTCCTTCACGTAGGCTTAGAATACGCGGTATTCCTTCGAGTACCACACGCTCACGATAAGTATCTAGTTTACGAACTCTACGAGGCTAGAAACGTCCCCGATTTAGGAGCGTACAAGCCTAGACTGCTCGCGATATCAAAAGTACCAGTAGAATATATGAAAGAACAGCTAAAAATATATAGAACGGAATTGTATAGAGCCAAATATGTGGACGATAACATTGTGCCCGGTACTAGGGTTAAAACCTTGAGGGAATGGCAGATAGAAAGGGCGTTGAGCTTCAGTGGAGGGAGCGGGGTCTTGCGTGAAAAAATGCCTGTACTAAGAACAGTTCTGTGATTGATGTTTGAATAAGCAATCTTGTAAGTGGAGCGGATTTGTGTCCAATGCTAAACTTGTTTGAAGATTTGTTGGTGAATAAATTTAATCAGTACTATTTGAATACTTAAGTATTATTCAATAGTATTATATATATTTATAGTTTTATTATTTTATGGGCTAAGTGCCATTAGAAAACAGGAGAAGTTAGGCTGGTCTCGTCGGGAAAACAGCGACTGCCGATCTGGGCCCCGGGTTCAAATAACACGCACAGCACTGTCGTTCCGAAGTCATGTGCGTAATACGGCGCTAAATACTCTAAAGAAAAACATCATGCTGAAACCGACATTTACATAGAATCTTTTGAGTTCATGTGTCATCTAACAACCCGTACTGGGCCAGCGTGGTAGATTATGACCTTGATTCTCTCCTTACTAGAGAAGGTCTCGATTCCTAGCAGTGGGAACATTTAGTGGGCTGATTATGCCATGCCACGTTATTCAAGAAGATGTTCATCATGTGAAATTACGCAGTATAATGAAAAAATAGTAGATTGGTTATAAGTAGCAGATTATTATTAGTAACTAACTACATCTCGCGATTTAACAACCATTAACTTTGAAAATGAATATTTGCTGTTAATCAAATAAGTAAAAAATTGGTTGTCTGTAAAGTCATTTGGTTTATGATTTTTTTTTTAAATAAAGAGTGACGAGACGATCAGGACATGTGCCTGATGGTAAGCAACATGCCAGACACATAACAGCACAGTGACACGCAGCTATTGGAATATGAAGAGTCCAAATTATTACCTAGCACTGCACTGCGCTCGTCACCCAGAAACGTTTAACGTGACAACGTCATAACAAAACATTGATAGATGCGGCGCAAGCATACAATAAGCGTAACGGGACATAGCGGGACATTTTTTCGTCGTGCATGCAGCAGGCATTCATCGGATCGATTTATTAGACGTCACGTATTTTTTATAACTAATTAATAAAACGTAATTAATTTCAAAACCAAGTAATAGGTATAATTACAATATTACTTTTCTTTTTTTTTTATCTGGGCAGAGCCAGGTAATAAATTACCAAAACTAAAATACAATGAGAACACTACACTACACTACAAACCTACCTAACTAACTACTTACACTAAGCACACCTGAATTATCCATAGACAACTGTAGGTCTACAGATAATCAACATGTTCAAGCCCACTACCAATCGGAAGCGCACCCAGCATGCTGGCGGCATTACCACGCTGAATGGCAATGCTTATGCGTTGGGCCAAATAAACGCCAGTATTTTGGTCACGCAATACAATATTACGGGTTCCCCTTCTGTTTTAGTTCTAAAGATTGTGTTTGCACAGGTCAGTCTTCCATTCGATAGCAGACCATGTAATTAATGTGCACTGTGGTGTGTATCATAACGTGACGTAAACATAATTAATTTCAAAACCAAGTAATAGGTATAATTACAATATTACTTTTCTTTTTTTTTTATCTGGGCAGAGCCTTTATTACTAAAACTAAAATACAATGAGAACTACACTACACTACAAACCTACCTAACTACCTACACTAAGCACACCTGAATTATCCATAGACCACTGTAGGTCTACAGATAATCATGTTCAAGCCCACTACCAATCAGAAGCGTACCCAGCATGCTGGCGGCATTACCACGCTGAATGGCAATGCTTATGCGTTGGGCCAAATAAATGCCAGCATTTTGGTCACGCAATACAATATTACGGGTTCCCCTTCTGTTTTAGTCCTAAAGATTGTGTTTGCACAGGTCAGTCTTCCATTCGATAGCAGAACATGTACTCGTAATTAATGTGCACAGTGGTGTGTGTAATATGTACTTGTTTGTATGTTTGTATGTGCTGTTCTCGTATACTAATTACGGATGTTGGTATACGATACATCACATCCCGTTTAGGTAATTAATATCCACTGACAATAGGGTTATTGAAATTTATTTAGCACATTCTCAATTGCACTCTATTTTTGACCCAATAACCATACTCACTATCTATATTTATCCATATGGTATAAATCTGAAAAGGGTTTTTATTTGAACGCGCTAATGTCAGGAGCTTCTGAACCGATTGCAAAAATTCTTTTACCATTAGATATTTACGTGATCTCAGAGTGCTATAGGCTACGTATTATGTACCATAGGCGAACCCGAGATGGATCGCTAACCAGCAATAGGTATATACCTACTTTCTATGTATTTCATTTTTTTTTCAAATGAATTCCTTTACCCGTCACAGAGATAAGTGGGAACAAACATACACATAAAAATTCCCAAACTTTCGCCTTTTAAATATTAGTTGATTTTGTGGCTTAGTTGAGTTTGTTAGAGATTTTTAGTCGTAAAATATTGAATATTTTTTCGTAAAAGGTTTCATATCCACGGTGGAAGTAAAATGATTGTAACACTAAGCTAGATTATTATATAGTAAGTAGGCGAATGTAGTAATATGTTTTACAGAATATAACATATGTAGTGAAAATGAACCGGTACTTTTTCAAATAAAACGTCAACGTTTTATTTGATAAAGTACAAGCACTCTAGAGCTAGCTAGACCAATGACTTATTGAATTTTGCACTTAAATTGTAAATGTCATAGAACACAAACATTTCCTTTTCTGCTTGTGTCTTAACAAGAACAATCCAAAGTAATAACAAAACTCAGTTAAATCATATAGTAATATCATTATATTTTTAAGCAAAAAAGTTTTCGTAACACAACAAAGTGTACAAACTGACTCACATGTGTGACTCACATTTCACTGCCACATCGTTAGATGTAAAGTGGTGATGCGGTCTACAAATGAGCCCACATACCAATTTAATTGCAACTATAATTGAGATATATTAACAGTCATAGCATTCTTTATATTTAATGCTAGCAGTGTTCCGCAGTTTTACTCGTTTTACCGTTCCTGTTATATTTCCGTGATAAGTCGAGCCTACATGCTATTCCTGACTACCTAACCTGTGTTCCAAATTTGAATCCAATCCGTTCAGACGTTCCGACATGATTGAGCAACAAACATACAGAAATCTAAGCATCTTAAATTTATTATATTAGTAGGGCTCCAGAAGTTTCATCATCATCAACAGCCCGCTAAATGTTCCCACTGCTGGGACTCGGGCCTTCTCTCGCAAGGAGAGAGTTAAGGCCAAAATCCACCACGTTGGCCCAGTGGGGGTTAGTGGATGACAAAGACTTCGAAAAAATCTAGCTACATGTCGTTTTCTCACGATGTTTTCCTTCACCGTTTTAAGTTAGCGGCATTACGCACATGACTTCGACAATACAGTGGTGCGTGTGGGGTTTGAACCCGGGGTCTCCGGATTGGCAGGCGCCGTTCTCCCGACTAGACCAGCCGTAACTTTCTAGACCAGCCGTATTTTTCCAGAGCTTTGATGATCTATAACTTTGTCGATTTTTAATAAATTGATAAACCAAAAAAGGTATCCATCTGTGATGGATAATTATTCAAAGGGTGGCCCACATTTTTCTATAATCTACCTAAAGATCTAATTAGAATGGTATAAATATTTGGCACTTATGTGAAAATGTATATTTCAATGCATTATTATCGAAGCCACACTTATTACTCCCAAACTCAACGACCGGAAGCGCTATTTTTCCGTCTGTATCCAATGAGAAGGGTTCTGTATCGGAGTCGGTATGATAAATAATTCTTATAATATTCACTACTGGAAGCTCATTGAATATCATCCATCATCCTTGTTACGCTCGCGGGAACTTCTTATGTACCATCAGCTGCAGAAATACGTTGTAGGTGTCTGTAAACGCTACTATAAACGTCTATTAAAAACTATGCCATGTTAATAAGCTTAGTACTAGCGGGCTGTTCCGGATTTTTTTTCGGATTTATCGGCTCATTTAAAGACCATTAATGGAAATACAAACTATCACGATCTTTTAAGTTCCAACTTTTGTGTCGAGTTAGTAAAGAGTTCACTGGCAACAAACATCACGATACTGGATTTTTATGTATTAAGATAGAAAGACGGGACGAACAGGACGTTTGTCTCATAAACAACATACTTGCCCACAACAGTACCACGCAACTATTGAAACATGAATAGTCCTAGTAATTAGGTGTTTAGATCTGCGGTCGTCACCCAAAAATATGAGATGATTTATCTAGGCCTAGTAATTTCTCTGTAAACATTATCTTTCAAACCAGAAGTTAGTGATGTTTGCACTTTACCAGTAATTTATCTGTAAACATACGACTGCTTGGAATTAGAATATGTGGCAATGTTGAGTAACTTCCCCAGGCGGACTCGGAATGAAAGAATAGTTTTACAAGTACTACTACCAACCGTGTTCACCAAACCCGACGACCATATTTTCCGTTATATGAATATACTCTTGATTTGTTTGTACAGATATGCTTTTTTGTTCTTTATCATTCAATAAAAGTAACATCATTATATGCAAACTTCAGCTTATAACATGCATCATCTGAGCATCTAACGCTAAGCAACTTTTAACGCAAACGAGAGTCTGTCGGAGGATCCTTCCTTGCCATTTATTTTTAAATGCAAACACTACTTTTTTCGGGTTGAAGCATAATGATTCCAAATGAATTATTACAAGAGAATGAGATAAGTCATCTTATATCAATTGATGATGAGCGCATCGCAGTGTTAGACAGTAAAATTGACACATAGCTGTATGACACTGGCCTACAGCTGAAGAGGCGTGTAACTAGCTATCAAGTTCACATTTTGCTCGCCACGCTATTCTACAAATATTTGATTTAAAAACAATGACACACCAACAGTTCCGGCCGAAGTGAAAACACTATTTGTACTTACTTATACAAAGGTTTCGGTAATAACAACGGCAACAGTGTTTCAAGTTCAACTGTTTTTTTTTTTATAATAGATAAGTCAAGTAATAATGTCTAGATAATATGAACAAAGCAGTTGTAAGAAAGACCTAAGAACCGATAGATTTTTATCCAAACAAATAAATAACAAGTAAATAGAGTATGATATAAGATATATAGGTAAGTGGTCAAACACCATTGTTAAGTCCATTACTTGTAAATGTACTGTGACAGTGTTCAACTACCTAATAACGCTGACTGTACATACTTTTAGTTTCCACTGCGATTCATCTTGCCAAAGGTTACTTTTTGCAGAAAGGACAGCAAAAAAGAAAGCAAACGATATTCAATGGTTTTATTACAATTCCGATCTCATTGAAACTTCTTTGTTTAAATTTAAATTGACAAAATGAAATTACGATAAAATGATGATTAAACATTTCATCATTCATCACTTTCAGGTCGTTATCGCCTACAACTGAGCATGAGTCTCTTTGTGTATTTTGACGTGACAACGTCTTATAAATTGGTTTGCCGGGTGACATTTCAAGAAACTGCGTTACGCTCCGCTCACGTTATGCGCTCACAACGAGAGCGAGTGAAAGGCACGCGTCCCTTCCGTAAAATTATTTTACCACTCAAAGTCGTTGTCACGTAAAACTTTCGCCCGTATACCGACTTTACAGGCAACCAATTTTTTTTTTGATAAAGAGACTTGTGGCGTTTCGCACAGGACTTCTGCTGCCGAGTGCCGACGGATCGGATGTGACACACGACGGTGCAGCACATTGACTAAAATAATTATAGTCAATCACATCACACCATCCGATCAGATTTTCCTTCATTTGAAGGAAAATGTTTGATTGTCTATACCTTTTCCATGAAACATATAATTTATGAAAACAGTAAAATTAATTCCAGTACCTTTACTGGAATTAAGGATGGTACGGCAGTGTTCGCTTCGCACTCGATACTTGGCGGGGGCACTGCCGTGCCCCCAGATTAAACAAATGGCAACCTTATCGCTGAAAGCGATTTCTTCCAGGCAACCTTGGCACAGGACCGAGGAAGATAGCATGATGAAATGGAAGCCTTTACCTATATCCAGCAGTGGGATAGAGAAAGCTGTGGATTAATAAATGATGAACCTTGGCACATAAGTTCCGATCCAAATGTGACTTATGTAACGGTTCAGCGGATAATTACTTTACTACAATTTTCCAACGTTGTTTTATAGGTTTATTAATTTTTCAAATCCTATAAATAATTAATAATTTTCGAAAGAGATCTATCACAATAAAATTGGCTTCAAGTACTAGGTATTCCTGATGTCCTTATCAACACTTCGTATAAGTAAGTTTCTATTTAATTTTGTAATTATTATATTTCATTCTACATAGCAGGTTATTTATTTTGTGTTACTAAAAAGTATGTTTCATGAGTATTTCCCTGAAGAATAAATTCGTCTCTCGTTAATTTCCCTGCAGGGTAAGTCTGGTTAACTCTAGCCAAAAACATACATAGTTTACAAATGTATTAACTTTTACAGTAGAGAGTGTAGTGCCTAGATATTCCTAGATGAGGAGGAATACTTACGGAATCAGTCTTATGAAAATAATATTATCTGCTGTTAGTTTAGTAGGTACCTACTTACCAACTTTAAAATGCGTAGATAATTTTTACAATCCTCCGCTCGCACAATTTTTGCAAAAAAGACACAAAGTTTTTGGTACCTACACATTTTATTATTAAGATAATATATTTAGAAACTGAAAATTTTGCTTAGATATCCTGAGAGAAATAAATAGGTAGTTGAATAGTTTCTTAAGAGTTGTTTATGTTAAAAACATTTGCAAACATAATTATAGTCTGCAAAAACGCCTGAAAAAACTATCATACCTATAAGACGTTTTACGTTTTGCTATTGTGGTTTACAACCATCCATTCAAGAATTTTATGGCACAACATGTGTTTTTATTAGCTACTAATAGCGGCTCACGGTTTTAGCTGCACAGTTTTCGTCCACGTTATTTCCGGTGATAAAAATAGTCTATGTGTTATTCCAAACCAAAGTTTCTGTTCCAATTTTCAAGCCGATCCGTTCAGACGTTCCGACGTGATAGAGCAACACATCTTCAAACTTTAGCATTTATAATATTATTAGGTTTGTTTCTTAAAACATCACCTTGTTCCTTCACACATATATTAGTACTAACACACAATAGTACCTACCTACAGAATTATTCTGTTATATTATGCAGAATTATATTATGCTGTCTGTCAAACTACAGCATTATGGTGTGGTCGGTGTCGCTCATTCACTTTTGACGGGTCTGATGCGGGATAGAGCTCAAGTAGTCGTCGGTGGATCGGAAAAATCGGACCCCATGACGTCAGAAATGGGTGTGGCTCAGGGGTCTTCAGTTTCCAACGTCCTGTTCTCACTGCTCATGAATGATCTGCCCGAGGCGGTGACCGCTGCAAAAGTACTGATGTACGCGGACGACGTAGTCGCAGTGGTCACAGCACCGACAGTAGAGGATCTGGAGAAAAAACTGAATGATGCCGCCGGCCAGCTTTTTACCTGGTTAAACCGGAGCGAATTGGTTCTGAACCTCAGCAAGACTCATTTCATGCAATTTAGCTTGTCCGGAAAGCCATCGAGACCGTTAAAAGTGCTGGTTGATGGAATTAGTGTTGATGAGCAAGAATCGACCATATTTGTCGGTTTTGAGTTGGACTGCGGTTTAAAGTGGGTTCGTCATATTGACAAATATCAACGTATCAACACATATTATAGCCTCCACTTACAGCTAGAGGACGGATATCCCCATAATTCCGTTTGGAGATTCAGGCCATAGTTCATTACGATGACTAAGTTGCGGGTTGGCAAACGTCCACCAACATTCATATGACTAAAAAAAAACATAAAACATAATTTATTTCGGTACCAAGTAAGCTATTACAATATTTTCAGTTCCCTACCTTTTGCTTTAGTCCTAACTACATAACTACATTTCTAATTAGCTGCAATAAAGATAGCTGCAATAGTATCTAAACGAACCATGCAATGTGTCTACCGCTACAGAATTCGTTCAGTGAAGAAATAATAACAAAATTGTAGTAAATGTAAAAAAAAAATTAAGTACCTACCTAAGAGCGACTAGTTTTATTTCACCAGACTTCGTCTAGTCTTCAACTTCAACCAACCTTTACATAAGAACAACAGATGTTTTGATACGATGAAGTTCTGTACATATTGGACGCAAATCTCAGAACAAAATATCCAATTTCGAAGATTTCATGAAGATAGCGTAGGTAACTTGATTTCATAGTCAAGAAAGTATTACAATATTGTGCACGTTGCGAAAATTACTTTGTATTGGTACGTTTTAGTACGTACAATGCCAGAGGAAATGAGATCTTCTAGATATATCAACCTATATTCGTATGATAGTACTAACAGAATCTATTTTGATACGCTAAATAATAACGCCGCCAAGATTTTGCAAGCAGATGTTTTTCAATAATTTATGAGCCAGTATAGAAATAAAATTTTAACGTTTTAATACGTACGTACGTAACGTAGTACGTTAAACTTATTTTGAAAGTAAAGAGGTTTAATATAGCCCAAGAGCCCACGACGGCCAGACCTTCGTTATTTTATAAAGACTGAAACTTTTTCTGAGCACGTCCACCAAAGAGACGGAGTATAAAGATATACTACTACTATGATTTAATAGACTGTGATAGAGGTAATAACGACCAGCGACTTTGGAGTTTAGGTAGAAGTTACTTCGGGAGATATCAGGTAGGTGTATAAAATGGTACCCCAGTTTCGTTAAAGTATAAATCTCAATTTTTTAACATATTGCTTAGGATAACTTACGAACTTACTTAATGAAATCTCATCATCAATTGCCGGACATTTTAGACAGTTGCTACTCCTCACCAGACACCCCTAAACTGCAACAAATTACACCAGCACAAAACAAGTAAAATATAAAGTACAGACATGTACTCTAGACTGGATCCTTCTATAGGCATGTAAGTAATTCGAATTTTAAGTCCGATTGACCCGGTCACAGTGTAGTTTTAACATTACCATCATACGCCTAGTACACCATCCACAATTCAATCACGTTTCGATTCTAATTGTGACGTAGAAAACATCCGCTTGAAATAGTTTATTTTCACCTCTCTTGTCACAGAATGTGATCATTGAAGGCACATGCGAGGAGGTTGCAGCTGTGATTACTTACATCTGTATTCAGTGACACAGTCGGAGATCTAAATCTGGTTTTGGTTGGGAATAACGATGCCACAGACAGACACCTTGTTCTTTTGTATTTTATGCCCAGTTTACATTCCAGTCCAGCGATCGACTCCAGCGCTGGATTGCTTACTAGAAAAATGCAAATGCAGAAAGAAATGCTAGAAACCGGGCATTGTGTTGGCGGAATTATTAGTGGTCGTGGTGGTGGTCGTGAACAATGCTTGTTCACGACCACCACCACGAGACCTTGTGTCTATTTTTCCAAGTGCCGATGTACTCGTACAAGTTTTAATGGTGAAGGAAAACGTTATCAGGACACTGATGAGTTCCAAGAAAAGCATGACAGCAAAGACTTGTATCATGCGTCGACCCGCACTTGGTTAGCGTGAAGGATTTGTAGCTTTGACTCTACAAAGTCAAAGTACTCTACTATTTATAGCATCGATATACACCATTGGATGTGCCATGAACACCTTGCAATTGGTAATAAATGCCTGCCTGTGTGTGAGTGTTTGTTGCGTAAGTGGTTTACAAAGCACCAATCTACAAGTACTTGCCACTAGAATCGCTAGCTGCGAGGTATGCTGTGGTTATACTTAATTTGGCTGTTGACATCGAATAGTGATAGGTAAAAATGTACGGCGTTCTCCTCTTCCTGCAACCGACTTAACACGTTTATTGCCAACTTTCATGGGATGGCCGATCTGTTATTTTTCGTCAAAATTTGATTAAGCATGGTAAAATTACTTTGTCTGTCTTCAGTTTTGAAGTTGTCTAAGCAGGTTCCATAAAATGTTAATATTTATCACGCGATAACGCGTGATTGGCCATATTTAAATGGAAAAGTGAGCTCACTCTTCCCAACAATCACATTATGCCGTGCGCTTAAAGTTTGGGAGGGTACATCCAATGGTTTTGTATCATCGATGACGTTTTTCTTTTCCACTAATACCTCTAAGTAGTATGTTACTGTAACATAGGCTGTACTGTTAATTTAGTTAAAGTAAGTGAGTTATGAATCAAAACGTTTAACTTTTAAACAAACAGCGAAATTATGCAATTTCTCGACAGAATACCTACATTTAGATTTTCAGTATCGGAAGACAGCCAAGCAACATTGTTTGGATATTGTTGCTCGACTGCTAAATATCTAGCAACAGCGTATGGGTACGTTCTCAGCGAACTTTGCAACAAAGTCTACTATAATTTCCTCGTTTCATGATTGAGGTTCAAGATACTCGAAAGGAGGCTCCACTTTCGTATTAATGGACATCTAAAACGCGTTGCCACAGTACCTAGTGTTTCAATCAGGGTTGAGTTTACCCCTACCAAGAACTGGCGGCTTAACACGGCTAAAGAAGTTTTCACTCTAAAATAATTGTAAGTGATGTATTGGTATCAGATCAGTGGTTCTGACGCTTAATCCACACCATAAACATATTACTGTGTTCCGGTTTGAAGGGCAATGTTTCCAGTGAAACTACACGGCATAGATATAAAACACTTACTTCACTGGGTGACGAGCGCAGTGCAGTGCTAGGTATTGATTTGGATTCTTCATGTTCCAATCGTAGCATATCACTGTGATGTTATGGGCAGGCATATTGCTTACCATCAGGCACATGTCCTGTTCGTCTCGTCTACCTATACTAAAAAAACTACTGATAATATTGGGTATATCTCTTTATTGTGTTAATTTTGTAGTATTGTAAACAAATCAGTATAAGGGTACATAAAACATACAACATTTACCATTAAAAATTATACTATTGTTATATTTTTACTAGTATATTAGATTCATTACAAATGTTTTGCATGTACATGTATATCAATCATACTTTGTAATTCTGTCATTTTTTAATTTGTATAATTTTGTTGAAATACTATTATACTTTGGAATTGTAATAGAATCACTGAATTTTGTAAGATAGTTAAGTCACAATCACCAATAAACTTTACAACTGTGTATTAAAATACCATTTTTGTATTATCGTTATTGTATTATCTCGCTAAGGTTGCCCCCACAAAGAATGTAATCGCTTAGCGTCTGTCCCTGTCTCGAGAGCGTAATATTTTATGCTTCCTTTGATATTCCTGAAGGAAAAGAACGATGTCAAATTACTATCCATAAGGATTTAGTGGCGAGAAGCGTGAAATGCAGCGATTTGTCTTCTACTTAATATCCTGGTGCGATGGACTTCCCTAGTTTCCTGCTAATTGAATTAGTGGGGGTATAAATAATGCTCCTTGGTTCCGATGCGTTTTGTGGCTTTTTATTTTTACACTGCTCTTTGCTTATTAAGTTTCGATTAACATTTTTGTTGTGTTGTTTTGTTATAAGTATGGAATAAAATTTTATTTGGTTTTAAGTCGATTGAAAAGTAAAAGCTCGACAAACAAAAAAACACACATAACTTTTATCTTTTATAGTATAGAGTGACGAGACAAGCAGGGCATGTGCCTGATGGTAAACAACATTCCTACCATATAACAGTACAGTGATACCCAGCTATTAGAAAATAAAGAGTCCAAATAGTTACCTAGCACTGCACTGCGTTTGTCACCCGGTGATCTTAGGTATTATATCTCTTTGCACTGTATTTTTTCTGGAAACATTGCTCTTCAAAGCGGAGCATATTAATGTTTACACATTACTGCTTGGCAACAGAATAACTAGCAAAGGTGCGGTACTTCCCCAGGCGGACTCTTCCGAGCGTGGTACCGCTAGGAAACTTAAAAAGTTATTAAATGGCATTACTCTCGGTTTTATCCGAGTACTTTAGTGAATCATGTCGTCTGTCGTCCTGCTCTTGCTTGTCTTGTCAATTAATAGGTACTAGACAAAGAGTAAACATGATACTACGTATAGAGTTGGGACATGCGCTTAACACCGAAAACACGGGTAGCATCTTTCTTGCTTTGTCGCTCTTGTGGAAGTGTCTTACTTTTGTCGCGGCACATGCACTGTTGCCATAGAAAGTATGCACGTCATCTATTTACGATTGACACAAAGGAACCGTGCGGAAAATCTAACTCTATACGTAGTATATGTAATCTCTTTGGTACTAGATATGTAGCAGCCGGATCGCATAATTCGCCGTATTACATTACGGCTAGCCGTTATGAAAAACGGGGCCGGTTTGTACAGCGGTGGTTTAACGATTAGCCAGATTGAATGCGGCTGATTAAAAACAGCCGGAATTTACACGGAATAACAACAACTATGGCGTTAAAAACAGTACGTATGTTGCTAAATTAATTGCTAAGGTGACTGTGGATTCTGGTATTCGGCGGAATCTTACACAATATTATTGGGGTAGTTTTCCACCGTCCACCTTGTTAAGACTAAATCAGACTGGGTAGGTTACAAAGGACTCAGATCCGACTCGGAGCACCCCGCCTCCACGTACTCTTGTCGCCTAGAGTGCATATAAAAATGCGAGAGCCAGAAGCTCAAGGGAGGTCCTTAGTAGAGCGAGCCATGCGAGGCCGAGCGCAGCTAAGGGAGGTGGCGAGCGAAGCGAGTCGGCGACCTCCGTAGTGGAGCGTAGGCTTAACTTGTGGCTTAAAGTAATTAAATAAAAACTAACGCGTATCAATATTTAGATAATATATCACAGAGCGTTTAAAATATAAACATGAAAAAAGTAGGAATCTAATTGAAATCTAATATAAACAATATAACGTAATAGATCAATCGGTGTTTTAGTGGCTGGCCTGGTGGCTTAGTTGGTAGTAAGTCTGCCTGCGAAGTCGTGGGCCGTGGGTTCGAACCCCACCCAGTGCAAATGTTTGTGTGATGAATTCAAATATTTGTACTTTGCCTGGGTGTTTTCTATGTATAATAAGTATGTATTTAAAAATATATAAGTAATATATCAGCTATCTGGCTTCCATATTATAAGCTTTGCTTAGTTTGGGGCCAGATGGTGTTGTGTGTGAAATGTCCACAAATATTTATTTATTATTTTATAGAAACAAAACACAAAATTATTAACAAAAGGTCGAACCCCCAAACCAGGAATAACTTACACTTACCGAATTCGTCCCCGTTTCTTTATTCATTAATATAGAGATATATTGTGTAGCGTACCTTTATTTTATTACACAGCTGTGATCTCGGTTCGCTCATGAATCTAAATGTTCGTTTCCATTATTACCTTTACTGTACAAGTATAATGCAAAGCAGTGAACGAGATACCTATACTAAAAGGACTCCTCGTAGCTTGAAAAAGCAACATCGTTTCATTGTTGACGTTTCAAAAACTGAAACGCAGAGGTTTAACTCTATTTTTGTCATAAGAAAGTGTAGACTACGGAAAGTGTTGCCTGAGTGGGGTTTTCCCGACGGATACAATCTTGGTGGCTTCAAAATGGGTGTGAATCAGTTTCTTCTAGGTAAGTACTCTCTATCGTAGATCGCAATAGGCGAGATAGCGGTGAAGTGTAAACCTAGAGGTACATTTGGCAGTGACTGAATTAATTATCTACCTATACGAGCATATTATTTTAACAATTATAAATTACAATCCATAAATTATAGAAAAACAAAAACTTGTTTTGTTTAAATACTTGCATAAATATTTAATTTAAAACCTTTCACCGACGCGTCTATAATCAGTTCATATGTTCAAACATATGAGTCAGTCCAATGACTTGTTCAGCTGTTGCACGTGTGAATAAATAACAAATTCAGAACATTGAGTTATTTACCGCTATATTCTAGCAAAACAAAAACCCGACTGCAGTTGGGGTACCTATTGACGCCTATCATTTTAGCTTTACTAAATAAGTTTTTAAATTTTACCGAACATTGTAAGTATATTATAATGTAAGTATATTAATATCATCGTCATTATCAGCCGTAAGACGTCCACTGCTGAACATAGGCCTCCCCCTAGATTTCCACAATGAACGGTCCTGCGCAACCTGCAACCAGCGGTTTCCAGCGACCTTTGTGAGGTCATCTGTCCATCTAGTGGGAAGCCGTCCAACACTGCATCTTTCGGTTCGTGGTCGCCACTCGAGAACCTTTCTTCCCCATCGATTGTCAGTTCTGCGAGCGATGTGGCCTGCCCATTGCCACTTCAGCTTGCTTACTCCTTGAGCTATGTCGGCCACTTTCGTTATTTTGCGAATATCCTCATTATGGATTCTGTCGCGCAAAGAGACTTCGAGCATAGCTCTCTCCATAGCTCGCTGTGTGACTTTGAGCTTCGTTATGAGGCCGACAGTGAAGGACTACGTCTCAGTTCCATAAGACATCACTGGCAACACGAACTGGTCAAAGACTTTCGTCTTTAGGCATTGGAGTATTTTGGACTCAAAGATGTGCCGAGGTTTCCCGAACGCTGCCCCGGAAGTTGGATATTAATATAATGATAGAACATAGAAAGAAAACATTTTACAAACAACAGTACATCGATCTTTGTTCTTAGTGATACCTATACCAGTTGACCTTAGATTTTCTGTGCTGCCTACCAAACTTTGGTCTTGGGTTGTCGTTACTGACTTGGTCAGGTTCTTCACAGAGTATCATCAACATTTCCCAACCATATTGTTAGAGTGACTTTGGGCTTGATGTTCGTTTTTTTCTTGAAAATATAACTGTCGTTTTGCCCCGTTCGTATGACTACGAGCCATGCCTTTTAAGTTTTGTCTCGTATGCTATCTAATGTCTAAATGTAGATTTTAAGTTTTACAGTGATCTAAACATATTAATAAAATTAAAGTCAATGTTTTTTATTCCCAATTAACAGATTTTCACAGATTTTGGTAGTTATAGGCACTGCCAAAAGGCCATAAAAGTGAAAACTTATAACTCAGAATTTGATAGGTTACTGCCGAGTTTACTCGAAGATGCCTTATTATCCTAAGGTTGCCTGGAAGAGATCGCTATTAGCGATAAGGCCGCCGATTGTAACACTAGTTTTTATTGTTTTTCTTATCCTGTATACGTATTTTTTCTTTACTTTTGGTGTGTACAATAAAGAGTATCTATCTATCTATCTACCTATCATTCCCGAGCGTGGCGCTAGAATTCAATTCACAGCCCACAAAAAATCTGTCTGTGGCGCGTCATAAAAGTTTCACTTCTAAACACTCAGTGTGTCAGTCAATTCCGGCCAATTTCACGTGCCTTTGACTGGAAGAAATTTCTGATTATATATGGAGGAGCATAGACTACTTTTATTTTAGAATAAAAAAAAGAACGAAATCATAATCATAATCATAATCATAATCATAATCATAATCATAATCATAATCATAATCATAATCATATTTATTGATAAAAAATATTACACGTCACAAAATTCAATATAAAAGAATTACACAAAATGTAATTAATTAAGAATATATAACCCATAGTAGTATCAATTGAAAAAATAAATAAATCAAAAAAAAAAAAAAATCAAAATGTCAGACAATAATTCAAATCACCATGTCATTAAATACAATAAATTAAAATAGATGTCAGACACATAAAGAATTATAAAAAACAATGTCATAAGTACTATAAGTACCGACACATAGTAAAATTACATTAAGTATAATTAGAGTTAAGTTAATTTCAACTTCATCATTTCCGAGTACTTGTAGAACGCCTGCTCGACAAGCCATTGCTTTACACTGCATTTATACGATCCCCTAGAGGACGCAGTTCTTATTTCCCTCGGAAGTCTGTTGTGCACCTCCGTGGCCGCCACATGCACAAGTTTGTCAGACTTGGCGAGGCGGTGAGGTACCGCGCACAGCCGGTGCGCGTGCCGCGCCGTGTCGCGCGCTCGCGTGTGCCCCAGGTTGGAGTACTCCTCCGGGTGGTCCCTGGCATACAGCGCTGCCTGGAGACACACCACACTCGTTAGTGTCATAATACCCATGGACCGGAAGTATGGCAAGACAGATGTGTCCTGTGGCACCTGCACAATCGCTCGTACTGCCCGCTTCTGCATTCTGAAGACGCGCTCCCAGTCGGCGGCGCGCCCCCAGAGCTCGACCCCGTACTGTAGAAGCGAATGCACAGATGCGAAATAGCATTGCCGGACCATGGGTTGCGGTAGGATCCACGCTACACGTCGCAGAGCGAAACAGGCACTACCCATCCTGGCGCAAACTCCGTCGATGTGGTCTTCCCACGTCAGTGCGCAATCCAGCTGAAAGCCCAAGAATCGAGTCGACTCAACCTGATGAATGTTCACGTCGTTGATTCCGACAGTAAGGGGTCTATATTTGCGGCCGGACAGATTGAAGTGCATGAATTGCGTTTTTCCGGCGTTCAACATCAACCCGTTGACTCGGAACCAATAATCGAGACTGGCTGCCGCTCGATTGGACTTCAGCTCCAACCCGTCTATAGTCGGCGCTGTTATGACGACTGCGACGTCGTCAGCGTACATAAGCGCGTGCCCGTCAGGAATGCTCTCAGGAAGGTCGTTGAGGAGGAGCGAGAACATGATGTTGGAGAGCGAGGAACCCTGGGCCACTCCGATGACCGTTTCCAACGGCTGGGATCTCGTCCCGCCACCGTCTCCCACGACAACCTGGCGCCTTCCAGACATGAAGTCCGTGAGGAGCTTCAGCGCGGGGCCACGGATTCCGTAATGGTTCATCTTAGCTGCCAGTACCTCGTGATCTACCACGTCAAATGCCTTGGAAAGATCACAGAATATAACTGCGACCTGCATCTGATCCTCGCGCGCCTGCACTATCCGACGGATCAGCTCTCTGGCCAATGAGGTCGTGGATCTCCCGCTCCGGTACGGTTTACCGGTTTATTTACACCGGGAACCGGTTTCGCGACGAGGGGCTCGGACGCGCCGGCCGCCAGTGCTGCAGGCGGCGCCGGAGTCGCCGGTCGCGAATTCGTCACACTTTCGCTTATGTTTGCTTTAGTATGTGAACCGGGTAATTGTTTCGGTGCAGTATTTTTCGTGCTTCTCTTAGTAGCGTTGGCCTTGTCAGCTATTGCGGCGGTTGCAGCTATCCGGGCGTCTCTTACGGGCCGCAGTTGAGTCACTTCGGCGGTCGGAGCGCCGTCCTTTGTGTAATCTTCTAAATTGCGGGTACTTTTTTCGTTGTGTTGTGATGTTAACTTTGCAATTTGTTCAGATTGAAAATCTAGCTTGGATTGCAGTGATTCCACTTTGTCAACAAGTTCTTCCACGGTCTTCGTCAATCCACGAACCAGGTTTTCGAGTATTTTAGCCATATTTGAACACCAAAAAATAATATTAAACACGGAGCACAATATCACGTCTAAACATGACATTCCGTATTGAGATAGGCTGCGGGGTACACTGCGTGGTGTACCTACCCAGCTAGTCATGGATTATCCTGTTCCCAATGAATTTATGAGTCTGTTCTTCAGGCGTTTATTTTACTCTCAAGACTCTTCTCAGCATGTTCATTTCCGCTACATACATTTGTTATTTGCGGGGTTTTCAATTTGACACCATGATATTAACAATTCAACGTACATTCAACTGAGTACTGACTGATTAGTATATTGTTTGAACTGCCTTGCGGTTACGTCGACAGAGGATTCCCCAAATGCTGGTAAAATACAAGGCACGCATTTTTTATTCAGTCTGTCTTTTACTTTTTAAAGACGTGTACTTGAGTTGTAGTGATATAACGCTGATTTGCTCAGTGAAATAGTTTATAAAAAGAAACGAAATTAATTATTTAAATTGAAATGTGATAAATCGACTCCATTGAATCTCGTGGAAAACTAGCAGGCCAATTTCAATAGGTGTTGATCGCAATTGCAATCTTCTTGTCCCACTTTAACGTACTGCACTCATATTAGTAGATACGAACAAGATACAAAAGCTGCGAGTGCAAAAACAATACAATAGCAAAGTGCTCATAATCTGGTTCTCTGTTTTCTATTTCTAATGCATGCAATTTGTCCTAGTCTTTGTTTCACATAATGAATATAACTAATAGTAACTATGTTGTAATCGAGCTTAATGCTTTAAAGGATTTGTTATTTTTCAATTTATAGACGATTATATCGTTTTATAGAGAAAGGTAATGTATGTTTCATTGTCATAGATACGTACTATCCTATTGGAAAAGTGTATGAAATTTCATACTCGTCCGTCCGCGCAATTTTCGTAACGAGGTTTTTTTTTTGCGAAAAAGCGTTCGCTTTTTAAGTTATGTTTATATTATATAATAATTTGTCAATGATCCAAATTTGATGGTATGCGCAACTTATGTTTTTCTTTCGCTAAATAAACTTTTCAACCGATTATATAACATTAGAATTCATTTTTATTCGTATTTCGACTGGACATGCGCCAACGGAGAAACATCTCACGATTTGATGATCTCATAGGAATTCAATTATACGTACTACAGTTATTTTAAAGTTCTCTAGCCAAAAATTTATTGCGACAACTATAAATCACAGTGCTAACTGTTTGCCAATAACACTAGGCCACACCACTGGCGTCGAGGTTTAGTTTGTAGTAAATATGATCGCGAATTCGAAGGTATTGGGTTCGATTCCCACCCTGGAAATTTATTTTTGTGATAAACACAAATATCCCACCAAAAACATTCTGTAAAAAACTAGCCAAGTCTCGATGGAGCTGCATATTTATCTCTAAAAAGTAATGAAATCTGGACAAGGCCGTGCCAAGTCTAAGGTTCCTTACTGCGATTTCTTTATTATTATAGTTAATGTTGTGTGATTTGGCCGTTGAAGGGTACACAAGGGTACAAAACCAGGTGCTCCATTATACCATTGCACCAATCTGTCGCCAGAACCGCAACCATTGACGATGGAAAATGGCCACTTGAAAAACGTTGATTCTATAACTAGTCAATTGTTTTTGTCTTACTATTTTCTCTAAATTGTACTTGGCGGGGGCAATGCCGTGCCCCTTTATGTATCCTATATGGTGTGAACAATAAAAAATTGAAATAACACTTCGGTGTAGGCGAGCCGCTGATACCCTTCAACGGCCAAGTCACACAACATTAACTATAATAATAAAGAAATCGCAGTAAGGAACCTTAGACTTGGCACGGCTTCATCTAGATTTCATTATTTTTAGATATATATATGCAGCGCCATCGAGACTTGGCTAGTTTTTTACAGAATGTTATTGGTGGGATTTCACTCATTTTTGTAGAAACGTGTACTTATTGATTTATTATATTAGATGTATTATTTGACACATTTTTTGTTCTTTTTAGTAGTACGTTTTTATTATTACAAATCTTTATTTTCTTTTTTTCCGGTTTGGATTCTTGTACAGTAGCAACAGTTTTTCGTATTGCCCGTTCGCGTTCATTATCTAAGTGGACTCTCCATAATAGGCAAAGAACTTTAGAAGATTGGAAGAAGACTGCAAATAAATAAAAGGCAGTCTAGCCTTATCCAGAGTTTTTCTTTAATTTTATTTACACACAGTCATATATGGATATTAAAATTTTGACTCTGACCATATATTGTTATCCTAACCAAACACTTCGTAGAAACGTTATGGCGGACGCGCGTATTGTGAGCTGATGTTCAGCAACATATGCAACTATAGCAGATCTGATACTGCAAGTTGAGTCAGTTCTACCATACACCAAGAAAGATATTGAATGGAAGAGACAAGGCCCGTCTTTGGGCATACCAACTACTTAGTAGCCAGTATGTTCATCGTCGTCTTTTGATATTATCAACATTTTTTTTATGATATTATCTTGCGAAATCAAACACAAATAAACTCTACGACGACAGCGACTGACAAAGTCGACTGACAGCGTCATAACACGAACTGAAAAGTTTTCCTTTAATTTTATTTATATGCGTATTAAAAGCAGAAGGGGAGGCATTCGCCCAGAAGTGGGAAGCAATAGGCTAGATTAAATTAGAAGATGTGTCCCACTATGCTGGATTTTTGCAATGACAGTCGATTTTTTTATGTACCAATAGTAGAATGGGGCATTACTATATCTCTAATATGGCTGAGATAAGCTGAGGGTTCTTCATGAAATACTTCAGACCTTCGATTTTTTACATCAAATGAAGAGGCAAACAAAGTAGAATATTTTTTTGTAAAGGCGGTATGTTGATCTTTAATAGTTTGGTTGGGCTCTTGTGTTTTCAAATAAGGGGCACCAGGTACTCTAGATTTCCGATATTCCTAGTTTTTATAGTTTTCTCTTTATGTGACCATTAAACCCTAAGTCTGTACCAAATTTCAGCTCTCTGAGTTTATGGGAAGTACTAGTTCTATTTTGATGATCATGAGTGAGTGTCGAAAATGCGAAAATTTTGCTTTCGCTTAACTTCGGAACTAAATGACGTACGGACTTGAAATTTTGGATTCTAGGTATGTGATTATAGCTTACTAGATGACGAAAATTTCAGCGTTCTGATCTTATCCAAAGGTTCTCAAATAGGGGCCTGAAAATGCAGCGAAATGGTTCCAGTAAAGGATGGTACGGCAGTGTTTGCTTCGCGCTCGAGACTTGGCGGGGGCACTACCGTGCCCCCAGATTTGTCTATGCCGTTTCTTGGTATGTATTTACAAATACATTAGTAAATATTTTCTCCTAGTAATTTATTTCTTTAGTAGGTTATACAATATACACATACCACCGTAGATATGTATTTTTGTCATAACTTGCAATGTTCGAGTCCCACCTTTTTATTTTTGTGACAAGCACAATTCCTAGTATTAGGCTCTTATACCACAATATTTGCGTCGTTTGGGTTATCTATCCCATGGTTTGGTATCAGTTAGTATTATGTGAGAATGTCTAACAATATCCATGTTTTTATAATGTTATTGATATTACATTTATTTTGTGAACGTGAAGCCCAAGATCGCGATAACCGTATCTTCGAAAATGCGTCTGTGTGCTTATATAGTTATGTGCAGATGGCCTATAATGGACTACATTATCAATGCTAAAATTAGAATTATACTACTTTATTTTTCCACCGCTGAAACTCAGGGTCTTGCCACAGAGAGAGAGAGTAATGCCATATATTCCACTACGCTAGCGAAATGCGGGTTGGCGGATGACACACGGATTTGAAGGATGTCTTTTTTTAAGCTCACATGTATCCTGTACCCTAATGTTTTTTTTATTCAAGCCATTGATAATAACAGCTTAAAAAAATACTAACATGTATAAAAACATACCCGGGCTGCGAACCTTCAACCTTGTTGCCATTTCAAAAGCGGACCTTATATCTGCTACGCCACCTGGGCATTTTTGTTAGCCATAATATTTTTTTAACCTTCATTGGTCCATCATGAATTAAGATGCGCTTAATAGTGTACCTAAGTAGTTAGTTAGGTACGTAGCATAGCGTGCTTCTCGATGTATTTCAGCATAGCATAATCAGCCAACTAAATATTCCCACTGCTGGGACTCGGATCCTTCTCTCACAAAGCTATAATCCACCACGCTGACCCAGTGCGGGTTGGTGGATGACACGTGACTTCGAAAGATCCTAAATATATTTCGGTCTCCTCACGATGTATTCCTTCACCCTTTTTAAGCTAGCGACATTACGGACATGTTTTGAGAAGACAGTGGTGCGCGTGGAATTTTTACCCGCTCCCGATAGGCAGCCGCCGTTCTCCCGACTAGATCAACCGTAACTTGTACTTAGTATATTGTATTATATTTATAGTGCATTATAATATATTGTATTTTAGTTTTGTTAAATAGAAGCTCTGCCCGGTCATAAAAATATCAAAATAAAAAAAGATAAACAAATCTTTAAAACCGGTCACGTGTGCGTTCCGCACTTCACGTGAAACTTTGCACGTGCTTCGTATTTAGGTATGCTAAAAATATAGATTCGGCGCCGCCGAGCGCCGGCGAACTGCAAAAAACCGGCCGGCGGTTGTATAATTCTTTTTCAAGGTTACCTTTGTTGCTATTATCAAAACGAACGATCGTAAACGTAGATGTACTATAGCGTTTTGAATTTTACTGTGTTTTTGAACTTATTGATTGTTCTTGGTAGTCTTTTGGCGCGTTAGGGGAAAATGATGCAAGTAAACAATTAATATGCGTGATATTAATTTTAGAGTACGCGCGCACACGGTCACGAAAAACCGAAACCCTGAAGTTAGATAATCAACATTTTAACTGTTAATTTGTTAATAACTTCAGGTTAATACTTCTTGCGTTGAAGATATTATCTCCTTACTCTTATTTATGTATTGGTATATAAACATTGTGTTGTTTGTTTTTATATTTATTATTTATGAACATTCTTCGTTTGTTTATTAATTCCTTTCCTAACCACGGTTTACTGGAAGGGATCGCTTTCAGCGATAAAGCAGCAAATTGTTGTTTTTTTTTAGCTTATTTTATTATTTTTCATAAGAAGTTTTGTTTAATTTATTTCAATAAAGAGATTAGATAATCTCTATCTATCTGTCTACTCTATAATTGAAATTAACCTTCTTAGCACGAGGAATAAAGAGAAAATATATTAACTACTTTATTTCGTGCGTAAATAAATATAATACTTTTCTAAAAGATGTTAATAAATAGAGTCACTTTGTTTGCAGTGGTTTTATTAACAAGATCAATGCTGGCATCCAGCATCCAGCGCGCCGGATTTTGACCTTGACCGTCTCGAGAGGCCCGAAATTCTAGACGTGGGAACACAAAGGAGCTGCTAAGTCTTAAAAACCAATTCGTTTGAAGACACCAAAACTATATCCATCGGGAGAAACCCAGGCCCACTCAGGCATCTCATTCAACAGCTAAGACGTTCTTCAATCACAAAGTGTTTTACGCGCTTTGTTTCAGAAATGCCTATATCTCTCGAGTCTCGATTCTCGACGTTGAAAATTTTGGCCGTTTACTCAAAAAACTGTTTATTTATGTCAGTTAAAATACCACATTAAAACAGTTATCTTAATATTATTACTAAACGTAAAGGACGTGGATCGTAAATGTTGAGCATTAGAGCATAGGCTGTAAAACACAGAAATTAGGTCAACCATAACGCCAAAGCACGAGTAGTTAGTAGTAATAACGTATAACCGTTAAATGAAAGTTGCTAAGTTTGTCCGTTTGTATCAAAGTGTACTTTCCTATTAATCCTACTTACTAATATTATAAACGAGAAAGTTTGTGAGTATATATGTATGTTTGTTTCTTTTTCTTACAAAAATAATTATTATTGAATTACTTAACGGAACTGGATGAAATTTGGTACGTATAAAAATAATAGTCTTAAGGAACTAGGTTACTTTTAATCCCGAGATAATGACGGGAACGGGAATTATGCAGGTAAAACTGTAACGCTGCTGGTAAATCTTTTTTTTTTAATGTATGTGGAACATAACAGTTATGCCTTGCCTGTGAATATGGTACATGAGATTGTATCGCAGTATCGTGACTCGCACCTTCATAACACCGTGACAAATGATTTCGCGCCAACTGTTTTTTTTATTAACAAGAATTTTACAACGTTTCAAAAAATATAACATTCGAAATTCAAATAGTTCTGATTAGTTAGAAGTGCTAAACTCTTAGTGTGCCACATGTTTTACACACACTAGTACGAGTATAATACAAGAATATCAATCACACCAGAGCAAAGTCAAATTTATAGTGCTAATTATTTAGGTAATAGAAGTTGGCGGCAAAAACATTTTATCAAATCGATTAGATACTATGTAGCGAATAAAACGATAAGAGTCAGCTAGTTTAGTCTAGTAAAATTTAAATATCAGCTTAAAGTTCCAAATTTACAGCTTTTTAGTAAATTCGAAATCACGGTACTTTCACAAATAACTTTTTTTTTATCTTTAAAACAGCTAAACCGATCTTACGGGATTTCTACTGACAGATAGCTAAATTCAGCTACGAGTATCTTACCGAAATGTAGACTACTTTTATGTAAGAAAAAAATCAATTGTTTTTATGGGTAAGCGGCAAGCTACTTCGAGACACCCAGCTGATGATAAATAATAAAAAATATGCGTTGTAATTTTGTACACCATCTAACTAATCAAAATTTATTCTATGGATAATATAAGTACTATAGGTGCCAGATAGATGATATAAAATGTACACAATGTTAAATACATACATACGTTTTATTATAAATAGCACCATAGAAATACCAAGTCACAGAACGAACAGCAAACTTATCACACAAAAAATATTTAATATTATTCTGGGTAGGAATTGAACTCAAGACCTACGGATTACTGAGCACTAACTACTTACTGAGTCATTAGTTCAATAGATGATAAGTGACGTCTGTTGGCTGCGCACATATTCATTTAATTTAATAAGTGAAGCACACAGTATCAATTAAACTAGTTTAAAAGCCAACGGAACTAGCGAAACAATACCTAAATAGTCATGGCTAGGTAGAACAACAAGGGTTAGAAGACACGTCTTTTTATAGTAGAGAGTGACAGAACGAGCAGGACATAAGCCTGATGGTAAGCAATACGCTTGCCTGCATAACAGCAGTGTAATACCGCTGATGGAATATGAATACCCAGAGATATAAGATTATTTATGTCTATGCCATGTAATTTCTCTAAAAAACATTGTCCTTCAAACGTTTTACGAGTGTTAGCCGTAGACAATTTAGTTTTAGGCATAGATTTAGTTTAGTTTTAGTTCATAAAGCTAAATTATTCTATTTTATTTTATTTATAACTAGATGTCCGCCCCGGCGTTGCCCGTGGTACATTATATAGTACTCATCAGGATCCCGTACATATACAACGGTGAAAGAATGACTGAAATCGGTTCAGTCATTCCTGAGCATATCGCTGTCAAACAAAACACCTCTTCAGCTACCTGCTACGCCATCTGTCGGAAATTGGTTGTACCAACTCAGATTTAGAAAAAAAAAATGATTAGCAAAGGTTTTATATTCAAGAGGTATGTAATCTGTGATATTTAATGACGCAATCTTAGACACATGCTGTCATGTGTCATGTCAAAGCACGAAACGTACGAAGACTCTCAAAAAGGAATATTTTTTTCCCGATTTTGTTACATTCTTGATTCATGCTCCGCTTCTATTAATAGTAGCGTTATTTTCTACAGCCTAAAGCCTTCCTCGATAAATGGACTATCCAATAGATAAATAATCATTCAATCCGGGCCAGTACTTCCCGAGATCCTAGCGTTCAAACAAACAAACTCTTCAGCTCTATAAAATTAGTATAGATTATGTTTGAGTGTGAATGCCTTGGCTTAGAGACTAGAATATCCGTTTACGTAATCTTGAGATAGTTGGTTCGAATTTTAATTGCAGCTCTGTCTCATTTTTCATTTAAAAATTAAAAGAGAGACAGAATATCAAAGTCACGTTTACACACACACTATCGCTTCCTTTTATTCTTATGAGAATACTTCCAAGAACCATATATCACAAATAACTAAAAAGAACATCGGTACTAAAACATCCTTTATAAAATTAATTACACAAAAATCATAACTGAACTAATATGACGCGAATGGTTCCTATTAATTTTATTAATCCGATAAAAATAATAATAACTCAGAGCGATGCCATGACCGGAAATAATTTTCTGAGGGCATAAAACAAAAGGGAAATAATGATAGCTCATTCTTTCAGCGATATTGGAGTGTTTTGGCAAGGTGTGCCCTTTAATAAGGCTTCATTCGTGACCGGAATTTTATTGCGACGAAATTAAATTAGCCTATAATTAAATAACGCCAACGGACGCACCTAAGCAATTTTGGTGACTTCCAAATCTATTTGATGCCCTGTTATCACTGTTAAACAGTGAGTAGTAATAAATATGTATCTACTACTTAAAAAAAATGTATGTAATATTTATTGTACAATGACAAATATGTGTACAAAATGAAAACTTAATGCTAGTACGAATTTTCTACTAGCTACCCGCAGAGTATATTATGAATGTTATGTAATCAAATGTATACAATAGAAACTAAACAATTTTAAAAAACAAAACAATTTGGGAAAGGGCTTAAAACAAAAATAAATTTAAATAACTAAACACAAATACACATAAAAAATACACGATATACCTATAGAAATATTGGATAAAATTAGATTAACAACGTGTACAAATAAAAAGAAATACTAAAAAAAAGCAAAAGTATAAGTTATCCCTCATAAAATACACAAACTATAATTTTTTATCAGCTATCTGGTTTCCATAGTGTAATCTTGGCTTAATCATATTTTAAGCAAACAGCTCAAAGTAGTTGAATTAGGACCATGTTTCTATTTTATATTAACCATATTATAAATAACTAGCTGTACCCTGCCACGCTTCGCTGTAGCACAATGTGAAGCAAAAATTAGACAAAAACAATCCTTGATGCGGATTATATATCATTGTAAAATTTCAGCTCGATCGGTGCAGAACTTTTTGAGTTTTTGAAGCGTACACAAACCAACATAACATTTTTATATATAGAGATTATCTAATTACAAATGTGAAATAATGGTACATTGTATAATGTTATGAATGCGAAAATAATAATGTTATATTTTTTTTTGCTGTATGTTATAAGTTGTTGCGTCGAAACATTTGAACAGGTTGGGTTGAAATTTGGAACACAGATAGATTATGGACTGTAATAACACATATGACTTTTCATCGCGGAAAACATCGCGGTACGCTGCGAGTTAGTTATATATGTATTGTATTTATAGTTTTATGAGTACAATAATTTTCATAGTTGATTACTTTGACGGATAAAATCTACAAAATTTTTTCGCTAACACAATTTTTATCTTTTATTCGTTCAGGTTTTTATTTTAAAGTAGAATGAAATCAAGGGTAATAAGTTTTCTATTAAGTTTCTCCATTTTTATTAGGTTTTTCCATGAGGTAAATATAAATTTATAGTATTATCTTTAGACATACATTTGACAAATTATGTAGACAAAACACAATAAAAAGCGAATTAAAGTAAGTACCTATAAACTATTTTCGTACAAAAAATTTAACCGACTTCAAAACCACAAATAGGCACTCAAAAGCGAAAAATAAACTAAAATCATTATTAGCACTACTCACTCATCTATTTGAAGTCGGTGCCAGCCAAATCTCACAGGTAGTGGATATATACTACTTACCATGTGCCTACTTGTGTATTGATGCTATCAATCTACTAACTTTTTGACCTGACTGGCACCGACTTCAAATAGATGAGTGAGTAGCGCTTATAATAATGATTTTAGTTTATTTTTCGCTTTTGAGTCCCTATTTGTGGTTTTGAAGTCGGTTTAATTTTTTGTACGAAAATAGTTTATTTTACCCTTTTTAGTGTACAAGAACAAAATTAAAAATTTTGATTAACCCCCGACTACCTTGGATTTGTTATCTGTACAACATTCTACTAGTCAAGCCCTTTCATTTGATACCCATATTAAGGGAGTTGTGAAAAAAGAAATGTATTTCGGCATTTTGTGGTGGCGGCCAATCTTAGATTTGAAATTTGTGATAATGTATATTATTCTACTAGTCAAGCCCTTTCATTTGATACCCATATTGAGGTAGGTTGTGAAGAAATATTTTGTCCGCCATTTTGTGAAGGCGGCCATCTTGAATCGACATTAACCAGACATAGCTAAAAACATCCGCTAGGGTATTAATTAATCTTGAAATTAAAAAAAACGCATCGAAATCGGCCCATCCGTTTGAGCTCTACTACGGTGCCACAGCAGACAGACAGACAAACAGACAGACAGACAGACATCGACGTCACTTATAACACCCCATTTTTGGTCGGGGGTTAAAAACAAATTTTTATTAAAGCATTTACACAACTTTGTATTGACAGGGTCGAGCTTCATAACTTTTGTGAAATCTACAACTATGTCATCCAGAAAATTGTACGCAAATTTTAGTTTTGGTTCATATTTCAAAAACCACTTGACCGATTTCGATAAGATTTATATGGGACTATTTGGGAAGCATATCCATCCGAACACAAAAATACATTTTTAAATCGGTGAAGAGGTTCTCGAGAAATAAGGTAACATACATAAAAAAAACATAGGGGTCGAATTGATAACCTCCTCCTTTTTTGGAAGCCGGTTAAAACGTGAACGCAAAATGTGTGTGATTTTTTTTCCATTTCGTCTTGAATCATCAATAAACTCCTAATTTTTATAGTCTCCGCAAGCAAAACCACTAAGCAATTTTAAAGTAATTAATGAAAAGTTAATAAGTGATGCTATAAGCATCAGTTATTCTAATATTACTTTGCAAGCATTTAACGTTTGAGTCATCAAATGAGCTCAAAGAGTCACCTTGAGTTGATATTTTGGCACTATCACATCAACAAGAGACACAAAGTTAGCTTGATACATTTACATTGCTCTGAAATCCCCCCTAGTTTTACGCAATTTTCTCTGATTTTAGGGCTCGTGTGTAGAGGGTTTTTGTCTAGTTAGTTATACAAGGTTATTTGGTAATCAGCCTGCATCTTTTTAAGGGAATGTTAAGTACATTAAATTTGTGAAGTTGTATTCTACTATATTATATATATTTTTTCCTATTTAACAAAAGTGTATTTGCCTAGTCTAAAAGCAGCGAATTTTTCGAAATATTTCGTAACAAGAGTGCGCAATTTAGCGCTTGATAAATGATGTGTCAAATTGAATGAACACTAAACAGCCGTTAAACAGTGCTAAAGAGGCCAACAAACACTATTTTTTTGGGATTTGTTTGGAATATGAGTTTTAACAAAAGTTGTTTGTTTAAATATACAGAAAATGCCCTTAAACGAATGCAGACTGATTACCAGTAACCCTGTATACAGTGTCTCCATGGGCGAAAATATGGAAACCTCGGAAGTGATTGTTATAGTATTTTAATCGTTTAGCATTGAGGCCCCGCGGAGGCCATGAGATCTCATTTTGAAAAACCTTTCCGAGCACGCGACGCGACGCGATGATTATACCCACGCCATTTTACTGAGAAAAAAAGTGTTATTCCAGGCTATGTGGCTATGTAGTTCTCGGCTGTAGTGGTAGGACTCTTGGCAGAGTCCACCTGGGGAAGTACCACACCTTTGCCAGTTACGCTACCGCCAAGCAGTAATGTGCAAACATTACTGTATTCCGGTTTGAAGGACAATGTTTCCAGACAAATTACGGGGCTTAGAGATATAACATCTTAGATCTCTAAGTGACGAGCGCAGTGCAGTGCTAGGTAATGATTTGGACTCTTCATGTTCCAATAGCTGCGTGTCACTGTGCTGTTATGTGGCAGGCATATTGCTTACCACCAGGCACATGACCTGCTCGTCTCGTCACATTTTATTTAGAAAAAAATTTCTAACTGTATTCCAAATTTCAAACTGATCCATTCAGACGTCCCAACTTCCGACGTGATTGAGCAACAAGCGTCCAAACTTTAACAGTTATAAAATAAGAATATGTTTTCTTATTTTCATTTTATAAATATTAATACAATACACAATAAGATATCTGTTTTTTTCTGCTTGTACCAATTAACGATTTCGCTTATATCTAATTGAAGTCACATCATCATCATCATCAGCCTGTATTCGTCTGGACTTGTTCTGGACATAGGCCTTCTCTATGATACGCCACTCAGCCCGGTCCTCGGTCTTACTTCTCCAACCGCCACCAGCTGCCTTTCGAATATCGTCATTCCATCTAGTCTCAGGACGTCCTACACTACGTTTGCCGATTCGCGGTCTCCACTCCAGAACCCGGCTATCGGGTCTGCGACAGATGTGACCGGCCCACTGCCGCTTCACTTTGCAAATACGCTGAGCTATGGCGGTGACTCTAGTTCGCTGACGAATTACTTCGTTGCGGATACAATCCCTCAGAGAAACCCCAAGCATAGCCCTTTCCATAGCTCGCTGAGTGACTTTGAGCTTACGGACCATTTTGACTGTCAGTGTCCACGTTTCAGCACCGTAGGTCATAACGGGTAAGACGCACTGGTTATATATTTTTGTCTTGAGACTTTGTGGGATGGGTGACGAGAAGACTCGACAAAGTTTTCCAAATGCTGCCCAGCCCAACTGGATTCTTCTGATAGCCTCACTCTCAAAGTTACTTCTACTTAGTTCGAGCATCTGCCCTACGTAAACGTATTTCTGTACAATTTCAAGAGTGATTCCATTTACGGCAATTGGCCCCGGAGCAACGAATTCGTTGCACATGACTTTGGTGTTATCCAAATTCACCCGGAGGCCGATGCGTTGAGAAGCGTCAGCCAGGCTGTCCAGCATACACTGCAAGTCCTCCAGCGACTCTGCCATGACGACAATGTCGTCCGCAAATCGTAGGTGAGAGATGTACTTGCCATTGATGTTTAGGCCATGTCCAACCCAATCCAGAGTCTTAAACATATCCTCTAGTGCGTTTGAGAACAATTTCGGGGAAATTACGTCCCCTTGTCTCACGCCTCGCTGCAAAGGAATATGCCTCGACTGCTGGTCTTGAATTTGGACCGTTATCGTAGCGGCGTCGTACAAACATCTCATCACCTCGATGTATCGCCAATCGACTTGGCATCGCTGTAAGGACTCCAGAACAGCCCAGGTTTCGACCGAGTCAAACGCCTCCTCATAGTCCACAAACGCTAAGCAAAGATGCCGATTGTACTCTTTTGTCTTCTGTACAAACTGCCGTACCGTGTGACTGTGGTCTATGGTGCTGTACCCACTTCGAAACCCGGCCTGTTCAGGAGGTTGGAACTCGTCGAGTCTTCGGGCGAGACGATTTGTAATAACTCTTGAGAACAACTTATAGACGTGGCTCAGAAGCGATATTGGTCTATAGTCCTTTAAGAGGGTCTTATCTCCCTTTTTAAAGAAAAGGATGACTACACTTCTGTACCACGCCTGTGGAGTTCTCCCGGTGAAGAGGACGGTATTAAACAGTTCTTGGAGCTCTTTAATAAGTGGAGTTCCACCGGACTTTAAGAGCTCTGTAGTAATTCCGTCCTCGCCCGCGGCTTTTCCATTTTTAAGTTGCCCAAGAGCCATCACAATTTCGTCTAGACTTATCTCAGGCAGGTCTTCTGTATAGAGGCGTGTTAGAGTGGCTCTTTTGTCCTCGTTTTGTGGGAGATGAGGAGCATGTGATGCGTACAGCTGGCCGTAAAAGTCTTCCACTTCCGAAAGAATACCCGCTTTGGATGTAACGACTGTCCCCGCCGAGGTGGTTTACTTCATCAGGTGGCTTCTACCTAGTGTCTTGACGAACACTTTTGACCCCCGATTTTGCTCAATTGATTTTTCAATCAAGAGCGTGTTAGCTAATCGGAGGTCACGTCGTACAAGTTTGGTAATTTTCTTATTTAGAGCCCGTTGTTCTGACGAAGTTAACGTGGGATTTCGTCGTTCCTCCATGAGTTTCAGAGTTTTTTTTTTAAATAAAGAGTGACGAGACGTTCAGGACATGTGCCTGATGGTAAGCAACATGCCTGACACATAACAGCACAGTGACACGCAGCTATTGGGAACATGAAGAGTCCAAATCATTACCTAGCACTGCACTTCGCTCGTCACCCAGAGATCTAAGATCTTATATTTCTAAGCCCTGTAATTTCTCTGGAAACATTGCCCTTCAAACCGGTTTCCAAATTTTCCGGAAAGTTTCCGTCGAAAGCTTTGACTTTCTGCCTTTGCGCCGCATTTTGCAGAATTTTGTGCCCTCATCTCGTAGGACATCCACTCTGTCGAGCTTCTAGTCAACGCTGTCTGTGGTTTCCTGAAGTCACATACTTTATCACATTTCAACAAAAGCAATGATGAACTATCACATCTGTTTCCAAGCGACCCAGGTTAAAAATAACTCCACGCCACCTCCAAAATGGGCCTATTGACGCCTTACTCTGATTTCACTAAAGAAATGCATCTTGTAAAAATAAAGACAGGATCGTTAATTATAAACCGGAGTAAAAGTAAAAAGATTCCAAAGGGAAGCTATATTTATCACAAAATCTGATGCTTAAACGCGTTGAAGGTATTTTTTATTTTAAAATAATTAGGGAGGAGTCGAAGCAAAAGGGAATAAAATATTTCGTGTTGAATGACGGCTTAGTCCAGACGGAGCTTTTTCTAAGCATATCGTATAATGAGTTCATGTTTGAAGATTATCATATGATAGAAATCGTTTTCTATTACAGATAGTCTTAAGAGTATTCCAGCTTTACGGGGTCTTTCATACATTAACGTATGATCGGTCAACGATATTGTAACTATCGAACTCTAAATGCTTTTTTTTAAATAACAATATTTATGATCTCCTTGTCAGACAAAGCCCACAGTCCCAGCAGTGGGTACATAAAAAGGTATTATGCCCACATGCTGTAGCCCATTATACCTAGAGTTATTAGATCTGGTTTTGAAAAAAAATGATATAATTGATGGTGGTCAAGTGCGAACCTATTATAGTTAAAAAAAAAATACTTAAGGCTTGAAGCTGTAAAATTAACAAATAGCAATCAAAACTATAACTAATTGTTAAATTTGACAAAATTTTCTTTACGTTTCGGTAAGAATTGTATGTATTTGTAAATATTAAGTAGGTATACAAATATTAAGTAGGTACTTAATAAGGAAACAACAATGTACTTGTTTATCTGCCGTCTTTCCAGCCGTATAACCACAATCGAGTTTTTTGTTGAAAACCATGGACGTATAAAAAAGTCGGACGTAGTCTTGCTAAAACAAAAACTGTGTCCATCGAGTCGGCCACATAATATGCACGTGTGAGCTGTCACATACAAGCTCACACGCACACGTCAGTGGGTCGTTACACGCGCTACTTGCGTGGAAGCCTATCAGTGACAACCTGACAACGCAGACGTGCAAATGTGGCCGACTCTAGTGACACAGTTTTGTTTTGTTTTAGCGTGACTACGTCCGACTTTTTTATACGTTCATGTTGAAAACCATTTAACCATAGACTATTATAATAGACTGCAACCCCGTGAACAAAATGTATGGGTCAAATGAACCACCACGAGACATATGTAAGATGATAGAAGGGTATAACCTAATAAGATTCAGCACTATGCCGTCACTTGTAAGCTGTCCAACTGAGTGCAGTTGAAGAGGGGGGGGGCTGCAACCATCGATCATTTCTTCAAAAAATCATGATTTCCCACGATTTAGAGAGTAAATTTGGTCATTTGATTATGTACGGTATTGGTACCATACAGTTTCAATACCTCTCATCTATTATTTCGCAATGCCATAGAAAAATCTTGCAACATGGAAAAATGATCGAGGGTTGCAGCCCCCCTCTCTCTTCAACTGCATTCAGTTGGACAGCTTATAAGTGACGGCATAGTGCTAATTGTGCATATATAATCATTTATTTTCTCCAACAAAACTAAAAACCAACTTTAATTTAAAATTAAATTTAGACACTCGACCAAATTTCATAAGAATCTATATCCTCTAAATATACGAAAGCAAATTTTAATTGTTGTTCATATTTTTAAAACTGCCACACCGATTTCGATAAAATTTATATGGTGCTGCTAAAAAAATAATAATTCAAACTATTCACAATAGGTGGCGCTGTCGCGTAACATACATCTTTACAAAAAAAAAAAAAAAAAACTAATTGAGAACCTCCTCCTTTTTTGAAGTCAGCTAAAGACATTAAAACAATAAAAAAATACTCGCTCTATGATATATTTGATAAACACACGTACATATTTACTCTTTTGTTTATATAACTTAAATTTCATCCACAGAACGACCACAAGTTTGTATAAAATACATGCTTAATTTTATCGTAACTCAATAGGGTTTATTTTCGAAGTATAACGTATTAAGTGCACTCTCTCTCTGCTCTGCATATTCCTGAAAGTCTCACTCATAAAAGTCCGTTTTCACTGTACACACTCTACGGAGTTTTGGCTAGTTTACAAATTGTAACTTTTTAAAGCAAATTGTACCAATAGATTCCCGCGGTTTCAGTCACGTAGTTCCCGCTCTATTAACTTAATATATGGGATAAAAGGTAACCTTTGGTTTATTCCAGACTATTAATTTGTCTATTTATGACATAAATTTCATTCTTGCGGTAGTTTTTCCTTGAAATAATAACAGACAAGCATACAGTTTAACAATTTTTCGCATTTATAATTAATATTAGTTTTTTTTTATTATTCTCCTAGAATAGTAAGTGAACAATGTTTCTATTGCCAAGTTAATCTCCATGATATAGAGCAGGTACCGTGCGTAATTTGAAATAAATTATAATCAATCTAAGTTAATATTAATCTTAAGGATTCAGTGAATTTTGAATCTTCATAAATACTCACAAATACAGTTTTATGTGGCGATAAGAAGTGCGTTTTTCGTTATTACACCACCACGCAGTAACACATATAATATTTGCCACACAGTAATACTCTAATCCAGTTGAAAGGGCAATGGTTCCAGAGCATTTATAGAACAAACATACATACTACCTATCTTATTTCTCTTCGTGGTAAGCGTAAAGCCAAACTGAGTAGCGATTTGAATTTGATTTTTGAATTATTCCAAAGTTGAATGAAGAGATTTGTCTCCACTCACTTGGTAAGCAAACTTAAACCATGGAGTGCGTAGTCTAAGTGGTTGTTTCTTCATGGATTTTTCATCAATCTGTTTATTGAGTTTCTTCAAGTCAAGAGTTAGTTAGAATCTAAGATAATCATAGATAGCTTCAACGGTAAGCATCAGGCTATATTTGATACGGTCAAGTGTTGGGTCTATAATTAATATACAAAATTCGCAAACATAATATTAAAATTCGATCACAATTCACCTCACCTATCCATTGTCAGAACATAAGATGTGTGGGAGCCTTCATCCGATAAATAAATAAATAAGCAATCTATATAATGATAGATTAAAATTTAGATTTATTTGAAAAAGCGCCTTCCCACTTTATAGAGGTATTATAAAATTTTAAATAATCTTCCCTTGACTAGCACCAGTACACACTTAAGCACGTGGTTTACTAAGCATGATGAAACTTCCGTCCCTGATCTTCCTGATTTCTTTCCAATGGGTCAGTATTTTTATCCTCGAAAATAGGAAGGAGATCGACATAACACCGTTTCCGAGATTCAGATTCTATATAATATAATCTCGGAAACGTCTCGAACGATTTTCAAGAAATTATGTATACAAGGGGTTTCGGGGACGATAAATCGATCCAGCTAGGTTTCATTTTTTTAAAACATCATTTTATGCGCGTTTTTAGACAACGAAAAACTCCTATAATGTCATTAGAATACGATAACTTATAACTTATTTCGCCACTGTTGTAGGTATAAGTCTAAATGGCTCAGACGGAACATGCTCGTCCTCGGAGTCAACAGGCCCTGGTTCGAATCCTAATGGTTACACTCGGGTCTTTTCATTTTGTTCTTTTTTTTACTTAGAGCTTTTTATAAACGCATTTAAACCGAGCAGAGCTCGGTCAACCAGGTACTCTTTAGATAAAGCGAGTAGTTACAAAATGAGTAAAACAGAACGGGCGTGTTCGAACGCACGTCATAATAAATCTACTATATCAAACATCAAACGTGATATAGTAGATTTATTTGTCTCACTAGTCATATGGCGCATAGCATTAATCGATCCTGGTCACGCTTTACCTTTTTTTACTACGAAGTGACAGGACAAGGACTCCCTACAGCAAGCAACATGGCTACCCATAACAGCATAGTGTCATACAGCTAAAATAACAATAAGAGTAAAAAAAACATATATACGGTCGAATTGAGAAACCTCCTTTTTTGAAGTCGGTTAAAAATCACTTCCTACCATTGCACTGCACACGTCACCCACAGATATAAGACGATTTATCTTTATGCCGTGTAATTTGGAAACTAAATCTCAATAAACATTGCTCTTCAGACCAGAAAACAGCGATGTTTACACATTACTGCGTGGCGGTAGAATAACTGCCAAAAGTGTGATATTCAGGTGGACTCTGCAAATAGTCCTGTCACTACAATAGTTTGCTTTACATGCGGCAAGCGGCACGAGGCCCGCATCGAATGTTTTGCGAGATAGGAACAGAACTGAAAGCAAACGTCGAAAATGAGGCCCCAAATTCAAACAATTTGGCGCACCAGATTCGATTGCTGCAAATTTCTAGTGAAACCCTCCTTTACATTCACGATTGCAAGGAGTGGAAGGCACAAAGCCGCGCTCGAGACGAAACCACGACCTTAATATTACTTCACAGTTTAACGGCTAAAGTTAAATGACTACGTAATGGACGCACTTTGAGAATGAAATTTTCACCGCCCCCAGCACTTAGTTGCTGGCTAAAACACTTACGCACATGACTGCGTTATTCAAGCTTAACTGGGTAATATCGCTTAACAGTTTAACGACTGGAGTATATCACAGGGTAGTTGTCTGTGTTTGATTTACAACTATTATACAGGGTTCCGTACAAAAGCTGTGATGGCCTTCTGGGGCGAATGACAAGGCTGGAAAGATTGTAGGTTTGAATACCATTTGCACTTCTGAGTATTTTACCAAGTAATAAGTATTATAAAAAAATGGTTGTCCGTAAAGTCGGTTGGTTACGGACGATAGTTTAACGAGACAACGTCATAACAAAACATAGATGCGGCGCAAGCGAACAATGAGCGTAACGGGACAATGGACGTAACAGGACATAACGGGACACTTTTTCGTGCATGCAACCGTTAATCGGTAATCCGTAAAGCGTTCATGGATTTATTAGACGTTATCACGTCAAGAAAAGAGCAAGTTTATCCGCACCACTGGCCTTAACGTGGGCTGACATGAACATTACATTTATTTGATGGGGAGCATCATGCCTGCCCATAACAACACAGTGACACACACACAGCTGAATTGATGATTGGAACATGAAGAGTCCAAATCATTACCTAACTCTTCACTGTGCTCGTGACCCAAAAACAATATAAAACATATTTTATTTTTGGGTAATCATGTATTAGGTGAAACAACATTATCCTTATTCATTTGTTGAATTTTTTGTATAAATCCCTACGTTTAATTATAATTACTGGATATGATTTGACGTTAAGTGTGGTAATGCGTGAAAGTAAAGAGAAAATCAAATTGATCAAATCAATTTAAAAATGCCAGTTAAATTAGTAACTCGTACTCGTACTTTGTAATAATATTGATCAATAGGCCCCAATTGACATTGTTAGAACCTTAGATTTGGACAAAAATTATAATGTTTTAATTTTTGAAAAAAAGTGTAGGTCAATTTTGTAGGATATAATATTTTAATGAGAAACTAGTCAGAAATTTGTATGTAAATTGCGTGACAATATAAACAATATTATGATGACATGGACTGATCTGATGATAAAGATGAAAGGATCTTCGCAATGAAACGACAACCTTATCGAGTTTCGGTTTGTTTTATGTATTACTCTTGATTTACAAATCAAGAGTAACACATAAATGGTGCTTCCTACTAGTAATAAGACGGGTAGTAAATATTTAATTGGATAACGGGACACTCACGTATATACGGTCGGTCTATCCGACTCGAGTTTCGGCCGCGTCCGGCGGCCTTTTTCAAAGCGAGTGCACACGCGCGGTGGCTGCCCGTGCCAAACGGGCTAATTTAATACTAAAACGGGTAGTAAACACGGTCAAAAAACGCAGTGGCTTGACTAGTTTTCCTAAGACATTTTAATTCCGGAATAGGTACACCGTTAACTCCGTTGGACGTCAGAGTCGATGTTTGTGTCACGCTACTAGATAGCCAAGTGCTAACATCGTCTCCTCGAAGATCAATAAAAAGGTGGCATCGGAGTATTGGATGATTGGAGGAGCATATTAAATACTTTCTAATACGTAAACAAATACGAGCGTCTAGTCTAACTTCCGTCACAAAGAGAGTCCGCCGAATTTGTGTATTTTCTAAAACAATTAATAAATATTGGTGGACATTTCACACACAAGACCATCTAGTCCAAAACTAAGCAAAGCTTGTGCTATGTAGCCAGATAGCTGATATAGCTTTTTTTTAAATATTGGTGGATAATATTGTAATACTTATATTAAATACATAGTTATATATGCCATCATAAAACTGTAAAAACCATCAGGTTATATATTGTTTTTAAACTTTCGTAATTTGAACACATGATGTTTGAATAGTACCTACGGGGGTTAATCACGAATAATTAATTGTTGAAATACCTCGACGTTTCGGCAGCGTTACAACCGCCGTGTTCACGAGAAGACTTATTACGTCACGTCAGGTTATACTCTAACGTCAGAATGCAAACTAACCTAATGTACCGTAAGATTATAGTATAACGCGTTGGATTATTATCTGACGGTTTTGGCAGTTTTACGGTTACAGAGTTATTACCGTTATATTATGAGGTAGTTGTTTGACTGGCCTCGTTGCTTAGTTGACACATACAAACTTAGGTCTGCCTGGGACCGGCGAAGGGGTTCGATGCATGGGTTCGATTCCCACCAAGTGCAAATATTTGTGTCATGGATACAAATATTTAGATAGATAGATAGATAACTCTTTATTGTGACACAAAACAGGAAACAAATACAGTAACACACAATTATGAACTAGCGCTACAAATGGCAGCCTTATTGCTTATATTTGCTATGTTTTTGCTATATTTGTTATGTATCAAGATATTTCTTTGTAAATTAATATATATGTATTTACAATAATATAAGTAATAAAGTGTTTTATCAAATATCTGCCATAGGACAAGGTTTGCTTAGTTTTGCTTAGTTAGTCTATTTGGACTGAATGTTATATTGTACTAAAACCGTAATGAACAAATCATAAAATGACATTTACCTATAATGACTGAGTGTTGTGTGTAAAATGTGCACAATTTATTTATTTTAATTGTAAAGCTGGTATACCATCGTATCCTAGTCATTTATAAGAAAGTTTACATGTTTGTTGCTCAATCCCGTCGAGGCGTCTGAACGGAAAGCACAAACATTTTGGAACACTGTTAATTTACTTATTCATAGGCTATTATTACGGGGAAATAACGAGAACGGGAAATAAGCGGATAAAAACACGAAGTACTGTTATGCTAGTAGGTATTGAATACATTACATAGTGTTATCGCGATCTAAATTTTTATTTCATTTCCTGGACATTTTAGCAGCGTTATAATAAGAAAGTCAAGGCTATGGAATACGTTGCCTGAGTGGGATTTTCGCGATGTATACATTTTTGGGTCTTCAAATCGAAAGATTCGAGAGTGAATCGGTTTCTTATAGGTACGAGTACACACGGTCCATCGTCATAGACCGCGTCTTCGCTTAACATCAGGCGAGATGGCGGTAAAGTGTTATAAGGTAAAAAAATGGCTGTGGTATTGAGAAGACTCGGGTCCGTACCTGCTGTGATTTCAAAAACACGCTATTGTTGATGGGTATACGATATCTTTCTCTTTTTCTCTCTTCCTGGTTTTACATTATGCTCTATATCCTATGGAGGAGTCAGCCTTCCAACTTTTCCTTCCCCGCTTTGCTCTATCTACCAAAGCGTAAATGTTAGAAGAGTGCAACCTGAATATCGACACAAAATTTCCAGCTTATATGGGTTTCGGAGAGTGTGCAACTGATCTGCATAACTCAAAACCACTTTGATCTTTTTCATATCGAACAATTCGTAGTTCTGGAAAATGACACAGTTTCATTGTTGATGTTCCACACAAAGACTATTATACTACTATTCGAGATACGAATGTCGGAAAAGCGACATCTTAGCATGGTTGACGGTCCAAGGCTTCGAATAAAAAAAGGTTTGACTCTATTTTTGTGAAAAGAACATCTAGGCTTTGAAATTCGTTGCCAGTGTGGGATTTACCCGATTGTTAAAATTTTGGTGTCATCCAATCGAGAGTGAATCGGTTTCTTCTAAGTAAACACGCTCCATCGTAGACCGTATCGTCGCTTAACATGAGACGAGATGGCGGTCAAGTGTAAACCTATTAAAGTTAAAAAAAAAAAGAAGAATCGGTTTCTTCTAGGTAAACACGCTCTTTAACATACTGCATCGTGGCTTAGTAACATCAGGTGAAATGGCGGTCAAGTGTTAACCTATAAAATGTAAAGAGTAAAAAAGCTGAGCTTCTTGATTTAACCTTACCTTTTTATCGAAGAAAGCGGCCTGGAAAGAAGCGTCGTAGCTCTGGAAAGCAAAACAGTTCCATTCTTGGTGTTCAACTCAAAGACTCAAATAACAAGAACAAAATTAAAAATTTTGATTAACCCCCGACTACCTCGGATCTCGGATTATCTGTATAACGTTCTACTAGTCAAGCCCATTGATACCCATAATGAGGTAATAGTGAAAAAATAGAATATATAAATAAAATAAAAATAGCACTTTGTGGTGGCGGCCATCTTGGATTTGAAATTTGTTATAGTGTATAGTATTCTACTAGTCAAGCCCTTTCATTTGATACCCATATTGAGGTAGGTTGTAAAGAAATATTTTGTCCGCCATTTTGTGGAGGCGACCATTTTGAATCGATATTAACCAAACATAGCTAAGAATATCTGCACGGATGTTAACCTTCAAATAAAAAAAAACCGCATCGAAATCGACTCGTCCGTTTGAGCTCTACGGTGCCACAGACAGACACACACACAGACAGACAGACATCGACGTCAAACTTATAACACCCTTTTTTTTGGTCGGGGGTTAAAGAGAGTTTTGACTCACTTTCGTAACAAGTATATCTAAAGCTTGGAATGCGTTACCTGGATAGATATTTCCTCATGGATAAAATCTGAATATCTTCAAGTCTAGGGTGAATCGGTTTCTTCTAGGTTCAAATTCCGCATCGTCTCTTAACATCAAATTATATTAGTGGTCAAGTAAAGTCGATAATACGTCTGATCTTATTTTATAAAAAGGTCGTACTCGTAGATGCGCATCCCGTCTGCACATTTGAGCATATTACGAGTACAAATGATGGAAATCACAAAATGTGTATTTCAATTTGTAACGTGTTTCGATACTGGTTCAACAGTGAAGAAAAACATCATAAGGAAATTGGTATGTCCCAATGTCCCAATCTATCGAGGAAGATCTTGACTTTCAGCAGTAGGAACAGATAGTGGGACATTTAATGTAGATATATAGGTAGGTAGCCTATATGCTGACAGTAACACAGCGAATACTAAAAATCCTACTATGATAAATGCCAAAGTTTAGATGTTTTAATGTTAATTGATCAATTAAGTGGGAAGGACTGAATGGCTCGGATTGAAATTTGGAACACAGTTAAATCATTATACTACGGATGCGGTACTAGTAACCAAAGTAGCTGAAATGTATCATTTATTGCAGGCGAAGTAGTGAGCAGCTCTTTACTTGACGTATAAATAAATACAGTTGGTTGTTTTTTGAACTCCTTTTTAAAATTCCTTTTTAAAAAACCTTCATTCTGTTATCTGATAAAACACTGCAACATTAAAAACGATGCGTCACTTTTTCAACAATACGAGTGCCGAGGTAAACTAAAATATAAAATTGAAAAATGAAACCTGTTATAATTTCTGTAAAAATATATTTTTAATAACAAAATCCATTCGTAGACATACAAAACATACTTCTACAAAAAACTAATATTTATTCACAAGAGTCTAACACGGATAGACTTCGAGAGGTAGTACAACTCATAAATCATGGCACTAGAGTTAAATAAATGCAAATGTATACTCCAAATACATTGTTGTAAGTACTTACGTAAGCAGTTAAATAAACTATTTATAAATCGAACACCAAGATCAAACATCGCAATGCAACAACATACTGGCAAATATAAATATAGTCTGATTCGTAACACACATCCTAGTTAAATGTATAATTTTACAAGTTTTATACCTATGCGAAACTTTTAAGTCATTTTAATATATATGTGACTCAAATTTCAAGAAATATCAATAAAACAGTATCCCAAAATTACATTATGTTTTTTCAAACACAATCAAAATTTAGCATTACAGATAGAATAGTTTACTGAAATGTGTTATACTCAAAATAGTGTCCAATATTTTAGACTATGTAGTCCAAAAATTTAATAAACGAATCAACTGTTCAAATGAAAAAAACAATACTCTGAGCCAAATAAATATAATTTCAGAGAAGTAGAAGTTGTTCATTAAATGACACTGACTTTATCTTGAGTATATCACACTGCATTAACACAATTAAGTAATCCTATTTGATATGATAATATAACAGTAACAATACAATGGTTTTAGTAAAAAAATATTCAACATTTCCAAAAATATCGTATAATTATTTTGATATTAAATATGTACAACCAAACTATTTGTTGAGGAATTAACTTGTTCTGAAATTATTTCACTTTTACGATGGTTCTTCATAATATATATTTTTGATAATGTTCAATAACAACTCCTTAAATCAGCTATGTAAGTAATTCCCATAGTATCAATTTTGACTAGTTCGGAGCTAGGTAGTAGTTGTGGGTAAATATTATAATACCAATAAATTAAGTACATTTCAGCTACCCATGACATAGCACCCATAAATACTATTTTTAAATTATTTTCAATTAATTGGCAATGATTATTGACATTGAAATACAAATACAAAAATCTTTATTGCTGTTTGCAGGTAAGATAAGATGATGCAAAACATTTAAATAATTGACCCATACAAACTGGCCTCTTCTTCTAGAGGCATGCAATATGTCTGGCAACGCAGTTGCTCTAACAATTTATCTTGTTGCCCTGAACCTGCAATTTTTTCACAGTATACAAATATATCGATGAAAATACTGAATCTATTCCAGTTTTTAAAATGTTTGTCTTAAATTTTTACGACATTGAATACTTCACACATTATAACAACAGGTTTTCATACAACCAAAAAGTTTACTAAACTACTTAATTTTACTTTCACGATTTGTTGTACGTATTGAAAATATTACACGCAACTTAATCGCGATGTTAAATATTATTTTAATTACCTCGACGTTTTGGCAGCGTAAGAACGATCGTGGTTGGTATTCCAATGATCACGGCCGTCATAACGCTGCGTCGAGGGAAGTAAATAATAATTTGGCCGGCGGCGATTAAATCCCGTGTAATATTTTCAATGTAAGCATCATTAGAACCCAAAATCAATTTACCAAAAATATACCAAGGCCAATAAAACCCCTGCTGCTTACTTGTTTAGTTACTGTAATCTAGTTGAATAAAAATATTGCTTCTAATTAGTAATTTTAATAATATATTAAATAGTGCCTAAGTATCTAGGCAGTTACTTAATCTACAAAGTAGTTAATCATGAAAGACGTTTTTACAACATTATAGATTAAATTAATTAATTACGTTAATTCAAATTTAACATCTTGCATAAAACATACTTTTGAACAGTAAACATAGTAGGTCGTTTACAATTAATAATTACATACTTGGTAGCTGAAAACAAAAATAAACGTTACTAAGATTACAAACAAAGATGATTTTAGCATACCACCAGAGTTACGTATTGAGACAGAGTATTTCTTCAGCAAATCACACGGTACAGATTTCTTCATGTTGCTACTTCTAGTATTTCTAGTAACGTAACATTCCATATCTTTTTCAATTACAACGAGATTCCCGGAGAGTTGGGGGTCCGTTATAGACCTGACTTGGTTCGTCGTAGGCATGACATTAGGAACTGATTGTTGCATTATATTATTATTTGCCCCGTTAACCCATTGCCCATTACTAGCTAGATTATTTTGTTCTTGCATGTTTGATGTGATTTGCCCATTACTAGACAACATTATTTGTTGGCCACTATTGGTACCCTGTACCCCATTCTGGGAGATTATTTGTTGGGCTTGTTGCGCATTCGTTGACAACATTTGGTTCAGTAAAGCTTTATCGTTTTGTGAAAGAACACTTGAAGGCACATTTGAAAAAGCCTGGCTGTTTACAAGGTTATTTTGGTTATTCACGTTCTTAGGCTCCATCAAACTACCATTTGCATACATAAGCTGGGTCATCGGCCATGTGTTGTTATTGATATCTTTAGTCAAGTATGTTAACATTAAAGGCTGGTCTTCGTAAATAAAGTAAGTAATAGTTCGACAGTCGATTTCCATCTGTTCATCGTAGCCAGATCTATATTTTACACCAAACGTGCATCGTTCGCCAGGTTCGGGCTTATATGTTTCGTAAAAATTATTCGAATTGGTATTTGCTGATGATCTTCCAAGGTTGTATAAAGCTAATCCTGTTAGCAGGTGTTTGTATTTATTATTGGAAGTTTGGTAGTCAAATACATATTGTGGTGGAGCCTGTGTATAGATAGGAAAGCTGATAGGTTTTTCTTGATAAGTTCCGTAATGTATTACTGTCGGCGGTTTGTAAATGTAGTGGTGATGGTTAACTTGATAATGAACTATTGGACGAGAAATATCATGGTGTACTGGTGTGTTTGTACCCCAACTTGGGCTTTGATTGGAGCTGAGGTAGTTATTTTTTGAATAAATTGATCCTCCATTTGATCCTGTCTGGGAAACTACTACTGTCGGAGTTCCACCACTTGCGCCACCAGAATAGGAACCTGGACGAGAAACAGGGTACGATGCCGGGCCATTTTGTGCATTAGTATTAACAAAAGGTTGTTGTGGAAACCCAAATTGAGATATATTGTTTGTATGCTGATTAAATGAGGGATTCCCATACCCAAAAGGACTATTTCCACTACTCGAAGTGAAATTTGGCCGCGGAGTTGAGTAAAGTTGGCCTCCCGAGCTGCTTCCTCCGCCAGAAGTAGTACCTGGAGATGCCACTGGGTGAAATGTTACATTTCTTGGGCTTACATTATTTGTAGATCCCATTTGAGCTATATGGTTTGTCTGTACATTGCTTGAAGGATGTCCATAGCCTGATGAGTTACTTCCACTGCCCGATAAGGAGCCGGGCCGAGAATTCGGGTAAAGGGTAGAATCTGAATGATTTGTTGCTGCTAAATTAGGCGAATAGTATTGAGCAGATATTTGGCGTTGATTGAAGACAGGTGATTGATTGTTTGATGATGGATTTCCATAAGTTGATGAAGTGATCCCAGTACCGGACAAAGCCCCTGGACGAGGAGCTGGATAGTTAACATTAGTAGATCCACTTACTGTCTTATTTTTCAACGGTGAATTTTGAATAGATCCATGGTCACTAGTAAAAGTGGGTTGCGTATAGGACGGTTTTTGAGCCGACGAGTAAATATAACTTGGTGCTATTGTAGTTTCAAATCTTGAAGCAGAAAATGCAGGTTTCTGTCCTGAGTCAGACAATGTATTGGATGAATAATTATGCCCCTGGTGTCTATTACCGTACGTAGTTTTTTGAGTTGTCTGGTAAGTTTGTAAATGTGAAATCCGTTTATTTTCAACATTTTTATCAGGTAGATGTGAACCTCTTGCGTTACCAGACAACTTTTGCTCCGGAGAAGATGGATAATTTGCTGCTTGGTTTTTTCCGTGGTTCTTATGATTGTCGTGTCCTTGGTTAGTTTGTTTATAAATAGTTCCTGAGTTACCAGACAATTTATGGTCCGGAGAAGATGGATAATTTGCTGCCTGGTTATTTCCGTGGTTCTTATGATTGTCGTGTCCTTGGTTAGTTTGTTTATAAATAGTTCCTGAGTTACCAGACAATGTATGGTCCGGAGAAGATGGATAATTTGCTGCTTGGTTTTTTCCGTGGTTCTTATGATTGTCGTGTCCTTGGTTAGTTTGTTTATAAATAGTTCCTGAGTTACCAGACAATCTATGCTCCGGAGAAGATGGATAATTTGCTGCCTGGTTCTTTCCGTGGTTCTTATGAATGTCGTGTCCTTGGTTAGTTTGTTTATAAATACTTTCTGAGTTACCAGACAATTTATGCCCCGGAGAAGAAGGATAAGTTGCCACCTGGTTTCTTCCTCTGTTTTTATCTAATGAAGCATGACGTTTATAGTGGCTATTTGTGCCTTTATACGTCTTATGTGTAGAATATCCATTGCTATTATGTAAATTCGTCGATCTTGCTGTAACATCACTGATTAAAAGTAATGACGTAAATAATATACACACAAACGCGCACAAATATGTATGACCAGACCTCATCGCGGTAAGCGCGACGCGAAACGCGCGCTAGTGTCTGCGATTCGCGTAAGACTAAAACTAGTTCTATATTCAGGTCAGGAATAACATTCGCAAAAAATTCTGTGTGTGTGTATAGAATACAACACAGGGATGGGCTATAATAGCCGCTTTTAAATCGTTCACCTTGACTCGCATGCGGACATTAATGAAAAACGAGACCACATTTATCTTTGTTACATAACAATTGCTTAGTTTATTTTTACCTGGCGCTATCATTCACGTGCCGCAAACACGTTTGCACTTATTCGTACTAACGAATATTATTTAACATCTTTGAGTCTTTGTAAATCAATGCTTACATAGTATAAAACAGTCTATTTCCGCTGTCTGTCTGTCCGTATGTACGCCTATCTTAATATCTATCTATCTTATATCTTTAAAACTACCAAACAGATTTTGACGCATTTTTTAATAGATAGAGTAATTCAAAATAAAGGTTTATATTCCGTACAATACGTACATCAAGTAGTAGAGAAACACAAATATTAATTTCAAAGATTTCTAATGTGATATCATTTTTTTTTTGCGAACTTTGCAAACGATGACTGATCGCGACGAGATAAATCAAAATAATGTAAGAACTGAATGATTTGAAAAAAAAAAAAACAGGATGGTACAGGAACATTTATTTTATTTACTGTTATATTTGACTTCTATACGAGATTATGTTATTTAGTATTTACAATATGTACATATATATAAAAACAAAATAAAATTATAATACATTAAACACGCCGTCGAGATCACTACTGCGCGGCAGGGTACCCAGAATGCTGGCAGCGTTGCCTCTTTGAATAGCTAAACTCAGCTTTTTGGCAAAGTAGCGTTTGGTTGAAGCGAGGACCAAACGTATAGGTATAGGATATGTACATATATCTCTTAGGGGTAAACCACAATAACTATTTTTATTAGTATACTAGCTATACCCGCGACTTTGAGCGCATTATCATATCGTATCATCTATACTTATAATAAAACTGTAACGGGTCGAATTCTGTACATTGAAGATATTTTGAATTTTTTTTTTGCGGCACTCCATAGTCGATACTGATGGCGAAACTGCATTTTTTTTCTTTCATGTCTGTCTGTCTGTCTGTCTGTCTGTCTGTCTGTATGTCTGTCTGTCTGTCTTTCTGTATAGGGATCACGCATCACGCCGAAACTACTGATTCAATTCAGCTGAAACTTGGCATGATTTTAGTTTACACTAAGGACATTGCTGTAGGCTACTTTTAATCCCCAAATTTTGATCGGTTTTCTTGCGGGAGGGGGTGAAAGTCAGAATGTGTATTTGGTTGTAACTCATGTTTGCGTTGTTTAATTTCATTAATTCTTTTTTTGTTAGAAAGAACACACTTTTTATATTGTCCCGTCAAAATTTGAACAATATCGGTTTGTTGGTTCGGAAATTACACAAACATTAAGTAATAACGACACGCGCGGCGCGTTCGGTACATACTAACTTCTAAGTATTCTGTGTATCACAGACGATCCACAGAATATCTAGATTCTAGAACGTGACCACGTAATCGCGTCACGTCGTCTTTTTTGGATGACAAATTAATTGTCAAAAATATATTTATGTGTGGAAAAACAAACATCATTCGGTTATAATCGACTTCAAACAAGGAAGATGTTGTCAATCGGGTTGCATGTTTTTTTATTTGGTTTTATTTTACGCGATAACTCCGCTAATTGTTAGGTGATTTTGATAATTCCTTTTTGTTTGGTAGCAAATACTTCAGAGGTGATCTTAGATATCGAAAACAGGGAGGTAGTTTTTCAAATATCAACAAAAAAACTAAAATCAGCTTAGATTTATCTGTACGACATAGTCATACCTTCTTATAAAATTTAGTCGAATGATAGAATTAAATTACCTGTCATTGAAGTAGATTTTTGTATTTTGGAGAAAACATATCAGCATAATAAGTAGCAGCATAAACAACCCATTAAATGTTCCCACTGCTGGGCGTCGGGGCCTTCTCTCGCAAGGAGAGAGACAAGGCTATAATCCACCACGCTGGCCCAGTGTCGGTTGGTGGATGACATATGACTTAGAACTTAGATTATAGGTAGATTTCGGTTTCTTCGCGGTGTTTTCCTTCACCGTTTTAATTACCGGCATTACGAACATGACTCTGAAAACATAGTGGTGCGCGTGGTTTTGAACCTTGGGTCTCCGGATCGACAGTCGCCGTTCTCCCGACTAGGTCAGCTGTAATTTACTAGACCAGCCGTGACTTATTAGAAAACGTATCATTTCAATCCAAATACTGTTTAAAATTTAAAGGTAGTGTTCAACAAGCTTCGGTGACCGAAGCAGACCGTTGTTAGGGTTCCGTACACAAAGGGTAAAAACGGGACCCTATTACTGAGAGTTCGCTATCCGTTCATCCGTCCGTCCGTCTGTCACCAGGCTGTATCTCAAGAACGGTGATAGCTAGACAGTTGAAATTTTCGCAGATGATGTATTTCTATTGCCGCTTTAATCATGGCGGAACGTATCAAGTGATCGGGTTGAAATTTGAAATAGAATTAGATTACAGTCTGGAAGAACACATAGGCTAAACATTGCCTATGTATAAGTACTCTATGTATTACGTAACAAACATCCAAACAGTGACATTCATAATATTTACAAGACAACGTTGGAACGCCTGAACATATTTGGATGGAATTCGAAACACACGTTACTGTGACGTGGGAAAGACTAAGCAAATTTGGTAGAAAATTGAAACAGAAATAGCTCATAGTCTGAAATACCACATTTATGTATTTATTACCTATCAATCTGAAAAGAAGCATGGGCCCTAAGGAAACCAATATTAACTATCACGTCAAAACGGCACAACGATATGGGTTGACATACGATACACATATAGTTTAGAGTCTAAAATTTCACATGGGCTAATAAGTCTACATTTTCATTTAACTCCATATTAATATAAGCATATATTTTTGTAAGGAACTTGATGTGATGGTAAGGTAAAAGCCAAAAATAAAAAATATATGCACCCGTTTTGGCGTAGATAATATAGGTGATTTGCGTTCACAATCAAAATAACAAGCAACAGAATATTCTCATTAGACGGCGCTAATGCCAGTTTAAATCTAAAAGCACTAAAGGCCATTTAAATCGATGTTTTGCTATTGTGGTAGGTATTTTTTCTTTCATAACTAGGTGGCGTTACTGGTATTCTAAATTGTACTAATAAGTTTTTGCTGCTAAAAGGATTATGATACCAAATTTGGATTCTTTCGTTCTTGATTTTTTTCTGTGTTACCTACAATTAAATTCATACATTAAGATTTCACTAAGACTTGGCTTAGATTTACGGGTTCAACTTGCTTGAATATCATTAAAACTCAAAATTTTAATTATTTTGATTCCACACAGACTTCGTTCAAAATTTTACGCCGGCGAAGTCGTGGGTAACAGCTAGAAAACAGCTTGCGGATAAAAAGAAATAGGTAAGTAGGTATCAGATCATGCACATTAGCTTCAGACTTTTCATAATGTATCCTATAAAAATCCTACAAACTTAACACTTGCGGCTATGTTCGATACTACGAAATCTTACTAAGTATGTTTGATTTTGTTTAAAAAAAGAAAAATAAAGATGATAAAATTAAATAATTTTTTGTGTGGAAAAACAAATTCACTCAAACTCAAAGGTTTTTCAGTGACTACTTATCCAAATACTTGACGTACGATACTTCCAATTAATGTATAAGTCAGTAACATGTGCTTACGCGAACGAAGTAGCGGGTTCAGCTAGTATTAAATAATGTTATGGTTTGCGGTACAGCATCCTACTATGTTATAAATGCGAAAGTTTGAATGTTTTTGGTCAATCACGTCGGAAAGCCAGTACGGATCGGGTTGAAAAATAGAATAGTCTGGAAAAACACATAGGTCCCTTTCATCCCTGAACAAGGACAAAATTAAAAATTGTGTTTAACCCCCGACTACCTCAGATTTGTTATCTGCACAACATTCAACTAGTCTAGATATCAAATGAATGGGCTTGCCTTTCATTTGATATCCATATTAAGGGAGTTGTGAAAAAGATATGTATTTCGCCATTTTGTGGAAGCGGCCATCTTGGATTTGAAATTTGTCATAGTGACATGTATTCTACTAGTCAAGCCCTTTCGTTTGACACCCATATTGAGGTAGTAGTGAAAAAAATAATATAATTCGCCATTTTGTGAAGGCGGCTATCTTGGATTTGATTTTTTTATATTGTATAGTATTTTACTAGTCAAGCCCTTTCATTTGATACCCATATTGAGGTAGGTTGTGAAGAAATATTTTGTCCGCCATTTTGTTGAGGCCGTCATCTTGAATCGATATTAACCAAACATAGCTAAGAACATCCGCACGGATAATAACCTTCAAATAAAAAAAACCGCATCGAAATCGGCCCATCCGTTTGAGCTCTACGGTGCCACAGACAGACACACACACAGACAGACAGACAGACAGGTTAGGTAAACAAAAGGTTTAGAAGCCAGACTTGTGATTTTGAAATCAAAATAACAAAGAAAAAACCTGAGACATTCGAAAGAAACTTTATTTAAATTCAGTCAGTTAAGCAAATCTAAATTAAATTAAACCCACTTGAAATTTCTTAGGTCTACATAGAAGAGCTCCTTTCTAAAAACGCTAGCAGCACATTGTGGTTTCTGCCTATGTTGCAGCTATGCGTTCCCGTTTCCGTTATTTTTAACCCCCGACCAAAAAAAGGGGTGTTATAAGTTTGACGTCGATGTCTGTCTGTCTGTCTGTCTGTGTGTGTGTGTGTCTTTCTGTGGCACCGTAGAGCTCAAACGGATGGACCGATTTCAATGCAGTTTTTTTTTATTTGAAAGTTTATATCCGTGCGGATGTTCACCTTAGCCATGTTTGGTTAATATCGATTCAAGATGGCCGCCGCCACAAAATGGCGGACAAAATATTTCTTCACAACCTACCACAATATGGGTATCAAATGAAAGGGCTTAACTAGTAGAATACTAAACACTATAAAAAAAAATCAAATCTAAGATGACCGCCACCACAAAATGACGAATTATATTATTATTTTCACTACTACCTCAATATGGGTATCAAACGAAAAGGCTTGACTAGTAAAATATATTGCACTATGACAAATTTCAAATCCAAGATGGTCGCTTCCACAAAATGGCGAAATACATTTCTTTTTTCACATCTCCCTTAATATGGGTGTTAAATGAAAGGGCTTGACTAGTAGAATGTCGTACAGATAAAAAATCTGAGGTAGTCGGGGGTTAGTCAAAATTTTTAATTTTGTTCTTGTACAATGTATACTACTCTCCTCCCTATATACTACGTTACGTGTAGCGCTGTGTACTGTACACGAACATACAGCATCACTAATTCTGGACAGAGCCACATAGAGCCTTCCGTGGTTAAAGCAGCTCGCGGGGAAGTCAACGCCTACAGTACGGGACAGGAAACAGGGAACTGGACGCGTTTGAAGCGAAATGAGAAATTATTAGGGATGAGTAGTATCCGTGGAATAAAAAACTTGTCAAAATGTATCCTTCGATAACATTTTGTTGCAATTTGACTACCCTCAGTCTGGTTCTGTTGCATAATTTAGGCGGACTTAAATTACGCAACAAGATGATTGAAAGCCCAATTTTGAAGGTTATGTGCGGGTATTCCAGGGGCAGACAAAGAATATAAAAATTCGATCGGGTATGTAGTCGCCTCATCTTACTCTACCACCCGGTTTAAACACCAATATTGATGATTTTGACCAGTCACACGATTAAAAACTTTCTTGTTTATAGCCACTGCGTGGTAATTCCGAGTCGTGAGTATGGGACGTTCGTAAGGCCAAGAGCTTCTATGAAGTTTCATAGATATAAACTATAATCAAAAATCTAACACCAATTATTAGAATCACCATAATTTTTTGTCAATTGCAACCTATTATTACTCCAGCCGACCGATGTTACTTTTTTTTAATAATAAAAGAATAAGTACTTGAAATTATACTAGTAATCATATTTTTGAAATGCAAGAACTGACGTAACTGGACAATGAGTCATCTTTTTTCGTGCATGCAGCCAGCGTTTATCGATTTATTAGACGTATAAAAAGGAATACAATTGAAACATTAATATGCTCCAATATGGTAATATGGTTCTGATAAATACGAGTAGGTATTAAAACAGTGTTTTTTTCATCATGTCATGTCAAACATTTATTTTCCGCAAATGATTCCAGAAAGAAATACCTATTATATTATATGTATGTTCTCAATGTTTTCCTCTTTTTTTCCCAGTGACGCAAATACTCAATAGGTTTTTTATAAGCGTAAAAGTTCAAATACCGCTCAGGGAATATAATAAACGTAAAACAGAAATAACATGACGTTATATTCGAGAGTTGGCACTAAGTTTTGGGTAAACTGAAAACTAGTCAAAACACTCTCCTATCATACCATAACTCAAATAGGTGCCTACCCAAAAACTGGTACCAGCTATAGGATTATTAAACTAAAAAAAAATTTACCTAAATTTTATTCCACATTTTTACGTTGAAATTTGATATTTTGTTTCAAACGATCACTTAACTTTAGCTCAATCTTGAGTTTTTGTATTCGTTTGACGACAAAAACGTCGAAAATGTTCAAATTGGTATTTGAACATGAATAAAAAATGTAGCAAATTTTTGGCTCGCAATAGGGATGTTAACAATTTTTCGGAATTGCTTTTATTACGCAGATTGGCGGATGCTTATAATAAAAAAAAATATTTTAACATATTTGTATTTTCGACGAGTTTATATATTATACTCATGTCATACAATAATAGAATAATTTTGAATTTTCCTGCTTAAACACTACGACTGACAAAACGTTACTGGTTAGTGACAAACTGAGCAAAACATTTGTCGCGATTCATGACTGCATGTCCAGCTTATGTGTTTTCTTATTATTACTTGAATACTAACAATCAAAGCCGTCGTCGCTAAGATCGTAAACTATAATAAAAATGCAGATACAAATAGTTTTCGACAGCTTGTTTTCCGGTTAGTGACGTAATAAGTCATATTAGTGTTTGCAGTCACGTGACAACAGATACAAAATATAGCATTTAATATAATTTGTAATAAATTCACTAAGTAATATTCACTTATTAAAAATGTGATTTTTGACATTTTATTCATACAAACTATCATAAAATTATTGTTTTAGGTTTATACGCCATTCCTCTATCCTATCCTATCCTCATTGCAATCATTAGAAAAAAACTCGGGATAACGCATTCTTCTGTCTAGACGTTCTTTAGAGCACTGATCATGAAAGGACGCGCTTTTTCGAGCTAGGAACAGTCCGATAGAAAAAAAGAAGTTATATTTTCAGCTGGTTCAAAAAAATCAAAGGTTACTAGGTACTCAATACTTACTGCTGTTGGTATAGGTAGTCAGGTTTTCCTCGATTTCTCTAGGATGTCATCATCAGATCCTGGTTTCTTATCATGTTACGACCCTTGGAATATCTTCTTTACAACAAAAAAAGAATCATCAAAATCGGTTCATAAACCACGAAGTTATCCGCGAACACACATAAAAAAATATATACGGTCGAATTGAGAAACCTCCTTTTTGGAAGTCGGTTAAAAATCATATCGGTCGAGCCGTTTAGGAGGAGTTTACTTACACTGAAAAGTGGCATTGATTTTTGTATATAAATAGATATAGATTTAGTTTGAGTTGATTTTTTGTCATAAATTTTAAGTCCAAAATAAATTAGTTTCTTGTTGGCAAGCCTTCGTAGACTGCGTCGTTTAACATAAAGCGTGTGTCAAGCATAAATAATATTCAAAGAATTAAATAACTTACGGGTAATAATTTCCCACAAACCTAACAAAATAAAACATGTGTATTTGCCACTCACGAGTATATTTTATAACAAATTTGCAAGAGATGAGGGTAGACAACAAAATGTCGTATAAAATTATGCATGACGCCAACGGTAAAGAGGGATAATCCCGCAAAAGTTGCGTTTTTATCGGTCACGGCATACAAAGCTGCGTTTTAATGCCTACTTTAGAGAGCAAATAGAGACATTTAGAAAATTAACCGTTTTTCTTGGTTCCCGTTTAAAAAACACTGCATACATCCATCCTACTTAAATTATAAAGGTAAACAAGTTTCGAAATTTACAAGTTTGATCGACACATCGGAAAAAATGTGCAAATATTACAGAAGAAAGAGAAAGATAAATTACAGAACATAGAGATAATCATCTTATGTATCTCAGTGACGAGCGCTGGTGTCGCAAGTTATTTAGAGCTTAGACCATCCATGTTCATAATCCCGAACATCGATATAAACCATTAGACGTTCTCTCCCAAGCTTCAGGCAAACGGCGTTATGTCATCATTGGGAAGAGTGAGCTCACTCTTTCCGTTCTAATCGGTTGCAGGAAGCGGTGAACGCCGAACGTTTTTACCTATCATTATTCGTTGTCAAGAACCAAAATAAGTAGAACCACAGCATATCTCGCCGCTAGCGATTCTAGAGCCCAAGTAGATCAGTTTTGTGTAAACCACTTACGCTACACACAGACACAGTTTACTACCAATTTCAAGAAGCTCAGTGCACATCTATTGATTTATGGTATGATGACTATTTTTTGAATAAACATTTATTTTCATTAAATTCAAAAAAATTACGAATTTACACAGTCGATTGCGCATGGTGATGCGTCCCCACAGCGTACACACTACTGCATATAGAATGTATATTTATACCATCGTAAAGCGTGGCGACGCATCCCCACGGCAGAAATCGGTTTTACGTGCGACTATAGATCTTTCACATCAAAAAATGTTTATTTAGACAAATACTGAGTTTACAAAGGTGGTTGTCAGTCCACTTTATTAAACTCTATTATATAATTTTAGTATCGTAGGATCTAGAAATACAATTCTTGCTTCACAACTCCCTTAATTTGGGTATCAAATGAAAGGGCTTGACTAGTAGAATATTGTACATAACAACATTCTACTAGTAAGGTAGTCAGGAGTTAATCAAAATGTTTAGTTTTATTCTTGTTAACGTAAGGTTTTAACTTTGAGTTTATTTAGTCATGCATTGAACATTAACAATATGACGTGAAAACATGCAGAGTTGACCGGTTGAGGTAAGGAGTGTCACCTGTTTACATGAAAAAGTGTCCACATTAGTATCAGGGTAAATTTTAAAGGAAATAAATAATTGTAGCATTTAGAATTTAAGAAACAATATATTTTAGCTACAGGTTTTCTCAGAATAGTAATTAATTGATGTTATATTTAGGTGCTACATTATTTTGTACTACGCAAATAGTTGAAATTTTGTATTAGTAACTATTTTAGGCGTCAATTATATTAAATTATTTAACTCGGCATACTTCAATTCGTTTACAATTGATTCCTTCTTAGCATTTTTTAAATGTTCTACCATTTCAGATAACATTCATTACCTCTATCCTCCTAACGTGAAAAGAAAATAAAATTGCGCGCCAAGGATTTAAAAAAAAGGTATACCAAGGAGGTTCCAAGTCCAAGACAGTGACGTCACGCTTTGGTAGTGTTTTTGTACGAAGTGTTTTTAAGAATGTCCAAAATTGTGATTTTAAAATCGTGATATCACGGGAAGTTTTTAAGATAACAAAGTAATTCTTTCACCTGTGATTCAGTTACTGAGTAGCTCTTTGATGGCATATTAAATCAAAAATGAGTGGTCATGCCTATGCGAATTCCAATTCAATATTCATTAATAACACAATTAAAAAAACAAAACAATCGATTAAGTCAGTTATGCATAGGAAAAATCTGGAAATCATGGAATTCTTGTGCTAGTATCTTCACACCTCATTATTTTTCGCCTTTGATATCATTTCTTGCCCAAACACGTCTGCTTATCCCGGCTATAAATTTAAATGTCAGCCGTTACGTAGATATCGCCTTATATCAATCCACGCCAACTACTTCTGTCAAGAGCTCCCAGCATAATTTATAGATCAATTCCTCAAGTTATATGACCGCTTCGTAGGATCTGTTTCGGTGGACAAGAGCATTTCAGCTCAGGCAAAAATTTTATATCAACGTATTTTCAAGGTAAATTAGTGAAGTGTCGATAATATCTGGTTAACCGATTGCTGCTTTGGTATACTTTTTCACAGATGGTGTTGTGTGTGAATTGTCCACCAATATTTATTTATTTATTTGTATGAACCATAGTTAGTGTAATCTAGCCGTTGTTGTAAAATACGTAATTGTAAGTTAGTGGTTTAGTCGTGAAGTCGGCGACTGCTGATCCGGAGCCCCTGGTTCGATTCCCACGCGCTCAACTGTTTTTTTTTCGATTTGACTCGCGTTTTGCTGCAAAATTGAAAATGGCAAAGGAAAACATCGGGAGGAAACTAACATGTGTTTTAATCTTTCGGGGTCATGCGTCACCCACCAATCGCACTAGGCCAGCGTGGTAAGTTGCCTCCCTCCTGGCAAGTGAAGACTCCGAATCCCAGCAGTGGGAACATTCATTGGACTGCTTATTCTATGTCTAGCTGTGAACGAGTATGGGGTAATTTTGATGAGGAACACATCTTTACATTATGCATATTTTAAATGTGTTGAAAATAACTTCCTTTGAAATTTTTATATTTAGTTAATCTAAGTTAGGCTCAAGTAAAGTCAACAAATAACTAGCAGGTAATTTAAATGAGTGAACCACCTAGATATTTTGAATTTCCTAAACTAGGATTAAAGTGTAACAGGAAAACGAGACGATGCCAACAACACGTCAAAATCTACCTACTGACGTAACGCGTGCGTTATACAGTGTACATGCGTTTAGTAATAAATTAAACAACTTTCCGTTCAAATTACCTAGGAGTCAATTAATACTTATTAAATACTAGCAGCGTTTTGCGATTAGATAAGCATTGTTCTCGTTTCTGTGCCAGACCATAATGTATTTGTGTTCCACAAATTTTGTCTTTTATTTTTGTCATTGATATTTAGATGATTGAGCAACAAAGATCCAAATAAAAAAAATTGGTTGCCTGTAAAGTCGGTATACGGGCGAAAGTTTTACGTGACAACGACTTTGAGTGGTAAAATAATTTTACGGAAGGGACGCGTGCCTTTCACTTTTTATGTCTGTCTCTCTCGCTCTTAGGCGGGCTAACCATGCCCTAGTGGAAGGGACGCGTGCCTCTCACTCGCTCTCGTTATGAGCGCATAACGTGAGCGGAGCGTAACGCAGTTTCTTGAAGTGTCACCCGGCAAACCAATTTATAAGACGTTGTCACGTCAAAAATACCCAAACTTTGGCATTAGTATGATTATATTACTAGAATTGAATAACACAAAGTCTCAAGACGAAAGTCTACTGTCAGCGTGTGTTGCCAGTGATGACATATGGCCCTATCCCAGAGCCGCCAGACGTCACGTATTTTCTGATGAAGGAAATGTGGACGATTGAGTAGAGTTAGTACGTAGTAAGAACAAGCTCTACTAAGTAAGTACTAGCTCTACTCAATCGTCCAAATGCAAGCGGCCCTGGGATCTTACTCTAAATTTTAAAGTTTGGTTTGGACGAAAAATGTGACAGTTGATATATTTCATCCAAAACAAACGCATACGAGTATACTTCAACCCAACCAAATATTAATGTAGGTATCATTATTTCGAACATAATTCGGAGTTTCAAATACTTTGAACATTTGTTATGTATCGAATACTACATGTTCGATCTAGTATACATGTTCTAAGTACCCCTGTTTATAAAGATCAACAGTTTCAGTCCAAGGTTGGCAAAGATCAAGTGAAGATGCCAAAGCCAGTGTTTGTCGAACATTCTAAACTGACGTTTGTTTAGGCATCTCCTACTGACCTTGTAACTTTCGTTGTCCTTAACTTATTATCTTTAAAAGATGATTGAAATTTTGTATTTACATTGCTTTTTCCTGTTCAATGTTTTGATGTGCAGAAGAACATATTCTTTTTAAAGATAATTGTGTTTACAGAGAAATTGCAGAGTCATAATAATAATCTTCTGTTCCCAAGTAGGCATTTTTTTTTATCGGTAGTAGATTTGGACTTGATTGCCATCTTGGTAAATATCTCAAAGAAACCTATTTACTCAGGACTAAAAATATATAAATATGTATCGAAATATATTCACGCAATGCCATTCATCTGAAAACTACCCGAAGCTTGTGCTATGGAAACCAAATAGCTGAACACATACAAGATGTTACACACGAGTACATAAAAACAGTCAGACTTAAAAGATTACGTATTCATGACACAACCGTTTTGTCATGGGAATAGAACACACGACCTACGTGGCAGTAAGTAGACTCAAAACCAACTAAGCCATGAGACTAAAGAAGTACTAGGCTGTGATTTGAAATCTGCATGTAAAAATAGCTCCTTGGCATTGTGATGTTCTGGTGAGATGAGTAACTTATTTTCTTGTTTCACATCTTGCTCGTTCAGCCTCTCTATCTTTCAACAACAAAAAATTGGTTATCTGTAAAGCCGGTTGGTTTACGGACGATAGTTTAACGTTTGATAGATACGGCGCAAGCGTGCAATGAGCGTAACGGGACAATGAACATAACGGGACACTTTTTCGTGCATGCAGGCGGCGTACCCTTACCATGGGTATCAAATGAAAGGGCTTGACTTGTAGAATGTTGTATGTACAGATTACATATCCGAGGTAGTCGGGGGTTAATCATATTTTTTTATTTTGTTCTTGTTATAAAACACTGTTCAAAAATTTACAATTTTCTTGGTAGTTTTAATTTGACTATTTTTTAGAATAGAAAATTGCAAGATAAATCATTTTAAAGGTATATCTGAGTAACAAGTGTAGGTACTACAGTCCAGTTAAATGCAGTGATTTGGACTCCTCATATTCAAAGTGGTGTGCGGTACTGTGTTTTTATGAGCAGGCGTTTTGTTTACAATCAGGCACATGTTCATCTTTTCTCGCCAGTCTGTACTATAAAAAAAAACTAAATCATTTCGGTGGGCAACACAGACCATATTAGGCCTACTACCATTGATATTTACAAAACACTAAACTAATCTAAACATTTCTCTCATAATGCTCTTAATCCAAACCGTGTAAGCTTCGTAACTCTGTTACTGTTAAGTATTGGTTCCCTAATTGATAACGTTGGAATTAAACATCCATCAAAGAGAACACCTCGGTTAAGTTCATTAGGAAGTTTAGCCGGAGTTGGTTAAAATTGAGGAAATTCCTGTGAAGAGTACTCAAATAAATATTGAGTTAAATTGCAGCTTGGATAATTTTATTCGGTTTAAATATTATATTATGGATTTCTAACTTTTGTAACCTACTATTACAAATGCGAAAATTCGGATGTTTGTTTGCGTCACGTCGAAACTAATGAACGGATCAAGTTGAAATTTGGAAAACAGATGACAGTCTAGAATAGCATATACCTCTATATAATCACGGGAAAGTAACAGGAACGGGAACTGCACAGAAAAACCCGCGGAGCGGTGCTAGTCCGTTAATAATTATTTTAAGTAGATACCTATTTACCACCTAACTTCTCCGAAAGGATTCAACTGATTTAGATACGATTTTGTCTGTATCTATATTTCTATGTGTTTTTTAAAGAATTGGACGCGCATTGTTGGTTGATGGCGCCGCTGTTAGCATTCCAGAAATTTTTGAATGATAGACAGGATACAATAGTCAAAGTTCGACTCATGGATTTCGAATTGTTTACGGCTTTGGTTCGACTCCACTCGTCTCTGAATACTTAAAATCCTATAACCACATTTTTGTAATAGGGTGCGCTCACCACTGAGCCATCAAGGCCATAAAACAAAAACATCGTAAAAAATCACAATAAATATCCAATTCTCAACAATGCCGTCGAATCTTAATCCAAGATAAAACCTAGCTTTATATGTCCTTTGAGACGTGAGGATGGTAATTCTGTGGAATCGATAGCGGGCTCAAGTTGACGACTTATTTGGCAAGTCTGATCCTCAGGGATCAAAGTTCGCTAAGACACGTTCAGATTGTTCTGGGTTCTTGAGTGGCACGTCCAGGTATGGTTAAGTTTAACGCGAATGTAGAAATCCAACCAATGTGTTAATGTTTGTATGTTTTGTAATTTGATTAGTTTTTGAGTCAGGTCAGCACCAAATTGGCTCTTCAACCGCATTAAATGATTTTTTCCAATTGTCTTGTCTTTGATTTCAATGGAAAGAAAAAACGGAACTAAAATTCGTGGGTTCGATTCCCACCCAGTGCAAATATTTGTGTGATGAATTCAAATGTTTGCACTGTGTCTGGGTGTTTCTATGTATAATAAGTATGTATTTAGAACTATAATTATAAGTATTATATCAGCTATTTGGCCGCCATATCACAAGCTTTGCTTAGTTTGGGGTCAGATGGTGTTGTGTGTGAATTGTCCATCAATATTTATTTTATTTTAAAATATGACTGTTTTTTATTTTTCTATTTTGCATTATACGAGTATCGTTTAATAGTATGAACAATACATAATTTTCTTAAATAAACTTGTTCGCTTCACCGCCGCTGCCGCCGCTGCCCGACATTAGTAAATAGGTGACCCAATTCCAAATGTTTTTGCAACCTAAAAGTGCTTGATTTGGCTAAAAAATTCTTGGCGTCAAAAATATCATACACCTACCGCCAAATTCTTCAATGCAAAGCAAGGAAGCTCTGCCAGAAATTACCGCGCCACTTGCTCAAGTTAACGCTTCTCAAGCGACGAAGTTTGATTGAGATCTGCGTCCGTTACCTGAAATTTAAACGAGCGACTCGGTAAGTTATTAGAAAACTTTGAACAGCACCGATTTTATAATAATAAAGGGATAAATGGACGTCGGCTGTTCGACGTTGACGGCGATGCGGTTTTATTAAGCAGGAGTTTTGATTTGTGTCAGCTAAATGAGCTCTTGATAAACGATGGTGTTCTGACTTTTGATCATCATTTTTGAACAAGAAAGTGAAGTCATTGGTTTTTAAAGTACGAGTTTTGCTCAGTTTGGGGTCCGTTGTATGTAAAAATATTCATTAATAATATCATTATTCTTTTTGTGAAATTAAATAAATCTAAACGACTCTCCTACTACTTCTGAACTCCTGCAGCTTGAGTTTACTATAGGCCAAGCAAGGAACACATTATGGTGTTACGCACACGATCTTACCCTTGATGTTTATATGTCCTTGCGTAATGCGTTAAGCGTCTAATTCCTAAATCCCGATCTTACTTAAAAGAAGCTTTTAATTCAGGCGCGGAATCCCCAGATTGCGTTAAGAAAATGTTACAAACCACTTAACTAGACCTTCGTATTCTTGTACGAATGGTAACAATTACAGGTCGAACTAAAATGGCAAAATAGGATTAGACGATAGTTACTATCAATCTTAGCCACGGACCAGTGAATCTTGAACTAGGCAGAGTTTACGAGTGACATCAAAGATGGATCAGATTAATTTGGTGGCGTATACCAGCGAAAACCCGTGGTAAATTGAAACGTACCATCGAATTGCTTAGTAAGGAGGTTAAATAATTTACTACTCTTGCGAACGTAATCAATTAATGCTCGCTTAGGAACGGATAAACGATGAGGCGGATTCGTAAATTCCCTGAACTATTAGAACCAATTACTATTATACCTATAATTTAGAAGCTCGTATAGTAAAAAAATCAGCTCTTCGGTACGATTTTTGTACAGTTGCTGTGATTTAACACTTCACTTTACTCGTAATTGATGCAGCTCACATTCATGTTTCTGGTGCTGGGAATCAGATCTTTCCCAAACAATATAGTAAAGTTGTTTACATTTTCACGCTGGTCAACTGCGGTTTAACTTTAAAGTCTCATAACATTATGGAAAAACTATGCTTGGAGTTTCTCTGAGGGATCGTATTCGGAACGTACTGACCCATTATAGAACCAATGTTACCGACATAGCTCAACGCATTTGTAAACTAAAGTGGTAATGGGTCGGTGAAATCTATCGCAGAATCGATAACCGTTGGAGTAGACGTGTCCTTGAGTAGAGACCGGAAATCGGCAAACGTAGTGTAGGACACCCTCAAACTAGATGGAATGACGATATACGGAAGGCAGTAGGCAGTTAAAGGAGACGTATAGCTGAGGATAGGGCTGAGTGGCAAACTATGGAAGAGGCTTCTGTCAATCAGAGGAGTAAGATGATGATGAAGTGGGGGTAAGAAGAATTGTGATATTCTCGATTTTTTAAAACATTTTGTGGACTATAGATGGGTTGTATAAGAAATGTTCACCACCTATATATTATACTACTTTCTTTCGAATGTTTCCTCCACCAACGAAGAAAATGGTAACGACAAATAAAGGGAGCGGGGTACTGGGCGCGTAAAACGACCGTGCGCTGCTTGTTTAAATATTTTTCAAATAAGTACGATATTTTTTACTTGGTTGTTAATAGAACTCTTGACCTACGGTATACTGTCACACTCACTTACAACCATGAGGTCAGCCAGTGATTCGCCACAATGAAGTGAAAACGGACCAAGATTAACATTATTTGCTTATTTCCGTTTTATATATTGTCCTACCGCAGAGTGGATATTTCTGTGTTTTTCTCGGCCGAGATCGAAAATCCTCCAAACTTCGAAAAGTCTCGAGTTTGGACCACCTTATCTATTTAATAATCTATCTATTCGGGCTAGTTTATAATTCAATGCAAAGCACTGGAAATTTAACGGGGTAAAGTGGCCAGCATTATGAGAACTTTTAGTTAGCTCTGTGAGTTGTGGTGATTTTCGATAAACTAAGTATTTGACGAGATAATGTTTACTATCTATGTTGACTCGTTTGAAACAATGTGAAACTTCAAGAAGTTGGTTAAGCGATGATGTTTAGTAAAGATGTTAGGCTGTTGATTGAACGCCTGACTAAGCTAATTGGCTACAACATCAATAAGTCTCACATACAACATCAATACCCTTTAAGGGTTCCGTAAAATAAAAACGGAACCCTTATAGATTCGTCATGTCTGTCCGTATGTCACAGCCGCTTTTTACCGAAACTATAAAAACTATACTGTTGAAACTTGGTAAGTTGATGTATTTTGTAAACAGCTTTAAGATTTTCACTGATAAATATAAAAAACAATACATTTTGGAGTGCCTTATACGATAGAACTGAGATTCTAAATATTTTTTCGACCAACCCATTCGTGCGCGGTTCATTCATTCTATGGATTCATTCATTCATTCCGCAAAAGACACTTCCAAAGTGGCAAAATGTTTTCCGACTCGCGCTTGTCGTAACTTATTGTATAATATGGATTGCATCGCCAATCTCACACCGCTGCCTAATTCGCTATCTCGCCAAGTTGTCTGTCCGATGACTAGCCAAATCCACAAGTTTGCACATTGAGTTACGACTTGCTGAATTTGCATTTCCACTGCGGCGTCCAAATGTCAGTTTGGACACAATTGGTTTATGACATAGTATTGAGATCCACTAGTAAAATTGTCACAATGCACATTGATAGTCCTTTGGTGCTTTATTAGATACGTCAGACGCTACATACTTCCAAAACGTAATGTAATATGGTTTGGTTTAGAAGTTTTGACCTTTACAAAGTTTTATAAATGAACATATCGCCACTGGCTGCTTCGGGAGTGCGAAGTGCCAGTTTTTAAGAACACGATGTCTGTTGACAAGGACATAACTTACTTAATAACACTTATCGGCGCAAGCATAACATTGTGTCAGTAGGTACACTATACATAAAATAGGCACCTACCTGTCACAATTGTATTATTTTTTACAAATTTACGTATCCCGATAGTATTTATTAATCACTTCAAAGTCAAAGTACTTTATTCATAAATGTACAATTTACACGTCAATTAATAAAAAATAAAAACAAAAGAAAGAGCATACAAATTGTATACATTTTCAAAGTTTGAAACTACTACTTTACTGTATTACAATAATTATTGTACAGAAAACTGTCAAGCATTATACGAGTATAATGTCTTTATTGCAATTGTACTAACCTATGTCAAATTTATTGATTTACATTTTTATGGGAACTTTGCCATCACTCTCTAAAAAATTCGCTGTAACTATAAAAGTTTGGTCGATAAGCCAGCACTTTAATCATTGTCTTCATTGTCTTGTTATACCCGGTTATTTAGAACCCTAACAGATTAGAGATAAAATTCAAAAGACAGTGGTATAAAATCAAAATTTAAAAAGAAAACGTGTCGTAAGTAGTACCACATTAAAGTGATTAAACACATAATTAGCATTGTATCTGTTTTTTCACAAAAAAAAAACGTGTTGTAAGTAGTACCACGAATGGCGACCACGAACCGGCAGACGCAGTGTTGGACGGCCCCCCACACGATGGACCGATGATATTGTCTCGGTCGCGGGAAGTCGGTGGATGGAGACGGCACAAGATCGGTCATTGTGGAAATCATTGGGGGAGGCCTATGTCCAGCAGTGGACGTCTGCAGGCTGCAGATGATGATGATGATGAAGTAGTACCACAGTCTATTAAATCATATAGTCGTTCGACGAAGCCGCCTAGACGGAGCAATAGTACCGGGCGTGTTTTGAGACGCGGGAAGCGCGCTCCCGAAGTTGCCTAAATTACAACGTTAGTATATCGGGAGCTCGATTCAGGGCTGACGTCTTTCGTATGTTCTAATTTTATTTTGGCTATCACGTAATGGCGCATACGGCATATACTGAAAAATATTGTAAATCGTCATGTTAGATAAAAAAAAGATCTGCGATTTCATAAAATACCGAGCGCGGAAGAAAGGTATATTTTTAAATATTATTTGGCTTTTTGTCCGACATTTTGATCTTAACAACATAATAAATAATAATAATAAATAATTTATTCATTAAAAATGCACAGAGAAATATTACAAATAAAAGTTTCTAGAATTTGGTAAGTATAATAAGTCAATTACCGTCGAACTAGGCTCTCGGCCTGTGTGTCGACGTGCAGCGCCCTCCTCGCATCCAGTGACTATTTCAACCAACTGATTAATACAACTTTAAGAACATTAAATTATTATCGCAATAGGTACACTTTATCACCGGTATTAATATCATAATATTTAGGTTTAAATTTATCTATCCTTGAATATGTTGCCTTTGCGTAGTTTCTTACCATTTTTCGATCCAGAATTAGTAAAGTTGGTCTATGATCTGTAATATATGCTAGCTGCACAAGAGTAGTTGAAGGACATACTGTTTTTATAAACACATGATCCAAGCAAGTACCGCTATCTTCACGCGTCACAAACTGATGAGCAGGAGAAAGACCATGATAGGCCAACAAATCCAGATAGGATTCACTATCGTCACTACTTTTCCGGGGTTAATTGAAATATTTACATCGCCAGTAATAATTATATTTTGTACCGAAGAAAATCTATTAAGAATGTCATCCAGAGCTTTCAAAAAAATTATCTATCTTTTTAAAAGAAGGTGATCGGTATATCGCTAACATGACAGTATTCGCATCAAGTTTGACAATCATACAGTTTCCCTCTTCAAATTGTGGTTCCTCATAAGAAAAACCATGGTCTTTTTTCACATATACTACTATCCCATCATTTCTGTTAGTATTGATTTTTGAATCAATTGAGCAGTATCCGTTCAAAATTGGTATCACAGGAAAACACTCAAACCAACATTCCGTCAACACTAAAATGTCACAATTGATCTGAAGTTTTGCTAATAAAACTTGAAATTTATTCAAGTTACACCCCAAGCACCCAAACAGTATATTATCGTTACAAGATTTTATACACCTCTAGTTTTACCTGTCCCGATGTTTGTCGTGAATTATTTATTTGGAAGTCGGTTAAAAATAAATTAATTTTCACAATACATACCTTTACATATAAAAAGGCACTACTTAATTGAGAGCCTCCTATCTTTTGTTGTCAGTTAAAAACTCAATTCAGCGTCTGTTTTTTTTATAACATATTTTAATTGTATACTATTGAACTCCAATGTCACCAATATTAGTGGTTTATAAAATCTAAGGCCACAATTAACGTTTAACTACAGAGAGTACTTAAGTATCAAACTAGTTTAACCTGGGTTTAAAACCCACGTAACAGGTGTAAATTGAATCCTCAATTTGCTTCAGTTCTAATTATATAACTAGCTCGAACTGAACTAGAAGTGCTCCATTTGAACTACAAGTAAGCATTTCAAAGAACTTTCTAGTTTCTGAGTTTCTAACATCAATCTTTAGTTCCGAAGATAGTTCTTGGGTTTAAAACTGTGTCCATTTTAACTGAGACAACGAATAGTGGTGCTGTTAAACCGTGTGAGTAAATTACGCAGAGATGTATGAAGAAACTTTCAAGATTTTTTTTAGTATAGAGTAACTAGACGAGCGTTACATGTGCCTGATGCCTGCCCATAACAGCACAGTGACACGTAGCTATTGGATCATGAAGACTCCAAGTCATTACCTAGCACTGCACTGCGCTTGTCACCCAGATACCTAAGTCATTTGATCTCTAATAGCTATATCTAATAATCTCCTGTTATTTCTCTGGAAACATTTCCCTTGAAACCGAACACAGTAATGTTTGTACATTACTGCTTGGCGGTATAATATCTAGCAAAAGTGTGGCACTTCCCCTGGCGGACTCTGCCAAGAGTCCAACCACTACAAACTGCGCGATGCCAGAATGAATAGCGAAAATCTATTTTGTTGCGAAAATGCAAACTGGTTTTAATAGACTTAAAAAAAGAAAAAAATATTGCGTCTCAATTAATCAGTTTCCTCAAGCGTGGGAATCAAAAGTGGGCTGCTTAGATTTTGTGCTATGCTTACTCTCTATTAATTAAGTAAGTATAACACAAACATGGCAAATATTTTATTTTCTAAAAAAAACAATTCCAATTCATTCTTGTGCATTAACTATTAATGCTGCACCATGTTAAAGAAATATCAGTAAAAGTTTTAAAACACGTTCGTTCCCATAAGACCATTTTGCGGTTGATTACCTCCTTACCAAATACGGTTCAATTTATATTTCCACGGTGTACTGACCTCTTTCAAAAGGAAGTTAGCTATTCCATTTCCTCACATCTTGGTCGCTTGGCAACTTTTGTGTTTCTTTAAAACTCAACAAAACCTTTTTTTACTCTGTAAAGTATGCTCTTGTGGGTTTTCCGGGAAATGCCTGAGCGTTACGGTTGTAAGGTCTCGTTCATAAACAATTGTATAACTAAAATGAAATAAAGAGCAATGTTTCCAGAGAAATAACAGGGGATATAGATACAGCATCTTATATCACTGGGTGATGAGTGCAGTTCTAGGTAATGATTTGGACTCTTTATGCGCCAATAGCTACGTGACACCCTGTGCTGTTATGGGTGTTGTAAACCATAAGGCATACGTCCTCCTTGTCTCGTCATTCTATATCTACTATAAAAAAAAGTTGGATCTCAAACTTGGCATTTGTTTTATTTTATTGTTTTATGATCAGAAAGTCTCGTGTTTGATTTTTTGTCTGTCAAATATCCCTTTTATAAAACAAACCAACAAAATATTGAAAACCTTAAAAAAAATAGTGTAGTAGTAGCAAGTAGCAGTGAAGATAGCTAAAAAATACTCTTTGTTTTGTTCCACCGCATCCAGACAAGTTGCCATCATTCAAACCATCGCACGTCTACGGAACGTTGCACAAATTTGGAACAATGACATCACTTACCATCCTCACAAATCATCATCAGTGCTACGATCATATGACTTGCCAGTTATGAGTCTTGTGTTAATTCATATTAAATACAGTCGTTGAGTACCGCTATGCTAATGGGTGCGCCGTATGCAGCCATCGTTAAGGGAAGAAATGGGTGGCTTGTTAGACTAAACACGTGATAAAGTTTGGAACATTTCTAAAGTTTGCTGGAGCTATGGTTTTGCATAAAGGTTGTTTGTTTTATTTATTTTATTACGACAGCAGCAATATCACAAAACCTGAGTTTGTTGGAGAAATTTTTAAGAATAATTTATTACCAGTAATAACTATCAAGCTTAACAAAATAATGATATATATATATATATATTTACATTTGTGGATTAGCAGTGATGGGCAACGTTTCCAAAGAAATTATCAAATGAAATTAAATGATATAGAGAAGATGGTACAATCATACGGTGTTTCCTTACACTCTGCCATTTCTGGCTTGCAAATTATTTTGAAAGCAAATAAGTACAATAATTTGCTTTTCCCACTTGGACACACTGATTTACAAAATCAACAGCATTCAATTACAATGAGAATTCAAGACAATTTCTGATGCCATAAAAATAAATAATTTGTCAAAACTACAATAATGAATGTCCAATTTGTCAATTTATGTCTATATCTAAGTCAAGTAATTGTCAACAGACAAAGTCATTTATTTGAAATTAAACAAGATTGGTTATATACTTATAAACCTTTCATTTCCTGTAGTTAAGATAATCATTAATTACGTAAAAGCAGTGATCTAGAAAATAAGCTGTTAATTAGTGCTTGAATTTGAAGTATGTTAGCTTTTTGATTTCATTCGGTAGCTTCTTATAGATTTTCACTGCCATACAGTATGAATTACATCAATCATCATGGCAAAGAACCGCTTTATATCTTTGGGTATTGATTGCAGGGCAGTGTTTGGTAGTAATTTGGATTATTTATATTGAAATAACTCCGTAACCCTATGCTATAAGAGCTTTGCTTACCATCCGGCGCTTGTCTTACTCATTTTGCCACTAAAATTTTCTATAGATATAATTAATGGAACGAGCAAAAGGTGTGCCTGATGATAACATGCCAGCCCACAAAACCCGCTATATTTGCACATTTTTGCTTGGCAGAATAACTGCCATAAATGTAATTCCTCAGACGAATCCTGCAATGTAATTTTCTATCTCATTGTTTTAGAAGCGTGCGTATTTCAGATCAAATAGCCAAAACATACTTATTTCAAGGTTACTAGGATGTGAGTTATTAAAATAGTTGGACATTATTTCCTGGCAATTCTATCTTGCAACGTACAAATAAGATGTGATATATATAACCTTACCCAACAGTAGTCTCAATAAAGTATTACACCAAGTTTAAACATGGCGTGGGTAGGTATTTAAAATATCTCTTCTGCATAGCAATGCGCCAAAATAGCAGCGTTTTTTTATTATTTATATAAACCGGTCTCCCAGGTCCAAGATGCATGCCTAAAAAAATAGTAGCTTTAATGTTGTGGACGTCTAGAGGTTACATGATGGTTAGTGCATACCAATTAGACAGAATATCTACTTCTTTTTATGTCGCATTCTAAAAACAATGTGAGGATACAATGTTTAAAATACCAATATAAATCAAAAGATGTGCCCTGAGCACCTTGACATTGTTAACAAGCTGCGGCTCTATGTCTAAAACCAACTAAAACGGAAAGAGTGAGCTCACTCTTTCCAACGATAACATAAGTCTGTGCACCTGAAGTTTGGGAGGGCACATCCATTGATTTATATCGATGGATTTTCGACAAGTGGAACAAGAACTACGCGGATAAAAATCGTGGGAAAAAAAAATCGTGATCGTAGTAAAGTATGTTTTACTCGATTTATTAACTTTATCGAAGTAGGGAGGAAATTGAAAAAATAAATTAAATTTACTCTATTTTTTACCTCCTGATATTTATTTCACACAAAAGTCACTCATTACGAAATCTCAGAATCTTCGAATGCCAGGAGTCTTAAATTTTGCCCGGAGATGCTTTTTAGCACGCAGGCGCTCGCTAAGACGGGATTTTGCGATATTCAACCCCTAAGAGGGTGAAACAAGAAATGGACGGTTGTATGAAAATTTCGTAATTTTTTTAGTTATAAGCACAAAATCTACAGAAACGATTCTAATAAAACTTGGTACATAGATAAACTAGATTAAAAAAATCATAATCTATGCTAGACCCCAAGAAAATACTCTTAGGCCTCTCCTCTTTTTAGTAAGAAAAACGGGTTGAAGGGTTTGAAGTTGGGGATGAAATGTTTTATGGAAATTATCAATAGTTAAAAATAAAACTATGAAATTTTGTATCTAGACACTTGACGCGAAACAAATAAATGTTTATTCTAACAATTTTATAATTTCGAACTCTATGGGTATAAAATAAGGGATGAAAGTTGATATGGGAATTCGCAATTGTGGAAGATGAAGATAAAACCATGAAACTTCATATCTAGACACATGACACAAAGCCAATAAACGTTTGCTTTAGCAATTTTGTTATTTCGAACTGAATAAACGGGGATGAAATAGGGGTTGAAATGAAGGATAAAAGTATAAATGAAAGTTCGTAATTATTGAAGATAAGACCATGAAATTTTGCAACTAGACGCTGATGTCCATACTAATAATGTAAACATGAAAGTAACTCTGTCTGTTACGCTTGTAGTTGTAGATATAAAAATGTTCTAATATAAGCTGTTTTTAGTAAACGTAAATTTGTATAGGTGTACAAGAACTGCTATCTCTTATAGTTGCCTTAATATTTATTTCACGGACGAAGTCGCGGTATAAAGCTAGTATTTAATACTGTTATTACTTTTTTAATAAATAAATGAATCATAAATTGAAAATACATATGTATTATTGTTATTGGAAATTGCGCTTGAGGAATTTCGTGTTTTTCATTGAAGAGTTACAAATATAATATTTAAACATTTCTACGTATACATACATAAGTTATATTTGTTTCTCAGGCTGGCTATGTCGGAGTACTTGGCCTTATTTTCACGAAATAAGCTTTCCAAGAGCAAGCTAGCAGAAACAATTTAAAAGCCCTGTATTCAAAAAACGTGAGATAAATCGATTGACATATAAAGTAGTAACTTAATATCAGGCCCAGTTCCCAAGTAACCCATAAAGTAAGGTGAAATCCGTCTGGTTCGGTATTCCCAAGCCATGATTGATGCTCTATTGGTTTAATTAATCTTGCTCAAGGCGTGTTCGCGTTGATTACGGCCGCTCTAACCACTTCTAATGTTTGTCACTGGATACACTCAACTAGGCTAATGTACTATTTTTGTCAGCTTCAAATTTACTGGCCACGGGGCTTAGTCGTAGTATGTCTGCTCACAGAGATGTTGATTGATCTGAAAGAGGGTTCAATTCACAAAAATATATGAAAGATGAATCGTTCAACATCTGGGTATACCTATCTATATATACACTATAAGTATTACATACCTACTTACGGTATATAGACATGCCCTAACTATTCAAAATGATATAAATCAATACCTCCACAAAATACTACGCAACCTGTAAATAAAATTTATTAAATGAGTGAGAATGTTAAAAGTTACTTATGTTTATGCTGTTTTGTTTTTAATTAAAAGATTATTTTCACCTTAACTCCGCTTCAGTCTAAGAAGTACGCTTGGCCAGAACTTTATTTTTCTTCTTCGTTTGAAGACACCCAAGTTTAAAACAATTTACAGTAAGAAATTATTGGTATTTGATTATTTTTGAATGTTTTAGAAACACGTCAACCCATGTATGTTCTATAGCTGGCTACATGTGATCTTAGTAGGAATTACAGGGAAGGTAATATACATTGGTACATACAACGTAATTTTACGTAATGCCTGTACTAATCCGAACTCTAACGCTAGGTATAAACTTTTGTCCCGTACACAGATTAAATACCCTGTTGATCGGCAATGAAACGAATCTCGCCTACATTCACAACTCACCTGCGGGGGCGCAGGACGAAGAAAAAAGCCGCACTAGAATAAGCCGTATATCTGTGTGACGTACACTTCTTTCCACGAAAGATCGGGCTTAACGAGATAGAGTTATGCAAACTTCTAAGGACAGAGCAGGATGCAAAGAAAGACATTAACGGGTTCCCATTTCGATTTTTTACGTTCGTTTTAATTTTGTAGATTGATGGTGTTATGTTTTTAATTATAGCATTAAATTACTTACTTGTGAAATGGTATACCGTCCCTTGTAAAGCTGGATGTCCTGCTATTCTTTCCGCACCATTTCACTGAGCAGAACCCCATATTTCATAATTTTTATGTGTCCATGTCCATGTCGTAATAAAAAAAAACCTGACTGACCGAACTTCCTACAGGTATAGTGCAATTATGCTAATAAAACGCGAACGAGGGGTATATTGTCTTTTCGTACAGTTGTGTAAAAAATTAGGGGTTATATTTTGTCATAAATGTCTTCGAGCTCAAAAGTAAATTTTGTATAGGTACTCGTAAAATAGCAGTTTTTTAATGATTTTAGTATTGGGCATTAATATTGTGCTTATCAGTGAGTATGTCACGCCAGTTTTGACTTAAACCAACTTATCTAACTTAGTACCTACTTAACTACCACTACCTTGACTTAGGTACCTACGCGAACGAAGTAACGGGTCTCATACAGCTAGTTTTTAATATCAGTACGATTTAGTTTAGCTCAAGCATAGAATTTTATGCTTTCAACAAGGAACTCTCCAATTTCTTTAAACTGATTTCTGGAAGATAAAGGAGTAATAACATTCCATTTCCTTATTATTTATGTCAGAGAAACCTATTTAATTTAATTTGGCAATGAATATCACGGTTCGTCCTTCCCGTTTGTATGGATCTTTGACTTGTTCCTTTTGTTTGTAATGAAATTGCTTTTATTAAATTAAGCTCGGATCTGTTTAGCTTTTCAACGTCATTTATAATTTTAAGGCTTATTTAGAATTTACGAAGTGTTCGACAGTAAATTTGGTTTATTTTATAAGTTAGTAGGTTACTAAATGAGGTGAAATTGTAATTCTTGTGAAATATTGGTCCTGTAACACAAACATTTGATTTTTACTTTAGAAAAAATCTATAAATCGGCAAAATTTAAGAAATGTATTCAAATACGTATAACAATATCAAATTCATTAGCATATCACATCAAATTTTATCAAAAACCTAAATAAATAGGTACATGCATTGCGCTGTTTCCGGTATAAACTAGCCCAAAATACTTACATCATTACCTCGTTGCGTGTTGTATGGCAATAGCTAACCTTTGCACCAGAAATGAGACAAACCAAAGAGCCAACCGCCTAGCTTAATAAAATATGTTAGCTTTGATATTGCCCTCTCTTTTCTTTTCGCTTTTTTTTATAAAAGAAGAGTCGAGCAGGACATGTGCCTGATGGTAAGCAACATGCCTGCCACATAACAGCACAGTGACACGTTGATATTGGATCATGCAGAGTCCAAGTCATTACCTAGCACTTCACTTCGCTCGTCACTCAGAGATCTAAGATGTTGTATCTCTAAGCCCTGTCATTTCTAAATTCACTGGAAACATTGCCCTTCAAACCGGAACACAGTAACGTTTGCACATTACTGCTTGGCGGTAGAATTGATAGAGATAACAATAGCAAAGCCAAAGCCGATTTATTTATGTGGAAGGGCGGAAGATACAAGCCCTCGCCTAATCAATTTTAATACTTAAGTATACATATATACACATCCTACATAAATATTCATTATGATCATCATCTTTTGCAGCAGCCTGCAGACGTCTTCTGCTGGTCATAACCCTCTGTATTAAATTCCACAATAACTGGTGTTGTGCCGCCTCTATCCATCAAATTCTTGCGACCGAGACAATTATCATCGGTCCATCGTGTGGGGGCCGTTCTACGCTGCATCTGTCAGTTCGTGGTCGCCTGTCGAGAAACTTTACTCCCCAATCGTTATCGGTTCTACGAACTATATGGCCTGCCCTTTGCCACTTCAATTTTTTATAGATGTATTATATTTGATCTTTGGATCAGGCTACTTTTTCGCACACAAACTTTGTGAGTAATCTGGATGAAATTTGGTCCAGAGATAGATTATGGTCTGGAATAATCCACAGGCTACTTTAAATTGCAAGAAAATTATCAGTATGACAACTACAATCATAAAACCGCGGAACGTCACTAGCGCTTTCTATTTTCAGTGATAAAATATTGTCTGGACGGATGAAATTACGCCGAATTCATCCAGAAGTTTAGGTATTTTCCGCTTGTTTTGACGTCTTCCTCTTCAAGAATTTATTCCTTTTATTGATAGAATCATGTGCCAATTTCATTTCGCGTTTTTATAGGTTTAGACGTTTTTATAATACAATTCCCGAAACATAAAAGTTTACTTTTTTTAACGTGATAGAATTTTTCTCTTGTTAATAGGAAAAAATTACTCAAATAGACAAAACATGCTATCTAACATTTTTAACCCACATCGTAATATTTGAGGCTCGTTTCACGATATCCCCATGATAAATATTTCTAACTAATACTCCTAGTTTTAAATGGTGATTCATTTTAATTTTTATTGAGGTTATGAAAGTCAGTTTTTTTTTCACTCATTTCATTAATTCTTAAATTGTACAGCATTTAAAAGCTCCCATAAAGCATAGCAGAAACAGACCATTTTACATTTTTTTAAACTGGGGCTCGGGGCACTAAAAGTCAATCAGGTTGTATCCTAGAAGGATAATACTATAATTTCGAAAATGTGAATGTTTAGATCTTTGGATGTTTTTGAAAATGATAACAGTACTATTTCAATTTAGATCTACTTTCATTTGAAACTAATCAAACACATTCAAAACCAAAAAATAATAGTTTTTGCCCCAAAATAGCGGCATCACGCTTGTCAAATGGACGAGCTGACCCAGTGGTTGACTATTCAACAAGAGATGGAAGGTGATGTCGTCATTTTGCGACATCATATTTAATTAGATCTGAAATAAATAACACTGTTATCGCATATCACTTACGTGACTTTTTTAAATCAAAATTGACACCTTCATAAAGTAATTTGAAGCAATAACAGTAGGTACTTTTTAATTATATTTTCAATTGAAACTAATAATAGTAACTCAACATCAAAAATGATCATGTCTGCGCAAAAACTACGAGACCCGGCCATTCTGGAAATATAAGAGGTAGTTTTATGGCAGTTTTAAGTGCTGACTGACCGTCGTTTTCTTTTTCAATCCAGCAGAATTGGCCCCAAAGGTCGCACGCACCTGCGTTCAATACGCGCTTCGGAATCAGATCGTGTTATTTCTGACCAAAATTCCCTCGTATAAGTTTGATGCGAAAATTATATAACACTTATTGAGAGCTAATAGTTTGAACATATTTGTAATTTGTATTTTAATTTGATTTTAGTAGCTGCTCGCGACTTTGTCCGCGTGGAATATATAAAACTAGCAATTCGCCCCGGCTTCGCCCGTGGTACACACGGTATACCTAATCTATAGAACTTAGGGATCATGTACATGACCAACGGAGAAATAACTTCTGAAATCGGTTCAGTAGTTTCAGAGATTAGCGCGTTCAAACAATAACAATAAACCGCTTTATAATCAATATCGAGGAATCGTTACTTTTATTCGTTTCTCATCGACATCAGGAGGGCCTTATCATGGCATATCGAGTACTCTCAGAGATTACTCCGAAAAACCCATCATATCGCTGGTCTGTCCACAATACGAATCAATAATGGTGTCATCACGACCACGCTCCAGACATTGGCATTGCCATGCTCCATATTTAAATAAATTGATTTGAATGAAAGCTTAATTCTAATGGAGGTTGTGATACTATAACATGGATAACATGAAGGTGTATTAAATAATAGCGTAAATTTCCCTCGCAGACTCCCTCATATAAGTAGAAAAAACTATTTACTAAGGGACTTTGCAGTTATTTTAGAATTAAACAAAAAATCAAGTTGGCAACACTGGTCATCGGCAGATTTTACGCGTCTTTTCCGTTGTATTAATTTTTCTTATGGTTTTATTCTCACATTTTTTCCAGTTCGGTCGCGTATTAAAGTTTCTATCTCCAGTCCAAGCCTGCCGTAAAGAAATTCGTCGGATAAAGACCGTTCCCATAATACCAATTTTCGTTACGTCACAATAAACGTTCGCATAGTAGGCACCTACAGTTCGAAATTTCATTAGTAGAACAAGATGCCACCGTAGCAGGTAGGTGCAGAATCAAGAAGCCCGGTTTGAGGCAATCAATCACAGACACGATGATCCGGCGTCACTCGCCTTGATACGCCGCATCATCAATCAAACTGAAACTATTTGCGGATATAGCGGCAAACGGATGTGACTCCGGTTGTTAATACAAAAACATATTTTATTGAAGTGAAAACTTCTATTGTCGTACCACACACATAGATTTTTCGTGGGCTGAGAATGAAGTCCAGTGTTAAAGTGTGAAGAAATAAAAGAAATGGTCCGGCGAACTCGGGACCCTTGAGTGTATCAGAACGAGAAACATGGTCAGCTGCTGCTGTCTATCTGCAGGCTGTCGCTGTCTTTTTTTTAATTTATTCTTGGCCTTGGATACAAGTCGTTTAGCCATATGTGTCAATGTCGTGTCGCTGTCTATGTTCAATTTAAGAGTAATCGTTTTTTTATAACCTATTAAAATTATTGAATAGTTTTTTATTTTATTTCTATCTTACTTAGCGGTCTTAATTTTACACATTTTTAAATTATTTATTAAATAAATACAAATTAAAATATCAAATAAATTGGTATAATACAAGATGGGAAGTTCAGTATCATCAATTTAATCTTCGCAGTGGTCAAATCCATGACCAAAAGTACCTAGCCATCAGACTGGCGGTATGCCATGCCCATGCCGTATGGCTAGGGAAATATTTTGGGCCGGATGAGAACTGAGCGCCTTTAATAATGCAAAAGTTTGGATGTCTATCTAATCTTTAAATTGCATCATTTATGAACTAAGCGGATCGGTCTAATTAGATTTAGGATTCAAAATGCTAAAGTCTATCTTTTTAACATCTAAAATATGTAATCATTGAAGAAGTGAACATGATAAGTAAATAAAAAAAAATTAAAATTGTTCCCATTTCTCAGAAAGAGAGCCCCCTCCAATTTATAATATATAATATTCAAGGATATGAAACATAATCCATGAAAATAGTGGTTTGGCAGATCAGAAGTGTGCCGGATGCCTCAAAATGTTTTCCCTCAGTGATTATTTCAAACTAATCTAAATAACACACGCAAAACACTGGTAAAATTATTCGTAAACAGTGTCTTAGTACTATTGCAGTGTCATGTATTTGGAAACGTAAGCAAAAGATGATATTACCCGTGACTCTTCCAGTAAATTGAAATCTTCCTACCTCACATTCCTATGTATGGTAAAGTGCACACCGATTCACATAAGCGCTGTGTCGGATAAGTGACAGAGCACGTCATGCAGAATTACAGAGTAATTAGCGAAATAACATCAGTTTGCGGTGCTGAATGTCATAACTACAGAATGTGAATGCTATTTAACTGCATATTTCATTCTTTACGCTGACTGCGCCATAAAATAAATTGCAGTTAAATTAACTGGCTTGTGTGGTTTTTATTTAACTCCTATATATATAAAACTTAATTATAATATTTGCGACTCAAACGGCGCAAATATGCAACCCTCGGAAGTAGTTACATATTTGAGCCCTTTGAGGTTGAGACATTGGGCCCGTGGAGGCCGGGAGCTCACCTCGTCTTCAAAAGCCTTTCCGAGCGCTTGTTCGACGCGACGCGTGACCAAAATGCTGGCGTTTAAGCCAACGCATGTATTGCGGTGCTGCCAGTTGCAAACAAACTCCCCGTATAAGGGTGCTTTGAAATTCTACTGTGCCATATATGTCATTAGTAATTTAATGCATATAAATGTAACGTATTATAATATTCTTTTGTTCAAGTAAATACCTATATATATTAAGTAATTTAGTAACTTTTTAAAGAAAATAATGTAACGTGCCCGTAACATTATAACAACGGAACCATTCTTTTGATTTTGAATTGTCAGTTAAAATAGTAGGAAAATAAGTAGAACAGTTAAAATAAGTTTATAAATTGTAATCTTTAGTTAATAGTAAGTAGCTATTCGGAACACATAAATCACGGATACCTGTTACACCAAAAGTTAATCTTGAGAAGTCGGATGCGTATAATATATATATATATATATATATATATATATATATATATATATATATATATATATATATATATATTTTTTTTATTATATACATATAATATATATATTTTTATTATTATTTACTTTTTAATTCTAATATTAATATGTCGCAACCGGCTATCAGAAAGTCTGATGGTCACTTGGGAGGGCCCGCATTAAATCGATCGGATGGGCAACTGGGAGCGCACGTCGATTTGGTTAAAAGAGGGGTACCACCCACAAAAGCTCCACCGCTTCCAGCATTAAGGTTATCGTTGTCAGGAAAGCAGACGGAGATAGCATCACTACAAGCAGCGGCAAAGAGACTTTATCTGGATGCAAGGACTCAACTCGAACAACCTGGAAATGTAAAAATAGCAGTTAAAAAAATGGTCATGGAAAACATGGCAAAAATAAATGACATAGTTCAAAAATTATCGGAATCTCATCAAATAAAAGTTAACCAAGAAAATACTAATACAAATATAGATACACAAGTACCTACAAACGAAATTCTCAAAGAGTTTAAAAAACACCAACAAACTCTGCTAGACAAAATTGACAAGCTTCATTATGAAGTAAAACACAACTTAAGTAATGACACGAAGTTGAGCTACGCAGGAGCAGTAGCCCGCCCAAGGACAGCGGCAATGCACTCTCTTATTGTTTCTTCTAACGATGATAAAGACAGTAGTGATATGGTCTTAAACAAGATAAGAACAGTTGTTGACGCGAAATGTACAGGTATCAAAGTGGATCGGGTACGAAAGGCAAAAGACCAGAGGGTGATAATCGGTTGTCACTCCAAAGACGAACTTACAAAACTTTCCGACAGATTAAACATGTCGGAGGCCAAGTTAAAATATGAAGAAAAGGGTAACAAAGATCCACTAATAATTTTAAAAGATGTTTTGTCCTACAATAGCGACGACGACGTAATTAAGGCTCTTAAAAATCAAAACAACCACCTATTTTGTGATATACCTCAAGATGAAATTAGAGTACAAGTACGCTATAGACGAAAAACTAGGAATACTCATACAAACCATGTAATCCTTTCAGTAAGTCCTAAAATCTGGAAATACATGATAGAAGCTAGCTATGTGCATATTGATCTTCAGCGTATACGAGTACAGGACCAATCACCGCTAGTACAGTGTTCACGCTGCCTGTGTTTTGGCCACGGCAAACGCTTGTGCACCGAGTCTACAGATCTATGCAGTCATTGTGGTGAACCACATTTGCGAGCAGACTGCCCCTCATGGCTCGCTGCTGATATGCCGACGTGCCGAAATTGTAATTTGGCGAAAGTGGATAAAAATGGGCATAATGCGTTCGATATTCAGTGCCCAGTTCGTATTAAATGGGATGCTTTAGCACGATCGTCCGTAGCATATTGCTAAAGTTGAACTAGCTGCCCCAGTAGATGGATATTTGCAGGACGGACCAGGGACACTACCGAAAATTAAAGTACTCCAGGCTAACTTACAAAAGAAAAAACTCGCTACTGATGAGCTTGTTATCGAGTCAAATCGAAGAAATGTTGCATTTGCACTAGTCCAAGAACCCTATGTGGGGGCACAAGAAGAAGTCAAGAGATATTCAGGAACACGAGTTATTCAGCGAAACCGAAATAGAAAGGATCCAATTAAAGCTGCGATACTAGTATTCAACTCAAATATAGAAATTATAGAAACACCAACTTTAACAACTGAAAACATTGCAGTTGCTGTTCTGAAAATAGGAGGCACGATACAAATTGGAGTAATTTCATACTATTTTGAAGATAGTAAACCAATTGAGCCCTATATAGAACAGTTAAAAGCCGTGGTGCAAAATATTAAGACAGCTAGAATACTGATTGGCGGAGATGGCAACGCATGGAGTACTTGGTGGGGAAGCGTCACGGAAGATGCGCGAGGGGCAAAGCTTTTTGGAGCGCTTAATGAAATGGGAATGCAAACACTGAATGAAGGATCGGAACCAACCTTCTACACCATTAGAGGAGGAAGAGTATTTCAGAGCCATATTGATGTTACTGCTTGCTCAACAGAGATGCTAGGTAACGTTGGTGACTGGAAGGTGGATAAAGGAATAACTAGCTCAGATCATAATACAATATCCTTTATAGTCAATCTGGAAAAAAATACCTACAAAAGACCATCATCTAGTACAAGAATTTACAACACTAAAAGAGTTGACTGGAACACATTTGGGAAACTATTTAACGAGAACTTGGAATCCAAAAATATTAACGTAGGCACAATAGAAGACATAGCGACGGAACAAACTCTTCAGAACATGATAGATACATACACACAAGTTATAGAAGAAACTTGCCAGACTCTGATACCTAAGCTGAATAAAAATGAAAAAATTCACATACCTTGGTGGTCTGATGAACTCCAGCGTCTCAAAAAAGATATGATTACGAAAAAACGGCGAATATCTTGTGCAGCTCCACGACGCCGCCTGTATGTAGTTAGTGATTACCTGGAAGCAAAGCAACGTTACGAAAATAGAGCAGCGGAAGTACAAATATCAAGTTGGAAAAAATTCTGTAGTAAGCAAAATAGAGAAAGTATGTGGGATAAAATTTACAGGATATTAAGAAACACATCAAAAAGGCATGAAGATCAGATATTAATAGCCAATGATAAAGAAATGACTGAAGAGGATTCTGCTAAACTCCTAGCTGAAACTTTCTTTCCAGAGGATAATCCGCAAGAAGACACCCAAGTGCACAAGCAGACAAGGAACGAAGCGGAGCTTATGTCGGAACTGCTTCCCAATGACAATCAGGATCCACCTTTTTCTAGATCTGAGCTAGCAAGTGCAATAAAAACTTTTAAGCCCCGAAAGGCCCCGGGTTCTGATGGGTTTACGGCAGATATATGCCAGGCTTCAATAAATGAACGTCCGGATATATATCTAGAGTTGGCTAATAAATGCTTGCTACTCGGGTATTTTCCTCGGCAATGGAAACAGGCCACAATTTTGGCAATAAGGAAGCCCGGAAAAAGTGACTATACCAACCCCAAATCATACCGCCCTATAGGATTGTTATCAATCCTAGGAAAGGTATTAGAAAAAATGTTGGTAAAACGCATACGATGGCATGTATTGCCTTCTTCGAACCCGAGGCAGTACGGGTTTGTACCACAGCGATGCACGGAAGACTCTCTGTATGATCTGATGACAGATATAAATGAAAATTTAAAAAATAAGCTAATTAATCTGGTTGTATCCTTGGACATCGAGGGTGCTTTTGACAGTGCTTGGTGGCCCGCCATTAAATGCCGTTTAATAAAGAAAAAATGTCCACATAATTTACGAAGACTCATATCCAGCTACTTAGAAGATCGACAAATCCTGTTAAAGTATGCTGGAAAAAGTGTGGTTAAGAAAACAAGCAAAGGTTGTGTCCAGGGCTCGATTGCTGGCCCTACATTTTGGAATTTGGTTTTGGATCCATTACTACATGAATTGGAGGCTCGAAATGTGTACTGTCAAGCATTTGCGGACGATATAGTGTTGGTTTTCTCTGGTCACAGTGCTACATCCATTCAAGAGAAAGCCAATGAAATCCTTGCTTGTGTACACGATTTTGGTGTAGACAATAAACTAAAATTTGCAGCACATAAAAGTAATGCGATGGTCATTACCAATAAACGAAACTACGAGAATCCACTAGTGCACATGGGGGAGGTGGAAATATCGATAGTCGACGAGATCAAACTTTTAGGTCTGGTAATCGATAAAAAGCTTACTTTTCGAAGCCATGTGGCTCATATTTGCAAAAAAGTAACTAAGATTCTCATGCAATTGTCAAGGGCAGCTAAAATATCATGGGGATTGAACTCAGAAATTATAAGAACTATATACGTGTCCGTTATAGAACCTATAATACTATACGCTGCCAGTGCATGGGTAAATGCAACAAATAGACAATATATTCAAAAACAATTAAATACAATGCAGAGAGGCTTTGCTCAAAAAATATGTAGATCATACCGAACAGTGTCCTTGAATGCGGCCTTGGTTTTGTCCAGATTGCTCCCCATAGACCTACGCCTCAAAGAATCAGCCCAATTATTCGAAGCAAAAAGGGGAAAACCGCAAGAAATACTTGGAGGGCGGGGATTAGAAGAAAGAATTTGTTACACCAAAGCCTTACATCCATCCGAGGAAGAAGAGATTGACTTTCTGTGCCTAGAAGAATCGGATTTAGGCATGGTAAGAGAACACCAAAAGACGGGGATGCAGGTGTACACTGATGGTAGCAAAATGGAAGGCAAAGTGGGTGCTGCTCTGTCATGCTGGAGAAACGGCGAAGAGTTCTTAAGCGGAAAATTCAGGTTGGAAGCATTTTGCACAGTGTTTCAGGCCGAAATGTTTGCGTTGTACCAAGCCACAGAGGTAATATTGCAGGAATCTGAGCCGGTGGTAAGCATATTTAGTGATTCAGGATCATCCCTCCTGAAATTACATAGTCTGGACTCTAGTCATCCCTTGGTAAACAAAATAAAGAAAACATCTGTAAAATGCGAATAAAAGGGATAGATATCAAACTATTTTGGATCAGAGCACATATTGGAACTCAAGGAAATGAAAGAGCCGACGTCCTTGCCAAGCAGGCGGCATGTGAAGATGCGATCGTGGATTATGAGCAGTGCCCACTGTCATATATTAAAAAGTGTTTGAGGAAAATTCAATAGACATCTGGAACAAGAGGTATATTAGCGGAGAAGTAGCTAAAATAACTAAGATGTTTTTACCTGACGCTGCAAACGCATTCCGACTTCTTAAGAAGGTGACACTTAGCCCATTGCTGGTTCAAGTACTGACGGGGCATGGTGGTTTCAGTTATTACTTGTTCAAACTTAAATGCAAAGAGGATCCCGGATGCGTGTGTGACCCGGAAAGGCTAGAAACGGTAGAACACTTATTGTTAGAATGTCCAAGATTCAGCTTAGCTCGATTTAACCTTAGCCAAATAACTGATAAATCTATAATAAAGGAAAATCTAAGCTATTTCCTACAAGATGAATTCTCCAGATCATATTTTGTAAAATATTGCGAAAACATAACAAAAGTTGTAAATAAGCAAAATAGTACCAGATAAGTATGAAAATTTATGTAACACCATATACTGGGTATATGGCTACACATAATGTATAAAGTAGAAGCATTCAAAAAATATTGTCAGCAAGAACAAGTTATGTGACACTATATAAAGATATGAATTGAAAAAAAAGTAAAAAAAAAAAAAAAAAATTAAAAATAAAAAATGATACAAAAGTGAAAAAAAAAAAACTAGAAAAAGCGCCAAAAGAAAAAGAGCAATAAAAAAATATGAGAAATATAAATGTCGTTATAAAGTAAAAAAAAAAAAAAAAAAAAAAATACTTACCCTTTTTGCGTCTGTATTATTATGTCCCTTTTACGATTTCTCACCTAAATGTGAGGAATTATTATCTATCCTAAAATAATGATGTTTGATATCACATGATGTTAAACAACTGTGTTTAGCTAAAAAACGACTCCGACCCTTGCCGGAGGACAATTAAGCCAAACATACAAAAAAAAAAAAAAAAAAAAAAAAGCCAACGCATAAGAATTGCCATTCAGCGTGGTAATGCTGGGTACCCTTCCGATTGGTAGCGGGCTTGAACATCTTGATTATCTGTAGACCTACAGTGGTCTATGGATAATTCAGTTGTGCTTAGTGTAAATAGTTAGGTATGTAGTGTAGTTCTTATTGTATTTTAGTTTTGTTAAAAAAGGCTATGCGCCCTTCCTTAAAAAAAATCTACATCCATAATTAACTACTTTTACTAAATTAAAATTAATTATCCATAGACCGGGTAGATTTAGAATTAATCAAGATGGTAAGCTATTTTTTAGGCGTTTATTTGTATCTAACTGACAAACTAAAACTTAGACTTTAACTTTAACTAAAACTTGTTAGACTTCAGTAATGCTTTCAACGCCGTCAATTTCGACATTTTACTAGCAGTACTACGCTCACTTAATATATCTCCACCGGTAATCGATTGGTTTCGTAGTTACCTACAAGGACGCCGGCAACGGATTCGCCTAGAAGATACCTTTTCTTCTTGGTGTAATACAACAGCTGGTGTTCCTCAAGGCGGTGTCTTATCTCCTCTTCTCTTTGCCATTTTCATAAATACTATTTCTAAACACATTACTTCATCCTACCACCTTTATGCAGACGATCTCCAAATTTATACACAAGCTTCATTTCATGAACTTGCATTAGCCATTTCAAGATCAAATGCCGATTTATTTTCCATTCACAAATGGAGCAAGTCTTTTGGCCTGAATGTCAATCCCGCAAAATCACAGGCTATAGTAGTGGGTAGTTCATACTGGGTATCTAGAATTGATTGGTCTACGATTCCCAACGTTATGTTTAACGGCATTGTGATACCATTTAGTGACTCAGTTAGGAATCTTGGTGTTATATTGGATCGAACTCTATCTTGGGATACTCACATCAAGTCGATCAGCAGCAAGATTTTTGCATCAGGTGGCTCACTTAGGCGTCTACGTAACTTCTTACCCACTGCCACTAAAGTTGCACTCGCACAGTCTCTCCTGCTACCCATCTTGGACTATGCTGACGTCTGTTTTCTTGATCTGAGAGAGACCAGCTAGATAAGCTTGAGCGCCTTCAAAACTATTGCATTAGGTTCATATTTGGCTTACGCAAGTATGACCACATTTCTCAATTTCGCGCTAAACTCAAGTGGTTACCGATTCGCCAACGTCGTAGTGCACATATTCTTTCCTTCTGTACAACGTTTTATTTAACCCCTGTACACCGCATTACCTTAAAGAGCGGTTCACTTTACTGCAAGATTGTCATTCTCTTCCACTAAGGTCTAAAACCAACCTGACACTAATGATCCCTTCCGCTCGCTCTGAAACTTTTATGGCAAATCCTTCGCTTTTCAGGCTGTTCAGTTGTGGAATGAACTACCAGTCTGTATTCGGAAATTGCAATCGTTACCTGTCTTTAAAGATCACGTAAAACAGTTCTATTTGTCGAAGCTGTGATTTTCTTAATGTATTAAAAATTGCTTGTTATATGTACATACGTTATTTTGATTGCGTTGATCACTTTAACATTTTAGATTCTTATTCTTTACTTATTTATCTGTTACCGGTTAGTTATTTGTCTTTTAAGAATATGTATATTATCTTCTTATCAAGTAGTAGTACGTATGTTTATGATTAGTTTTATTTATTAGTGTATTATGATTTTGTATAGCTTAAGTATTTGTATGTAATATTATTGGAATGTACGTTTATCTCGTAGTAATAGTCTTTGTTGCGCACCACGATTTAAGTTCTCCTAGTTTTTTTTGTCCACCCCAAGGTTGCCTGGAAGAAATCGCTTTCAGCGATAAGGCCGCCAGTTGTTTCACTAGTTTTATTGTGTACATATTTATTTTCTGTACTATTTTAAGGTGTGAACAATAAAGAGTTTTCATTCATTCATTCAAATAAACACCAGAATTTGGTCACGATTAAAAAGTGTGGTAGCCTGGAGCACCTGAAGTAAAGAAGTCACTTAGTGGCTAACACGAGCGATTTACAACCGTGAGTGCATAGATCGTAGGTTCAAATGCGCGTGAACAAAATACATAATACTAGACCACTAAATTATAATTATTACTGACGGATAATGCATGGCTTCGAATTATTTAAAAAACTAACCAGTTTCCTCACGATGTTTTCCATTACCGCTAAGGCCAGTAGTGTTGACAAATTTGTACATAAATATCCACTTGGAATTATAATCAGAGGTGCAGGTGGGATTTGAACCTACAGCCTCACGACTTTTCTGACGGATTCAGACGTTCATATCACTGGGCTACCCGGGCTACTGTAGGTGATGAAAAATGCAATAAAAATAAACTATGATGGAGTCAAATATAGAAAATAACCGTAAAGTAGAGTAAATCAATCACACATATTCGAATATTTACACCCGGATTATGCGAACAAACAAATTAAAATTTGAGTGCCAAATTTGTACATTTATTTTTCGTTTATTATGTAAAACAATGAGATATACCTAATTATTGTGCTTCAAAAGTGTCGGATTTCGGAGGTTAGAGTCTTTAGAATATATCTTAGGTAGACTTTGTAGAACACGTTCTGTAAATGATAATTGATGTCAATATCTCCTATTTATTCATCAAGCATTGAAATAAAATAACCATTGAGTATTTTTATTTGTTTTCATGTTCTAACTTTGACAAAAAAAATTGCGGTTACAAAAAAACAAATGAAATCAAATCGAATGCAAAGAACAAGGACTGGACTAAATGTGATGAAATGGAATTGTTGTAAGCACCATAAGCAGTTATTTAGAACTGAAGGTTTATGTTTTTTGACCCGCATCGACATGTCACTGTGGTTGATATTATCAACTGAACATGACATGAATGAGATAAGGATCTCGAAATGCTTTCGAATTTCGAACGTTCGGTCTACTGACAGAAATAGTGCCTTTTTGAGATTTGGATAAAATGATGACAGGGAACAAATGATTTTTTTAGTACTTTAGTTATTTATATTTAGTTATTTGTTATTCTATTCATTCTATAAAAACTACTATTTTTAAATAAATCGCTCTATAACTTACACATCGATATTATAACTACTCTTGTATTTTGCAATACCTAATGAAATACTTGCTCACTCTAAATATTTGTTAAATAGCTTTCGTGAAAAACAAAAGCTATTTTTTTTAAGTGATTTTTCTGATCTTTCTTTATATAATTAAGAAGTAGAGATGTGGAATGTGTAATATAAAACATTTTTTTTAAACGTAAACACAATCCATACTGTATTTTTCAAATTACTTCTAGTAATTCATTTATAATCAATATTTCTGAAATATATTTAGCCAATTTATTATTTTGAATCACACTGTTAAATAATGAGAAAGATATTACTTATATCACGGAATTATTAGGTACTGTCAGTGATTCGAAAAACCTCATTTAGTACTTTTAACAGAAAACATTGTTAAATTATTAATATTAATTAATTCAAATTATTTTAAATTAACTATTCTTGCTTTTTTTGGAATACGAGTATGCAGACACAATTTTGATAATGATACACGACAAATAAAAACAAAACGTACATTATTGCATAAACAAAATAAATAATGCATACACCAACATATTATTTAGCCATAACCATTACCATAACGTCAGCACAAGGCTTAAATAAAAGCGGCGTCGTCTTTATAAAAGTATTCAAATCCCTTTATAAGTTCAGCAAACAAGATTACCCGAGTTTCCTTATTTGAGGAATATTCTAATCGGCGTAATTCCACTTAGGAATTAATTTAACACGCAATACTGAGAGCACTTACTATGATAATTACTCCCTAAGCGGAGCATTGGAGTACGTTACAATTTTATTGAATTCAATGGCTGTGTTCAAATAACAGATAGAAGCCCACGCTCTTTAAATAGCCTCTTAATATTTGACTTTGCGCTTCGTTTTCGGTGTTTAGGTTTGCGCAGTTGATAAAACTGATTTCCTGCCTAATTAAATGAATATTAACTTGGTGGCTGTAGGACTATGGGGGAAGCGAGTTCGTTGTGGTGTTTGGAGTATTGATAACGTTTTATTATTATCTTAACATAATACAATGTTACTCGCATACAAGAAAATGTTCGGTGAACATGAATTTGTCTGTAAGGCTGCAATGTCTGCATTTTGTTAGTAGATTTTGTGACTGTGTCCGAATCCTCCAGGAAAAAAAATTAAAACGCCAAAGTCAAAGTCGAATTTCTTTATTCGTAATTGTGCAATGTAGTCTTAAATTATAGAGTGGGCGCTGAGCGCAGTTGAATGTCCAAAATATGAGGACTGCACTCTGTGTACCGTTTTGGACTATGAAAAGCGTGCAGATTGTGATTCTGGATGTTTCCAAGGTGGTATATTGGTCCAATTTTTTACACCCACCTCTTTATTACTTACCACCTCCCATTTTATAGAATTCAAGTAAATGGACTGAACATATGAATAATAAAAGTGGTCAAGTGCGCGTCGGACTCGCCCATGAAGGCTTCCGTAGCAGCAAGTAACATAATAAAAGTTCTTGTAGTTCGTTGTTACTTTAAGGGCGTGTGGGCCGTAATTTTGAATTTTTAAAACAACTTTAAGACCTTTAAAATAGTGTATTAAACTCTGAAAAAAATATATGTATTAGTTAAGGATCTAATCTAGTGCTTTTCGCAGTCAATAACACGATTTAATGAATTTTACTTGATAGAAAAAAATCCCAAAGTTACCCCTTTTCAAAAAGTTTATTCAAGTTTATGACTAAACTAATGAATTTTTTTACTAAATTTTTTGTACTCAACGAAAGCCACTAAAAAGTTATAGATGCATTCGCAGAGTTTGACTTGATAAAAACTATTAGTTATTCACTATGTTTCAATATCCACCATATATATAGCGCGCCGTTCGGCAGGCCTGATCAGTCGCGTTTCGACGCTCACGGACGACGGGCCTGTGCTTGATTTTGCAATTTTGACAACCAATAAATTTTAAATATTACGATCATAGTGCCACAGTATAACAATATCAGTAGGTATTACTAGTGAAGCACGCTATGATCTTGATTTTTGATACCGTTTTCATTGAAATTGCAAATAGACGCTGATACTAATTAGTACGCTGTTTACTTTATGTTGTAGACCAATAGGGGAGTCTCAAAAAACTGACGTCGATAACTCATCAGTAAAAAATTCAATGCGGATGCAATGGAAAATAGATAAGTATCGGTAAAATATTCGTCCGTCAAATCAGAGATCGGGATAAGAAAATAATGAGAGGGGAGAAATCCCCTGCGTAAATCCCCTAATATAAATGCAAGTTTGGTATCATTTATGATTGCCATTGCCATGCCATTTAGGTAAATTCTTTGGTAGTAAGGTACTTAGTACTTGGAAGAAAAGTCCTCACATACAGATTTTACCACTTTGGAAGAGACTCTTGCGCAAACTATTCAGTTTAGAAAAAAAATGTTAGGAACTTCAATACAATTTTTGAAGAACTATCCATAGATACACGTATGGTTTTGATAGATTTTTTTTTCTTTTCCAAGTTTGTGACACCACCAAAATTTATTGTTTTTTCTTTTTTTGTATGAAAATGTTAATATTGTTCATAGAATGCATGTACTTACCAAGTTTTAATAATATACTTCTTATAGAATCGGAGAAAAATGGCTGTCACATACGGATGGACAGACATTACGTATATTTTAAAATTTGTCTACGAATCCCTAAAACCCCAACTTCGTTCATTTAAAACTTATTTAAAATGAAATTTAGACACTCGACCAAATTTGATAAGAAGCCTTTTAGGCAGTAAAATTACTCGTAGAATTTAACTCTCTACTAAATTTCCGATTCGTATTTTTATATAAGGTTTAGAATCATTTCCTGAGCATAAAATTACAAAATAATACCAAATCCAGGCGAAGCTTCAAGCGCCAGATCGAAAAAACGTTTTTGGCCGATATTCCGAAAAAGTTATAAAGCCTATTATTATTGTAGAAAATAAAATTTCCCATCTTTTGTTGCCAGTAAACTTTTTTTTCGAACTTACCGATTACGATTTATTATGTCCAATTTAATGATAACAATGTAAAAAATAAGATGTGAATTCTGTTCCCAGTAGCATAAACATGTCTCTTTTTACCGGAATGGAAGAAGGGTTATGTTTTTCGCGCGTATCTTTATGTTTGTAAAACTTTTATTTCCACATATCTTCCAAACGGCTGGATGGATTTTGGTAACTAAGATATTCTAAGACTAGTCTCATTCGCCAAAGTGTCCTTAGATAGTAGGTAATATTTTTTTACGTGTAGTTTTTTTTGTAGTCGGGGTTTTTAAATTAAAGTTATTCTATCATATCGCTCGTTGCTCGAATAAACAGCACCGTTCATCATCATGATTGAAGAGTTGAACGAAGAGTTTGGTCTCCACTTTTGTAATAAGAACAACTAAGCTGTGAAACGCATTGCCAGAGTGGGTTTTTCGTTAGTCGAAGGTTCGAACCTTGGTGGTACGAGGTACACTGTGTTTGTTTCTATTAGAGAAGCGAGTTCCATCGTAGACCTCATCATCATCCACTATTATCGGCATCATCGCAACCGTATCATTAAAAGGGTTATAAATCGTAAACGGTAAGTTTTACAAAAAAAGTTTACTAGCAACAAAAGATGCAAAATTTTATTTTCTACAATTATTGTCAAAATATCTAGTTTCCAAAATATCGGCTAAAACAGTTTTTTTTTTTCAATTGGCGTTTGAAGCTCTACCTGGATCTGTGAGCATTTTGTAATTTTATGCTCAGTAAGTGATCTTTACCTCATAGAAAAAAATTGGTTTAGAAATTTAGTGCAAGGTTGACCAAAAACCTTCTATTTTTACTGGCCTTTCATTACGTTTCAGCACATTTTTTAAAATTTTTGACGAACTTGTTAATTATTAGGAAACATTTTAAAAAGATGCATGAAATTGGAAAAGCCGTTCTCAACTTATAATGTGACCAAAAAAGAAAAGGTTGAGTTTTGTATACCTACGAGTATAGATAAATTTAATATTTCTTCGTTTATATAGCAACAAAACTCTTTTCATAAACAAACAAACATAAACAAATCTTGAACAAAAAATGAGTTTAAATTCCATAGTCCAATATTTTAATGTTATTTCTGCACTGTGGCACCGATTCCGCGGTCGGTGACGGTCGCGAGAACAAGACAGCGTTAAATGCCTACTTTGACAGAACTACCTGGCCTTAATCAGTGTTTTAACAATAGTGAATTTATGACGTATTAAAAAAAAACTACTTACTAAAACTCATTCAAACCAATTTTTGTTGATAGTTTAGATAGTAATGTACATCATAAATTTTTTTTAGTTTTGTCATTCATTCTCTTATTTTAGAAGAAGTTAGAGTAGAAGTTATTTTAGAAGAGTTAGAAGTTAGAGGGGGGGACACATTTTATTTATTTATTTACTTTGGAAGAGTGTATCGCGCATACTATTCAGTTTGGAAAAAAAATGTTAAAAACCTCGATATAATTTTTGAAGACCTGTCGATAGATACCAAACACGTATCACGTATCGTTTTGATGGAAAAAAAATTGTGTTTCAGTTCTAAGTATTTACAACCTAATAGGGACACCCCTAATTTTTTTTTGTTTTTTTTTCTATTTTTTATATAAACATCTTAATGCGATTCACAGAATACATTTATTAACTTAGTTGCAATAGTATAGCTCTTATAGTTTCGGAGAAAAGTGGCTGTGACATACGGACGGACAGACAGACAGACATGACGAATCTATAAGGGTCCCGTATTTTGCCATTTGGCTACGGAACCCTAAAAATGGTTATTGTGGGTTATCCCTAAGAGATAGATAATATTCCATCAAGGACTTTTTGTAGATTTTTTAAGCAGAGTACTGCAGTACATCATTTTTAACACCCGACCAAAAAAGGGGTGTTATAAGTTTGACGTCGATGTCTGTCGGTCACTCTGTCTGTGGCACCGTAGAGCTCAAACGGATGGGCCGATTTTGATGCTGTTTTTTTATTTGAATGTTAATATCCGTGCAGATGTTCTTAGTTATGTTTGGTTACTATTGTTTCACAATGGCCGCCTCCACAAAATGGCGGACAAAATATTTCTTAATAACCTACCTCAATATGGGTATCAAATGAAAGGGATTGACTAGTAAAATACATTGCACTATGACAAATTTAAAATCCAAGATGACCGCTTCGTCAAAATGGCGAAATACATTTATTTTTTCACAACTCCCATAAATATAGATGGCAAATGAAAGGGCTTGAGTAGTAGAATGTTGTACAGATAACAAATCCGAGGTAGTCGGGGGTTAATCAAAATTTTTAATTTTGTTCTTGTGATCTATCTCGTGGGGTTCAGCCACTGTTTGCAATGTAAACGCAAAGAACATGACACCACATTAGAAACCATTAAAATTATCAGTGTTTCGCTACCTACTATTTTTTGCATGTATTTTACATAGATCCACGTATTTATTTATTTCCAGTTTATTAAGTCTAAGTTTTTACAATATTTATTTAAAATAACATAAAAACATTATAAAAGCTTAAACCTAGATAGCTGCCAGAAGCGGGGCAGAATACATAGATTATTATTATGTTTGTAGTAAGTAGTAGTAGGACTCTGGGTGCAGTGCTGTGATTGATTGCTTGTGTGTGAATGCAATGATTTGGATTTTACATGTTTTAATAGCTGCGTGTAACTACTGTCATGTCGCAGGCATGTTGCTAACCGTCAGGCACATGTCCTTCCTGCCCGTCTCATTACTCTGTGCTATAAACAAACGTATAAACCGTGTTCTTAACTCTCTCCAAGTAATTTAAAAAAATATGGCGGTACGAAATTTACCGAGTTTGTTACATTGGTCAACATACATACATATATTAAGTCTTAAGAAAATGTTTGAAATACGTAAGTGAGAGTAAATTGTAAGTGGACCTTCCACACAATTAAACATTCGACTCCCGTTTAAACCCGACCAATTGGTACAAAACCGACTCAATTATATCCTACTGTTCAACAATTTACGCTTTGCAGCCTACTAGTGGGTAAAATTTACGGCCTAGGGTCGGCAAGAATATAATTATAGCCTCTAATGTAATACTAAATGCTCCCACCATACTAGAGCTACTAGAGTGAACATTTCAAGCCTCCACACAGTGTCTCCTGTCATATCAATTGTATGTTGTATTTGTATATCAAATTGAAATATATTTTTAACTATCAGGGCCGCACGGTTTCGTTCAGAACATAAAAACTCGCATCAGGCTTGAATTTTGATTTTTAACAGAACAAGGAGGACGACTGGTCTCGTGTCTTAGTGGGTAGTAGCTCTTCCTGCGACGCCGAGGGTCGTGGGTACGAATCCCACCCAGTGCAAATATCTGTGTGATGAATTCAAGTGTTTGTTCTCTGTCTGAGTGTGTTTATGTGCAATAAGTATGTATTTAAAATTATATAAGTATTATATCAGCTATTTGGCCACCATATTACAAGTTTTGCTTAGTTTGGGGTCAGATGGTGTTGCGTGTTAATTGTCCACCAATGTTTATTTAGGCTACTTTTTTGTCAAATAAATTTAGAAGTTCTTAAGAAAATACCCATTTTTATTTTTCTATGTGCATAGATAGGCTGTTACTAGTTTTTTATCGCAAATCCTGAAGGTTTGTTTATGTAAAACACTCCATTTTAGGCAGTTGTGTAATGTAAAATACAGCGACCCTCAACCCAAGTGTATCGCAGTGTTAACTGCCAATGGAGCAACAATCGGAGGTAATTGGATGTACACTAGCCGCTAAACAGTTATTAGTTTGGCTTTGTTTCGGAACTATTGTGGCCTTTTGAGTCTAGGACATTTCGACATAGCCATTATACTAATGTAACAAAGGCTAACATTAACATTGGTATGTTCCAAGTTTCTTCATTTTCGTCTGTATAAATTAATTCAATTACTTATTTATTTATAAGATATTTATCGATGTTATGCGTATTGACTCAAAAGCCAGTGTTGGATATTTCCACATATACATTTTAGTGACCAAGTCAGTTTTTTTGGATGTTCCGTTGAGGAAACGTATTTACATAAAAGTATACAATATTATGTTCCTCCTGAAAGAGACGGCCAGGTTATGTCAGACTCAACCCTTGGACAGGTATAAAGATCTTTGCCATTCTCGCAGTTTTCTGCGATGGAATGAAATCATTGCAATAAATCAAAATTATATTAGTTAATTCAAACATTATTTTTTTTCTATTGTAAAAAGTAGTTTTTAAAAACCTCTGTTTTCTAAAAATTAAGTCTAAATTTACTTTATACTTTGCTAGGCAATGGTGTAGAATAACGAGCTACTATGGAGTGTCGACGGTAAGCAATACTCTTGCTTACTAGAGCATAGCACCTTTATCACCATAGGCCACGCATTTTCTCCAATGACAATAAAATATAAAAAAAATAAGTTAAATTGTTAAAGAAATTGACAATAACATTGTGACATCGACTTTACACAAATCGACCGAAATATTTTATCGTATTGAGTGATGAGACGACCGGTGCATGTCCCTCATGATAAGCAATAATCAACACTCCTCCCCATGATACCCTTTACAGCAGTGTTACGCAGCCATTGGACTTCGAAAAATCCAAATCATTACCTAGCTGTGCACTGCGCCTGTCACTCCGATATATAAGTTACTTTATTTTTTGCAATGGAATTTCTCTGGAAACATTGCCCTTCAAACCGAAACACAGTAATGTTTGTATTGCTAGGTAGTAATTAATAACTATTAAAGTTGTCGTTACCCATGCGGACTCTGCAAAGACTACAACTACATAATCATTAAGATTGACATCCTGTGCGGTTTCAATCCTGAGCAAAGGTCACCTCTCTTTCATTCATTACAGGAAACGTATTTTAAAATTCTTAGTGAATCTAAACCTAATAATTAACAAAGCTCGTTTATTATCCGTAATGTATACCAAAACAACCATAGGCCCGATGGCGCGACATAGTTTTGGCAAGTTCAAACCGTGGCCGAAAGTGCGGGCTTATTAATACGTGTGCCTAGTGTTGAAATTTCCAGCTAACCACTTGTATGCGATAATAATAAGTGACACCAAAGTTTTGCCATTGTGATAATAATAATTTCTGTAGTAGTAGAAGTCTTTTCACCACCTGGGGGAAGTACAACAACTTTGTCAGCTGTTCTTCGGTCAAGCAGCAATGTGCAAACATTACTGTGTTTCGATTTGAAGGGCAATGTTTCCAGTGAAATTACAGGGCATAGAGATAAATTATCTTATATCTCTAGTTAACGAATGCAGTGCGGTGCTGGGTAATGATTTGGACAGCTATTAGTTTTTAAATAGATACCTAATAAAATGAGGGAAACTAATAAAGCTTAGTTTAGGGCTACATGGTATTGTGTGTGAAATGTCCACCAATATTTATCTAGTTAATTAATGTAGAGACACATTCTTATTTGACTTAATTAGAATAATCCGCTCTAGTGTGATATCGTTGTTAAAATCACACTGTATTTAACCAAACCTGAGGGTCTACCGCCTAACTAAAACTGTCTTGATTGCTCTCTCTTTTCTTTTCGCTTGAAATTATAGAGACAGCAATAGCAAAGTCATAGCCGATTTAGTTAGGCGGCAGAGAGGCAGAAACAGTCGCGCTTACGCTTTCTTCGTGAAACATCGTTTAATGAAACGGATAGGACCTAATTTATCACACAAACAGATCACTTGTTAAAAACTATATAAAATAACTAGATGTCCGCCCCGGCTTCGCTCGTGGTACATAAATAGCACTCATCGGGATCCCGTACATATCCAACGGTGAAAGAATGACTGAAATCGGTTCAGTCATTCCTGAGAATATCGCATTCAAACAAAAAACCTCTTCAGCTACCTGCTACGCCACCTGTCGGAAATTGGTCGTACCAGCTTAGATTTAGAAACAAATTTGATTAGCAAAGGTTTATATTCAATGATCAATCTTGGACATTGGCGAAATTACGGTGACATTACCGAATGGAGCCCAATAGAAAAAAATGAAGTTGAAGTTGACGCAATCTTAGACACATGCTGTCATGTCAAAGCACGCTACGAAAACTCTCAAAAAGGAATATTTTTTTCCCGTTTTTGTTACATTCTAGATTCATGCTCCCCTTCTATTGATAGTAGCGATATGTTCTATAGCCTATAGCCTTCCTCGATAAATGGACTATCTAATAGAAAAATAATCTTTTAATTCGGACAAGTACTTCCCAAGATCCTAGCGTTCAAACAAACAAACAAACTCTTCAGCTTTATAATATTAGTATAGATATCAAATTCCAGAATGTTCTTAATTAACAAAACTAAAATACAATGAGAACTACATACACTACACTACAAACCTAACTAACTACTTACACTAAGCACACCTGAATTATCTATAGACCACTGTAGGTCTATAGATAATCAAGATGTTCAAGCCCACTACCAATCGGAAGCGTACCCAGCATGCTGGCGGCATTACCACGCTGAATGGCAATGCTTATGCGTTGGGCCAAATAAACGCCAGCATTTTGGTCACGCGTCGCGTCGACCAAGCGCTCGGATAGGCTTTTGAAGATGAGGTGAGCTCCCGGCCCCCACAGTCCCAATGTCTCAACCCCAAAGGGCTCAAATATGTAACCACTTCCGAGGGTTGCATATTTGCGCCGTTTGAGCTGAATTAGCCGCTGCACCGGCCCTACTATGTGTCTCTGGAAGATGTGATGGTGCCAGAGTATCGACGCAAGTTGCGTCCCATACTAAGGGCCGACCCAACTTCCAAGGCACAACAGTCATGCCGTCAGATCTTTTGCCATCGTCACGCGCAAGACCACTCGGTTCGAGTATGGCTGGGACATTGGCGGTGGAAAAAGCCCGGCGTATGATGTCGTTCAGGCAGGCGTGGCGGCCAATACGACCCGCGCTTTTCGAGCAAGAGAGACCATGGTGACCGAGTTGGTCGGCGGCAGTACCACAATGGCAGCGATGGGCTTCATAGCACCTCGCACCCAAGCGCAAGCTAACAGCTAGACGAAATGCAGTTGGATCTAATAGGCTACCGGTATTGAAAGATGGCAAAGCTTGTAACCAAAGGCCCGATTCCCACACAAACACAGCTAGGATACGAGCACGATCCGCGATACTAGGACACGTATCGAGAAGAGAGTTCCGTGCTAGATGGCAGATCGGTCGATCCCACTGTCTCTGAGATGACAGACATCTGGGGAAATCGTTGTTTGGACAAGCCAGCTTCCAAGCATTCTTAGCCTCGCACAAATTAGCTACTACTACATCCGAATGGCCTAATGAGGGTGCGAGAATTTTTTCGATTAGATTTTGAGTACTATGAACTGAGGACAAGAATGCCGGTAAAGCTACACTTGAAATTTGGCGGACCCCCTAGGCCTCCCAACCTTATGGGTAGTGAGGCTTGTGACCATGCCCTCCCACTCAGGTCCACATTCAACACCGATATTAAAGATTCCTTTACGACATTGTCTAAGCTCCAAAGGAGCTCACCATGTTTCCACAGTGGACTACATCGTAAAGCGTACTTACATAAATTTCGGAACAAAGAAACAATGCCGAATAACTGTAAAGGCCATATGGGCGTTTACTTTGAGTAGCCTATCGGAGGCTCTCGTAAAATTTTGAATTTTTTCCTCGACAAAAGGTGTAAACGACTCATCTAATATCGGTGAACCCAGGAGGCGCAAGGAATGTTTGTCAACTGATTTGATGTTGGGGGGCCAGATCATTAAATTTCTGTATTATCGAATCTTTATCTGGACATGTGTCGCAAACGAAAAGTTCGCATTTTGAGAAATTTAGTTCCAAACCAATGAGACGAAAACCGTCTGTAAGTTTTTATAAATCAGTTAAAACAGTATTCACATCGCCCCCCAACGTTCCGTCGTCTAAGTACCAAACGTTTAGTTTGGACTGGAGACGTTGAATGATAGGGTGAATGGCCAGGGAGAAGGTCGCAGGGCCGAAGGGATCACCCTGTTGACAGCCAACGGAAGATAGCATATGATTGTTTTGATATGTCAATTTTGTGGGCTCGCCATAACATTGCCAAAGAAAATTGTACAGATCAGGAATTTTATCCTTCACTTGGGCCAACAGGGCTCCTCGATCAACCGAATTAAAAGCATTTTTGACGTCCACCTTTAACAGCACCTCTCCGCAATTTTGGTGAAGGAAGGTCCGGACAGAATGAACGGCAGCCTCACATCCACCCCGCGAACCAAGGCCGAGTTGTTTTGGTTGGAAAAGGGAGCTCAAAAGAGCAACCTTTTTCCTACAACCCACCTTGGCAGCAAGGCGACGATATGTGGTGCCGACAGCGATTGGGCTGATCCCACCATCTTTTTTGGAAAGTGCGCACAGATTAGCGCCGTACAAAACTTCGACAATATCACTACTGACTCGACCAGATAACATGAGATTAACTAAAGAGGTTAGATCTCTCAAGAGGGACTCTCCGACCTCACCAGAGCTAAAAGATAAAAGATCTTTTAGATGTTGAGGTGTCAGGCCATCTAGGCCTCCGGCTGAGCCACTCAAAAAAGATGTAATCGCAGCCGTAACCTCCTGCGATGTGGCCTCAATAGTGACGTCATCTGATTGTGGGGGATCAGGGAGGTGGAGATTAGCTGTCACAGGTGGATGTTTGTCACGAAGTGACTGAATGGTGTGTGTTGTATTTGGCGCAATAGTGTCACTGGAAAACAGAATACGTGCAGTGCCTTTGATGTCGCCATCGCTAATTTTGTTCTCTACTATCTTAATTATAGCCGAATCATCACTTTTTTTAGAATTTATGTTATTCCGCTGCTTAGGCGGAATAAAACTACTCAAATCTAAAGGGTTTTCTACTGATGCAGTGTACTTAATGCAATTTTCCTTGACCCTAGTGGTAAGGGACTTTTTGTTCGACGGTTCTAAAGGTACATATAGTACACTGTTCTTAGTACTGAAGAATGTTCTTAGTACCATAACCAACAAAAGAGGATACATAAATTTCGAGTACACATATAATGTAATAAATGTTTATTTATTTATTTATTTGAAGTATACATCGCCACGTTCCATATTTCTACGGAGTTTTGCAACAACAGCTACATTTCGAATCTTTCACTAAACCCACTAAAACCCATAAAATTGCTGCACCTCGTTTTTTGAAACAGATAGGCTAGACTACTGACATTTTTGTACTTCACTGCGATTGTTCACATAAAAGTGAAGTGTTTTAGACCATTGTTTTGTTAAAATGTCTAGCGTATAAAATGACGATGTCAGTGAGAGTTTCTCGTTTATACGAGTACTACTGTTAATTGTAGTTGATACCTGTAAATCTTTCGGGCAGATACTAAATCTATTTGTAACAATTATCTATTTTTATCAATTATCTATTTGTTGCAATGCAGCGTATTGCAGTACTGTGGGCCTCATAACGAAGCTCAAAGTCACACAGCGAGCTATGGAGAGAGCTATGCTCGGAGTCTCTTTGCGCGACAGAATCCGTAATGAGGATATTCGCAAAAGAACGAAAGTGGCCGACATAGCTCAAAGAGTAAGCAAGCTGAAGTGGCAATGGGCAGGCCACATCGCTCGCAGAACCGACAACCGATGGGGAAGAAAGGTTCTCGAGTGGCGACCACGAACCGGAAGACGCAGTGTTGGACGGCCTCCCACTAGATGGACAGATGACCTCACAAAGGTCGCTGGAAACCGCTGGTTGCAGGTTGCGCAGGACCGTTCGTTGTGGAAATCTAGGGGGGAGGCCTATGTTCAGCAGTGGACGTCTTGCGGCTGATGATGATGATGAGCTGGCGTATTGTTTACCCTCAGTTATCTATTTTATACCTTAGGCATAAATTATATGGCTTGCTCGTCTTATCACTCTAACCTATTTAAAACAATATTCGATGTTCATAAGTATTCTGTACAATAATTATTAATTCAGTAAAGTAGTAATCTCAAACTTTGAAAATGTATACAATTTGTATGAAATTTGGTTGCCTGGAAGTGATAGCTATCGCGATAAGGTCGCCAATATAGCACTAGATTTTAGTGTATTGTTTTTGTGTATTGTGTACTTTAAAGAAAAGAGCATTTATCTGTCTAATACTGAGGTTAGACATTCAATCAATTCTATGGTGTAGTTTACTCATCCCCGTACACTAGTGATGATGTATGTCCCGTAAACCAACGCCTGCTGTCTAGCTGACAAACACAAACATGTGGTGTTGTCTGACCGTAACTATAAATAATGGAAGCTAACGGATTTCGGACTTGACACCAACTTCGAAGCTCGGAATCCGCCAATACTGAGAAAACGATGGATCGGCCGATCACAGCGGTATAAGCTAGGGCACGATACGGCAGCTTAGCTTACTTGGTAAATTGTACTACTTATGTCATTATTTTACTACACATTCATATTTTTGAGTAAAATCGAATCAATTAAAAAAATATCGATGAAAAAAATATTGAAAACATCGATATTTTTTAAATTGATTCGATGATCGCAAATGAATTCATTCGTCATCAAAAATAAGAGCTAAATTACGTTAAACGTAAGTTAAGTTTTCAAATATGGCAGTGTTTCTTCAACTGTTTTGATCTTAACTTAACAACTTAACACGGAACTAAATTTTGTTAATAAAGGCATTGCCGCTAAAAAAAAAAACTAAATATGTAAATGTCACATTTTGGATGTTTGTTGCCTATCACATCAGAACGGCTCTTCGATTCGGGTTAGAATATGAAAATTAGGAATGTGCAATATAACAGTTTAGAAGATTATTGTTTTATACTAGTCTTGACAAATACATAGTTCCTTAGGATAATTATAGTCATTGTTCTTAGTCTGAAGTCCAGTACAAAAATCAATACCACTTCTAATAAAAATATGTATGTACTCTGTGAAAGTTCGGATATCTTAATAAGCTAAGTACGTTGCGTCAAATACGAAAAACTAAATATATATAAATAAATAAATATAAATATTGGTGGACAATTCACACACAACACCATCTGACCCCAAACTAAGCAAAGCTTGTGATATGGCGGCCAGATAGCTGATATAATACTTATATAGTTTTAAATACATAATAGATTAGATTAAATATTTGGAAATCAAATAGGCTCAAAAATTTTGAACTGGACTATTTTATATCTTAAATATAATACAGAAATAATAAATAAATAAATATTGGTGGACAATTCACACACAACACTATCTGACCGCAAACTAAGCAAGTAAAGCGTGTTAAGCAAATCCTTAAATATGTAGTACATTGAATATGTAGTAGGTACATTGCACTGTATTGTATTTTAATTTTAAATTCATTAAATTCTGTGCTAAACATCGCGGGAAAATAGATATTTAACAAATTATGAATTTAACTATAAAATAGCGTCACATAAATTTGAAAAGCCTTTTAATAAATTTGCAATAACGCGCCATAAAATGCAAACAGCTGAATCGATTTTGAACAAAATAAAGCCAACAAACACGCAACCTCAGAGCTTGCGTCGTCAATTTTCCTAAAACGACTCTTAATGGTACCTATTTGTGACTCCTAAACTCTAAATATATGCAAAATTTACAAACCCCAGGCCTTTTTCACAGTTTGTCATCAAGTTTATCTATTGGTTAAAATTTTAACCAGCAGATAGATAAGTTTTTTTAGATCGTGAAATAAAAGTAAAACTGTTCTGTATGATTTTTTTTTGCTCTACAGCATTTATGGAAATAAAAAATATTTATATTATATTTATAAAATGTATACATTATGTATATATTTATATCATAATTTATTTCATACGATTATGGAATGTATGGCCTTGACCCTCCTTTATTGTGAGCAAAAGGTACGAGTCTCAGCAGTGGGACCTAAAAGTTGTTTTGTAAAGAAGTGTTGTGATAGATCTCATGACACTTCAAAATGTTAACACATTTAATTTGTTACTTACCTCAATATTACACGGCATTTTTACTACTAAACAACTAAATTATTAGCATTATTTGAAGTATCCAAGATTTATTGAAGCGAAAACTTCTTTATTCGCGTGAAACACATTTTTGCTGGGGGAAAATTTTACGAATTCACGTCATAGACATGATAATGTCGGGCAGCACCATACAGCGTCGTAGCGGCGCGGCGCGGCGGTGGAGTGTGGAGCATTCACGTCACCAACATGCGAAACAGCAGTAGTATATCTGTGGCTATACATAATATAATGGTAAATTATTACGCACCATTGGTAAAACTTAATATTAAAACGGTAAGTTATAATTACCTAATTATTTAAGGAAATAGTGTTTGCCTCTATAATGTCATACCTACCAGATCAGTTAGCAGATCTCAATGAAAAAAGGATCAAAAATATTGTAATGACCTATTTAGTGAATCTAGCTCATGATAATGTTGATGATTTTATTAAGGGCAAAAATGTATGGCAAAAGATTGTGTCATAATTGTAACAACTGATTAATTAAGAGTATTATACATGATAATTTAAAATATTGTATCACTAATATTTTTATTGCTCTTTGACGAAACTCTTTTATAGCTGAATCCGTTGGACAAGGCCTCTTTACAGCCGCTTACTGTTAAATATTGTCACTTGTTTATGTCCATAAACTGTTTTATTATTATAATTATTTTTGCTATTGACGTTACCAAGTTTTCTTTATAAAATAATGGTCCGAAGAAATAAACGGAAATTGAGATAAGTTTTAAGTTCTAAGGCCCAATGACTGCCATTTTTTCATTTAAAAAGTTATGTTTTTTTATGAATAAAAGTCACATCGCTGTAGGCTAAAATTTGCCCTAAATTTGTGTGAGCCATCCAGCTGTCAAATTTTGAATTAAACTCAAATCGGTAACTACATTAACTGCGATTGTGACGTCAAGAGAAGTCCAAGAGACACAAACTCTGTTGAGTTTCACAACACGGCGGCTGATTACTCTCCTATTCACCGTTACCAGGTTTGTTTACTTACCGTTGTTATATTTATCAAAATAAAGTGAAACATTCCTTTCACGCTTAATTAACAACACAGTAAATTCAAAGTTGTCAATATTCAACGCTGTGAATTCACAAAACAATTCGAATAGAATAGGCCCCGGCGGAGCGAGTTCTGGAAACGATGGCCTGAATTAATATTAATCTACTTTTGATCTGGATTTACATTCATTGTGTTTTAAATAAATGTGTTGATAAGTAAAGAGAAACAGCTTGAGTAATATAAACAAGAACTAATTTGATTCAAGGATTTCATCTCGAGTTTAGTGAGAAATCTTTGGTTTTAATTCAGTGAGTGCCTGAATCTGTGTCCATGTTTCTGCGTACGTTTTTGTTAAATTCTTCGAGATAAGTAATGAACTCAGCTACTTTTACAACTATTCTGCGAATAGTACAATTTATCAAATTCACTTACCAAATACGAATATATGGAAGAAGTCTTTTCACAGCTTTTTTATATTTTTGCGTGGACTGAATTATGATTACATCTTGTGATAATATTATTTTTACCGATTTAAAAAAAGAGAAGGTTTTTTACGATTATGTACGAGTATGTTACGCAATAGCTCCGCTAATTTGTGACTGGGTTTTGATGGTAATTTTTGATTTTTTTGAGGTTTTGAAGGTTTTTTTGTGCATTTCATTATGGTTTCATTTATGTGGATGATATAGTGATTTGAGTAACGTTACATTTTTTGTTGGCTATTATTATGATTACTACTTGAGACAATATTGTATATTGGTAAGCAACATGCCAGCCACATAACACACAGGAACATGAAAATAGTCTACCTATCGACCTAGCGCTGTACTGCGCTCGTCATCCAGAGGTCTAAGATATTGTATCTCTGTAATTAATGTATATAAGGAAATAATACCGGATCTAGCGCTACACGCTTGTCATTCAGAGATTTAAGATATTATATCTCTGTAATGAATGTATATAAGAAAATAATACCGCTCTTAAATATTAATTCTGACTAATTGTGAATTGATTCTATATAACTAGCAGCGCGCTGCGGTTTCGCCAGCGTAATTACCGGTTCCGGTAATTTTCCGAGATAAAAAGTAGTTATTCCATTCTATGTACCAACCAAATTTCATCCAAATCCCTTCAGTGAGTGAGTTTTTGTCTGAAAGAGCAACAAACATACATCCATACATTTTTACACATTTTCGCGTTTATAAAAAGGATTTAAAGTTTTTCTTAGATAGAAAGTTTTTCTTTAAAGTTTTATTTTCACATTTTCTTTACATATTTTTCGTCATCATTAATATAATAATTTTCATTTTATCTTTGTTACGAAACCAGTTTCCTAAACACAATATTTAATATAGCTAACATGTAAATTTAAGCGCGACGATTAGAAAATACCAGACAGTGACGTCACGCTTTAGTAGTGTTTCTATATGAGGCGTTTTTAGGAAACTCCAAAATTGTGATTATAAAATCGTGATATCACGGGAAGTATTTAAGATTACAAAGTAATTCTTTCACCTATGTTTCAGTTAATGAGTATCCTTTTTATGGCACATTAAATCAAAAATGAGTCGTCATGTCTATTATATGCATGAAATTGGACGTCTTTGTCGCTAGGTTACTAGGGCTTCGGTGTATAACGTACTCAATTCTAATTAAATAAACTGAAATTAGCGGCAATATCCTTCAATGTTGAACCACTCAGGACCTCATTAATTTGGCTGCCCTCTGAACCGCTACCGTTGACCTGAGCATCTCGACCCTTCAACCTCCACCCTAGGGCCTTGGGGTAACCTGTATCGGTCTGAATTCTATATACGGCTGTCTTAAACTAAAACGCAGTTAGTGTCACTTGAAAAATATTACAAGCTTGAGGAAAATATTTACTGGACTCGTTTGTCTTCTTTTATCATGTTTCTATACTTACATTATATGTATCTATTCACCTTTTTATATAGTTAATGTAAGGTATAACGCGTTGACTAAGAAAACCTTATTCACTCTCTTCTAAACTTAACCAGCATATACAGCATAACCAGTGTAATTTAAGTCCCTGCTGATGGAGCTTTGTGGGCTATGTCTTACAAAAAGAGAGAATCAAGTCAATAATCAATTATCATGACCAAGAGCGGGTTAGTGTATGACGCATTCCTTCGAAAGATGCTATTTTGAGGATATATTAGTTTTCTCACAATGTTTCCCTTCAGCTTGGCCAGTGATGATGAAGATGACAAATTTGTATTTGTGCGCCTGTACAAATACATTGAAATACAAGTGATATACGAACCTAAGACCTTACGACTGTAAGATCAGACGTTCTAGCCCATCAGTTTTAATTATTTCGTTTCAAATAATTTTGGTAAAGTACAGTGTTTTAACCCAAGGCAGTCGCATACCTGTCCGTGAATTCTATATTGCAAAAGCACATTATCAATTTGGAATAGGTATTGGAATGGGACATTAGGTATTAAAGGCACTTGTATCCATAAACTTAGATTATTTTGACACAATAACACCTATTTTATTAAAAGTAACTTTTATCGCACGGAATTTTCATAAAATATGGGTTTTCAAAAACTAGGTAAGTAAGTAAACAAAATTTACGTTAGAACGCATGTGTAGTTATTTATTCTGCTTTCACGTGGTTACCAATATTTAATAAGTAGAGTAATGTCTCTGGACGAGCAAACCATGTACCTTTTTATAGTATACAGTGACAAGACGAGCTGGACGTGTGCCTAATGGTAAGCCACATGCCTGCCCATAACAGCAAAGGGACTCCAGCTACTGGAACATGTAGAGTCCAAATCATTACTAAGCACTGCACTGCCACCGTCACCCGGAGATACTCGTATTAGGTGTTTTTTCTCTTAGCCCAGTAACTTCTCTAGATACATTGCCCTTTAAAGCGGAACATAGTAATGTTTGCACACTAATGCTTGGCGTCAGAGTAAGTGGCAAAGATGGTACTACACCAGGCGGATTCTGCAAAGAGCTCTACCACTACTAAATGTATTATCCTCAACCTTCTTTATTTTACTTTAGCACACTATCTTCCGGGTTGTATATAACTTCAGGCGCAATGTTTGCTCGTTCTTTCACTCTATATTCTATGTTCTATTAATATTATAAATCAGGGGTCATCAATTAGTTTCGCTCGGGGTTCATTTTAAGAAATAAAATAACCTTCGCGGGCTTGGCAATATTAAAAAAATAGAAAAATATTGGTATTTATGTACTTATCAATGAGACAAGTGACACTTTTGTTGCTAATTATTATCTGTCTGATGTTTGACGTGAAATTGGTGCATGCTATTGACATTAAATTTTTTTACGTGACAACGGCAGAATTGTGAGGCTAATCCACAATAAGAGCCATTAACCAAGAGTTAAAGTTGACATTAAATCCTGGAAATGTTCATCAGTTAGTCGAGATCGAGTCGATTAAAATTACAAATCATATAAATATTAATGTTTGGATTTCTGGATGTTAGTTGCTCAACTTCGTAACGTATAAATGGATCGGATTGAAATTTGGAACGCAGTTTTTTTTAACTATAATAGGTTCGCACTTGACCACCATCTCGCCTGATGTTAAGCGATGATGCGATCTACGATGGAGCGTGCTTACCTAGAAGAAACCGATTCACTATCGATTTGAAGACACCAAGATTGTAGCCATCGGGGAAAACCCACTCAGGCAACGCATTTCATAACCTAGACGTTCTTATCACAAACGTGGAGTCAAATCTCTTCGTTCGCGTTTTAGATTAGTTAGATAATAGTCTGGAATCCTGGAATACATAACTTATTGTTATTTATGCTTTTTTTATCCCGAGAAAATAACGGGACCGGGAGAACAGCGTGGGCAAAACCAAGGGGCGCTGCTAGTACGTACATAAAAAAATAAATGGGGATTCACTTAATATTTCTCATGAACGAAATTAAAATTAATGTCACCAAATTAATATTTGGTAATCTCGACATCACTCGGATATCCGTCGATGAACATAGTTTCTCCACCGTAACTGTCACCATAATTTACTATCTACATTTAGGGGGATGACAAATGCTGCCTCGTAAACTGCCTGCACCGAATGAAGGGGTTAAAACTCTACTAACAGTATGGATTTACCAGATCTTGAATAATTTTCAGACATATTGACGTGACATCGTCTTATAAATTGGTTTGCCGGGTGACACTTCAAGAAACTGCGTTACGCTCCGCTCACGTTATGCGCTCACGTTATGCGCTCACAACGAGAGCGAGTGAGAGGCACGCGTCCCTTCCACTCGGGCATGGTTAGCCCGCCTAAGAGCGAGAGAGACAGACATAAAAAGTGAAAGGCACGCGTCCCTTCCGTAAAATTATTTTACCACTCAAAGTCGTTGTCACGTAAAACTTTCGCCCGTATACCGACTTTACAGGCAACCAATATTTTTTTTATTATTGTATTTTTTTGAGACAAGGCCTTGCAAGATGTGCTGCTGATGTTAAGTAACACGTCATTCGACGACATTTCCACGTAAATATGTGGACCATAAATAAACCGGATGTAGATTTATGTATTTGCCCAGTAATTAGTAATTTAATTGCAATGCCCTGTTGGGGTACGTTGTGTTACGACTGAATTTTGTTCTAAATGTACTTATTTTTTTACTGTAACATAATGAAGCAACAAATGATTGAGTATTGAATAATCTCTGGATATGTACATTGCCGTTCGTACTGGAACCCATGTTTTTTTACACATTGCTATGAAACATACCACTGTAAAACTTACCTGTGTAATTTTGTTCTGTGTTATGAATTGTTTTTTTTTTGTTGTGTCATCAAAAAAACAATGTTTCGCGGTTTAGTCCGCGTAGTTTTCGATATTGTAATTCTCCTGTAACTTAAAGCTTAGCCAATGTGCTATTTTTTCAGAAAAACTGTGTTTCAATTCCAATCCATTCCGTTCAGCTGTTCCAACAAGATGGATCGAAAATGAAGAGTACTCCAGTGCTTGTCTTAATTAAAAGACCATAAAGAGTGTATTTTAAAACTGTATCTGTTTATGTTTATACCCATAATATTATGTAGTGGTATGATATATTCTGATATAGGTCTAGGAGTTTAAGAAAATATCAAATTAGAAAAGAACTAGAAACTCAACGTTCTCTATGTTACTTGTAAATGTTGATACAGATTAAATAAAATATAAATAAATATTGGTGGACAATTCACACAAACTACTAACTAGACTAGACCCCAAACTAAGCAAAGCTTGTACTATGGCGGCCAGATAGCTGATATAATACATATATAGTTTTAAATACATACTTATTATAAATAGAAACACCCAGACACAGAAAAAAAAATTACATCAACACACTATTGGCCCTTACTGCCTTTACAGTTTTAACCATGAACTTTCTATAACGTTGTATGGTGTAACCATAAAATGGCACTCGTAGTCGCGTTAACTGACTTTACGATGTAAAATGAAGGTGCTTCATCCATTAACTGCTCATAAAGCATTTAAGATTAGAAACTGTATGCTAAGACGGCAATTTTCAACTTGACAGAATAGAAAATGTTCGTATAATCCGGGTTTCCAAGACAGCATGGATTACATGCCTTGGCTAGGTCAACAACCAGCTTATCTTGAGAAAACGATAATAAATTTATTCCTTTGCAATGCGTGTGGCTTGTCAACAGATTAATTAATGATTTGTATTTAAGGCCGTACCCCGAGAAAATGATCTTGAGTCATTTTTACCTCATCGCACACCGCAAGAAAGAACAAGAGAGAAACAGTGAAATTTGTCTTTGTTTTACGATAAATTTTTTGAATAAACTTTTTTAAATTAATTTTTTTACCAATATGTTTGTAAAGGAATTGACTATCCGTTGGTGTAAGTTAAAATCCAAATAATGGCGGTTTTTCGAGTCGATACATGATAATTACAATTATTTCTATTTTTCAGGGTTTCGTTGTCAGGAAATTATTTAAATAATAAATTTATTAACAAAACAGAGACAACCATTTTGAAGCCAAGACATTTTAGAAGTTTGGAGTGTATTTTTTACCAATTGATATTTGTTTTGGCTAATGTGTAGATAGTTCTGAAAACTGGACAAAAAATTCTTCTTACTGGGGGAAGCACCTTAAATCGATACTAAGCTTGCACTAGACCACTACCTCATCTTATTTTAGGCTTTGACGTAGATAGCGTAAAAACAGGCGCTTCTAAAGGTAGCGGTTCACCCAGAGACCGCGACACGAGACCGCGATAGAAGACCGCGACCGGAGACCGCGATAGGCACTTGACAATATGAATTTGTATGGGTGCCAGTTCGCGCCGAGACCGCGACATGAGACCGAGACACGTGGCGCGAGACATATGTCGCTGTCGCGGTCTCGGCACGAACGGGCGCTCTTACAATTCTATAGTGTCAAGTGCCTGTCGCGGTCTCGTGTCGCGGTCTCATCGCGAACTTGTACCTTTAGTGCACGTTTTACTGAGCTTTATTTTATTAATTCGAATGTTTGGAACTCTAGAAGTATATATGTATGATGTCCAATGTGAAATCTAAATAGATCAAGCTTAAATCGTAAACTCAAATAGATTATTGTTTGAACATTCAAAAATGCAGATTTACTTAGCAAATAACTTTATTCTAAATTCTAAGTTGGTGCTCTAGGTACGCACAATATACCGACTGGATTGCCACTTAACATCAGTCAAGATGGTGGCTAAGCTCAAAATGATTGGTGTTAAAAAACAGTGTTCAATAAAAATATCTACCAGAGCAACTATAACGATATATGCAATTTAATTAGAAAGTAGAGGCGCTGTCAGTTTAATATTCTTTACCCGGGAGTTTTACCAGAGCTTGTAGGATATTGTGCCACAGGCTAAACCATTACTAAATATTTTGTAGCGGAAAATCCCAGTCTAGAATTTCGTAACTAACTCGAAAATATTACTCTGCACTTGTACAAGTGCCCGCATGGATTAAACACTTATTTATTCTGCGCAATTAACTCGCTCTAACTACTAATTTAACTGATAAACTTAACCGTAATTACCAGTTGCGAGCTTAGTTGGTTTAGTTACACGACCTGAAGCCTGAGTTAGGGTTGTTTCAATTTACTTACCACTGGCCACTCTACTACACAATTGGAATTAAATTTAGAGTTAGATGTACCTGTCACCAAAAATTTGGAAAAACTGTCAGATTATAGTTTATCGCCGTCAGATTACAAACTAACTTAAAAATTACTCTACTTTTTTAATTAATAACATAGCTACAATATTTTTTAATTAATATTTTATTTAAGCTTGGATTAAACTTGTGTGTATATAATATTCTGAAGCGATAGTACCCAGCAGCTATGAGGCTCGCAGAAGCAGATTATACAGCGTAGCACACGTAGCATAACACTTGTAGCGTAGCACACGTAGCGTCTAAAGACTTGGGGGAACCTACCGCAAAGGGGCAATATCTGTTTAGCAGTGGTAGGACTAACTCACTGAGTCCGCCTAGGGAAGTACCACGCCTTTGTCAATTAATCTACTGCCAAACATTAACGTGTTCTAACTTCTAACATCACTGTGTTCCGGTATGAAGAGCAATGTTTCTAGAGATTTTAGATCGCAGAGATATAAATCATCTTAACTCTCAGGATGACGAGCGCAGTGCAGTTCTAGATATTTGGATTTTCCAATTGCAATTAGCACTATACTGTGCCATTACAAATGTGTACAGAACTAAAGCAAACTATTAATAATCAGCACTTTATTGATCATTTGTATTAAATCAAAATAAAGGACTTATAATACAGTATAATGGTATATGTTAATCGATTTTATGTCCCTACCACTAAGCAGTAATGTGCGAACAATACTGTGTTCCGGTTTGAAGGACAATATTTCCATAGAAATTACAGAGCTTAGAGATATTACATCTCCGGGTGGCAAGCGCAGTGTAGTCCTAGGTAATGATTCGGACTCTTCATGTCCCAATAGCTGCGTGTCACTGTGCTGTTATGTGGTAAGAATGTAGCTTACTATCAGGCACATGATCTGCTCGTTTCGTCACTACTAATTAAAAAAAAAAGCGTTGGACTTTCAGCAATAGTGATGGTTTTTGGTAAATTATTATTTCATGTGTGTTGGTTAATTTTCATTGAACAGATTAACAAAAAGCTCTAGTTGCTATTTTATCACCTGGTAGCGTTGAAAATAACAGTACAAATTTCGAAAAATTCATTTACCTTTTGATATTATACAGTTAACTTTGCGGAAATTTGTAACTTTTTGCACTCTGCAAAGCATGAACATATAAAATATTAAAGCCCCGAAGTTGGTGGTCCTATTACACGTTTGACCGACTCTGATTTTACTTAATAAACTAAGCGAACAGTCTGCGTCAAACGAAAGTAGCACCATCCGTGATAGTGAGCCAATATGCTGCTAACTTTTTGATGAAAAACATACATAAACAATAAACAACCCATATGTGAAAGGTGATTTTAAAAAACCTACGCTGTTTGGCCTGTTAGTTGTCGTAACCAGATGAAAAATTTACATATTTATAAATTAACAATACAAAATTCCTTTACTGTTCCTGGCCAAACACCTATTATACAACGTTTATTTCATAATGCTTACACTGTTATTCTGGAAAGAATGCTGCTTTCAATAGCTAACTCATTGGATTAGATTTAATACAGCTTTAAATATTTTTTGAACATTAAGAACATATAAGTACATGAAAACATTTAGATTTATCATAAAAATTGGTTGCCTGTAAAGTCGGTATACGGGCGAAAGTTTTACGTGACAACGACTTTGAGTGGTAAAATAATTTTACGGAAGGGACGCGTGCCTTTCACTTTTTATGTCTGTCTCTCTCGCTCTTAGGCGGGCTAACCATGCCCGAGTGGAAGGGACGCGTGCCTCTCACTCACTCTCGTTGTGAGCGCATAACGTGAGCGGAGCGTAACGCAGTTTCTTGAAGTGTCACCCGGCAAAACAATTTATAAGACGTTGTCACGTCAATAATTCTTCATATTATAATTCGTAATAATGTTAGTACTGCAAATCATATATAAAGGTAGTATTAAAGGAGAAGGCAAAAGTAGGAGGGTAAAAGTTACAATAAGTGGTCTCCACAACAGAGGAGTCTAGTTAGGTTATAAACTATTGGTGTGTAAGGACTGAGTCGAAAATTTTAAAAGGGAACAAAGTACAACAACAACTTGACATGGATAAAAGGCAGAGAGCCATGGACAAGTATTGTTGAGGAGGCCAAGATCAACAACTGGTTGTAGCAACAATGGCGAAATAGAGTTGGAATCAATTCTTGAAGTGGCGATACCTAACTTAAGCCATAAATTTAAAATTACTTCAGCTGTGGTCACAAATTTGCTGTAGTGATGGATATTTATTTGCCAAAACTTTTCTTAACTGAAGTCAGCAAAACACAAACAATACGTTTACTGAATTTCAAATCTGTGAAACTTTATTTATGTACTAGATTTTGTCAGCGGCTTCGCTCGCATTTAAGGCCTAAGCATTTATATGAAATTTTCAGCCTCTCAACGTACAATTAATAAAAAGTACTGTCCCCTATTTCACCACGTTGGGGGTGGAATTTTACTAAATTCTTTTCCTTAAATCTAGATCCCTACATAACACGTTTGCGTGAATGCGTGAAGTGCGTGGAATACGTGTGCGGAATCTTAAGTTTCTTGCCCTAAGGGCCTGGCCTGTATATTTATATAAAGATTTCATCCCCTATTTTACCATCTTAGGGGATGAATTTCACAAAACCCAGTCTTAACAAGCGCCTACGGGCTAAAAGATACTATCGTGTAAAATTTCAGCCTCCTAGCACTTGTAGTTTTTGAGATTTCTTGTTGAGTGACCTTTCGCTTTTATATATATATGTTTCATATTATTTTTATTTGTGAGTAACCAAGTCAGTCATGCTGTAGTAAAATATTTTGTATGTAGATCAACGCTTTGAGTTGATTAAGTCAGAAAGCAAAATGGTTTTGATTAAAGCGCTAACTAAATATTTTGGAACGAAGATCCTTACGGCAGGCTTAGAGGAAGGAGATGGGGATTTTGGTGCGCGACCGAACTGAAAAAAATTAAGACTAAAACCGTAAGAAAAATATATAACGGAAGCGACGCGTAAAACACCCGTGACCAGTGTTACCAACTTTATTTTTCCAATGATCATACCATAAAATATAATATTGAGAGATTTTTCTTTTTGCAAATTGTGTTGCTTCTATATTGTCCTTAACAACTTCCTTAACTGTATCTTGTGTCCTATGACACCACATCTTTTTTGTCATTTAGTCGTCGAGCATCTGTTAGACGTTGACTGTACTTACAACTGAGTACTCAGAGTAGGGAGTCACTTTGTTCTGTACCTACTCAACACGGAAAGTTATATTACTTTTGTTGGATTTCATCCCAGTTCTTGATTAGCTCTAATCTATGACTGTAGCAGATCCAGTGCTAATCGGATTTTGCTAATTCAATGCGTCCGGAGTGTCTTTGAAACTAGACTTGAAGGATCTCAAGTACTTAATTCAATTCTCGGATACGCACTTCAATGTTTCTCTGTCAGCTGTTAATTTTTTTTTGTTGTTTCTCAATGTTTTTCAATCCTTGTTTTAGTTCAAAGGCATGAAGAAGACAAAACTAAGCTACGCTATAATAAATAATAGGTCATAAATATTCTACGAGTATGTTTGTGGGAGCAAGTTTTCTTAGATGACACTTAATGTGTGTGGGTGTGTGTGGGTGTCACACGATCGTATCTATATGGATATGGATGCAGATATGTGGATGTGTGTGCGTCCGTATTTTTCGGAACCTGGGGCACTTGGCCTCAAGTGGTTTTTTACTGTCTACCTTGTAAAAGATCAAGGCTCAAGATATATATTATATATATTTTCCATCCTGGTCACGGCTCACCGAATTGTAAAGAATCATCGGCTCACCGAATTAAAGAACACACAATAATATTAACCCTATAATATCCTATCACACGCACAAAATGTAAAAGATCCAACATGCAACTCCAAGGAGCTGTTCTCTGCTGGAAGAGTCCAAATAAAATGAGTAATTTAAAGAACTACTCTGGCTGAAAGCCAAAACATATTAAATTAAGCTGAAGGCTTTTTAACTAAAGAATTATGTAAATTGGAAATAGTTAAGGATTTGAATTTAAAAGATTATTAAGTTTGTTATTAGAAGGTTGGCCGAAGTGATTGTCTAATGGAACCTAAAGGACCTACGTTGTAGCCGCCATACCCATAGTTCTATGAAAAGACCGGTTTACCTATATATGCCTAAGAAATAAAGAATTAAGAAAGAAACCTTGTATAATTTACCTTCTAAAATATAGTTAGAGAAAACCCTAGATATACCTACAGTTAGAAGTATGTAGTAGCAGCAACAGCAGCAGAACTTCAGCTCGTCATCGATGTAGATTTTAGTCTACCTAAATGTTTAGGATGCAGTTTGTGAACTCTAGAATCAACCAAGGTCTAGAATGCAACTCATTCTATCAAAGTTAACATCGCTTCCTTATTAATCCACAGTACTGATTTTAACTCTCGAATATAGAAATAACTAAATTTAGATATTACTGAAAACTTGGCTGACTCAAAAGATAACAAACTAAAGATAAGATTAGCCTACAGGTTTTCGCCGATTTTTAGAGAACTGTTAAGAAAGCCGTAAATTCTACCTACAAAGAATAAATAGTTAAGGGAATCTGAAGTTATTTGAAATCTCGATCAAATTCACAAAACAAGAGCTTTATAATGTGAAACTGCAAATGAACTCTACAGTTAAACATGAATAAAAGTTAACGACAGAACAATCGGTCGCAAAATTTAGATATCTGTAAGAGAAGTTTTGTGAGTTTAAATCTAAAAGTTCAACAGTCCTACTTATGATATGATAATCGATATTGAAACCTGCCTGCCTACAGCATTATATAGCTAACTACTTTTACTACAAATGAAAAACAAGTATATGAAATTTTAGTTTGGTTTATTATTTTTGGCTTAAACAGCATAGACGGACTCCGAGAGGATGCTCACGTCTGATTGCAAAGTTGTGATCGTTATTTTCGCAAGGCCCTGGACTTGAGGAAATAAAATAACAAAGAAAACCTCAAATCGGGGTAAGTGACTACACTTTATCCAAAAAAAAGTATTCTTTGGGGATTATAATCTAATCTACTACTACATAGATAGTAATAAAATCAGGATAATGCCCTGCAAGTTCGGAAGGAAAGTCACAGTGTCAGAATCCTGTCCGTTCTAAGTAATAGGAAACTAACGAGCTCGGCTATGCTTGGCTCTCAGACCGTCTTCCAAGTCTGGCAGACCAAAATACTCATTCTATCAGAGTTTTTATAAACCCCAAGGAATAAACTAACATACAAGTTAATTAATCAGTGACTACAATATTCTGTACAAAATTTAATACATATTTTGAATAACCGCTGTCATCTTCAATGTGAATCATAATAGACTCATTTCTATTTGCTGACTGCATTCAAAATTAACCGAATATATAAATTTACTCTAAAGCCTCATTTGAACAAAGCGTCATTCTGCATCATTTCATTCATGGCTATATTTCCTCTCTTCGATGCTGCACAGATGAAATTTAGAGACGGACTAGAAACTATTTTTTTTAAAGGAAAAAGTACTCCATTGATTTCCTTCAGAAATACGTTGACATGCCTGGACTCGATCCAGAGCTCTGTAGCATCTCCGTAAAATACGCGACTGACTTCCAAGACATAAAACACGCCTGGACTCGACTCAGGATTCCTGGGTCTAGAAAATGCTGCAAAATATATAAATGTTAGCACTCACATATGAAGGATCTTTCCTTCTTTCCTCGTCTATTTTACACGATGCCTCATTTTAGCTCCAAATTACAACAGGATCTCAGTATAGGTTACGGAACTTAGTAGCACTTTTAACACACGAGTTAAAGGATATTTTCTTGAAAATGTATACTTGAAAATTTATTTTTTTTCGAGTTTCTTTTTCGAGAGCGTTTTTCCCAGTCCTCCGAGTGACGTCCCTAATTTTCTTCTCTGACTTAAAAAACAAAAGAATATCAAAATTTGAATATTTAAGAATAAAATTGAAACGCAATACTTTAAAGAAGTTTTATTTGAATTCTGTTAACGAGGTCGTACATGGCTCGTTACAACCTGCACAAATAGGCGTGTCCGATACACGCCAGGAACTCCTGGACTTATTTCAGATTTCAAAAATCTTTTCATCGTCTGATTTTAGGAGATCCCTGAGTCCTATAGACTATATTTACTATTAAGAGTTTAATGATCGAACAGATCAAACATTTTGAATTTTTGTATTACTTTACTTACTTTTTTCTTTTTATTTTACCACTTTTTTTTTACTATGTACCACAGGCAAAGAAAGGTTGGACTCTAGACTGAAGGTTTTTAGACAACCCATTTGCTATGTTTTTTTGACATGTAAAAATGGAATATAAAGTACTTTTCATCGTCAGGGATTATACTCGTGTATTCGTACTAAATAGTAGGTTTGAATGAAACCTACTTACAAATACTGGGCATTCGCAATTGTCAGTTATCATTGTAATTGTTTGCATTGAATCGTTGGATCACACACATGCCTTTGCAGTGCGCCTGCACTGCAAAGGCATGTGTGTCTGTTTAGTCAGTAGAGTATTTATTCTATTACAAAATTGAGTATATTGTTAAAGTATTAAGATGTTACTCTTAAATTCAATTAAATGAATGTGTAATTTGTTTTCAAAGGTCAAATGCAAAATTATTTCCTAATATTGAAAACGAGTGAAAAGAGATGCCATATTTTTTTTTAATAATGAAAATTTTGGCCATTACTTTGTCAGTTAATTCAAATAACTTCACTGCACATGAACCCTTTAACATAAACTCTAGCAACATTTAATTTACAAAAGTTATTCCACAAAAATCGCTCCATTACTACGAAAGAAGATAAAAGTACCCATCGTTAAATCATACGATATCTTTTCCGACAGTGTAAAAATCCAGCCAAATACGTACAAAGCATCGACACGTAGAAGGCGATCGTAAACTGTTAATAAAGAGTCCGTTGCACGTCGCCACTGAATATCAGAGAAAGCTTTTCCAGTCCACACCGTTCTGTACAGTTAGTATCTGTCAGAACGGTGCCTGAGAGCTGTTTTAGGTGTTACGATACGATATTATATATCAAAGTGCGACGAAGACCAATCATTATAATTTAATTTAAAAATAAACTTGGACACTCGGCTAGAGTTAATATTTTTCGAGAAAAGAACTATGTATACACACACAATAACGACTGATGAATGATGCTTGTGACGATGCTATTGCTGACTAATTACTTAACTTAACAATACTTACCTACATAATTCTCGACGCTCTCGAACTTTGTGATAAGGATAAGATGCAGTGTATGTATTATGTATGCATATGTTTTCATGTACACATGATTATGTCATCTATGTAATTATGATTATAAATATTGTAAAGTGACCTGTTTACAGGATAAATTGTAAGAATTGCATAAAATGACGTTTCTAAGTGCACCGTATGTGTTGACATGATACTGCGAGGTGGTACGAGTACGAATACGTTGTCCAGGTAGTCCAAAAATTTTAGATTTGGTTGATATTTTAAAAATATTTTAAAATCGACTTCGATTAAATTTATATGGAACCATATCTGAATTTTAGAACAAAAAACATTGCCAAACATTTGCCAATATATTTTGCAAACAAATGACATTTTGAAATTTCAATATTAATTCAAGTATTATTAATAACAGTTGAAAAAATCTTTGATGTAGGTATTATCACATTATGTTCAAACAAATTTAAAAAATGTAAATATTTCTTAAAAATACTCTACTTAATAATCATAATATATTATTTTTAGTTGTCAATAATCAGATCTAATTATTAATAACTAAAAAATAGTGTTCTTAAATAGACAGATAATTAAATTTGATGGGACTTTGTATCTGCCAGGTGACCAAATGTGTTGGGTTTATATTGCCCCGCTACTCACCAGCCAGGTCTGCAGCTCCGTGTTGGGGCATAATAGGAGAGACTAGTAACAAGTTTTCAGATTGCCATACCATCCATTAAACCATAATATATATATAATACCATTGAAATACTTACCCAAACATTGGTGCCTGCGCTCGTAATATGGTGGCGAGAATTGTCCATTTCATAATAATGTCAATGCGTTACACGCAATATGGGCAACAGATGCGCTGGCGCGTGAAATAGCGTGTAACGATGAACCACTGAAGATCACTACATCAAATATAATATCTGTATTGCCAGCGAACACTACCTACTCCTATTCATAATTTTAGTTAACGTACGTCGTTAAGAGACCAAGATAGTTTTTGTTGTAACAGCCTGAATTTATAGTTTTAAGCTATTATTTTAAGTCATCAATTAAGAAATTAAAATATTGTGACGAGAACGTCTAATTTTATAAGCGTGAGGTCGTTGCACCAAATCCCGTCTAAGCCCCCAAGTTTTTTCTGAGTGTAGAAATCAGAGTTTCTCACTACCGGTAAAAATTAAATTACTTTAAACAGTGAAGGCAAACATCGTGAGAATACCGATGATTGTGTGAGCCGTTATCCACCAGCCTTATCTTACCTTTCTTACCCTTTCTTTGTTATCAATCGTTCTTTGAATTGAAAGCATAACATGATTTTTAGGATATTTACCAATTATTAGATTATTTCATAAACTAATTAGGCAAAGTAACTTCTTCTATCTTGATGACTTGGTTCTCTGACTCCGATATCATGTCGGATACTATGAAACTTCACACATAGTTCAAAGCTTGTAACCGCTGTACTTTTTTAGAACTCTACTACGAAAGGACAAGGTTCATTTTCCTAGGGCGTTAAATTATTCTCTATGGTGCTTCTACACACGTGCTAATGAGGTACTACCAACGTTGCTTAAAAATATAACTGAGTTTTCATCTTCGTTATGTGCAGTCTCACTAGTCTGGGCAGAAAATATTTGATAAAACAAAACTGTTGCAGCAATATTTTATGTGAGTTTATTTCAAACATAAATAACTAAATATTTGACAAGTAAAAATATCATGTAAGTATGTGAATAGCATCGAATAGCGACCGTGCTCAAGTGTGACAAGGTTTTTTGACATATTCGACATATTCAGCATAGTCGAGGTATGTCGAATGTCGAACCGGAACAATGCCTGACCAAACAACCGATTGGGCAACCGTTTTTTTAACTATAATCGGTTTGAACTTGACTACCATCTCGCCTGACGTTAAGCGACGAAGGGATCGACGATGGATACGTGCTTACCTAGAAGAAACCGATTCATTCTTGATTTGAAGACATCGAGATTGTAATTACCGGAGAAAATCCACTCAGGCTACGCATTCCACAGCTTATACGTTTTCATAACAAACATCGATTTAAATCTCTTCGTTGGTATCTCTGGAACATCAACAATGAGACTATGTCGCTTTTTCGAGAGACGAGAACTCCAACCTAAAAAGAGATAGCCAACTGAACTCTAATGTAAAAATGTTGAAAGATTGCTTTAGACCAAAATAAATTGAAATAGGTCAGTAAAAAGGCAAAATAAGAAGAATAGGGGAATTGGGTTTTGCTCTGCCATAGGACTATTTGTAGTCTAGTCTATCCATACCTCACACCAACTCTCAAAGATTTCGTTTACCAGTTAAGTCATAAGAGTTTATTTAGTCTTCAAAAAAGCGCTACAGTCCCTGTCCAAATAATCATGTGTTATTTGTGCTAAATAATAGACAATGAAGAAGCGAATGACAAAAAATACATTACATCGAATAAAAAACAATTTATAAGTAGAAGTATAATGTCACCAAATAATTAACAGTATGTAGAAAATATTACGGTGCGTCTAATAATATGGCCAGGGGCTGTATACATGGCTACAATGAAGTTTTCACAACAAAATACTGTTGAAATTGCTAATATTCTTTCAAACCCTAGAAGAGAGCTAGTGATTTTTAAATGTCTGAATATACTTTCTTGACACACTGTTTCAGCATTGAGGTATGGAAATATTTCTAAGAATTACTTACACGGAAACGTATATTAGTACCATGAACAAACTACTTTCAACTTCTAGTTCGAGAGTCTCCGGAAGGAAATAAACAAATATAATCGTTAAAAATACAATTTATTTTACGTCCACTAGAGCTATGGCTTTCATTTTTCAAATAGTTGCTTGCTCTTACGCGGCTTTAACCTTTATAAAAATGTTAGTTCTTTTCCGCACCACAGCAGTATTAATCCACTAGTTATCTTTGTTTTGTCGTCTGAGTTTAACTCGCGGGTATATTTTTTACAACGTAATAAAATGTTTTTGTTTTTAAATCTCAATTCGCCATTGGCCCCATAAAATTGAGACTACAAAGCTACATCAATCTAAACTTACTTTGTAAATTGCTAGACATCAAGAGCCTGTGTCTGTGAAATTTTAAAACTACCCTCACGCAGAATAACGACCCACTCGTGAGCTATCACACTGTAGAATGTAGATGATACTTTGTAATGGGATTCGGTACTGTGAAGTGTAGTGTAAAGGGTTTATACCATCAAGTAAGATTTTACAATTCTCTAAAATCCTGGAGCGCTACTATCGTGTTACACAAACTAAAGTTTGTAGTCTCAAACTAAACTTTTAGTTCAAACCGTTTGGTCATATTGGAGGTCACAGAGAGGTTGTTGGAAATGAAGGTAAGTACTTTTTGTTCGTAAGTACGAGAATGTGATGGGACCCTTCAGGGAGACTACATTTATTAGGTAACGTAGGTGCCGTGCTTTTATCATTTCTATTAAGCTGTGTCAAGGATTAAGGGATTAAAGATTACTTGATAAAACCAACGCCAGTTTAAAACAACATTCATAGAAATGCTTTTTGGTTGTATTCAATAATAATGTTAATTGCTTTAGTATTATTTAGATTGTATACTGCAGAGAAGATGCGAAGCATTTCAACTTTGCGACTTTTTAATTTTTCTGCGCCAATTTTGTCTGATTCATTATTTTTGCTTTTAATCAATTCGACTTAGACGTCGATTATATTTATCATAACATTAATTAGCAAAGCAGCATTTTGATGCATCTCCAATATTTAATGGTATTAATTTCGTAAATATTTAAGTTTTTTTTCTCCTTTCATTCATTTGTATTTGTATCAGATTTAAGTTGATGTATCTCTACGCCTTTTTTTGTAGCAACAATGCCTATCAAACCGGAAAACAATCATGCTTGGGAGTACTTCTCCAGTCGGAGTCTACAAACAGTCCTACCACTAAAATATTTTCTAGTTATTTTTGAATTGAATTCGATCGTTTTGTTGTACTCAAAAAAAATTTATCACTTACTTAACCACAGCCCAACAAAATACAGCAGTAAACTGCTGGATAATACTAATCTCCAGGATAAGCCCCGTATGATAGAGGATAACCGTATGCTATCCAAGTTTCTGATTAATGTCATCGTGTATCACAGATTCACTGTAACCTATGGTTTTAGTTTAATCAAGCCTAAATGCATGCAATGGACGTCAGACAGTTATGTCACAAGCATTGCTCTCTATTTTAGGCGGGTTGAGTTTACATGCGATTGTTAAATTAGTAATTATTAGGATAAAACTTTGTGTTTTTCTTTCATTTTGTATCCATTTTTGAAGTGTAAACTTTTTTGGTGCTCCACAGACAATTTTCGTGGGTTGCGCATTGAATTATAACATCACACTCGGGAATCATAAGAGATATTTGAGTAAACTCAGGACCATGGCCATAGGCCATCTAGGAGTTCGTCATAATTTCTCGTTGGCCATCTAAAACTTCGTAAGGATTTCCCATTTAGTTAGATGACCATGCTCATGGCTACGCCCTCTGATTTCACCCGCGTAGTTTCCAAAGTGAGCTATCAAATTCTGAGTTAAAAGTTTTCACTTCTATCGGCAGTTCCTATGACTGCCAATTTTCTTTTACTCTGCCATGAGACGAGAACAAAAAATTCTGATGGCAAGTAGCACTCCTGTCTATAACAGCATAGTTCCGTGCACCTATTTGAGCATGACGAGTTTATTTGTTTGTCCAGATGTTTAAATCTGTAAAGCACTGCTACTGCCCTCGCCATCTAACGATATAAGATGATTTTTATCTATTTACACTGTGATGCCTTCTGGAAACATTGCCTTTCAAACTGGAATACAATAATGCACATTACTGTTTGGTGGAAAAATAACAGCCAAAGGTTGTCAGTTCAAAGCCAAACTTTTCTGTTTCATAAGGAGAATTCCGCCAATCAAAAATCAACTAGAATTCAGCATCAGAATTTAACTGTATCTAGATAAACATCGGAATACTGCTTAATCTTCGGAAGCGGAAAAGACTAACGTGGGCTTATTGACTTGTTTAGTAACAGTTATTTCATTCTACCCGTGGCTTATCTTAACTCATAGTTAGAATAGTACCCCCTTAAGAGTGAAATTTTTACAATGTATTTAAACATTTTATTATTAAAAGTCCAACAAATAAATAAGATTTAAGCTCCTAGCTTCAAAAATAAGAAAACCCTTTTATAAGTGCACGAGCTGCATTTGTGCATCGTCCATCGGTAAGACACGGTGGGGTATATCAGCCTCGGCGTCACTTTGAGTGGTAAACAACAAACACACATAAAACTCTCACAGGTTACCCTAGCCGAAACTTGATGACAGAAAAGCAGGACCGCTCTCGGATTCAACCGCGACCCTGCTCTACCGACTCTACTCTGGGGACTGGTATTACCCTAAGCTCAGATAAAAATTGACAAACGCATACGAGTACAAACAAACAAAGGAGTACAGCCACTATGAAAGGCAAATGACGTCACCTAGAGGCCAAATGAGAGTAAAGTCTTTGTGAATATAAATTCAATTTGCAAAGCTTATATTGTCCATAAATATCGAATTGATGTTCTCTATAATTATGCCAAGTAATGTTTTACTAATAATATTTTCATGTTTGATAAAAAAATGGAATGTTAGTTCGATCGATTCTCATGTCATGTCGAGCAATTAAGCCTCAAATAAAATAGATAATAAGCACAGATTTCTAAACAGATGAAACCTTCGTGAACGACACTGTGAGGCCAGTAATTAGTTATGGATGCGTGACAGCTCTCACCGACGTTGTCAAATTACTCACGTTGGTGTGCGTGTAATGTTCCCAGACTTAAGAAAAAAAATCCCACTATCGTTGTCTTAGCTTCGGAAATCTTCGCGTATAATAAACACATAAAATATATTATACTGTTAAAATAATTTATTTTTACACCGATTATATATTATGCAAGGATTTCTTGTTATGATAGAAATAGTAATTTCCATCCTATGAAGTTAAGAATTTTGATTTAGCATGCTATTAAAAATTCGAATATTTGTACAGAAAATTCGGAATAACAAGACGACGCCGAATAATAGCAAAAGTCATGTGTGTGTTTATTTTGAGTATTCTATCGGAGCTTTTTGTAAAACTTTGAATATTATGCTTGACAAAAGGTGGCAACTACTCATTTAATATCGGTGAACACAGGAAGTGCAGAGAATTTTTGACAACTGATTTGATGTTGGAGGGCCAGATCATTTAATTTGTTTAGTATCCAATCTTTGTCTGGACGCGCGTCGCAAACGAAAAGTTAACCTAGGCAGCAAGGCCAGTATATGTGGTGCCAACAGCGATTGGCCTGATCCCAACATCTTTTTTGGTTAAGTATGTACGCACAAATTAGCACCGTATAAAACTTCGACAATGTCACTACTGACTCGACCAGATAACATGAGGTTAATTAAAACGATTAGATCTCTCAAAAGAACTCGCCTAATTTTTTTAAGCTCCATTATACCTACTTACAAGTATAAAAACTTGCTTCATAACCATGGTTTTCATCAACACTATTAGTATTTTTATAAACGCTAGTAATGACGTGGATTTGTGCTGGGCATCGATTCACATTAAATTAAAAAAATGACGATTATAAAAATAGGGTTTCAAATAGAATAATACAATCTACATAAATAATTTGGTCTACGAGTATCTTCAAAAAAATCATAATCTATATTTTACCTTAACTTTAGGGAACATAATTTCAATTTAGTATAGCAACACTAATCAATTTTCGTTGAGGTGTTATGTTTCTATTCATTAAATGAAATGAAATTGCCTAAATTATATTAATAGCAGTAAAATATTCAAACTTTCCTATGAAATGATATTCCTCTTTCCTTTTCTTATTTTTGGGAACAATGTTTGCAATTTTTTGAAGACACAATACGGCATAATCTTAAACAAAACTTAAAATCACACGGGACTCCCGTACGAGACGGAAGTCCGTTTCGTACTGACTGGAGTTTGTATTTGCTTTGGCGTTTGATATTTGCTTTCTGGACCTAAGGATCTGTGTTCTGCACGTTCCATCTGCCTTTTGTTTTAGAAATCTGTGATAATAAGAAACTTAATTTGGAAAGTCTTATTATATTTATTAAATACATTTTATGAATAGGTTTGTACTTAATGATTTAAGATCAACAAATTACTCATAAAATGATTGAACATGGCTTTCATACCAATTTACCTAGTGTGCCACAGTGCCACGTCACTGAGAGATTTTAGTATGATGAGCTCTACTACTACAACAAGGTAGACCAGAAGAAGAAAGCGTTCAACAAGTCTGCTAAGGCATGCAAAAAGGTTCTTCAGAGGGCTCGTTTTGACCACATTAGTCAAATAGGGAACAAACTAGCTTCGTACGCTGCGGGCAGCAAAGCGTTTTGGTCCCTAGCTAAATCGGTCGAATCGAACTTCTGCCGCCCCTCACTGCCTCCAATGCTGAAACCTGATGGGACACTGGCTCACACCGCAATGGAGAAGGCAAACTTGTTTGCATCTCAGTTTGCGGAATCTTCGCGTCTAGATGCTGGTAGCGCGACACCTCCTACTTCACCTGGCTGTCCGATATCTATGTCAGAAATACATATTCGCCAAATGGAGGTTCGCAAAGTGCTACGCAATCTGGACGTGAATAAGGCTAGTGGCCCAGATGGTATTCCTGCCGTAGTGTTGAAGGCTTGTGCGCCTGAGTTGTCTCCAATACTGACGCGCCTGTATAGACTCTCTCTCGAAACTGGGCAAGTACCGAAGTCTTGGAAGCTTGCCAACGTGCAACCAGTACCCAAGAAAGGTAGTCGTGCTGACCCTGCCAACTACAGGCCAATCTCGGTCACGTCCATACTCTGCAAGACTATGGAACGTGTCTTAAACCACAGGCTCCTGGCGTACCTAGAATCGAACGATCTCCTCAGTGACCGGCAATACGGGTTTCGCCGAAACCGGTCCACCGGGGATATTCTAGCGTACGTCACTCACATCTGGAGTGAAGCTATCGAGAAACACGGGGAAGCACTTGCAGTCTCCCTGGATATCTCGAAAGCTTTCGACGGGGTTTGGCACGATGGCCTTTTAAGCAAGCTTTCAGCTTATGGTTTGTCTCCAGGTTTTATAACGTGGATATCGGACTTTTTGAGGGATCGATTCATACGAGTGGTCATTAATGGCTGCTCGTCGGATCAAATAGCTATCAATGCTGGAGTCCCTCAAGGGTCGGTGCTCTCTGCGACACTCTTGCTGCTACATATCAACGATCTGTTGAAGCCCGGTATCTTTGGGTACGCAGATGATAGCACCGTTGTAGAGAGCTACATATCGAGCGCGAGAGCCAATAGGCAACAAACTGAGGTACTGAGAGAGAGTTTGATTGAGCGTTTAAACTTGACCCTTGAGGCAGTCTCTAAATGGGGCGATGCCAATCTGGTCAGGTTTAACGAGGGAAAGACGCAGGCGTGTCTGTTCTCCGCAAAAAGGAGTCCTTTCCAACAGACTCCTACTTTTCGCGGTGTATCCGTGCCGGTATCCGACCATCTCGAGCTATTGGGCGTTACTTTTTCATCGACTCTCAACTTTGGCTCGTATATCGAATCTAAGGCTAAATTAGCTGCCAAAAAACTAGGTGTCCTCTCAAAGGTGCGAAGGTACTTCAAGTCTGAACAGTTGCTCACGTTATACCAAGCACAGATTCGCTCCTGTATGGAGTACTGCTCGCACTTTTGGGATGAATCGGCTAAGTATCAGCTGGAAGCTCTGGAATCGATCGAGAGACGTGCCAAAAGGCCCATAGGCAATGACATTCTCGTGCAAAAAAGACTGCAAAGTCTCGAACATCGCCGGAAAATTGCTAGCGTATCGGTTTTTTATCGGATCCACTTCGGAGAGTGTGCGACTGATTTGTACGATCTAATACCACCTTGCCCTTTTTTCTATCGGAATGCTCGTAGCTCGAAAAAGCGACATCGTTTCATGGTTGATGTTCCAAAGACACGAACGAAGAGATTTGACTCTACTTTTGTGATAAGAACGTCTAGGCTGTGGAATACGTTGCCTGAGAGGGTTTTTCCCGATAGTTACAATCTTTGTGTCTTCAAATCTAGAGTTTCTTCTAGGTAAACACGCTTCATCGTAGACCGCATCATCGTTTAACATCAGGCGATATGGCGGTCAAGTGTAAACCTATAAAAGTAAAAAAAAAAAGACCATGTTGATGAAGTATGAAAGTACTAGAGACGATCTTCTTAGCATTCCATGGATTCACCGTGCGGGTGCCGGGTGCATCGTGTGGCATAGAGAGAGATCCCGAGTAGATCCCGAGACTTGTGACTCGGGCGTAGGTTTAAAGGGCCCTTTTCTCACGTACATCAACATTCACCTTCACTACGCGTTTTTCTCTCCCTGCCCAGCCAAATCTGACATGAGTGCAGATAGTGCAGCTTTAGATACTCGTTCTAGTATAAAGCTTAGTACACTTCTGGATAAGCCAAGGTCTTTCAACAGGTTATAGAGAGATTTTGCTGATATGCCTCTCGCTCCTACTTCTACAGCGTATAAACTAACTACATAACCGTTTTTTGTTAATTCGTTTAGGAGGTTGTAACACTTATTTTGTTTCTAATTTCTGTAAAATTAGCTTCTTCTTTGAAATATTGTTCCCATTAAAATACTGAACCTGTCAGAAATAGTTCTCGATTGTACCTACAGGTGGCGCTATTGTTTCATTTGCTAAGCCAACGGAAATGCCGACTGACATTTTTTTCATAAATGATGGAAGTAAAATCTCTAGTCACAAAGCTATGATGATTGATAGTGGCGGTTTTACCCGAGTAGTTGTCGTTACTCAATTTTTTCCGCAATAAAAAGTAGCTTATGTTTTATTACAAATAATAATCTTACTTTGTTTCAAATTTCAACCCTGTCCGCTCAGCCGTTCCGACTTGATTGAGTAACAAACATCAAAACTTTCACATTTATGATAGTACTAACAATGTCCGCGGTTTCGCCCTTATAATTTCCATTGCCGTTATTTTCCTGGAATGAAAATTTCCTATGTGTTATTTAAGACTATAATCTACCTGTAATATTTCAAATTAAAATTCGATCCATTCAGGCGTTCCGACGTGATTGACCAACAAACTTTCAATCATCTAAACATCCAACTGGAGGACCTCGGTGCTATGCTCAGGGACTTCACTAGAGTATCCCAACAGGTAGGTTTGAGGATGAATATGGACAAGACGAAGGTCATGTCAAATGTTCATGTCTCACCTGTACCGGTTATTGTTGGGAATACCACACTCGAAGTTGTTGACGAATACGTCTACCTGGGTCAAAAGATCCAATAAGGTACATCCAACTTCGACAAAGAGGTCCAGCGAAGGATCCAACTCAGATGGGCAGCGTTCGGGATACTTCGGCACATCTTTGAGTCCAAAATACCCCAATGCCTAAAGACGAAAGTCTTTACTGGTTAAAGCGTGTTACCAGTGATGTCTTATGGAACTGAGACGTGGTCCTTCACTGTGGGCCTCATAACGAAGCTCAAAGTCTTTAACCAGTGCGTGTTGCCAGTGATGTCTTATGGAACTGAGACGTGGTCCTTCACTGTGGGCCTCATAACGAAGCTCAAAGTCGTTAAGTCTTTAACCAGTGCGGGTTACCAGTGATGTCTTATGGAACTGAGACGTGGTCCTTCACTGTGGGCTTCATAACGAAGCTCAAAGTCGTTAAGTCTTTAACCAGTGCGTGTTACCAGTGATGTCTTATGGAACTGAGACGTGGTCCTTCACTGTGGGCCTCATAACGAAGCTCAAAGTCGTTAAGTCTTTAACCAGTGCGTGTTACCAGTGATGTCTTATGGAACTGAGACGTGGTCCTTCACTGTGGGCCGCATAACGAAGCTCAAAGTCGTTAAGTCTGTAACCAGTGCGTGTTGCCAGTGATGTCTTATGGAACTGAGACGTGGTCCTTCACTGTGGGCCTCATAACGAAGCTCAAAGTCACACAGCGAGCTATGGAGAGAGCTATGCTCGGAGTCTCTTTGCGCGACAGAATCCGTAATGAGGATATTCGCAAAAGAACGAAAGTGGCCGACATAGCTCAAAGAGTAAGCAAGCTCAAGTGAAAATGGGCAGGCCACATCGGTAGCAGGACTGACAACCGATGGGGAAGAAAGGTTCTCGAGTGGCGAACACGAACCGGAAGACGCAGTGTTGGACGGCCTTCCACTAGATGGACATATGACCTCACAAAGGTCGCTGGAAACCGCTGGTTGCAGGTTGCGCAGGACCGTTCGTTGTGGAAATCTAGGGGGGAGGCCTATGTTCAGCAGTGGGCGTCTTGCGGCTGATGATGATGATGACGAAACATCCAAACTTACGCATTGAAGTATAGAGGGTTAACGTATAAATTCTAAATTTATAATTAAAGTACTTTGTCTTTGAGGAACTTCTATAATGATAAGTTTATACTATTCACGATTTGGATTCATATCAAAACCTTATAGGACTTATGTTTAAACAATTAATTTAAACCATTTCACCACCAATTTGATCTTAAACTATACGCATACCGGTCTACATATCCCAAGATAATGTATGCACCTACGAGCCCCGTAATAGGCGTAATGCTCCAAATCCAAGCCAAATTTGCCGGTCACGAATGCCACGTTGCTAAATTACACTTGGACCGGTGTTTGCTTCGGTCGCAATACAAGCTGTGCGCCTAATCGACCCCTACATCATGATTGAGGGTGGCCAACTACATGGCTGTGGAGCAAAATGAATAGCAAACTGTTGGGAGCCTATGAACGATGAGATCACGTCTGGAAACTGAAAATGGAGACAGCTTTATTCGACAAAATTACATTCTGAAGTGTCAAATGAAGGGGTTTGAATCTACTTTTGTGATTAAGTCTAGGATGTGAGACGCGTTGGCTGAGTGGGTTTTTTCACGATTGTTACAATCTTGGTGTCTTCAAGTCGAAAGTGAATCGGTTTCTTCTAGGCATGCTCTATCGCATACTGTAATGGCGGTTAACATCAGGAGAGATGGCAGGCTAGTGTAAATCTATATTAGTTAAAAAGATATTCTAGACATCGCACTGCACGGCGCACGCGGTACACGAATCGCATTCGCGGAAACGAATACAATTGTTCTATATTATTATTATTTTTTACGTTGAAATCCCGAAGTAACATTAATGGGTACTTCTGCTAAGCCACATCCGCTTCCTCATTTAAATAATTTGTGAGCCGAGTAGTCTACTGATCATCATTGTACGACCGATAGACACAGACATAGACAATTTTATGTTTTCCTTTGTCTATCAGCGTCCTCAAGATCAGGTATCCTCAAGATTACGGAGACAGCAGGTATCGTCACGAGCGTACAGGCATACTCCAGCACTTGGTTTGAAGTTGTGCTCCAACGTGTACCCTGGATAGGTTAGGAACACGACGTCCGATGGACATCTTATCTGCGTTTCCTTAAGAAACAAGAGGAACGGCTGCTCACTCTCGGCGTGATGGTGGACTGAAGTGATATTAGAATGCAGACCTCAAAAATTAGTGAGGTCCACGTTGAGAGACAAGGAGTGCCGCCGCTGTTTAACATTATTTCTGTTTTGTTTTTTTTTCATGGTTTTTGGAGAGTGATTTTATCAATTAAATGTATCTGATTCCGATTTACAATGAACAATTTGCATATCCCACGGCAAACATCTAAAACTATCATAATTTGTTACATTTGTGATGCGAAATCACAAGATTCTACCAATCAAAACGCGTCAACGCAAACATCCCGCTCTTGTGCACCGCCACCACTCCCGACATAACGTCACTACATAAGCATGTCGGTGGCACGAGCCTATAAGATATCCTGATATCCATTACCAAATTTTTTTTTTAAATATTTGTACACTATATCAGTATTACATCAGTTATCTGGCTTCCATAGTACAAAATTTCTTTAGTTTTGGGTCAGATGGTGTTGTGTGTCCACAAAAAAAAGAGTTCAATGCTCACAACACCTTTTCAACATTACTGATGTTTAAATAAATAAACGGGTAGCTCACGTTTGATATAGTCAGTTCAGTCCGACCACGGATATCCGTGAGTCCGACTCAAGTTTCGATCGCGTCCGGCTATCTTTTTCAAGGAGAGTGCGCGTGGGTGTTTGCAGCTCGTTTAGCTGTCTAATAACCACGTTAGTTTTCAAACTAAAATGACGCCGCACATATTATTAAACAACTATTACTACTTACCGTCAAGTAGACCTATCTATTTATTACAATTTCTACATAAAATGTTTTTTTTTTCTGAGGAGATCGCAAAGCAAACCTATTCCTATAATCTGAGTGTAAAACTGAATCTGTCTTTTTATAAAGTTGAAACCTGATCTTTTTCTTCTAAATAAATGCGTAAGATCATAAATCATATATAACATCACACGAAATTCGACCGCAAAGTTCAGAAAGGTAATAATAGAATTAAGTTAAAGTTAAAACTATATCACAATACCCCAAGCGGTGGCTACCTATAAACCGAATTAACAAACAAACACTTATAACTTGCCGTTTCACATTTCTAATTCAACAAGCAACCTGCGTCAGACCCGAAGCGACTTATAGTTGTATCAAAACTATTTTGCTCACAATATTGGATCCCTGAATACATTATGCTAAGTGAGAACCTCGATCCGCTTATGCATACTCGTAATAAAAGAGACGTGGTGAAAGTCTGTCTGTGCATGCTGGATTAAAAATACCTGAAATAAACGAAATTCTCGCACCTTATGTTAGGGAGCATATCTACATAATCGTATGAATTTATGTCGTCAAGCTATCGCCGTATTCGTGAAAGTTAACCATATTTGCATAGATTTTTATATTATTGCGCAATTGAGATTTTTCAAATTAATTTTCTTTTATATGTAGACAGGTATTCATAAGTTTTTGATGCATTGTGGTTTTATTGGAACGTTCCTTATGGCAGTCTTGGAATAGATAGGTATTATGTTGTTCGACCGAACTGAAAAAAATGTAAAACTAAAACAATAAGAGAAATATATAACTGAAGTGTCGTTTTTGTTCTAGAGAATAAAGTAAATTTTAATTTAGAACATCGTGTGTACTAAGTTTTAGCTATTATAATAAAAAACTATATTACATAGATAGATAGGTAGATAGATTAACTCTGTGTTAGTGTGCTGTTATGTGGCAGGCATGTTGCCTACCATCAGGCACATGTACTGCGTGTCTCGTCAATATTTATTAAAAAAACTCATTATTGCACTTAAATTACAAATAACAGAAAAAAAAATGCGATCTACGATGAAGTATGATTGCCTAGAAGAAACCGATGATATACGAGTACCTTTAGGCTTGTTTTTTTTTCTCCAAATGACATGAATTTATTCTTCTACTTAGGTCCTTGTGGGAAGCGTTTCTAAAACGCTACCTTTGGGATGGATCGGCTAAGTATCAGTTTGAGGCTCTGGAATCGATTGAGAGGCGTGCCAAAAGGCTCATAGGCAAAGACATTCTAGCGCGAAAAAGACTTCAAAGTCTTGAATATCGCCGCAAGATTGCTAACTTATCGGTTTTTTATCGGATACACTTCGGGGAGTGTGCAACTGATCTGCATGATCTAATACCTCCTTGCCCTTTTTTCTATCGTACTTCTCGTAACTCAAAGAAGCGGCACCGTTTCATGGTGGATATTCCAAAGACACGGACGAAGAGGTTTGACTCTACGTTTTTGATAAGAACATCTAGGCTGTGGAATGAGTTGCCTGAGTGGGTTTTTCCCGATAGTTATGAGAGTGAATCGGTTTCTTCTAGGTAAACACGCTCCATCGTAGACCGCATCGTCGCTTAACATCAGGCGAGATGCCGGTCAAGTGTAAACCTATTAAAGTTAAAAAAAAATATATATATATTCTTTCTACAATTCAATCATTAGCGCTTTAATTTTCACACACTTGATTTCATGTAGGCAAAACCAAATAGTAGCGATTGGGAAAGAACTAAAGTTTTAATAACATAAAACCAAATAAAAGGAAACGCAATGACATTTTATTTTATTTCACTTCTTTCGCTAGAAATTAATTAACCAAGACGATTCATAGTGCTTCTGAGGAAGCCATTAGTTTATTTTGAAATGTCGCGGACTTAAATATTATTTTATAAATTCTATAATAAGAATGAATAAAATAAAAGTGCTTTTAGAGCTTGGAAGTCAGAGTATCAATTAATTAATTTTTAAAACTAAAACCGGAATTTTACCTTAGTATTGTTTATTATAGAGTACTCGCAGACCCCCACAGGTTTGCCTGCATAGTACCCATTATTTTTCCGGGTCCCAAAGTGATAAGTGTTCTTTTAAACTATAGTTTAACTTTCACTTTCTTCACTTATTAATTCAAATTTCAAACTGATCCTTTCCAGTAGTTAGAGCATTATTGAGAAAGAAACAACCTAACTTTTGCATTTATAACAGTAGTAAGATTTGTTAGAAATTATTAGTCATTTTTGAATCAAAATAATTTTTTTTTACTTCATAGATATAAACCAATGGATGTGCCCTGTGTACCTTGAAATTGGCAATAAGCTGCGTTTATATGTGTAGCATAAGTTATTTAAATACAATTAACCTACTTGACCCCCAGAATCGCTAGCGGCCAGATATACTGTGGTTATACTTATTTTGGTTGTTAACAACGAATAGTGATAGGTAAAAACGTCCGACTTCCTGCAACATATTATAACGGAAAGAACGAGCTCACTCTTCCCAACGATGACATAATTCCGTGCACCTGAAGTTTGGGAGGGCACATCTAGTGGTTTATATCGATGTTTTATTTAAGCGAATAAGCTTCACGATTAATTAAAATTTAAATATGTTAAATTTAAATCCTAATTTAGATCCTCTTCACCAGAAGCCAAAGTCCACTACGGATCGAATCTACGCATCTTTTTTCGCTAAAATATTACGTATGTAGGTCGACAACAGACAAACAATTCGATCTGAAACTGTGTACCACTGTCTGTTGTTCTCACAGTAGCCGCAACTGGTAATTGGTGTAATATTAAATACTCTTCGAAAGTTGTGCCACAAACCAGTGAGAGTAAAAAAATCACCTCATTGATTAGGGCACATTAGACGGAGCGTCCACTACACACAACGGTTACGAAAACAGCAATGGACGAGGAAATTGGAAATATCGAAAAAGGTATTTTGATTTTATAAATAGTTCTTGCTATAGCTTCTTGCTATTAATACCTTAGTAACACTTTATTTTCACGCAATTTCTTGACATTTTGAATTCAAACAGCACAGCTACTAAACACATCGTCTGTGAATACGCAACCTTAGGCTTAGATAAACAAGACAAAAGTTACATTAGAGTCAATTAGTTTGGCTAAACGGATTTGTGACTCCTAGTTTCACATAATGTGTCTGGTATGCGATACCATCCTTAATAGTAACATAAGTATGTACCTATATACCTACACTAAAATTAAGCTAAAATAAAGATTTAGCTCAGAAGACGGGGCAATCGCCGGGACGTGAAAAAAATAGACTAACTGCTTGCACGTCAGGAACCTTTGTCTTCGGGGAAATAAGGTTCAAATTTTAATTTCAGAGTGATTGATTGACTGATTCCATTTTAAAGTACATTTTCAACAAAAGCTCCAATCCACAATGTATGCATCATGATGTCATTTCTCGTATAATTTTCCTCCCACACGAAAAAACAATGCTCACAAGAAATACGAGTGTGGTGAAGAGTTATGACCGTAAATGTACTATTTTACTTTTTATTTCACTACAAATCATAACGCATTTTCTCCCATAAATCGTTTCTTTCATTTCCCTTTAAATCGTTTCTTTGGTGTCTTTGAAGTATGTGATCCATTTTTTTCGGACTGACCTTGATGTACGCTTATTTGAAACGTCCTTCTCTTGTCTCCGAAACTAGGTGTCCTTAGTTTTTATTCTAACCACGCGACGTCGGTGAAACTCTTAGATTATCAAAACTTTTCCGACAAAAAGATTAGGCATTAGATCTTGTTACCTGTAGCTTGGTGGCTTTGTTGTAGTAAGTTTGCCTGCGAAGACGTAAGTTGTGAGTTCGATTCCCAGTGCAAATATTATGGAATTTACATTTACGTCACAGTATGCGTTACGCACGTGTTATGCGACAAAGGACTAAGAGAGATAGGTACTCTCTCCTATGACTGCCAATTTATTAATTTTATTTTCCCACAGGGCTGTCAAAAGTTATAAGACAATTTAAAGCTTCCTTTTAAATATTAAAAAAATAGTAACGTATTTTAACAAATAACGAACCTAAATGTTCTGTAAATTAACAATGTCGGTATTGATAATTCCATAGTATTAAATATTTTAAAATAGGTGTAAAATACTAGATAACTAGCTATATTAATAGTAAGCAAACATAGTTATGTGTAGTACTTTAAACTCGGATCATGATAAACTAAATATTTTAAATACTATGTAGAAAGTTTCAAAAAGACTGTGGCACTTCAAGTTGTAAAGTAACTAAGTTTTTAAATTTGCGTGTTTCGCACCAAGACTGAGATAAAGCTAGCAAAACTCTGAAAAACTCCAACTAAAATACTTTCTGTTATACCTTAAGTCAGTAATTTTCAAGTTGAAAGAAAAGGCTAGATGGTTTTTATCTCGATGATTTTTAAAGATAATATACCGTTTTTGACTTGGTTAACTTCGTTTTTCTGTTAATAGACTAACACCACAAACAATATATTTTGGTAGTATATTAGCATATTTCCGCTTGTTTTTTAGTTAAAGGTTTGCACTTGACCGCCATCTCGCCTGATGTTAAACGACGATGTGATATATGACCGCGCTTACCTAAAATACACCTATACACTCTCGATTTGAAGACATCAAGATCATCAGGCAAAAACACACTCATTCAACACATTTCACAGCCTGGACATTTTTATTCGCAAGTTTTACATCCTCGTTCGAGTCTTTGGAACGTCACCCATGAATCGATATCACTTGGTGGTGCTAAGTGGCTCGAACCCACTTAATGTTCTCAATACTAGGATTCGAAACCTTCTCTCGCAAGAAGAGATTCAATACCATAATCCACCACGATGACCCAGTGAAAGTTGTTTGTGACGGCAAAATATTCTTGGAATCTTTCTTTTTCCTTCACCTTTTTAACCTCTAAAGAAATTCATCTGAAGTTGACAAAGATTTACGGGGACTCTCCTCCTGCCAAGTCAACAATTAAAATATAGACTACTGAATTTAAATGTGGTCGTCATGTCCTCATGTCTCTCGAAGAAAACCTACTTGAAGGACGGCCATAAACCGCCATCACACCGAGAATCATCAAGAATCAATCATGGACGTTAGGCGAGTGAAGTTGAGGAGATATCGGAAGAAAAGGTGCTTAAAAAACTTGGGATGCACTGTACGAGATAGGTCCCGCATTGAAGAGAGTGAATGCAGATGAAAAGCGCTTATACATAAAAGTGCGTCGGCGATGGAAAACTGCAGGATTTGGAGTACGATTTGCACGGCTATGGCTTTTATTCTCCTGATTTAGCAACGTCAGACTTCCATCCGTTTCTAAACTTGAAGAACTGTGTAGGGATGGAAATGGGAAGTCCTATGCATCCAATGACTGGCCTCGTGGCTTAGTGGGTAGTAACTCTGCCTGCGAAGCTGAGGGTCGTGGTTTCGATTCCAACCCAGGGCAAATATTTGTGTGATGAATTCAAATATTTGCACTGTGTTTGGGTGTTTCTATGTATAATAAGTATGTATTTACAACCATATAAGTATTATATCAGCTATCTGGCCGCCATATTACAAGCTTTGCTTAGTTTGGGGTAAGATAGTATTGTGTGTGAATTGTCCACCAATATTTATTTATTTATTTAATGAAAAAGTTGAGAGAGCCGTAGATGAATATTTTCACATCCAACCAGACTCTCACTTCCGGGAAAGAATACTATGTAATTGATGTTGGAAAAACGCTGGACCAAATGTTGTGAAGTCAATGGAAGTTATGTAAAAAAATAAAATCAGGTTTGAATTAAAATCACATATTTTTTTTACCAAGCCGAGAACTTTTCACCGTGCCTTCCCTGAAAAAAATAATCATCAAAAGCGATCCACAATTGAAAGAGCTGGAAAATCAAATTAATAAAAACCTTTTACTTTTGTTTTAACGTTCAGATTTTTTTTAAATATTTTGTATTGTCTACTCCTAAAACAAGCAAAATAAATAGAACTAAGCTTAAAAAAATATCTACCATTTTTACCATTACACTTTTTTTGCATCTATCTCTAAAGAACAACAGGAGGAAGTGTACCAGGATGTAATAACATTTAAAGATCTTCAGGATTTTGGCTCGCGGCCACAACAAAACAATTTTTATACTAGAAACCGAATTCATTGAGTTATACTCAACTGCACTCAATAACTAAAACAATAACACTAGGAAATACATACTTAGAGATCCAGATAACATTATCGACTGCCGGGACCCCGAGTCATGTTTCAATCGTCTCATATTTTAGGACTTACTGTGTTATGCGTATAATTATAACTTAATACTTAGAGAATAAGCAAATCGATATAGATATATTATTTTTGACGATTGTGATTTAAAACAAATTTAACGAGACGTCATCATCATCATCAAGACTGAAAGGGGAGGTTGAAATGAACTATAACCAATGCAAAGAAATAAAAGCACTTAACCTTAGTTTAGAATTAGATATGGCTACCAACAGTAAAAATATACAGCTTATCTACGAGAAAATTAATAACAAACAGTTTAATGAAGTACTCACAGCAAGCCAAACAATGATGCCTTTAGCTCCCCCAGAAGGTGGTCATGAGGTAGACTCCGCGCATTTAGAAGCTTGTACAACCTCACCTAAAAGTAAAACTAAGAAAACTAGAACGCTGCCTTGCGATACGAACAAGCGTACAAAACGAAGGCAGTTCACAGTTATGCCATCGCCGTCTATAAATTCGAGTCCTAAGATCAGACTCGTAGTGAAGATAATAATACACCATGGACGCTGGTACAGAAACGCCGATCCAATTCCGTCAACGAACATGTTGTAGTCATAGGAAACAGTGAACAACAGGATATTCTATCGACTGTGGAGAGGACTAGGAAAATCCATGCGTGCTATTTAAAACCAGACACATCTTCCGATGCCATCAATACTTACATGCAGAAAGTGTCCCATGGAATTGTGGTAGATGTATTGAAACTGAAATTGAGACACGACTACTATGCATCCTTTATAGTAACAGTCCCGGAAAGCAAATTCCATCTGTTCATGAGACCTGAATCTTGGCCAGCTGGAACTGTCATAAGGGAGTGGTTTCGAAGAACCGCCGGGCGTGGTGCGCAGCACTCCAGCCATCTCCCAGCGCTCGTGCGGAAGTCAAGCTAGAAGGGAGATACCTACTCAGCCGAAACACTCACACCAACAAAACAAATGTACAAAAGCTCCTTTAAATATTATCTACCAAAACGTCAGGGGTCTCAAAACCAAACTTGTTTACTGGCGGCAAAGTACCATAACATCTAATGCTGATCTAATAGTCGCTACCGAGTCGAACCTGGATTCATCAATATCTGATGCAGAAGTCACGCCTCACAGTTGGAGTTTACTACGACGAGACCGAGGGTCGGCCGGTGGTGGCGTCCTACTCGCGGCAAGGCCAGGTCTGGAATTACGACGTCGACATGATCTCGAAACAGAAAATTGGGAAGACTTATGGGGGTCTATAAAGTGTTATGGACAAACGTATTATGTGTGTGCAGTGTATATTAATCCGAGGGCTACCGAAGCAGAGTATATGTCATGGTTCTGCAAGGTAGAAGAGAATGTGTCTACCATTTTACATAAGGAAACTATTGTTATACTAGGTGACTTAAATTTGAACAGTTCTAACTTAAATATCAAAAACTATACATGTTACTTTTATAATTTCTGTGAAATTATAGATAGAAATAACGTACTGAACGAGTTTGGGGGACGCCTAGACGTAGTACTGGTCAGTGAGGGTGTGAATGATGTGAGCGTATCGGCCGCGGACGAAGGACTTGTAGAAAAATCTGATAAGTATCATCCACCACTAGATGTAACAATACAACTTAGACGCACTGAGAAAGAAATCCGCCTCGAAGCCAGCAACATTGATACCTGCACTGACTCGAACTTTGGAAAGGCAAATTTTTCATATCCGTATCAACAAATTGAAAGCACTGATTGGACTGAAGTCATGCAAGAATCTGATCCAAATAGTGCTACCGCAATCCTGTACAAACTCTTGTTTACACCTTTTGACATGTGTGTTCCAAAAAAAGTGCGACACTCTAGAGCTAGTCGGAGATATCCTACTTGGTTTTCTATAGAAATAATATCAAATCTGAAGTTAAAGGCCCTATTACACAAAATCTTTAAAGCTTGTAAAGACCCGTATATTTACACATTTTTTAAATCCATAAGATCTGATATAAAACATAAAGTCTCAATAGCACACGATTTGTACATAAAAGGCTTACAAGATAAGATAAGCGTAAATCCACAAGCATTCTGGCGTCACATTTCGAACTTTAAAACGAAAGGAGGATTCGAACCGCGTATAAAATACAAAGAAGAGGAACATACAGGACAAGCTGCAGCAGCCGCGTTTGCAAGCTACTTTAGTAGTGTATTCTTGCTACGAGCGCCAAATCTTAACCATGCTGAAATCACATCAAAAACAAGTAACCATAGAATTATTAATATACCTTACTTCACATGTGACCAAATTGAAAATTTTATACAGAAACTAAAACCTAAAGCTTCATCAGGCCCAGATAACGTTCCTCCGTTTATCGTGAAAGACTTTGGTGCACAATTAGCCATACCCCTAGCTCACATCTTCAATATGTCAATTAACACAGGTATATACCCTACTATATGGAAAAAGTCTAGAGTAGCACCGATCCCAAAATCAGGAGATAAAACACGAGTAGAAAACTATAGACCAATTGCTATCCTGTCTAGCCTAGCCAAGGTATTTGAGATAGCCTTGTACAGTAGAATTTACACACAAAGCGAACCATATTCTATGTGATGCACAACATGCTTTTAGGAAGAGTCGTTCTGTAAATACCAATCTGCTAACCCTGGTAGATTTTATATCACAAAAACTTGATAAGGGCACTCAAGTAGATGCTATTTACCTAGATTTTAAAAAGGCATTTTGATCAGGTTGACAACGATATCCTCCTTGAAAAACTCGACGCCATTGGGTGTGTACCTAAGTTATTACGACTTCTTGCTGATTACCTTCGCAACCGCTCACAGTTTGTACGCGTGGGTTGCTACGACTCTACTCCTTATGAAACACGCTCAGGAGTAAGTCAAGGCTCGTCTATGGGTCCTTTTATGTTCTCGATTATGATTAACGACTTACCTGAACATCTCAGCAAAGCTAAGTGTTTACTGTATGCTGACGATTTAAAATTGTACATAGAGTTTAAAACAGTTGAGGACTGCGAAATCCTACAAGACGAAATAAATAAAGTATTAAGATGGTGCAATACCAATAACATGCCTCTTAACATCTCAAAATGTCAAATTATGAGTTATACTCGCTCCTGTTATCCTATAACCTTTCAATATCAGCTGAGAGGCGAAGATATCACTCGATGTCAAACTGTAAAGGACCTAGGTATTATTTTCGACCCTAAGCTAACATTTCATGACCAAATGCGCTCCCTTACATCTGATAGTTTTAAAACTTTAGGCTTTGTGACACGCAACTGTAGAGATTTTACAAATACGGACGTAATTAAGTTACTCTACACATCTTTAGTTAGATCCAAATTAGAAACCAGCTCGTGCATATGGAACCCTCACGAATCCACCTACACTTTACTCATAGAAAAAGTTCAAAAACGACTCTTACGATTTTTGTACAAAAAAAGATTTGGATACTATCCATTTCTGTACCCGACTAAATTCTTGCTAGGTATGCTGGGTATGAATTCACTAGAGACGCGTAGAACCTGTTCTCAAATGCTGACAGTTGTAGACATACTACGCGGTAGACTGGACAGCCCCCAGCTGTTGAGCGAGGCGAGCCGGCTGTGCGTGCCGGAGCAGCGCGCCCGGTTCCGGGCCGGGCGTGTGCCGCTGTTCGCGCCGGCGCCGGCGCGCACGGCGGCGAGGCAGCACTCTCCAATCTTCCGAGCACAGACACGTCTTAACGACTTGCTTGGAGTGTCGCACCCAGAACTAGACATTTTTTCAGCGAAAAGGGCAGATATGGAAATGGCCTTTCTATCCTATTGTGAAGAAGTACCCTAGACAGACTAGAAGTGTTGTACATTTTATTAGACGTAGTTTTTGTTTTTTTTTTATATTTTTAAAGGTAAAAAATACTATATAATTTTGTCGTCGTCCTATTTATTATTATGATAAAATTATCTTGTATATTCTGTATGAGCATGTGTAAATAACAGTAATAATTGTAACGCATTGGCGAAACCTGTTATGTTACTTTTATTTGAAACGAAATAAATAAATCAACAGCTCACTAAATGTTCCCACCGCTGGGAATCGGGCCTTCTTTCGCAAGGAGAGAGTTAAGGCCATATTCCACCACGATGGCCCAGTGCGGGTTGGTGGATGACACATAACTTCGAAAGATTCTAGGTACATTTCGGTTTCCTCTTGATGTTTTTCTTCACCGTTTTAAGTTAGCGGCATTACACACATGACTTTGAAAAGACAGTCACAGTGGTGCGTGTGGGGGTTTGAACCCGGAGTCTCCGGATCGGCAGGCGCCGTTCTCCCGACTAGACCAGCCGTAACTTCTAGAACATCATTGAGCTCAATCTTAGTTAAATGATAAAAAAAAACGGAATCATAATAAACTGAAGAATTCATGGACACATAACTCATATACTGACTACTTTAAGTTCTCACTACTGAGACTCGGGGTCTTCTCTTACAATAGAAGAAGAAGAAGTGTCAAAGATATTTTGAAAATATTAATCCACCACACCATTGGCGTTGAGGTACGCAGATGACGCTCTAAATTTAAAAACGTTTTCATGGAACATTTCAGTTGCCCCACAATATTTTCATTCACCATTAAAGCCAGTAATGAAGACAAACTTTAACACCTGTATTTAGAAAAATACTCAAGGGGCCAGCCAGGATTTGAGCCAACCACCTCACGATTGTGACATTTGATATATTAGAGCTACCTCGAGTCCATTTAGTCAATGTATCTAATCGTAATTTATTACAGTATTCTTAAAAGAAGGCTTAATGTGTTATGAAACAGTTACGATACGAGAAATAATAATTAAATTTGTTGTTGATCGTGTTCGATTCAATCGATTGTGTCTACTGTGTATTTTGTAAAATTTTGAATAACTTAGGTACACGTAGCTTTAACTAACCGTTCCTCAAAGGCTGCAGATGGTTTTGGTATTTCAGATGTCCATCGGATTTAGTGACCCATCACTTACCATACGTTGCTTGTCTGCTTTTTTGTATCATAAAATAAACAAAGAGACCTTTTAAAAAAAAAAGATTTTGTTTAAATGTTCTAAAAAGAAGAAAATAAAATAATGTCATTTAACATTTTAACTATCAACTTATACATAATCTCATTCTACAAAATGTATATATGATCATAATAGCTTAGTTGGAATTAATAAAAAACAGGCGAATTGAGAACCTGCCCCTATTTTGAAGACGGTTTTTATTCGTTTTTTTTTAATAGTCGAGAGTGACGAGACGAGACGAGAGAGTGATGGTAAGCAACACGCTTGCCCACAACAGCAATGTCACGAAGTCACTGGAACATGAAGAAGCTAAATCATAACCTAGCACTTGCACTGTGCTCGTCACCCAGAGAGAAAAGATGTTCTATGTCTATGCCCAGTAATTTATCTGGAAACATTGCCCTTCAAACTGGAACACAGTGATGTTCAGCCATTACTGCTTGGCGGTAGAATGACTGGCAAAGGTATGGTACTTCCCCAGGTGCACACTGGAAGAGTCCTACCACTACAACTTTTATGCTTAGAAATTACTATGATATGTATGGTAACAGTAGTAGGTATTTTTAGCATAAATTACGTAGAAACATTGGAACCTACTAGACGAAATGTCTAGAACAATATCTTGTTATTCAGGACTCAGGACCCTGACTCGATAAAGATCGTATACAAAAACTAGTGATTCCTGAATGAAACTATTCGTTTCCCTTTCTAGTAATCGATTCAAAAATCCGACCCATTTGGCCTCTTTCCATGTCGTTAAGGGTTAGTGATTTATCGTTATAGGAACCATTTGTTTTTGTACTATGAATGTAAATCCGAAAGAGAACCAATAGATAGGAAATGATAGGAAACGCCGCGCTATGAATACCTACTTATGGATCTGTATCCTTCATACGAAACGTATTTATTTGTTTGTTTGAATATCGAATAAAGGTTACGAATAGCGGTTTTCTTTTGTCTGACGTATTGGAATTGAAATTGAGATTTGAGATTGTATAAGTAATTCGATTTATGACCGACTACTGATTATAAAAACTTCCATTTGGGTCTATTTCCAGTTTAAGAAAGCACTATAAGAGCACACACTAGCTGTGGCAAATACACATGTACTATAACTAGAAAGTACCTAGATGTGTGTAAGATGTATAACTATTGAATGACTACATGAATCTTGATGATTCTTTGTTAACCCCTGACAAAAAAAGGGGTGTTATAAGTTTGACGTCGATGTCTGTCTGTCTGTCTGTATGTCTGTCTGTCTGTCTGTCTGTCTGTCTGTCTGTCTGTGTGTGTGTCTGTCTGTGGCACCGTAGAGCTCAAACGGATGGGCCGATTTCGATGGGGTTTTTTAATTTGAAAGTTAATATCTGTGCGGGTGTTCTTAGCTATGTTTGGTTAATATCGATTCAAAATGGCCGCCTCCACAAAATGGCGGACAAAATATTTCTTCACAACCTACCTCAATATGGGTATCAAATGAAAGGGCTTGACTAGTGGAGTACTAAACGCTATAACAAATTTCGAATCCAAGATGGCCGCCACCACAAAATGGCGAATTATATAATATTTTTCACTACTACCTCAATATGGGTATCAAATTAAAGGGCTTGATTAGTAGAATACTTTGCACTATGACAAATTTCAAATCCGAGATGGCCGCTACCACAAAATGGCGAATTACATTTCCTTTTTCACAATTCCCTTAATATGGGTATCAAATGAAAGGGCTTGACTAGTAGAATGTTGTACAGATAAAAAATCTAAGGTAGTCGGGGGTTAATCAAAATTTTTAATTTTGTTCTTGTTTTATGTACCTATTCGTTGTTCTTGGCACAAGGTTTGTACTTATCAGAAAATTTAGAAAATGTTGACGAAAAAAGTGTACGGTGGTACGAAGTTTGCCGGGTCAGCTAGTCTAATATAATTTGAAGACATCCATTTTATACCTGTCGTGGTAAGCAGACTTAGGTAGAGTGTCCCAGAGTTTTCACGGCGTCAATTTTTTAAAGGTAGGTAGTATAAAGGGTCAATAAAAACCTTGAGAATAATCACCATGTTTTTAAACAAGATAGAGTATTTGCTTACACAACTAAATTACAATTATAACTCCACTACACAATATAAATAACAAATTAAGCACATCGGAGCTATTTATAGAACGATGAAGATCTATACATACCTAATCAAGATGATGGAGCTCACTATTAGTTGGAAGCGTGCCAAGTATGCTGATGGCATCACCGCACTGAATACTACTCTCTACGCTGATTCTATGCTGATTTTGAATATGTCAGAGAACACACGTCGCGCAATTCATACAATCTATTTAGTGTTGTCAGTCCAAGTGCATACGTAGCTTAACTAAATGGTAATAAATAATACATTTTAGACATTTGTACATATGGACATGTACCGTTTTTTTTAAATAAAGATTGACGAGACTAGCAGGATATATGCCTGATGGTAAGCAACATGCCTGCCACATAAAATAGCACAATGTCACGCAGCTATTGGAACATGAAGACCCAAAATCATTACCTAGCACTGCACTGCGCTCGTCACCCAGAGATCTAAGATGTTATATATCTCTAAGCCCTGTAATTTCTCTGGAAACATTGCCCTTTGAACCGGAACACAGTAATGTTTGCACATTACTGCTTGGCGGCAGAATAACTGGCAAAGGTGTGGTACTTCCCCAGGCGGACTCTGCGAGGAGTCCTATCACTACAAAAATGCAGTACCACTACTGTAGTAGAAATGTGATAACATTGCTACAGAAAGTTTCTGGGAAGTCCCTAATTTGTAATAGTATTTTATTTGACTCCCAATTGTAGTCCCCAGACTACAGTAGATTTTCCTTTTTCTCCTCTTTCTTTCCACTTCCACAAACTTTACTTAAAAAAACTTTTAATAAAATGCATAAAAATATTCCATAACTTTTTGACGGGCACATCGGTCCTCACTTAACTTTTGAGTGATAGCCACTGGGACCCTAATTTCCATGAGTAACGACGCAAACCACGCGAACCATTAGAAAAAAGGATGTGCCGGATGTCCGGCCACTTTCTATCTAGTAGGGTTATCCGATGCAGATAATCTATTGTTTCAGAGCTATGGGGTTAGTTAATCTTTTTGTACACGAAAAACAAACCCTTTTCGTAAGTTGTGTTTCGTAAGGCTGTGTTTTAATTTTCCATATATATACCTATTTCAGAGGTTACGTGACACTAACTGATCTGAAAGTAATAGTATGTACTTCATTTGTTAACTAATTGTAAGAATTGTCTTAATCTGTACCATTATTAATCTCAGTACATACATACGTACTCTAATAACTAATAGCTTCATTGGTTGGTTTAATTGTGAGTTAAAGATTGTTTTTTAATGCAATCGATGAGTAGTATCGCCTTACTAGGAAGTGCTGAATCCTACAAAAACACTTTTTGCACAAAACAATTTTTTTTCTATTATGATAAATCAGGTGTATCTCCTAATAATACTTACCATTTTTATTAATATAGAAAAGTACATATGTCATCCGGAATATCTTTTCAGTGTTTGCTACCTTCCGATCCGGCCAAAACGTATTTTCAGCACCACTTTAATGATATTTTATAAAAAGAAAGAAAACATCGTAGCTATTACTCTTGTGCATTATCAAGATAGGATAAGCAATAAAAAGCCATTTTATAAATTATTTATTCAAAACATAATAAAATTTAAGCTTTTTTACAGGGTTAATCACAGATACAATGATAAGTGCTGATATTGATATGCTTGACAATAAATATGCTATTCTGGTAACGCTGCAGACTCAACATAAATATATTTCTGATGTCACATTAAAAACTATTTTATAAAAAATACTAACATAGATATTACTAAACGCAATCAAAACCAAGGCAAACATGAAGCTGCACGAGAGCGTACCCCATGCGGTTGTTGCAATCTCACGGCACACGGGGACCTTCACATACTACGCTGACGACACCGACGACGCCATCGGTCGGTTCGTGCGGCGAGCGTGGGCTGCATCACCGAAGACCATCCGAGATTTCAACCTACAGATGGCCATCAGGGACAGAAATGCGGCCGTTGTGGAGGCTCTGGGCCGGGAGGAGGCAGCTTAAATGTACCCAACTCCCTCCTATTTTCCTCTTCTTCTCCTTATCCAAAATATGTGTAATATATAATTGTAATGACGAAGATCACGGACCCCGGAGTCTGTGGAGTGGCTAATTTAAATAAAAAAAAAAAAGAAATTACCAAACACAATTACTAAATTAATATGACTAAACACTAAAATGTTGAAAACCATCGAATATTATTATTATTTTGTGTAACAAAATACTATTAACTCTGACTTCATTTGACTCAATTTGTCTCTTTATGTGAACACACATGATATACATGATAGACATAACATGAAATAATGCTTTGTTGTTTTAGTTATTATTTACATTTTGTTTATGTATCATTTCTTGTAGAAAAATAATTTATTATAACTGTGCATTACTGTCTACATCTATACTAATATTATAAAGCTGAAGAGTTTGTTTGTTTGTTTGAACGCTACGATCTCGGGAAGTACTGGTCTGAATTGAAAGATTCTTTTTCTAATGGATAGTCCATTTATCGAGGAAGGCTTTAGGCTATAGAAAATAACTCTACTATTAATTTAAGCGGAGCATGAAACAAGAATGTAACAAAATCGGGAAAAAATATTCCCCTTTTGAGAGTTTTCGTACGTTTCGTGCTTTGACATGACACATGACAGCATGTGTCAAAGATTGCGTCATTGAATTTCAGTAGTCTGTGCATTGAATATAAGCCTTTGCTAATTTTTTTTTTCTAAACCTGAGTTGGTACGACCAATTTCCGACAAGTGGCGTAGCAGGTAGCTGAAGAGGTTTTTTGTTTGAAATCGATATTCTCAGGAATGAGTGAACCGATTTCAGTCATTCTTTCACCGTTGGAAATGTACGGGATCCCGATGAGTGCTATATAATATACCACGGGCGAAGCCGCGGCGGGCATCTAGTATACTATAAAAATCAGTTTTTTTTTATGTAAACAGTATGGAATCACGTACTAAAACGATTTATTTAAATATAACTTAAAGAGCAACTCTTTTCCCCAACTTACGGTTTACACTAACTCTGTATAAATGTGATATAGCTTGAAAAAAAAAACTGATTGGACTTGAAAAGTCAAAACAAATTGTTTTACAATAATATGATTGCGAAATAGCCTAGTCAAGATAATAGCTCAGAAATAGGGGTACCCTGGAATTAATTGTAGTAAAAACCTGACTCAATTCAGCCTTGTGGAATCCAAGGTGCCGTACTATATAGGACGCACCTTTGCCAGTTCTCGAGAATGGTCGTGCGTTGCACTAATGGGACCGACTGTCCGTGATGATAAATCACGGACAGGACTATTGACGCCAATAAGCCTGATGTTTTACGTTATTTTTTATTTAACATTTTATTGTAAACATTTGACGAGAATAAAGTACATGGGTAATGTAATGTAATAATAGATTATAATAATACTTTCCTTTATTTAAATGTCAATATCAACATAAGTGCTACGTGTTTCTGAGTCTGCAGCTAAATTAGAATAGCATTGTAATAATTATTACTATTGATAAAGTGAATTGTTTTTTGTGCAGATTTTACTGTTGAATAAAAATTGACTTTTACAATTGAATAAATAACAATATGTTCAACTGTACATTTTATAGAGAATACAATTATAATTATCACCTTATCACTAACATAATAAATAGCCTTTGGACTTTAGGAATGGCAGTACAATTTTATTCATTTTAAAATGTTGTAGGTAATTAATGAAACTCTCACATTACAGTCCGCTGAATTCGTTTTAACCCGTCATTGAAACCAAATGTTAAGACAAATTCTATTCATTTATTTCACTAGTTTAATTTATTTTTCATCTGCTGCCGTAATTTTATTTTTTTTTGTTGATATACCTTTACTTATAATTTGTTTTGTCAAAACTAACCTCAAAATTGTTGAGGGTAGATTCAATTATTTTGGCATTTTTTTCACATGATGAATCAAATCCGGCGCCGAATCCATATGGATTCTGAGTCGTTCGACCGCCGCTTGCCTTCTTCACCACAAGAGATCATTTGTTACAAACCAACACTATCAATAATTAAAAATTAGTAAAATAAATATTGATTTTTAAATAGTATTCGAGACCAGTTGACAGAATAGCTAAGTTTTTGTAAAAAATTATACTGAAAAAAAAAGTATTTATAAAATTTGTAGCAACCAATGAATATAGCATAGCTATTTAATTTTCTCCAAATACAATCACAAATTTCAGAAATCCCAATAAAATAAACACTCGAAATGAATAATCGCTTATTTTACATATCGACAAGAATAGCTTCAACATCAGGCTAACCTAAATATATCAAATTAAATTCATTAAATATATATATATTGGCTTACATATTTAGGTAATATGTAGCATGTATTCATTCATAATTATTGTAAGTATAACATTTAAATCGGGTCTTGGTTTCAATAAAGATAAGAATAAAAATATTCAGCGATAACCACTTAGTAATGTGAGAGATGCCTTGCTCTCACAGCGGTTCTACATCCTAGATTTAGCTTCATAAGCTCATATAAATATAATTATAATCGTTGATCATTATGGAGACACAATGTTTCATCCAACCTTTTCACAGAACTTTCCAAAAATGTTCACTCTACATTCTAGTTCAGTTGATTCAACCATAATAGTACTGAGACGTGGAGTACGAACCAAGACTTTTAGGACTGGTCATCGTTTCTGGCTCAGGTTCTTCTTTACTTCTGCTTCTTGGAAATTTCGCAAGTGCTCTCGGTTCTGTTACGTAGTCATTTCCATACATCCTCGGCCCAGCCGTAGGATATATTGTCGACAAAGGTCTCATTGCTCTAAGTGTGTTTCTCGTTCCATCTAAATCTCTATATAAAATCATGTCCGGGTGAACAGGATCATAGAACGTTCCAGAAATGTGGCTTACTTCAACGTCGTTATCCATATCTGAGGCGGCGTCGTTGAAAACATTTGGTGCCTCAGGAGAGAACATTTCACCGTTTTTCGCTATTTCTTTAGCTTTTCTGGTAAAATAGCAGCGTATTGCGACGGTAATAAGGATGACAATAGCGATGGCGATGATGCCAATGCCCACGTAGACGAGGAACTTGAAATCTTTGACTGTAACAGATAGTAGAAACTTTACTTTGAAATGAAATTACTTATAGTATACATAGGTGGGTTAGAAATGAAACCAAAAAATCCATCAAATAAAAAACTTACCTACATGAAATAAAGTAAAAAACAACGCAAAAAATACTATTGTAATATAGTGTAATTTCTAGATCCTACTAAAATTATTGCTATCAAAGTTTGTATTAATGTGAAAGGATAGATGTTTGGTACTACTTTTGTGGATAAAACTAATTAATGGTTTTTAATGAAATGTGGTACACATATACGTCTATGTTAAAATCTGCAATAATTAAGATAACTTTTAACAGCGGATAAATTAAAGACACCAGAACTAGACACGGGACTATTAGCAACTAATAAGCCATAAATCTAGGGAATTCAAACATGTATAGCTTTTTTTAAAAAGGTCTCAAAATACTAAGTTAACTTCTAACTTCTACTAATAACTTCTAAAGATACGTCTAAAGTACATTTAGCGGTCTTCTGCTTTTGGCTCAATACCATTCATTTGCCAAAGGATACGCGGGATTGCAGGCGGAACTATCAATTTTAAGAATAATGGTCCGTGCTGCAGTTTGCAGGGAGGTAGGTATACTTCATAATTTGACCAATAATAATTCAAAAGATGGAAAACTAAAATATCAATGTTTATTACTAGCTCGTAGAATACGGTATTTGACAATGTTGAAAATATAGCATAAATTATGATAATCTTGTTAGATAACACATTTAAAAAATGTATTTCACTCTATTTTGGAAGATATAGTGTGTATTTATTGTGACATACGCCAATGAAAATTTAAATATCTAATCTTCGACGTAAACGCACTGTTAAGGATAGCAACGCTGGTGACGTCACATGCCAGTAAATATGCCGTCTACAGCAAACGGTTTCTTTAAGAACAGTGATTTATTTAGTGGCATGTGACGTCACGCGCGTCACATGACCAGACACAGCGTTTTTGGCGGGCTTTCGAACTTTAAACTTTAAACATTTATTTTTAATGTTAAAACAGTGTATCTTGCGAAAATATTCATGTGGTATGTATGTTAATGTTATTAGAAATCATTTAAACGGTTGTACAAATTCAGTCAAATACCGTATTGCAATGCACTTTTAACGAAAATATCGTCAAAAGCTCTTGATGATAGACTTCTTAGTGCAACTGAAAACAGTTTGTGCTCAGAATCTCTGCTTGTTTTCGAGCATAAATATCAATTTGCTGTGTTAATTATAAAATTAAGCTAAAAGTATAATCTTTTCGTCGCATCAAGGGAATTACTAATAAAACGGTAGATATTAAATAAAAACACAAATAAACAATGAAATTAAAATCTATAATCAGAATTTCAAAGTAAGCTATTAATATTCTTTTTTATATTCTTCTGTACCGCTGATGTGGCAAGACCAAGTAACTTGCACATATAAAATTCGACATGATATTCTTTGTACATGGATCTTGCTCCAGAGTGATGACGCGAATGGGCTGGAGTCCATGGATTTACCAAGTATCTTGACTAACTGCAATCAGGGTCCAAGAGAGCAGGACTACCAATGACTGGGGCACTACTAAACCAAAAAAAACAAATTGTAAAATTTAACATAGATATGTTGCATGTACTTAATAAATTGCAAGATAAGTTGTGCGTATATTATACATTCTAACAAAAAGCACGGATCCTGGAGCATATAAGTGGTGGAGCTAAAGTTTTTAAATTAAACACAAATACAAGTTATCGTTTGACCAAAATCTTGCCTGACTTCAAATTATGATGTGATTGACGGTGAAACACACTTACCCAGAAACTAACCATCGCCTTTGGAAAGAAAAGGTACTTTAAGCTTAGGCGCTTCAAAAACATGTCTTATATTTATTTAATTGGGTTAACGGGAAACTAAAAAATGAATTGAACAAAAAATAAAATACGTGAAATATGGTCGGTCAATCCGTTTGGAGTTTCGACCGCGTCCAGCGGTGAGTTTCCCGCTAACCCAATTAAATATGTGTAACAACCACGTTAATTTTAATCTTAAAAAATGTCTAATATTTGCGTAAAGCCATTTTAACACGGCTCTATAAAAATCAATAAAACTAAAAAGCTAAGTATTTGAATCCAAGACGTTTCTATTTTGTGATATGAAAGTTGTTTCAAATAAATTACTTTTCACTTGTATATTTTTCACTCACCCACCAGTTACATTAAAAGTAGTATTACTTAAATTAAAAGTAGTTTAGTAATATAAGTTTAGCAATACCATTGTTAGCATTATTATTTTTCGTGCTGTTTGGTCTGTATATGACTTCTGTTTTCCCAGGAAACCGATAGGTTGTGGTTTCTTCAGTTGACTCCAATGCAGGGTCTACTACTGGAGGCGGTCGCCACTTCTCTCCTGCATTGTCTAAAACAAAGTTGATGGTTTATTCTACGATTTGTACCGCAACTGATATTTTATTAGGCAACATTAGAGATAAAACCAAAAAATAAGGACAATACTTTGCCTTTCTTTTTTGAAACCATTGATATATTGATATAGTAACACAATTCATATATATTCTTGCCATATTATATCGTGAAAATAAATGAATGCGCTCGTGCGATGAAGATATTCACATTTGCGATGAATCGATAGAGATACCCTGTTTGAGTTATATACATACCTACACATTTAATTTTAAAGTTAACTGCAAGTGCTGTTTAACAAAATTCCGCTGACCAAACTCTAAATAAATAACTCTAATAAATCAACTGATAATTACAACAAAGCGGTTAACCAGACAAAATCACTTCAATGTAATAAACCTTCTAATGAATATAAGATCCGAATCACATTTGTCAGTTATTCTATTGCCAAGCAGTAATGTGCTCACATCACTGTACTCCGGTTTAAAAGGCAGTGTCTCCAAAGAAATTACAGAGCATAGACATAAATTATCTTTTAGCTCTAGGGGATAGCGCTGTGCAGAGCCCAGTAATCATTCGCACTCTTCATTTTCCAATAGCTATGTGACACTGTGTTGCTATTACCAGGCGTGTTGCTCCATCAGACACACGTCTTGCTCGTCCATTCACAGGTAGAACAAACAAATAAGCGAAGATCCACAAATATCTAGGACAAAATAGCTTAACTTGTTAGAGCAGACCAAACTGTAGAATTAATTAAACAAAGATGGTGTGCCATCTTTTCTTTTGGTACGTACAAAGCGAAGAGAAAAAACAGACGCACAACAAATTATAGCGTGTCTTACATTTTCGTAATAATTAAGAAGCATTAGCTCAGGTGGCTGTTTTAATTATTTATAACAACATCAAGGGTTTTTAACATCAAAGTGCACGATGTAGCTATTATAACTTGTGCAAAACAGCAATCAAAATGTTAAAAGATTAAAAAGACACTCACTCAAGTTTGATGTGTCCCACTTTGCATTGTTATACCACAAATATTGTTAAATTATTTTTTTTGTCTCCATTAATTAAAAAATATACTGTTATATCACCCAAAGTATGGGGATTGCAAGAATTACTTACATTGGTTAGGAGTATAATCTACTCTTCGACTATTATAGGTCCACTGGTCTCTATTTTTTTTCTAAATGTTATACTATCCTTTCTATATTTTTGTTATTTCACAAAGCATACATTTTAGAGAATATATATAGATCAACTGTAGTGGTTTTTGCTCGCTACAAAATTGTCTGCGTTTTTTGATGCAACTAGGAATGGGCCCATTGAACGTATATCTTGTAATTAGGGCGATAACAATCTGAATCACCTGTTATGTTAAAAAGAGAGCTCTTCCACCTTCAACCTAACCGTCCTAACTTCTTCAACCAAAATTATCCAGCAAGTTAGCTTACTATCGTTGGATTTAGATATCTAAATGATGAGCCAAATAAAGGTCAGGATTGCTTGTGACATAATTTGTTTTCCCTAGTTTTTAATTAATTAACTTACATCTATTATTTAATATAGTCCTATGTTTATATCTGTTTACGGCACTACTAATTTTCACATCATAAATCAATTTAATGAGGTATTTAAGTATTTGTTCAAATTTTTTTTTAGCATACCTCTTTATAAAAATGGTTGACACTCTAGTGATCTTTTACGAAGCCTTAAGTTTCGGAGCGTTAATTAAGTACCATTACGAATTAGATTTCACTGATATAATGAGGTATTAAATCTCACCTTCATAAGGGCTCTGGTCAGTAACTATGGAGTCATCCTTTCCAGCTGGAGTTTCATACCGTTCTGTCAATACTCCTAAGGGCACTGAAAAAGATTAAAGTCAGTTTACAAGTACATCAAAACTAATTGTAGAACATAAATCTTGGAAACACATTGTTAAAAATAAAGTAATAAACTACCCTAACCTCGCCCATCAAAAACGATGTTTTTTGATGCTAAACGGTCGACGATGCAGCGGGTTTATTTATAAGAAATTCTTCTTTTTTATAGTTTTGAAAGACGGCTCGACCAGGACATGTGACTGATGGTAAACAAAACGCCTGCCATAACAGCACAGTGACACGCAGCTATCAGAAAACTGAAGACTATTTATTACTCCTTACCTAGCACTGCACTGCGCACATCACCAGAGACAGAAGTTGACTTGTTTCCATGCCCTGTAATTTATCTGGAAACATTACCCTTCAAACCGGAGCAAAGTTATGTTTGCACATTACTGCTAGGCGGTGAAATAACAGGCAAAGTTATTTCCCAAGGTAGACTTTGCAAAGAATTATACCAATAGTTCTCTGTGTGATATTGCAACTTCTTTAATCCGTAGGAGTTTAATATCTAAACCTTTTAAGCATAATTTTGGGACTGTGTTTTCAATACAGTTGTAGCTCTACTTGCGAATGGTTGAATTTTGATGCATTATTTAAATGTTCGTAGGTAACGATGCTTAAAAGTATATCAATCGTATTCACACAGTCACAAGACGATCTCTATTGAAAAACCGAAGTCCAGTTAATTTATCACCATCACTTATAGCACCTTATTCAATGGACGCGTCGATTTACAGCTGGTCCATAAGGTGGTTGTAATTTGAACGGCTATAGCCGTAAATTATTCGATGGGATTGCGTGCAAAACGGTGTGGTCGATGCCCTGAGCGCTAGTTCGAAACTCGACTCATTTGTTATTGAACATCGGTCTGCTGTAGTGTACTTGTGTGTGTTTTTCGAAATAGGCTAGATACAGCTCAGTAACTAAAGTGCAGTAGCAATCGAAAGCATCGTCTGGGGAACCTCCGATAGTTATTATTATTTAATACTCAAGCGTTACAAATCAACAAAATACTTTAACATATTTCATAATATTTCCATACCCTATACTTAAATACACAAAATAAAGGAAATTACCATTGTGCTGAAATAAAAAGTTTCAGCGAACAAGCTCACAGAAATAATCGACGAAAATTTTCTTTATTATGATTCTACCATATTCCTAAATTAAAGAAAATATAAGGCGGTATCTCCTCTACCTTGAAAATCCGCTGATATTTATTTTCGTTAGCGTAAGGAGATACGTTAACGAGAAAATTAATAGAATTAAACTTCTTTTGAAATGCCGAATTCACGTCTACGTTTTCAAAAGAAATGTCCATGCTTTTCAAACGACGTTAAGCAAATTTCTACCTACATTTGTCCTTTAGAAGCTTTGAAACGAGACCTGTTATGAGGTGTAAATTAAGAGATTATTATATCCCCAGACGATGTTATTCAAACAAGACGCCTAAATTAAAGATATATTTAGAATGTAGATCAAATTTTCTTTTCTTTCATCCAATTATAATACTTTTTGTGAAGCAAGAGTAAATAAAATAGTTAGCCAATTTTTCACCCAAAGTAATGGATGTCTTGGCCTCTTTTTTGGTACTTTAGTATAATCAGGCTTGACCTTTTTAGGATGGAACTTTTTATTCAGGGATATTGAGGAAAGTTATTCTGGTTATTAGGGTAGTAATCTAAGACGAGTACGTGGTGTAGAGCTAGGTACAAATGTGTGCACTTCCTTTTTAGTACTTAGTACTTAGTATAATGATAAGACTTCAGAAGCAACGACACTTATTTTTTTCCTGCCTCTTCGATAACGTAATAGAGTACGGAATGAACAGTATATACATTATACAGCACATTAATTATATACCTTAGAAGTTCATTAGGTACGTATTTTTCTTTCAAAATGAAACTGATACGAAGTTTTCATAAATTCATAAGCAGTGTGCCGCGGTTTCACCCACGTACTTCCCATTCCCGTTATTTTCTCGACATAAAAAGTACCCTATGTGTTATTCCAGACTATAATCTTGTAGTGTTATTTTGTAGTGGCTTTCTAACAGAGCCCGCCTGGGGAACTACCACACCTTTGCCGGTTGTTCTACCGCCTAGCAGTAATGTGAAAACATTACTGTGTTCCGGTTTGAAAGGCAGTGTTTTCAGAGAAATTACAGGGCATAGAGATTTAACATCTTGGATCTCTTGGTGATGAGCGCAGTGCATTGCTAGGTAATGATTTGGACTCTTCATGTTCCAATAGCTGCGTGTCACTGTGCTGTTATGTGGCAGGCATGTTGCTTACCATCAGGCACATGTTCTGCTCCTCTCGTCAATCTTTTGTTTTTAATCTACTTGTGCTCCAAATTTTTACCTACAAGTTCAAGTGTTCCGACGTGATTGAGGTACGATCATCCAAACTTTCGCGTTTATAATGTTAGTAGAATTCCACTATTTGGATCCCAGAAATTATTTAAATATTATTATTAAAACTGCACACAGGAATCTCAATCATATCTATAGTCGACACTGGTAGTACTATGCAAATATTAGTATCTATTCTTTAACAGTACTTCAAAGATTAGTTCGGTTTGGTTTTGGGAAAACTAGGCAGGACCAGTTACATTGTCATAACTGCGATGGATTGTTCCACCACGCAACACGAAGTTGGGTTTGATCGTCACCAAACTTAGCTTCCGGTGAAGGAAAACACTTTGACGAAAGCGACATATTCTTAGAGATCTTTTGACAGCACATGACCTACAACATTTTGTTTTTAATTTTGCTGTTGACTCTTTTCTTGCCAGTTAGGCTTTGAAATCTAAACGCTACACAAGTTCACGGCACAACTAAGGAAGTGGTGCTGATTTTATATTATGTTTTCAACATTTGATAGGTTTTTAACGTTTTACCGCGATATTCTCGTTGATAATAAGCAATGTCTGGAGAGTAACAAGCTAAGCTACTCGCCACGTGAAGACACTTCGGCTCATATCAGGAATCAATACCTGGTTAACCGAGCTCTGCTCAGTTTAAATGCGTTTATGAAAAGGGATCTTAGTAAAAGATTTTCTCAGAAAATAAATAACAAAAAGAATAGACCCGAGTGTAAACATCAGGATTCGAACCGGGGCCTGTTGACTCCGAGGGGCGAGCATATTCCGTCTGAGCCATTTAGACTTGAAGAGCAGTGGCGAAATAAGTTATCGTATTCTAATGACATTATAGGAGTTTTTTGTTGTCTAAAAACGCGCATAAAATGATGTTTAAAAAAAATGAAACCTAGCTAGATCGATTTATCGTTCCCGAAACCACTTGTATACATAGTTTCATGAAAATCGTTCGAGCCGTTTCCGATATTCAGATTCTATTTATATATACCTATATACCTACAAGAATTGGTCGTTTAAAGGTATAAGATAGACTCGGTTAGAATGTTCACATTTTTTAATAAATACGGAATAAACCTGAATTCTTTTCGCTTCGTACAATTTTTTTGCTATAGGGTTGCCTACAAAGTAACGATATAGTTTAACTCTAGCCTAAAGTATAAAAATAAAAATATAATTAGCTAAAAATAATAGTATTTTGAAACTTACCACACGCATATATGACTTTCACATATGGCTTGGTGTACGGCTTACAAAACGTATCAAATGTGCTTCTATTTGCGATAAATTGACATCTTCTTTTACCATGACATATCCTCATCACGGTTTCTACGGCATATGGCGTCGAACAGCCTGTAACAGATGAACTAATTACGTAATTGTTTAACACATAGCGTAAACAGTCTATATCTTGCTCATACTGCTTGGAATCGATATCTCGAAGTCACGAAGCAAGATTTTTTTATTATTAATTAAATTAAGCAAAGTCACATATATTAAGGACCGTGATCATTTGGGATCATATATCTTGGATTAGGGGAAAATGAAAATAGGAGGGGAAATGGGTATACCCAATGTAATCCTGTAAAATGTCTCTGATTGCCATCTGTAAGCTTAACTCTCGGATAGTGTTCAATGAATGATACAGCCAACGCTCGCTGTACGAACCGACCCATGGCGTTATAGTTGCCGTCAGCGTAGTTAGTATGTAAAGTACAAAGCAAGAGTCAAGGTCTTAATAGCCCAGGTACAGGTGGTTTCTTCACGATGTTTGAACTTTCAACTTCGCCATTATGAAATTAGTCATTTTCGCCACTAGACTACCACCAACTTATATGTTTGGCAAATGCAAATCGTCTAATGCAATCGATCTCAGTTTTATATTTCACATTTTTGTGGTCCCTTCTACAACTACAACTGTTTATCACTTTTTCACTTAATTAAAATACGTGGAAATGTTTGTTTCAAAATTTTACACCTGATCGTATGTCTTGAAGAACACGACAAGAGAGCTAATAAGTATAATATAATTCTACTTATGTAAGATAACAATCGCAAAAGTTAAAGTAGTGATTTAATATATATTTATAAAAAAAGATTGACTGAACAAGTAAGATATACGCCTGATGCTAAAAGCCACTGGACCTGCCTACGACAGTTCTGTGCAGATTTTTTTTCAACATATGGAATATCGAAAAAAAAACAAAAAATATTTCGATAATTATTTGTTACGTAACAGCATCACAACGATACAAGCTATCATATTTCTGCATTTGAATGAAGAAACAACAATAACAACATTAACCCGTCCTAGCCCAAGTATACGACGTGAATCGGTTTCTTCTAGGTAAACACGCTCCATCGTAGACCGCATCGTCGCTTAACATCAGGCGAGATGGCGGTCAAGTGTAAACCTATTAAAGTTAAAAAAAAAAAAACGAGGACAAGCTTACAAGCTTAGCTCATACTAAGTTTTCGTTCCTGTTGTCGACATAAATAGTTTTCGCAAAAACTAGTAACATTTAACTGGTACAATGGCAAATTACATTTTGCACAGAGACGGTAATAATTCAATTATGCACCGACTTCCCCCAGTCAGGAAGACGGGAAATTATTCAACGTCACTGTTTTCCATTTTCCGCTAGAAGCCACATAAACTCGGCGACTGTCGGAGTAGTAAATGGCGGTAAAAAATATTAAGCCACAAGCAACGACGAGCAATAATATAGTTGTTTGTTCATTTCGGAATTTCAATATCCTTTGAAATTAAACATAAGGCTAAGAAGATTATATAGGCTGGATATACACAGCTACTGATATTGTCTGTGCTATGGTGATAGATTATTCTTTCTTAATCTTATTATAAACAACTTGTGTGTGGCGATCTTGAAAATTGTGAACTGCAAAAAAAACTGGACACTTTTAAACTTTTGATTTAAACTTTTTTGAAAATATTACAACTAGTAATCCAAACGTTTTTTTTTTAATTAGTATAGGTTCGCACTTGACCACCATTTCGCCGGATGTTAAGCGATGATGCGATCTACAATGGAGCGTGCTTACTTAGTTATAAATAATTAATTACGTTCGTAATTACTTCCCTATATTCAAGGGATCCCGAGAAAACATGGGTAGAGAAGCAAAAGCAAATAGATCTCAAATCAGCCCCGTGTAATTTTTTTTTAAGCTGTCACGGTAATTTCACTACGCTAATACGAGTATTATGAAAAACAGATTATTTGCCGCAGTTAAATGGTGTAGACACGGGAAAAACTCTAAATATTCCGTAGTTGAAAATACTAGAGTTCTATGTAATTTTTTAATACTTTTTATTGAATCTGTCCATTTTAGTCTACAGCTGTACTCTGAAATTGATACATTCAGTAAAAATGCCCTGCCATCATATAAGTAAGCTGTTTTTACCAGGATATGCGCACCAAATTGACAAATTCCAAAAATGGAGTGACACTTTACCTACTCCAAGGAAATTAGACTATCAAATGTATGGCCAAAGCGGTCGGAATAGCCGTCCTACGATACATAGTAAAAATTCATTTTATCCCCGTATCGTTCTGCGTTAGCCGCGCTTTATGAGGACTCTTCGTATAAGCTAAGGACGCATCCATAGTTACGATAATTTTCGCAGTGAAATTTTACGTTTCTCTTTTATATATTTCTATTTCTATTACCAGCGCCCCGCGGTTTCACTTGCGAGTCCCCTATACGTCACGTCCTAAAACACGATAAATATATCGTAATTAGTGATAGCGTAATATAGCGTAGTGTAAAACTGTGACTTAAGTCGATATTAGGTTTATATTTTAGGTAACCTAAAAATTTTGAAGTTAAATTATTGTGTGTTACGAAATAACTTGATCATCACTTATTTTGTACGACAGCGATATGTAACCATTTTATCTCTTTGTGACGTACCGGAAAACAAGAACAAAATTAAAAATTTTGATTAACCCCCGACTACCTAAGATTTGTTATCTGTACAACATTCTACTAGTCAAGCCCTTTCATTTGATACCCATATTAAGGGAGTTGTGAAAAAATAAATGTAATTCGCCATTTTGTGGTATCGGCCATCTTGGATTTGAAATTTGTCATAGTGCAAAGTATTCTACTAATCAAGCCCTTTCATTTGATACCCATATTGAAGAAGTAGTGAAAAAAAATAATTATTCGCCATTTTGTGGTGGCGGCCATCTTGGATTTGTGATTTGTTATAGCGTATAGTACTCTACTAGTTAAGCCCTTTCATTTGATACCCATATTGAGGTAGGTTGTGAAGAAATATTTTATCCGCCATTTTGTGGAGGCGGCCATTTTGAATCAATATTAACCAGACATAGCTAAGAACACCCGCACGGTAATTAACTTTCAAATAAAAAAACCGCATCGAAATCGGCCCATCCGTTTGAGCTCTACGGTGCCACAGACAGACACACACACAGACAGACAGACAGACAGACAGACAGACAGACAGACAGACAGATAGACAGACAGACAGACATCGACGTCAAACTTATAACACCCCTTTTTTTGGTCGGGGGGTTAAAAATACTATGTTTACATCATACATTTGACACGTGTATATGACTAAAACCTTGTATTGTCACCATCAAGGCTTGGGAGCTTATCTCAAAGGTAGAAAGAAAAGGCTATAATCCACCACCTAGTACGTTTTGGCCGTATGACGTCCTCGAAAAATTACTTGTATGTTTGTTACGTGCAAGTAATTTTTCAGTTTATAAGTCTGTCCTTGGAAAAATACTCAGGGTGCAGACAGGATTCGATTCTATAACCTCACATTGGTAAATAGGGAGTTCTTGTTACTAAAACGCAAACTCAACTAATGCATAACATTATGCATTCATACGGTTATATTGCACATCACTTTGCTTGCACCAATCTTTAATATTGTTACTAGCCCCGCGATGTAATTTATTGTTATTTCTGTGAGGTTGCGCTTAAATGTAGGTATAATATGGCTTTTTGCCGTATGCTAAGCCCTTGGTCAAGGTTTATGGGTGTAGTCTAGTCTGGTGACTGCTGGTAAATCTGACTCCCGAGTCCTGAGTGTCCCTCGCCTGTACTCGAATGAATGAAACACTAGAAATGTATGTAGACCACTTTTATTGCTGACTATACGATATGAGATATACAACAGTGACGAGTGCGCAGTACAGTGGCGAGGGAACGACTGGTGCGGCGTGTGGATGTTCGCTTGATACAAAACAAAACTGCTGATGCGGTGACCACACACCGCCACAGCTTATATTTTAACAGTCATATAGTAGTAGTGGTAGAACTCTTGGCACTCCGTGTGGGGAAATACCACACCTGTGCCAGTTATGCTACCGCCAAGCAGTAATGTGCAAACGTTACTGTTTCCGGTTTGATGGGCAACGTTTTCAGAGAAACTACAGGGCTTAGAGATATAACATCTTGGATCTCTGGGTGACGAGCGCAATGCAGTGCTAGGTAATTATTATGACTCTTCATGTTCCAATAGCTTCATGTCACTGTGCTGTTATGTGGCAGGTATGTTACTTATCATCAGGCCCATATCCTGCTCGTCTCCTCACTCTTTATTTAAACAAAAAAAAAAGAGTAAATCCTATGACGTAGGTAACGTCATAGGATTTACTGATTATTTAAATAATTAATTCACATGTTTCAAATCGATTCTTGCTTCAAACATCATGTAGATAATCCCTTATTCCGTGGTCAAGTCTGGCTTTACATTGCTTCCCTTGGGGCTGTAACGCGTTCATTTTTATAATATTACCACATAAAGAGTGAAAGGTAAACCGAAACGAAATAAGGAGCTACAGTGAACTGTGGGAAAAGTTTTTCCGCCTTTTCTTCCCGTTCTTTTGTGTGCTGTGTAAATAAGGTGTGTTTTCGCTTTGAAAAGCAAATTTCTACGAAAAGTATGTTTTGGTTAAGATCATTTCACATGTTGTTAAGTCGCGGTTGCCTATAGGTGATAGCGATAGATACAAGTGTGAGCCATAGATTTGAATCCCACTTGCACATCTGGGTATTTTTCCGAATGCTGGGTAGGCTGTAGTGGTAGGAGTCCGCCTGAGGAAGTACCACACCTTTGCCAGTTATTCTACTGCCATGCAGTAATGTGAAAACATTACTGTGTTCCGGTTGAAGGGCCATGTTTCCAGAGAAATTACAGGGCTTAGAAATGTAACGTCTTAGATCTCTGGGTGATGAGCGCAGTGCAGTGCTAGGTAATGATTTGGCTATTCATGTTCCAATAGCTGCACGTCACTGTGCTGTTATGTGGCAGGCATGATGCTTACCATCAGGCACATGTCCTGCTCGTCTCGTCACTTTTTATTTACAAAAATTAAATGCAAGTTTGTCATCACCACTGGGTTTAACCATTGAAGAACAACGTCGTGAAGAAACGGTTGAATTACATATTTCCATATATAATCCACCAAACCGCACTTGTCCAGCATATTACAATCATAAAGTAAAAGAACAGTGACAACGAGTCTGAGTAGTGGGAACATTAAAGTACCCAATAAACTAATGTGAATGATTTCCACTGTGTTTGTAGTTTTTAATCTCTCTGTGGCTGTTTGAAATGTCAAAGAATGACCGTTGATTCAGTTTGTTCAGTCACTCGAAGTAACGTTATCATGAGAACACGCCGCACTATCTAGAATCTAGAGTCTAGATTCTAGACTATCATTTCTTCTATATTGCACGTCATAAATTGCAACTGAGTCTAGAGGTTTATTGTTGTGTACCTACACTTAATAATATATCTATACTAATATTATAAAGCTGAAGAGTTTGTTTGTTTGTTTGAACGCTAGGATCTCGGGAAGTACTGGTCCGAATTGAAATACTATTTTTATATTGGATAGTCCATTTATCGAGGGAGGTTATAGGCTACAGAACATAACGCTACTATTAATAGAAGCGGAGCATGAATCAAGAATGTAACAAAATCGGGAAAAAATATTCCTTTTTGAGAGTTTTTGTACGTTTCGTGCTTTGACATGACACATGACAGCATGTGTCAAGATTGCGTCATTGAATATAAACCTTTGCCACAGATTACATACTACATACATGCCTTACCTTTACTAATCATTTTTTTTCTAAATCTGAGTTGGTACGACCAATTTCCGACAGGTGGTGTACCAGGTAGCTGAAGAGGTGTTTTGTTGAACCGATTTCAGTATTTTTTTCACCGTTGGATATGTACGGGATCCTGATGAGTGCTATTTAATGTACCACGGGCGAAGCCGGGGCGGACATCTAGTACTATATAATATTTGAGTAGGACACGTGTTACTATCTAGAATGTTCCTTCCATATTGAACGTCTTAAGTACTAAACTTAAAGGTATGATTGCGGTTTTACTAAAGAAAATAAGTAATATACATATTTGACTTACTTTCTTCAGGAACTCCTTGAGGTTGAGGACACGTGTTACTATCTAGAATGTTCCTCCCGTACTGCACGTCATAGATCGCTATCCTTGAGTGGGAGTTGCAGCTCAGATTTACCACCTGTTCGTTGCACGCGTTCAGGCTTCGGTACTCAACTGTCAACAAAAATAAATCGATCACATTTTATTTATTATCATCAATTTCTAGATTACTAAATCAAGCTCTTGAAATAGTTATTCAAGTTAATTGTTCAAGAACAAGAAACGAAAAATAACTATTTATGGATATTTTTCACTCAACTCTATCCCAAACTAAGCACAGCTTTTACTATTTTCGCTATCTATGACACTAATGTTATAAGAGTTTGTATGTTTGTTAGCGTGTGTGTATGTAAGTTCATATTAATATACAGGAGTTTCGTAGGAGGCAGATTTATTAATGTAATGATTCGAACGCTTCATATTCCAATAGGTGCGTGACTCTATGCTGTTATGGAGTTATGCGAGCTGCTTACTATAAAATAATGGATAAGAATGATATATTTGAGAAACACATAATCCGAATTAGCTCGTAGGCTGTTTAACCCGTCAAATTATAACGATTATAACCGGTTATAACTTTGCGAGAAGCAGCTAGTATGCATATATGTAAATGCAAAAAATGTATGCACAAATGCATACTTATTATCATCTAAATTCATATAAATAACGCGTCACGATGTTTGTCTGCGATGGATTCCTAAACTACGCAACGCCCGAGTGACACGAGGCTAGTTTTTCAAGCTAGGGTAGCAAGCTAGTGTTAGTAAGCTAGCAAGCTAGTACTTTTTTTTTTTTTTTTTTTTTTTTTATTTAAATTAGCCACTCCACAGACTCCGGGGTCCGTGATCTTTGTCATTAAAATTATATATTATTATTTTTTACACATATTTTGGATATGGAGAAGAAGAGGAAAATAGGAGGGGAGTTGGGTACATTTAAAATCTAATTCTAGTGCTCGTCTGTAGAGCCGATCACTACCGGCTGGTATTCCGCTAGTAATCGACTCGACATCGAGTGTTTGCCTAATTGCCTTTTGCCATTTGCCTAAGCTGCCTCCTCCCGGCCCAGAGCCTCCACAACGGCCGCATTTCTGTCCCTACAAGCTAGTACTTCTAGCTTCGTGTAGACAACGCTACGCAACGCTAGTTCTGTCTACACTAAGCTCAAAGTACTAGCTTACCAGCACTAGCTTGCTATCCTACCTTGAAAAACTAACCTGGTGTAGCTCGGACATATCGATTTTAATCAAATTTTCGTACCGTGTGCAGTTTGATCCAACTTGAAATTTAGGATATGAAATGAAATGAAATAATTATTTATTTGCCAAGAGTGTAGCTAGAGATATGTTACAATCATACGGTGTTTCCTTATACTCTGCCATTTCTGGTGTGCAAACTATTTTGAAAGTAAATAGTTTTACATAGATAGTTTATTTCGGTTAATAGTTTTTGTATGCCATTATCCGGGCGAAGCAGGAACTGGCTGCTAGCAGAAATCAATGTATGTAAAGTCCTATTGTCCTAACTAGAAAACGAATTCACGAGCGTTGACGATTCTTCCTTTTCCAACGCGTTCCTTGTCATGATCATCGAATCATAAGAAGGGAATAAGTGCTTTACAAGGTTTCTTTTAAGAACGCAACTATACTATTGTTCAATAGTCCATAGTGCGAAATGTGCAGTTATTTTATTTGTTGTTTGACAAAATACTCGTTACACTACAATCTCTAAAGCACAGTGGGAATATATATATATAATAGGCTACCTTTAATATGCTTATAGAATGTTATTTCCGTGAAAAAAAAAACAATTATATTATAAGGTGACCTCATAACGAAAGCAAGCCGAATTTAATTACATGGTTCTTTGTTTCACTTTCTAGAGACATTTAGGATGTCTACCTAGTAGACCCTCACGATAATTAGATCTTGGAACCGCTGCCTGGCCTTTACGATTCAAACACATCGCCCGTTTTTTACATTTAGGGCTTTTGGGAAGAAATACTGTCGTGTTTCATTTGTTCTGTTTTAAGTAAAGAAATAATGTTGCCCGGAAATAATGAAAACCCCGTTTTAACGATAATGATAACACTTGCAAAATGTTCATTTGTGAAGTCTATATTAAAGTGAAAAAGTTTGTGAGGCTAGACCTGATGGTTGGCGCTAGTTGTGTTATCACTTCACAACACCTGAAGCAATCTCCTGTTCAAATATGAATATGTTCCAGAATATTTTTGAAGAATATTTTTTATCCCACACAAGTATAACTGGATGCAACCTCAGAACTGCTTTGTAAGTGCGATCCTTGCTTTATTTGTAGGCTGATTTCTATGTGGTGTTATTTATAGTTAACCTAACCAATGTTTAGTTTATGTATCTTTAATTAGTAGTATTTAACTGTAATTAGTAATTTTGGTTGACTTCTGCTCTTTCTTTCTTTTGGCTTCATTAATTTCATTTCTTTGCTGCTTTTTGGGCTGATTTTGTTTTGGACCGATAAACATTGGTATGCACTTGGTCATCATTTCTCCTGATGCATAATGCGATCCGTTAAGCAACATTCAATTTGGTTTCGAAAAGTGTACGAAAATCAGTTTAGTAAATTAATTCTCAAAACAAGGTTGATTGTTTTGTTTTTCATAGAAAAATATCAGAGCCATTAGATCCAATAATGTGATCAACCGCTGTCTACCGTACAAACATAATTAATGGTGTCTACTAATAAAACACTCGGACACATTAATTGACAGACACTCCATTTTCACGGTAGTGCGGTGTCGGGTTACCTTAATGGCCGGAAGGGTTGAGGTTTCCATTGTTGGCCAAATAGGTGCTCACAATACTGTTGACCAATCTAGGATGGGCACATCAGAGGGGCATTGTCAATTATATGATTAGTTCCGTATTTCTTGTTTTCGTATCTTGGGAGTGCTTGGAAATTTAATGGGTGAGTATATGATGATTATATTAGGTATTTCGAAATTCAAAACATTTTCTATTAAGGAAAGGGCTACTTGTGAAACGATCTGTCAAAGCTTATTTCATACTCGAAATTTTAATTCGATTCCAGTTTTGACATTAGCTACTGTCATTTTGTGAAATAATGATACCACATTATAATAGCGTAGTGATGAACACACAAATCGATAAACAATCAGCTAACCCCTATCGAATTGATATGGGCGCAGGTAAAGGGGCATGTAGCACAAAATAATAAAACCTTCGAATTGACAGACGTGAGAAATTTATTTCAGGAAGGCATTCAAAAAATTACGGCTACCTAATGGTCTAAATGCGTATCCCATGTTGTCAAAGAAGAGGAAAAAATGCGGAGGTTAGATATGTTAATTGACAATATCACAGACACATTTCTAATAAATGTTACAGAAAGTGACAGCGATAGCGATGACGGCGACAATTTATAAAATAAATTATTACCATAATACATCTATCTGTTTTATTTGTCATGTCCCTTCATGATCACATTTTTTTTTATTTCACACACAATTATAAAAGAAAAGTCTCCGATCGTTAATTAATCGTCAAAGCTAAATTATCGGTTCAGAAATATTTAATTTCCTGATATACTTAGTTTACGAGAGTAAAATTATAAACGAGAAGAATCGATCCGGAAATATTCCATTGTCATATCGAATAATTTCGCAACGTCACAATTTAGTACTTGTCATAACGCTGCAACACTGAAATTGTCAAATCTGGAATCGAATAAAAATTCCGAGTATATGTAGTTAGCTTACATTAGTAAAGATTAATTTGATTTATAATCAAAGTACATTATAGAGCTGATGGACCATCCCGCGAATGATATGCAACAAGTATGTAACAAATGATACGTGCCTAATAAGTAATCAAAAATATGTAACGGCAAAATATTTAGTTACGTTTTGTATTGCTCTAATTTTACCAAATAAGATTTCAGAAACTAATTTTAGTAGTGAAAGCATCAATATTTTTTACCAGCTTACATGGCACAGCTCACATCTCCACTAGCTCGATCGCGCCATAGAAACATAATTTAAAACTAGCTGTGCCCGTGACTTCGTCCGCGTGGACTAGTGACTGTGTGTTCAGTTTATAAACACTATAGAAATTGGCATAACTTTTTTATTTATGAACCGATTGACATGTAACAGACACTATAAGCGAAGCTTACAACACTACATTTAACTACATCAAAATCGGATAAAACGTTTCTGAGATTAGCGTGCACAAACACACAGACAAAAATTGCAACAATAATGGTTTGAGTGCTATTGCATTGATAAAGGTATACTTTAAAAAAATAGTGGTAATTTCATATTAAAATACGGCCACGTTATCTCCCAACTCAGGATTTGGCAAAACATACAGCCAAACGGAGAACCATTTTTTTTCAAATTACCACGTTCAAAACAAAAAACTTTTGATCACTGAGTGTAAATTTCAACAAATTCGTCATCAAGGCGAAACATTAACCAGGTACGTTACATGTCAAACTTCCAAAAACACGACCACATTACTAAGTACATTAAAATTTCTAACATTCCGTTTGCGCAACGCTACACTGTTTAGCACTAACTCATAAAGGCACACAAGCATGGACCGCACCTTGCATTTCCTGCCACGCCCGGGGGCGGTGACCTCGTCCAGGAATTTATTAACGTAGTATAAATCACATCAATACACTCGGCCCTCGTAAAAACGCCGCGTCACGCGATCGTCGAATCTTTCACCCCTCTTTTGTTTCATTTAACCCAAAAATATTAAAACATTAAGCTGTCTACTTTCTTCTATTTTTCAACAATGGCAATATTCACTTTTTTGCTTTTTTGTAACGTTAGAGCTTTTGACAACATCGCAGTTTTTGCGTTACGCCAGCGTTAACATTTTTTTAAATGTATCTAAAACTTTTATAGGTCTATGTTGGTTTTTAACGCACTAAGGTCCCGCTTTGGTCGCCAACGCGTCTGACAGAAAGCGACTATATGGATAGGAAATTAAGAAGTATCGTAGAAATGTTTTGTGTCACTTTACAAAATAGACCTAAGAGTATTTTCATTTGGAAATCTATAATTTAAGAACGTTTACTTTTTGTTTTTTTTTTTGTCGGTTGGGAATGAATTATTTTATCGCCAGAAAGTAATTTTCAAACATTTCTGTTTTCAAAATTGAAGGGAAATATTTTCTTCAACGTCACAGATACAATAAGACACAATAAGAGATAAATTATATTGTCCTAGGCAGTCCTCATTTGAACTTTTCATATTAGCGTTTTGAGAGTCTGTGGTCTTATGAGCATGAGTACTTACATAACATGCGCACATCTACCTCACCACGTCACTCGTATAAAATAAACTCTTGTCAGCAAATAGTCTATAAAATCTTTTTTTAAGTTATCAGAACAAAGGAAGGAAGCAATCAAAATTTAAATTGCGTTCTCTAAGCATCAATAAAGAATCCAAATACTCCGATAACTAAGTCGGACTAAGCTCGGTTCCAATATTGTACCACTAATGGGAGTTACTAAGCCCCGTGCGAATACATGGAGGTATCATTGTCATTATTCAAATATTAATGGTCTCTCGCGCCTATAACAGCAACCCTACAATATAACAAACTTCTCCGCAGAGACAAGTAAGTGAGCCACTGTCGTTTTTTTACTAACGATATTGACGTATCCGAGGAAAATATTTAGTTTCTCATTCGAACCATTTATGTGTTATTTATTCGAAAACATACGCTTAGGGTAGTCGCATTGTATCCTTAATGCATAGAGCACAGATTTCTAAAACAAAAGGCAGATGGAACGTGCGGAACACAGATCCTTAGGTCCAGAAAGCAAATATCAAACGCCAAAGCAAATACAAACTCCAGTCAGTACGAAACGGACCTCCTTCTCGTACGGGAGTCCCGTGTGATTTTAAGTTTTGTTTAAGATTATGCCGTCTTGTGTCTTCAAACATTGCAAACATTGTTCCCAAAAATAAGAAAAGGAAAGAGGAATATCGTTTCATAGGAAAGTTTGAATATTTTTACTGCTATTAAATAATTTAGGCGATTTAATTTCGATTGATAAATGGAAACACAACACCTCAACGAAAATTGGCTAGTGTTCCTATACTAAATTGAAATTATTTTCCCTAAAGTTAAGGTAAAATATAGATTATAATTTTTTTGAAGATACTCGTAAACCAAATTATTTATGTAGATTGTATTATTCTATTTGAAACCCCATTTTATAATCGTAATTTTTTAATTTAATGTGAATCGATGCCTAGCACAAATCCACGTTGTTACTAGTGTTTATAAAAATACTAATAGTGTTGATGAAAACTATAGTTATGAAGCAAGTTTTTAATACTTGTAAGTATGTATAGTGGAGCTTAAAAAAGTAGGCGAGTTCTTTTGAGAGATCTAATCGTTTTAATTAACCTCATGTTATCTGATAGAGTCAGTAGTGACATTGTCGAAGTTTTATACGGTGCTAATTTGTGCGTACATACTTACCCAAAAAAAGATATTGGGATCAAGCCAATCGCTGTTGACACCACATATACTGGCCTTGCTGCCAAGGTACGGGTTGTAGGTATAAAACGTAGCTCTTTCGAGCTCCCTGTCCCAACAAACTTGATTTTGGTTCTCTGAGTGGACGTGAGGCTGCTGTTAATTATGTCCTGACTTTCTTTGTCCAAAATTGGGGAGAGGGCTGTTAAAGGTGGACGTCAAAAACTGCTTTAATTTGATTGATCGTGGAGCCCCATTGTTCGTAGTGAAGAATAAAATTCTTGACCTCTACAATTTTCTTTCGCAATGTTATGGCGGACCCACAAAATTATCAAAATAATCCCATGCTATCTTCCGTTGGCTATCAACTTGGTGAATCTTCGGCCATGCGACCTTTGCCCTAGTCATTCGCTCTATTCGTCAATTTAACGTCTTCAGTCCAATTTAAACGTTTGGTACTTGGACGACGGAACTTTGGGTGTCGATGTGAATAATGTTCAACTAATTTACAAAAACTCTTAGGCGGTTTTCGTTGGTTTGTATCAACATTTTTGAAAAGGTGAACTTTTAGTTTGCGACACGCGTCCAGACAAAGATTGGATAGTAAACAAATTGAATGATATGGTACCCCAACATCAAATCAGTTGACAAAAATTCTCTGCACCTCCTGTGTTCACATGCACATGACTTTTACTATTATTCGGCGTTGTCTTTTTATTCCGAATTTTCTGTATGAATAGTTGCATGCAAAATCAAAATTCTTAACTTCATAGGATGGAAATAGTAATAACAAGAAATCCTTGCATAATATATAATCGGTATAATAATACATTATTTTAACATTATAATATATGTGTTTATTATACGCGAAGATTTCCGAAGCTTAGACAACAATAGTGGAATTTTTTACTTAGGACTGGGAACATTACACGCACACCAACGTGAGTAATTTGACAACATCGGTGAGAGCTGTCACGCATACATAACTAATTACTGGCCTCACAGTGTCGTTCACGAAGGTTTCATCTGTTTAGAAATCTGTGGCATAGAGATGTCGTTTTGAAACGATCAAGAGCTCTATGTATGAGTCTTTTTGCTGCGAAGTTCTATTAGATTCAAAGTTTACGTAAGCAGTGAAATGCTGTATTTATGACCTATATTAATACACTAATATTATTACCCAATAATATTAGTGTATTTTTTTAGGCTCCAAAATAGGATCGTCTCTGTAAGTGATGACATATGAGACTTTGTAGTGTTTATCCCAAAATATCTCATTAGTAGTGGTAGAAAGAACTCGCCTGATTGAAGATTATCTCTCTCCGCTTGGGAAAGTCACTCATTTGTCAGTTATTCTATCGCCAAGCAGTAACGTAAAAACGTCACTATGTTCCGATTTGAAGGACAGTATTTCCGAAGAAATAATAGAACACAGAGATAAATCACCTATATCTGAGAGCGCAGTGCAGGGCCAGGTTATAATTTGGACTCTTCAGGTTTCAATAATTATGGGAGAGGCATGTGTGTGTTCACAGTGAAAACAACCGGATGATGATGGTGATGATGAGGTTCTAATAGCTGCTTGATACAGAGCTGTTATGCGCAGACGTGTTGCTTACCATAAGGCACATGTCCTGCTAGTTACATCACTTTTTACATTAAAAAACAGTTATTGTTCACTTTGATGTTTTTATAATTGAAGTAAAAATTATTTTTTTAAATTATAACTTGTCATCGTAGCAGTATGGTAAAGCGCAGGCTACGGGTAGTATTGCCGTCTAAGTGCAGAGCGAATACCTTCCCATTCCCTTTTCATTCTATTTTATTCGGAGCTCCAAATTGTGAGTGCTTAAGTTTCTTCTAGGTAAGCATGCTCCATTGTAGACCGCATCGTTGCTTAATATCAGGCAAGATTCCATTCAAGTGTAAGCCTAAAATAATTGAAAAAACGAAAACTGTTATCTTAGCTCTTAAAATATTTTTTTAACCATATATTTTTTCCACTCCGTCTGTCTTTAGAAATTTAACATTTTCTGTCTTCGCCCCGAAATTTATTTGTTTTTTTTTATATACTCGTACTCTTAGAATAAAATATGTAAACCTGTTTATTTTTCTTACATCATAACTATTTAACTTCAAAACTCTGTACAACAAAAATAAAAGGCTTTTTATGTAGGTATTATACAAGTTACGGCTGGTCTAGTCGGAGAACGGCAGCTGCCGATCTGGAGCTGCTGCTTCGAATCCAGCGCGCACTACTGTCTTTCCGATCCTAGCTTTACAGTGTGAAGGAAAGTATCGTGAGGAAACTGACGTGTTCCTAGAAGATTTCGAGATGCTTCAACTGGTGGTTGAACCCGCACTGGGCCAGCGTGTTTGATTATGACCGTGACTCTCTCCTTGCGAGAGAAGGCCCCGAGTCCCAGGAGTGGGAACATTTAATGGCCCGTATATATATATAAACACACTAGCTTTTACCCGCGACTTCGTCCGCGCCACATATTTTTAAAGTAATTGAGGCAGTACCTACTCGTATGTCTACTACCATACAAATTCACGTTTCCTAATCAAAATCGGTCTAAGTCAAAGTTTTATATTTATTAATATATGTACAATTTACACGACAAATTACAAAGAAACTATGTTCTTAAAAAAATTAATCAAAAACAGACTTTAATTTAAAATCATATTGGGACGTTCCACCAAATTTTATTAGAGTCTATTAGTAGATATTAGTAGATATATCGACTGATTATATGAACGCAAATTTTAGTTTGTTGTTCATATTTCAAAAACCGCCGCACTGATTTCGATAAAATTTATATGACCACCTCTGAACTATAATCTACCAACCAAAAAAATAACCATCTAAATTGATTCACAATTGAAATACAACTGGATTGATAACCTCCTCCTTTTTTTGAAGTCGGTTAAAATAGCATACAAAAAGTGCCAAGATCCTTCCATGCACACTTTTACTCCTCATTTCCACTCTTTTCAACTCTTTTTCTGTGATAAAAAGTGGCCGTTGTCCTTTCCTAAGTCTAGGTAGTCAGTCTATCTGTGCACCAAATTGTAACAAACTCTTTAAGTGGCTTAGGCGTTAGACGGTAACGGACAGAGAGAGTTACTTTCATATATATAATTTCATATTAGAATTGAAAACAGGTGTTCCTGATCATTTTATAGGAGGCAGTTGTAAAAGATTACCGAAAAGTAATACGTTTACTCCTCCAAAAAACTCATTTTCACAGTTCTTAATTTGCCTTAATCGAGCGTCCATCATGCATAACATTTGATAAGACACCATGGAAATCTCGTCGACTATCAAAATTCTGTCTGATAGTCTGATACGCCATTTAGTGGCTGCGCCCATCTTAAGTATTGAGGTTGTATAGTGCACTGTATTCTTCTTGTCAAGCCTTTTTATTTGATACCCATGTTGATGGGGTTCATAAAACCTAAGTTATCCGCCATTGTGTAGAGGCCGCCATCTTGGATTTTAATTTTATATAATACATTGTATTCTACTGGTTAGCACTTTCATTTGATACCCATATTGATGGGATTGATAAAACCTACGTTATCCGCCATTGTGTAGCGGCCGCCATCTTGGATTTCAATTTTTTATAGTATATTGTATTCTGCTTGTTGAGCCCTTTCATTTGATACCCATGTTGATGGGATTGATAAAACCTACGTTATCCGCCATTTTGTAGCGGCCGCCATCTTGGATTTAAATTTTTTATAGTATATTGTATTCTGCTTGTTGAGCCCTTTCATTTGATACCCATATTGATGGGATTAATAAAACATAAATTATCCGCCATTTTGTAGCGGCGGCCATCTTGAATTTATAATGATAATGAATAAACATAATTGTATTGTCATCAAAATCCAAAGTGTATACAACATTTCAGATTAATCGGTTGACAGAAAGAGGGTAAAATTTGAATTACTAAATTTGACCCAAGAATAAATAATAAAAAAAACCCAATTCCACCCCCGTAGGTACAGTTCGAAACTACAAAACTGCTAAAACATACATTTTATGGTTTCGTGTTAAATATCTAGACGTAAAGTTTCATAGTTCTTCAACAATGACGAAGTTTTCCATATAAACTTTCATCCCTTATTTTAACCCTTTCAACCCTTTTTTCGGAACAAAAAGTAGCCTATGTCCTTTCTCGGGATCTATTTTATCTATGTATCAAATTTCATCAAAATCTGTTGGTTGGTTTAGGCGGTAAAGACGGACAGACAGACAGACAGACAGACAGACAGACAGACAGACAGAGTTACTTTCGCATTTATAATATTAGTATGGATTACGGGACTTATTCACGATCTAAACTATATTTTAATTACTTACCTCGTTTTCTCGTGACTACGGCAGCTGTACGCTGCTGACATTTTGAGTAATTAAATGATAGTATTGGTTATAATTAAGTCCTGTAAAGTGTTTACTTTACATGTTTAAATCGCGAAAGTTAAAAAAAAACCCGTTGAAAAACAACGTTAAATTAACCTTTCGTATTTCGTCAAAAAAGTTGTGTATTCCACAGATTTAAAGTAAATATAACCAAATAAATATAGAGAAAAGAAACACAAAGCGTTGTCGGGGGCTAAAAATGGGAAGTCACATTCCTGTAATTCAATTTAATGCGTTGAAGGTGTGAGATAACAGTCTAATAAATACAGGAGGGGAGAAATATAATGGCTTGCATTGCCGTGCCTTAAACGAATGTGTTAATACTTTCCCGCGCTGTCAGAAAGTTATGGTGCAGATATTTTGTTATATTTATTTTACTCAAACTAATGAAGTTAAATATTTATAATGATTTTTAGTATTTTATTTGAAACTTTTTATTTTAAGAACGAAACAAACGTGTAAAGTTTTGGTATTTAGACGTTTGTTATTTTTCGCCTGAACGGATGGGGTTTCAATTTCGAACATGGTTTGATTATAGTCTAGAATAACACATAAGTGCTAGTAATTTTTTAGCGTCGCAAAAATTGTACACAAAAACATAATTTGTTTGTTATTTGTTTATTCTAGTGTCATAAGTGTTAAGGGAGAGGCCATCGGTTCGAAAACACAGTATTACATACTAGTTCAGAACTGATGGGTTCAAATTAATCTTGCTAAATGTTTGTGTCTCAATAAAATATTTTGTATTTTTGTATAATGTAATACAAGGCTCGTTAAAACAAATTAGACACTAAGCTAAGTTAATGTAGGTACCCATTTGTATGTTTCACTAACATTCAGTCTAAATTCAGGAAACACACTAAAAGTAACCTGCGCAATAAACAACATTAAAACTAAAAGGCACGCAGTGCTCTCAAAAGTTCGATATTTCAAAATTTAGAATAACCGCACTTTTCACTCAAGCACTCCGAATGTCCCTAGACAAGCACTCTGCCGTTCCCAAGAGTGTACACATTAAGCATACGTGCTTTGCGAAACCCTCATATTCTTAGAAGTTCCTTATTCTCAATTTGAGTATTTAAGTTTATACATCAACACATAGTTATTGTTAATTTTACAAAAATAGTGCGTTTTTACCCGACTTTGCGACGCAAAGGAGTGGTAATGTGTTTATCAGTATATGTACGAGTATGTATGTATGATTCTTTGAAGCAATATACAGACCAAACGCCTGGGCCGATTTTTATGATTCACACATCAATCGATTCCTCTCGCAAGTAACACTAAAGATATGACATTAGTGTAAATTCAATATGGCAACTACCGGACGCCATATTGTCCAAATTAAAAAAATGAAAGTCAACAAATTATGTCAAGAAGGGTATCGTTGCATAGGTATTTAAAAATAAATTTTAGTTTTTGGAAATAATGATTCTTGTTTCCATTTCCGTGTTTTCTCTCTAGATATTGTAAAAATGCACCTTGTTATTTTAAATATTTTTTCACAGAGTTTTTGTGCTTTTGCACAGTTCTATATTGTGTGATACGTACAACTCCTACTTTTAAAGTATTAGCGTGCTACATAATCGCTAATTATGCACTTTAATGGGAACTAGTCATATACGAGTACCTACTTATGACTGTGGATTGTATTTCTTGTAGAATAACATGCTTAAAAATTTAGTTTCCGAATGAATAAAAATTTAAGGAAATTTTAAGGATGAAAAAATGTGAGTGAAAACTGCAAATATGGAGTACGAAGGTAAATGTAGGTTAGACATAAAGCATACTCACAGGGGCGGCACTTGTACGAGACCTCGACGAACTTTCGGGAACTAGGGCAGGGGTCATCCTTGCCTGGATTGGTACTAAACTGGCAGCTGGGCTTCTTTTGACACGCTTCCACTACTCGCTGGAGTAGCATGTACTGAAACAATAGGTGATTAGTTCAAAGGAAGCTTTCATTAAGACACGAGTTTTCCTGCGACTTCGTCCACATACATTTTATTGAGATGACAAAAGTACCCTTTCGATACTATTTCAGGATATAAATAAGATTATGAGCTTTTCAGATTATTTTCATCTAGCACCTGAATTTTAATCTAGTTTATGAAGTCGTTACGACGTGATTGAGCAACAAACTAGGAAACATCCTAACTTTCACATTTATATTAGTTGGACAGAAAGACAATTTATCAAATCACGTGTGTTTAGATTCTGTCTGTTTTTTTAAATTTCAACTTTGAACCAATTTTCTCGCTTTTAATAAAATTAATATGGTGTCCATAAGAAGTATTGTAAGTTAATACTACCACAAATATCAAATTGTCGTCCATCATAAACAAAGTAACTTAATAATAAAAATTTAAACTCTACAAAACTTTTTTTTAAATATTAAGTTGGAACTAAGTTGTTATTTGAATCCAACAGACAAATTTTGAAATCATAATTTAAAATGATAACATGGAGGGTAAAACATTGATTATAACGAGTGTATAAAAATGAGTCTTTTGTGAGCTCGGCTGATTGTAACAGTTGGGTCAGAGGTGATGCAGTCTACCTAGAAAATATGAGTTCACTCTGAATTTGAAAAGTTCTAAAATACAAACATACGAGTATATCTCAAAGACAATGAACCCGGCAAGTCCACATGTCAGATTCAGATGTACTTATCTATACACATACATACAATTGGAGTGTCTGTGAGTATTATCAATTTAACACCATTTTACCAAGTTTAAATGAGAGTATATGCGGCACCAATTTCAATATTTTTTTCTGTCTTTCTATGATCCGGCTAGTCGCCGAATCGGCTGAACCCCAATCATGACATAATATTCACCACCAAACTGGTTATGTTCTAAGGTATAACAAAAGCTTTTCTTACTGGTATGAAACAATTAGCGTTCCGTGGAAAAAAAAGAAATTGAAACCGCAACTAGTAATGAATAAAGAAAGACAACTCAAACTTGCTTGTATGCACTAAAATGTACTTGCTTAATAATTTGCAAACAACCCATTTGCATAACGCCCATACTGACCTGCAGTCTATTAGGCAGCTTACACGAGCGGTCTACAACAATCTTGCAGTCCTGGTCTAGAGGTGGAGTGTCTCCGTATTGCGCCACAAGTATACTAATGCAGGTCCCCATCGGGCACTCCAGAAATACTGGTTGGTCGTCGCATACTGATTTGTGCATAGGCTTCAATGTGTCCATTAGAAGAGCTGAAACAACACATATTAGGTACTGTAAGTAGTGGTTTTACACGCACAAATTTATACTAGATCTTTCTCTGTATAATTTTTCAAATTATCGAAAAAAATTTTGCAAAGACGATGAAATGCTCAAAATAGCTTTAATTACACATAAAAATACTACTTCTAATGTCTAAAATAACTGACATTTTAGTATGGGAAAATCTTTTTTTACTCGTCTAATTTACTTATTAATTAGCAACTTACAAAATCAAAAATCTTAACGAAAAGTCTCGTCAATTTCAATATCACAAAAATCTGCCAAACAGTATGAAGTAAACATTGTGTAGTCGATAAAAAAAGATTTTCTTTCTTGTTACGTTACATTAGTATTAATCCAAAAATAAATCTAACCGTATTAACTTCGAAGCACTAACTTCAAAGCCCTTGATTCAACCATTCTCACAAGAATAGATAGTCCTGCCCTATCTCGATCAAATAAAACAAAAGACAGACGAGACGTCAGCCTGGGCCGATACAAATGACGCCATCAGGGAAATCGTGTGAAACAATAGCCCGACAGATAATACGTGTAAAATGTGTTTGTCAGACCCCAGAGATATCCTTATATACGGCCATATAGCCTTCTACAGCGGTATAGGCCTGAATAGAGGACGGACGACAGAAAAACAAAACGGGAAAACGTTTGGGATGTATTACGTATCGATAAGCCGGGCTTACAATAAACCGATGTGGAAATGCACAGTAATTTCTACGTGTTAGATAACAAATGAAATCAAAAAAACAAACATATTATTTAAAGCCACGCTGTGCAATCGAGCCACGCCATGTTAAAATATGTTTAGAGTACTTACTTATAAACGGAATAGGTTTTTTGTTTTATTTTAGATAATGTTATGAGCAAGTTCTTTCAAAACCTTCATTTATCGACGCTGAATGAAGATGCTAAAATGGCCATTCATTTAAATTATAATCTGAAGTAAAAAATCTTTTCGATTTTCAGGAAAATTCAAATCGGAATTATTGACATTTAGGACGCCCAAGGACAAAACAAATGTCCGGTTTTGTAATTCACGAATCTAACATATTTTTTACTGAGTAAACAAGTTGCGAACACACGCGCGCGCACTCGCATTGAAAAAGATCGCCGGACGCGATCGAAACTTGAGTCGAACTGGACTGACTATATCAAAAGTGAGTTACCCGTGTATTTATTTGTTTTTTTTTATTTATTGTATAATATTATGTAGTATAGTACTATTTCGTAATATATTGTATTGAATTTCACAGGCATGAAAGATTTAAATAATCAAGTGGTTATCGCCTCTAAATCTGGCTCTACATGCATCCAAAGCCATATCAGCTATATTTTCCGTTTCCTCAGCAGAAGTTTCTGAAGTGGTACCTACGGGATCTAGTTCCAATAAATAGGAAAATCTCACAATCTTGTTGAGATTTCCTTTGAAGCCCGGATAAAAAATGTAGGAAACAGTGATTGCGCGGTTCAGCTCAGTGTATTGCAGTAAATCAACTTTAACTCTGGACAGGGAGCCTCGTATTTCGTAGAATTTCTTCTTATGCAAACCGAAAAGTTGCCCAATTGCGTAGTTTAGTCAAATTGGTACATACATTGTCAATGAACTTAAAAGAACTCATACAAAATGGTGTAACGTCTTAAATATCCGCCATTATTTACTGAGTTGATATTGCTTAATAAATCGTTTACAGAATGACAGATATGAGTAAGTCAAATTATTGACATTGACATATGAATGTCAAATTTTTCCAACACAATATGAAAATATGAACGCTTTTTTTTGGCTCGATCTTGGCGCCAACGAGGACTATTTTTTGTAGATTTTTTACATACTAAAGACGCCTTATTCTAAAATGAAAAATTAACAAATCTTAATTAATACTTAATTAAGAGCAAAAACAAAGATTAGACTAGCAGCATTTAAACTAGTAGCACCTCACAGTTTTACCCGCCTGATTTGCTTTTTCGTTTTTTTTTCTCTATAAAAAGTAGGTATGTGCTGTTACATACAGAATACAATTACTAGGTATGTACCAAATTTCAACCCAAAGTGTTAAGCAAATTAATTGAATTTAGATGTAATCGAGTCACAAATATCGTAAATTGTTTTTACCTGATTAGGTTCACACTTGACCGCCATCTCGCTTGATGTTAAGCGACGACGTGGTCAACGATGCGGTTTACGCATTGATGATATTAGTAGGATTTAAAATCTCGTATAGTGGTATTTGTGTTTGTTAGCTTGTGTTGTTTGTTTGCTACTCTCAAAGGGCCTGTAAGTTTTGATGTTTTTATACATTTTCAAAGTGTTTTTTTTGTGTTTTTGTGTATTTTTTGTATTTTTTTACCTTACCATCCCCACCTTGAATGTTTTAATCACAAGAGTACTTTCGTATAGACGTAATTTTGTAAGAATATGTAATTAATTCATTCGTCACTCAGTGACGTGAAGTTATAAAGTTTAGTATCACTTTAATGTTTAATTCGGTTGAAAATAATTTAAATGGCAGTACAACGTTTCACCATTTAAATAAACTAAATAATAATTCATATTTTATTGTCTGTGTCAGTTTCGTCAAATAGGATAGACATTGTAAAAATATGTGATATCTTTATGGTCTTGGGCAAAGGCTGTACAAACTAAACCGCGATCCTGATAACAGACGCAGAACATAAACGTAAGCATTTCGCTTTTAAGTTTTACTTAACTTCAATCCGCAACAACATCCGCACTCAAAGTTTAAAGGATTCCTTTTTAGTATGAATCTCCTAAGAGTCGAACACGATCTCCGTCTATCCTGAAAAATACGGCCTGGCTATGACTAAAATGAATAGGTACTTATTGCGCTAGTTTGTTCCATCTTAGAACCACATTGCTATAAGGTAAGCTATCAAGAAACACTAGCCCATTACGTCTCAAAAGCTAATAAAACTTAAAATGTAATCAAATTCTGAACCATGGAATGCCAAGCTTATGCGAAAGTGTAATCTGGGTATTTGAGAATCAAAAGCGAATTAGTTTCTTTAACGTGTTAGGTATTATTGTTCTTTCGTGAACTGCATCGAATAAATAACATCAGGCGAGACGGCATCGAATTGTAAACTTCTTATTGAAAAAATAAAATTGTTTATCTTTTGCCATTAAGGTAGCAAAAAGGTTCACAAAAACTTCGTAACTGTTACTCTTTTTAGTTCAATTCCGTCGAGTTCCTTACCCACTTTTATTATGGTTGGATTATACGGTCGCTTTCAATTCCCTGTTTCAAAATATTAGATTTGAAAAGAACAGAGAAACTCATAAAGGGGTGTTCTATTGTTGCCTACTTAGAGACAAAGAAAAAGGGTCGTTATTTATACGGACTCCTCGTTTTCATTAAAACGTGTACTGGTAATGCAAATATAACAAAATGACTGGAAAAATCTTGTTTAATGCTGGAATTGTGGAAATAATATTTTGGCTTGTTTTGCAACGTATGAGAATGTGCGTTTAACCAACATGTTTCACAGATTTATCCAAAACCTACATTAATCGTAAACGTGACAATTATTTTAGCAAAATATCATCGTTTTAGAAATCTAGTCATTTATTTAGCCTGCTGGTCCTAGGTTTCAAAAGATGGTACAAATAGGGTTCCCCAGTGTCCATTTTGTCAGCTTGCAAGCTGATAACTCTTATGTTATCTTTTAGTTAGTTAGATATAATAATATATTTGTATATAAATTAAAAAACGACTTGATTAAAAGATGAAATTAAGGTTATGTCAGAGTTTTACATAATTTCAATTGGACAAACGCGTACATCCGAGTGCAAGTAAGTGTAGGAGTGTTTGTATACGGCTTTTATGGCGAAGGAAAATTAGTGGAAAATATGGTTTTGACTCTTTTTTTTTTAAATTTATTTAGTAACAGATTTTTTTCCTTACAAAACATAAGTTGCCTTAAAATCTAATTGATTTGTCCAGACAACTAATTCTCGACATAAATTAATTATTCTACCTGCAATATAACATACTTACATTATTAAAACAAATTAGTCAAGATAACAGCCTCATACATGCGCGCAATGGTGACGTCACACAAAACTGCCACTGCCCCGTGGGCGCATGCACCGACCTATGCAATACCGGTTTGCAATACGCACACTACAACAGTCACCCGTTGCAGCGATCGCGCACCACGCGCATTGATACAGGTTGCTCCAAATTATCAGGTTAAAGTATTTAAGTAAAACTGTTTCAGTTTAAATGTTATGTTTTTTTGTGTAAGGCTATTTTTTAATTCTTTCGGCAGTTTATTAATTAAGTCCGGTATCATATATTCCGATGTTCTCTTCCCATAAATGTTCTTAAACCTGGGTAGTGAAAGACTTCCGTTTGACATACTCCTGGTCACAGTATTACCACTTTTTGGGAATAGAATTTCGGTGCGAAAATATTGTTCCTGAAGTAAATTCAAACAGAGTTTCTTATGTACTGGTAAAACACCACAGAACTTAAAAAGTCCAGTAGGATCATTATTAAATTGATTTTTAATTTTTGTAGGCACAGTTAATTTTAAAATCCTAAGCTGTAAATTAAATACTTATCTAAATATGTCTTATATGTTCGCCCATAACTACTCAAACCGTAAGAAATAATACTGTCTACCAGTGCCTTGTACATAGTCAACAGAACGCTAAATGGTACCCTACTTTTAATAGCAAAAAACCTAGCCAAAACGGCTCGCAGTCTAGTACACGTCCTCTCGACATGCTTCGACCAGTTAAACCTGCTATCGATTACAAGACCCAAGTATAAGGCTTCTGCGACCTTTTTAATTTCTTTGCAATTAACATCACAAAAAATGGTTCCACCGTGCAGACAGTCATGACTATGTGCCACTACTTTAACCCTTACATTACATGTATTTAGAATATGGCTAGAGTGGACATGGAGGTATTTAGTTTTATCGGCGTTGAGCACCAAACCGCTGTCATGAGACCACTTACACAGTGTCGTAAAATCCTCCTGAACTTTTTCCATCTTCTTCCATCGCTTCTCGTGAGACTTCTCTCACCCCTAGTCCCAAGTCCCAACATGTGAGTTACCTAAGTTTATGTAAGTTTTGTAAAACGTATGATGTTTGACCATGAGTATTAAAACAGTGAATATACGAGCTTGTTGCTTAACATCAGGTGCATTCCTTGCTCGTGCTGTCTAATAAAATACAATAGAAAATTTGTATTTCATGCACTTCGTATTAGCTGGAGTTCGACGAATGTTACAACTCTTGGTTTTATTTGCAGTTGTTATCAGCTTAAATAACAAAAGCATACGCTTCTAATTTTAGCGCCTTACTCAGCAAACACAGAATGCAAAGTTTTTTACCCTAGATATATCTAGTTTTTCAACAGCCTTGGCTAAAAGTTTGCTCAACATGGAAAAGCTTCTAACAAAGCAACCTTGTTACTAATTGTACACATATATCCTTCAAAGTTGTGGTTGTGAAAGTATAACTAAATAAAACTAAATAAAGTTTGAAGTGCAGTGAAATCCGTTTTTCCTCTGCTAATTGGATTTCTCAGATGCTCGATCAAAGTCACTAAAGGAAAAGGTGTTTATTGGTCACAGAAGCTTGCGTCTTTTCTTCTGAAAAACTACAGTCAAACTTTTTCTCATTTGTCAATTAAATAGAGTTAATATTTGAATACCAGGTGAAAGTGAATTAATTTACAAATGACTATACATTGATAAGTACATTCATTTTTATATAATATTCGTTATATTTTCCATAAGACACGATTTTATAACCTACCAAATTTTGTTACGCTGGAGTTGAAGGAAAAAATATTTTTGTGGGAGAAACAAGATACATACATGTGGATACCCTACTCAATTTTGATATTGGCACACGTTTTAATCGCAGCCGTATCCATTGATGGAAAATCCAGGTTACTGCAGTTGAGAAGTAGGTATGTTTGTGACCCTTAAACTCGGATTTTACATTTAGCAATCTAAGTCATTAACACGAATATGAAATCGTCAAACACTTTATAAAACAAGCCTTTGAGATACAATTTTCTGTAAAGATAGCATACGGGTAACAGAGTAAAAAAATACATTTACACAACGGTGCTATGAAACCTCCTATTGGTTATAATTTTATTTTAAGTTCGTCAGTATTCTTGTATAGTTTTAAGGTTGGTGGTCAAATTCTCTTGTATTCTGTATTTTTAGACATACAATTATTTTAGGTAATAACTAAGCATGCGATAATATACTGAAAGGCAGAATTATTATTTTATAAATTTGAAAAAAAAAGCTAGACAAGCTGATAGCCTACTGCCACTTTTGCAATCTATCCCTAGAAATATATAATTGTTAAAATACCTTAAATTACCACCAGTGTTTTTTATATTAATAATAATAAATATGAGTGATAAATGGACCAAAATATACATTTATTTATGTCAAAACAGGCGCGCCGCGGTGTTATCCGCATAGTTTCCATTCCCGTCACTCCCGTTAGTTTGCACGAATAAAAAACCTATGTGTTTTCTATTCGTGCAATCGTTGCGTTTATCTTTGGTGAAATTGAGAATTATCTTAGACAAGTAAATTTAAATTTTGAAACCTTATTTCAATAAAATATTATCTCTTTTACAAAATTAAGACACACAAATACAAGAACAAACCAGGTGCTAACCCTTAAAGGTATATTTCGGTAAAACACCACCGAGATTCCCAGGCTTTTAACGAAATTGCAAACATTTCCACGTTGTCGTGCTTCTAGACGTCAAGAAATGAAAGCATCTAATAAATTTTGTTTTATTTAACGTTAATGGATACTGAGAGTCCTCATAAAGAGACTTGCTTCCACAATTTACATGAAGAACCGATTTACATTATGGAGTTATACATTTTTAACGCGCAGTATTACAGTTGCTAATGAACCTTGGAAATATATCTATATATAAATATCATTTGTAACATCATCTCTTTATTTTGATAAGTTTATGTTAGCAGAACCTTTATAAGACCCTGAATTAAAATGCAAAGGACAAGGAATATGTTAGAATTTGATTAACATTTTTATTTAAGACCCTTTCATAAAAGAACCTACGAGATACGTTTTTTACGTTAAAATTTAAATTTGTAAGCCTTTTCGGGGAATTCTACTGAATTAAGTGAATAGTATGACATATTACTGGGTAAATAAAAAACTTTTCTGACTAACATTTGCAATTGCAAAATATTATTTTGTAACAAGGATGACGTTGAATTAAAATCTGGTTTAAATCCAATAAAATATTATTTGGGAAATTTGCTAAGAGTTTTCAAAATTATCATAATTTAACAAAATTATTAGTAAAATTAGAAACAATTGTAGAGTTACGGTATTTCTTAGAATTTATCATCATAAAATTGGTACATCAAGTCATAGGTATTTGTTGATAAGATAAAACTAAACATCTGTAACTATAAAATTGTATTAATTATATAAGTAAACAAAAAATAAACTGAAATAAAACTTTAGAAATAACACAACCATCACAAGAGCTAGAATTAATTTTAAACGTCTTAAAAGTACCGATAAAAATTTAGAAGTGTTTTTAATATTAATCAGACTCAATTGTTAGAATCGTTAATCAATTAGAAAACTCCTGAAGTAGTTTTTTTGTTCATTTATGATTAGTTTTCACGAGATTCTGAAATGCATTGATGTTAATTCTTATAACATTCACGCGTTTTGCTACGATATTGATTCTTGGTAAGCAAGCTAGATAGTATTTTTAGAAATCACATTTTGAAGGGGGAAAATCTTTTTTGAGTGCACACAGAATTTTTCTTAGGATGTAAGTAATTTAATTTTGATTTGTATGGAATTAAAGAAAAAAATACCTAAAATTCTGACTTGTTTCTCATTCATCGTATTAATAAATACGATCCATACTACATAAATCAAGCAAATAAATAAATGAAGTTAATAATAAACAGAAATGAAGTTTTCATTTCTGCTGTGCTGTCTTAATCACATACATATGTATTTTTTGTTTTCGTTGTTATTGTACACTCCGCGAGGTATAAGCTGAGCTTTGCATTAGTGTGAGTGATCACCAATCAGGCAGGAGCTTGAAATTTTGTCCACTCCGCGAGGCATAAGCTGAGCTTTGCATTTGTGTGAGTGTACATGGATAGTGTAGGTGTGACAACCGGCCTTAGGCGCGGCGCCATTCTGTCTCGCCGCGCTCCTGCCTGATTGGTGTGTACGCGCGGAGTGTACGTGGGTAGAAAACGGCGGTGCTATAATAAAATTTGTATTACATATATACATATATTTAATTGTTAGTAAAGCATTGACCAATACGAGTAACGAATGGATGAAAAAAAAAATGTGCGCTTAAGACCGCATGGCAGAAGTGAAAATTAAAATAAGAAATACTTATATTTAAAGACCACTAATTAATTTTAATAATTAAAAATAACAAAATATTTAGAAATTGAAAATTAGTATATACCTAGTAAGCACAACAACACGAGGATAACATGCGGCTGAATGACTAATGTATTCATGCCCAAAAAGAATTTAAAAAAAAAATACGCGGGTCGGAAATACCGTTTGACTAGCAATTGTTTTTAGTATGTGCTACTGATTTATGTTATAGGTATTTCGCTAAAAATGCGTATAAAATGTATTTTGTGTTTAAAGTGTATGTGTAAGTGCTGTGATGAAAACAGGTATCATTTTGTGTGTTTCCGTAGTGTAAGTGCTATGATAAAAGAGTAATACGAGTATATTACAACAAAAACTTTTTTGCATTGGATGTGAAATGCAAATTTAATATTTCGTGACAAGTTCAATTAATGACAATAATTTGGTAAGTACCTAGAAGTTAATGTCGGTATAAAAAGATATAAATATAATAAATACAGGTACACAGGGACTATGTTATCTTTCTCGCTCTGACGCGCTTGTTCACTGTATTTTATTTCTCGCTCTAGCATCCCGAGTTTACCCGAAAAGCTATTATCATACCCGAGTTGACGGTTCATTTCAATTCACAGCTCACGAAAATTCTGTCCTAGGCGCGCCCAAAGAAGTTTTCTCTTCAAATACTGTCAAATTATAAACATACATTAAGGCTATATATAGCACAGTGGAGAACAATTTTTGTAGGATTCAGCATTCATCAGTCATTCTAAATATGCCTCATTGGACAACGTGACGTATTATTACAACCACAATATCATTCATACCAATGCTAATTTTCCAAATAATATAAATCTAAATACTGTTTATCACGCAATGGCAGAAGTCATTACGGAAGTACGATAATAGTCGTAGTCACAATTCCGTGTCTGACTCACTGCACGAGCGAACAAACTACCAATATTTATGTGTATATATTTATACCTTTATACGTTACATTATTATAATTTTATATAAGTTATTGAAATGAACTCTTCTTTAACCACGTTAGCATTTTTTTAGACAAGAAAACCACACGCGTACAACACAGTTACTGACATTTCTACATACCTACATAAGTTCATAATTATGTTCACAGATAAACTAGGTATTTCTGTTGTCATTTCCGAAATGTCATTCTATATTTTGGGTAGCACTTATCTTTTGTAATTGTTTAATGTTATTTTTTTGAATAAAACTGGAAATGGAAATAACCAAAGAGACCAATAACGATCTAGATTCGTTCGTAATATTGACCACATCAAAAACGCCAACGGGTGGGTCTAAAGTGATTAGAAGTAAGACGTAATAGACCCATTCTACCTGAGATGTGCCCAAACGCATTGTTCGAAGCCGCGGAGATCATTAACATTTAAATCCACGAAAACGGCCGCGTGTATCCGTCCATTGTTTTACTCAGCCGTGGCATGAAAAGGGCTAAATTCGCGGTTGTCACGTTTTTAATTAATATACGAGGGTGAGGCCTGGATCACGCACGACCCCTGGCCTGGTCGTATGTGGAATTCATCAATTAGACACCTAGCGAGGTCCACTTACATTTACATTTCATTATCGCGTAAGTGGAACGTCTTTTTATTTGGTTCTAGGGGTGAGTCTTTCTGAGAATTGTATGGCTAAGGTTAAATGGGCGTAGTACAGTTACTCCACATATCCGTAGATGCTTTTCGAAAGTTCATTTATTTTCTGTTCTGCTGTTGCTTTGAACAAACTACCTGCAGTACTGTCTTCTTTAAATAAATAAAGATTATGTAGGTTAGACTAATCGATGGTGATTGTAGCTTATAGTCAAATGTTTACTAGTGTTTTACTCAATACTTAGAAATGATTACTATATTGTATATAGATTATAAGTCAATCAACTTCCGGAGAATAGTTATGACGTCAGTTATCTCTAAAATATGGTGCAATGAAGTGACGTCAACCGAAAGTTCTAACCGTTGTATCTTTGTCATTCTAGGGTGTTAAAAAAATTTGTACCAAAATTTTTAATAGTCTAACTGACAGACTTAATTTTTTTTGTCGTTACTCCTGTTCTAATATTACGTTAAGCAGCGATACGATCTATTCTGCAACTCTTGATTAAATTTAGGCTCTCATATTAAATTTACCGTAACTATAGTTTTACCTAGATGTGGTATATTGTATTTTTAGGCAAAAAATTTCACAATTTGGGTCTTAGGAAAAGTGTAGTCCAATCGCTTGGTTCGGCTTTTCTGAACGTCATCGGTGCTATAGAAAAAAGGGTGTTAGTCAGTAAAAAACGTAGTTTTATTTTCCAACCAGCCTCTTCAGTAAAGGCCCACGTCTCGTTTATTGAGAGTAATGTATGAGTTTCACCGGTCGCGTAGCGGCAGAGTATTGTTTCGGGAGCCCTCGTTGGGAGCATTTGCTTGTCGCTACCCAAGATTCGTTTTTAAACATAATACAAGTTACCAACGTATAATATTTCCTCACGAATCTATGAATATTCGTCTTCGGTTGACCCTATGATTGAACTAGTAAACAAGTTTTTTTAATGAATCTTTCATTCCGGTGCACCGTTTAATGGATTTTAACTAACTTGTACATAATTTTTTCCGATCCAATGTCTCGATACGACATTCTGATTTTGACGACTAATCCGATTAACATTTATTTTGTGTTACTGTCTTCTTAATCAAACGTGGAGGGCGTATCATGCGCCTATAAAAGTACCTGCGTAATGTATTTAAAAAAATTGCCACCATTTATTTGTCCCATATTTTAAATAAATTTGTGAATTAAATGGATTTGTAATCTGGTATAAATTTATTTAATTTCATATTGTAAATGCTACTAATATTTTTTGAACTCCCGTTTACAATTATGAAAAGTATACGAAAAGTGTAGCTGCCATTTTTGACCATACTTTAGAGTACTTTAGAGAAAATAGTGATTCTACAAACGTCGATCCCCCGAGCGAATCTAAAAAACGAGCTTACTCCAAGTATACGTGTAATCTTTAGCTTAGTAATAATAGGCATGACGATAGATCCTGCAATAATATTAAATTGTTTGATATGATGACATTATTTAAATAGAATAAAAATGTACCAACTTTAATTTTGATATCTTTTGTTAAACTTACTTTATGATCATTCAAAGTTGGATGGGAAAGTTTATTTTAAAAGTACAAAATTATTAGAAAACTAGCAGCCCGCCCCGGCTTCGCACGGGTATTGTGGAAAATAAGTATAAAACAAAATTATTAGACTTATAAATTTTAACACACTCTTGGCAGACTTGCCATGCTTAGGACATACGACCAAAATAAAACAAACAATCCCAATCATCTGTTTATCATTTAAAACGCATATATTTTACCTACTTTATGAAAAAAATGCGGGAGCCAGAATCTCAAGGTCCTGAGAGGAGCGAGCCAAGCGAGGCCTAGCGTAGACGCCGGCGACTTCCGTAGCGGAGCGTTTGTCGAGTATGGAGAAGTGACACGCATGGCCATAGAGCTTCTGGCTCCGGGAGCCCACCCGGAGTCGAATCTCAGTGATAAGCCCTAATACTTCGATCAGGAATGTACGTTCGTGATCGAAGCCCTAATAGGACCAATTCTTCTTTGATCATTATGTTTTGGTATTGCTATGCTTCTCTCAATGTGTGCCTTTAAACATTATGCTAAGTTATGTTTATGCTATACATGGTATGCTATGGTAGCAAAAATTATGCGAAAACAGCTATGCGTTAGTTGTTATGGTATATTATCATTAGCCCTAAAAACGTTATGCCTACATGCACACGTTAGTTGCATGTTTTAGGCGTGTCTAGCGTCGTTTTTATTCCCCTTTTACTTGTACGCATCAAATCAAATCAGTAAATATTTAATGGTTGTAATTTTGTGTTAAAACTCCGCTAATGCCACCTACAACGTAGTTTAGGGTATCTTTTAATAAAAAAATGTGGTTTCTATTAGTTCTAAATACATACTAAATAGTTACGGCTGATCTAGTCGGGAGAACGGCGGCAGCCGATCCGGAGCCCCGGGCTTAAATCCCACGTGCACCACTGTTTTTTCGGAGTCATGTGAGTAATGGTGCTACCTTAGGTGAAGGAAAACATCGTGAGGAAACCGCCATGTACTTAGAATCTTTTGAGGTCATGTGTCATCCACCAATCCGCACTGGGCCAGCGTGGTGGATTATGGACTTAACTCTCTCCTTGCGAGAGAGGGCTCCGAGTCTCAGTAGTGGGAATATTTAGTGGGCTGCTTATTGTATCTATTGACACAGCTCGATGTCTGATCGTCACATCAACGTAGTCCTTAATGATCCGTTTTATTCTACTTTAGTAGGTAGGGTAAAGGGGACCTTTGGGGATGAGCTATATCCCTCATAAGTTTCGGCTGGTCTAGTCGGCAGAACGGCGACTGCCGATCCAGAGCCCCCCAGCTCAAATTACACACGCATCACTGTTTTTTCGAAGTAATGTGCGTAATGCCTCTAATTTAAAACGGTGAAAGAAAACATCGTGAGGAAACAGAAATGGAATAAAATTAATGTACCTAATACTATGTAGGAAAGTGCGAGAAAACTTAAACAATAACAGTAAAGGTAGAATAAACTTATACAAAAGTAGTTCTGAAATGAACATTTTGATAGGAACATAAAAAAGTGTTACGAAAAAATGTTTAATATTTAATATCATTTGCGTCCACTACCTACGTAGCGAGGCGACCACGCGAATTAGTAGACGCGCGCGCGGCTACTCGTACTTACCTATTTGATAGCTGCGAACACCTCTCCCCCGGTGTCCCGTCTATCGGTGTTGCGCCGCGCGGCGCCGCATTTTGATAGGATTGATATTTTTAATTTCGTTAAATATTTTGAATGGAATGTCCGACTTATTTCACCTGTTTTTCAGTTATTGAGTACTTAGCCTTTTAATGGCATACTAAATTAAAAATGAGTCGTCATGCCTATTGCCATAATAATATATTGAAAATAACGTCCACTACGGTAAGTTTTACTGAGTCTAATACATTCTCTAGTAATTTTTCAACCACAGCACGCATGAGACCCTTAAGGGTGGTTGCTAAGCGCAGACGCATTGATGACAGGTCAGTTTATTAGTAGTTACCAACACGCACTGGGCCTTCGTGGTAGATTACGGCCTTAACTCGCTCGTTGCGAGTTAAGGCTCTATTGGCTGCGTATGCAGTTTAATCATGAAATTAAATGTAAGTAATTTATTCATTTTAGTGAATGAATTTTCTCTTGACTTATTTATAAATAAGATTTATTTCGAGACAGACCCTGAAACCACGAAAACAGATTTTTAATTTTGTTAGTTAATTGAATTGTATATGTGATCAGATGTGATGACATCAGGTAGAGTAGTACTTGTAGGCAGGCTAGGCAGACTTATAATAGAGTGGCTATCGATGCATGGCCGATAAACGTTCGTTTCGTAGACCATGCATCCGTATGGCGACGATTTTAGAGTTGGCTAACCATGGGAGTCAGAAATGTTTACATGATTATTAAAATGCGTCTATTTGAGGTAACCTGAATATCTCTGGCTTGTCTTGAAATGCTTGAAATGACCTTATTCTGTAACCATAAAACCCTGTTTACTTTAACCCTTCACTTGGCAACAAGAAGCCTAATTATGACTAAGATAACTGTAAAAGAAATTATGATTTTAGCTACATAAAGTAAACCAGCTTTTTCCCCCCGAAAATATAAAACAGCCTTATAGTCGTAAACAATGTACAGGGTCCCTAGAGAAGTTATTACACCATACGCTTTTTTGTGCAGAAGAGCGGCAAAGGACGGCAAAAGAACGTGTTATGCCGCAAAAGGCGGCAGACTGCGCGTTATACGCGGGAACTGCCACGTGAAGACTGTTTACCCGAGAATACGTCTTGGCTATTTTTCAGACTTTATTTCAGCGAAAAACTTTTTATCTTCTTTAAATGTCAAGTTTGTTTGCGATACGTTGTAAAAGCGGAAACATGTTTTATCTTACACGTGTATGTGACGTTTTTGTTGTGTTCAAGGGTTATCAAGTAGCATAGTGTGTTTAAAATAATAATTTATCTTTATTGAAATAAATCGTAAGTGAACTTATCTATATTAGTTTCTGAACTTTCACAAAATGGGGAGGCTGTCAGCTCGGTTATCTGTTTTTTTGTACGTATGTTACTTTATAGATACACCACTCTTGAATCGATTTTGATATTTTTTTACTTTATTCGGTAATTTGGTTTAAGATTGTCGCATATAATTTTTTTTTAAATCAATGAAGTGTTTTCTGAAATATCAACAAAATGACGTTATCAAAGAAACTGAAATAGATAGAAGGGTATAAAATAATAAGATTCAGCCACGCCGATATCCGTGGATTCAGCACTAAGCCGTCACTTGTAAGCTGTCCAACTGAGTGCAGTTGAAGAGGGGGGTGCAACCCCCATAGTGCTGCATCCACGGATATCGGCGTGGCTGAATCTTATTATTTTATACCCTTCTATCATCCTACATAGGTCTCCTGGTGGTCCATTTGACCCTCGATAATTTTTCCTTGTCGCATGATTTTCGTACGGCATTTAGATAAGAAGAGGTATTGAAACAATAAAAAATATAAATTTAATTTTTTTAATTATTAGTTTGTCGGATAAATTCATGATTTTCCCACGATTTACAGAGTAAATTTGGCCATTTGATTCTGTAAGGCATTTATACCTTTCTATCATCCTACATACATAGATAGGTCTCCTGGTGGTTCATTTGACATTTGACCCATAAAGTTTGTTCACGCCAATGATGGCTGATGACGTCGGAATGAAATTGAATACATAGATTTATGGTATAACAGTCTCAAATAATAAATAATACACAAGCTACTTTTTATCCCGGAAAAATAATAGAAAACTATGTTATGAGTGAAACCACAGGTTGCTATTGATCATATTATAAATAGTACAAAATAAAGTAATTTAACTTGAACGATTTGACTTTGAGTTCAATAACAATAAATAAATATTCGTAAACATTTCACACATAACACCGTGTAGCCCTAAACCTAGCAAAGCTTGTGGGAGCCAGATGCCAGATAGCTGATATAATACTTGAATTCATACCTATTATTTATAGAGACACCCAGATAGAGAACAAATATTTGTATTTATCACTCAAATATTTGCGTTGGGTGGAAATGGAACCCACAAGCAACGGTTTCGCAGACAGACAGACCTACTAAGCCATTCAAGAAACTTTCATGTATCTATTCGATTTGTCGCTACTGTCGATTTTTTGTTGTAACAGCAGCCATCGTATTTCTAGACATATAATTTATTTAATAAAATAGTAAAAACAAAGTGTAAAACAAACCATTCATGAATATGGATAAGTCACTGACTACAGCGCGCGCTTATTTGTCATTATCTCTCTCCATTAGCATAATAGAAGAAAACTTTAATTGAGTTCTACTCAAACTCGATTCGAATTAACAAACCCAGTGTTATGCCAGAACTTAAGTCTCCAGCTCAATTGAGTCAGAATTATTCAAACCAAAGCTTATCTTCTGTCTCGCTCGTAAACGCTGAAACTCGTCGAAGAAGGAAAGGGAGCTCTATGGAAAATGTATTGACAGCAAACATCAGTCTACTGTGTCTAAGTAACGTGTCTCGAACTCTTTTGCAAAATGTATGAAGGTTCGGTCTGACTTGTCGAGTATATTTCCTCGAGTTGAAGATTAAGCTTCCTGGAATTGTAAGTTTTATTTATTTGACTTAGGATACTAAATTGTCTGCACAATTTTATCAACATAAACTTTTAAACTTAAAAAATAACACAATTAAGTAATTGGTATTTATTATATTGGTAAATACCCGCCGCGTTGTATAACCATGATTTGCAGTTGAAGCCATGTCAACAATTGATACCACAAACAATACTATTAGATACTTCTAAGAATGACTATCTCAACTTTTAGATTTGTTGCTGCCGTTGTATGGAAAAAGATAATGTCTTACTGCGCAAGCGCATTTTCTCTAAAACACAAAGAAAACTCTACAAACTAACAAAGTATTTTTTTTAAAGTACATAAGTAATAAAAGTAAAAAAAAACTTCTAAATAACATAAACCGACTTCATTTTAAATAAAATTCAGACACTCCGCCACATTTCATACGAAACCATCACTAAATAGTCTAGACAAATGAAAATAAATTATAGTTTTTTATTCAATATTCAAAAACTGGTCCATCGATTTCGATAAAATGTATATGGGGCCTCTCCTAAACTATTTTCTATCAAACAATAAAGAACCATCAACATTGATCCAAAATTGGCTAAGCAATCGCGTAATATAGAGGTACATACAAAAAGATATATGCTGAATTGGACCACCTCTTTTCTTGAAATAGCTTAAAATGAAAAATAAAATGAATTTAAGGTATTATAAGCGTAATTTGTCCTTGTAACATTGTCAACAGTTGATACGACAAACTGTTAGAGACTACTAAAGTTGACTGTGTCAACTTATATACCTGACACTGTTATTGTACAGAAAAAGTAATGTTATTGTCTTCCTGCGCAAGCGCAGTTCTCACTTTAAAATCCAAATAAAAGTTCTTTAACCTACTAAAATAATCCGTGAACCGTGTAAAATAATAAAACAAATAATTAAATTCTGAAATTAAAATGTTAGTATGCAAAGATAGGTTTAATTTAAACAAAAGATTTGAGAGCGTTGCTGCCTACGAACTCCCGTGCAGTTTGGCAGAGATGTATTTAGGTAAATATTATTGTATATTTTGTGTATTAAATAAATTAAAAAGAAATTTGAAAAACAAAAACCGGCTTCAGTTTAAAAGTTGATCAAATTTCATAAAAAGCTTTCCTAAGTTGTCTAAATAAATTTTAGTCTTTTCTTCATATTTAAAAACCCCATTTGTTATAAAATGTATAGCTATGGATCCATTGTTGAACCAAACAAAAAAAGAACCATCAAAATCGATTGACAATTAGCGGAGCTATCTCGTAAGTTCGTAACAAACATACATCTGAAATGAGAACCTCCTCTTTTTATGAACTCGGTTAAAAAAGAAAGTATAAATCAAAAGCCACTAACTCTATTACACTGATCATTATGCGAAGCGCATTCTCAAACTCATACACTTGAACTCAACCCTATCTCAAGTTCAATTGAGTGCTACGACGTAGACGCGTAGCTTAAAGATTCTTGACTCGTAGCACTCTGCACTGCTCCGTAGCATCAGATGTAGCGATAGGAAATGCATTGTGCTCCTTACAGTGACAGCAAATAGCCCCGGTAAAAGATACTTTGGCTCTGAGTAAACATTACACACGTAGAAGTGGCTATATGACTCTAAATTGAAACTTCGAGTTACGACATCGTAAAAGCGAATGCGACATTTATCCACAAAAGCAGTTCCAATGATTCGAATTGAGCTTTGTACTTCATTGAGCATTCAATTTGGTAATTAACCTCATTTCCGGGTCGGCTTACGAATTCATGCTTCTATCGAATGCCAGTAAAATTAAACTTACTGTCAACATGCCAAATATGAAAAAATGGTGTTGCGGTAATATGGCTTAACGAAGTTATCAAGTGACGCCAAATTTCGACGATTTTTTTCAAAATACATAAATTCGAAACTAAATGAAATTCTGTGCACGTTTTACACATTTCAGTAAAACGTACGTTGGTAATGCTAGTAAGCTGCAACTAAGTTAGACGAACGACATGAAAGAGGAACTGAAATCTCAAAAAAAGTATACTGTATGTTCAAAAAGTATTATTTAAGTAACACATTTCTTCTGTTATTTTTTTCTTAATTTAAAATCATACTTTGTAACAGGTGTAAGTAGTCATGAAGCTTACTATCAGGCAGATGTCTTGCTTGTCTTGTCATTCTGTATATTAAAAAACTCCAACAATTCCCAATAAATACAATCTTTCAAAACTATTTAATTGTGATAAAGTCCTGAAATAAAGAAAACTAATTCGCCAAGTGTGTTCCAATTAAACATGCATCAAAAATAATTTAAATGGATTTACATATCAACTAACAAATAATAACAAAAGCTTTCTGTAACGCACTACCAGTCCATCAACATTTCAATCTACATAACTACGAGTACATAGTAAGCCCATCAAACTAAATCCAATTTATCATACTCATCATCCCGCAGGCAAGCAACTAAGTAACAAAACAGGATCTCCTAATTAATAGCAACAGATCTCGCGCCGCGAAAGCGCACACTGTCAACTAACTGTTATTAAGTTAAAACCATTAGCCGAGCTACGGAACCCTCGGTAATTATGTTAGTAATAAATCTTACACCGACCTAAATTATCTGAGTTACTGCAGGAAAGGCCGACGAGTGCCAGGAACCCGATGATAACAGCAAACGACCGCACACACATGTTTACGCGATTACAAATCTAAAAAGTTTTCAACCAAACGTTCCAAATTTGAAAATAATTCAAACATCAAGTTCGAAAACTGAATTCGCGCGCGTATACAAAGTCCGTTTTGCAAAGAGGTATGTAAACAAACGCACGTGTCGTTGACGTGACACGTGGCCACGTGACAGTCCGTGTCCACAATTTACAGGCGTGTGGCCACACTGAGTACGGACTTGCAACTGAGCCGAGCAGACGATACAAACGCGCCACGACTATTGGTCACGAGCTACGACTCACGGCGGGCCCATCTATTTCGCGTGACGCTACAGAGAAACCCTTCCTTCTTTCCCCTAGAGAGAAATTAGGGTGCTCCCGCCCGGTTATAATTAAAAAACGTGTATCGATTACGGGCGGCCTTAATTTAAGTTTGATGAGGAAACTTTAGTGCGGCTTCGTTACTTTCCTCACTTCAGTTTTATTTGAGGTCCCTTTACAGATGACTGTATAAAGTCGAACGGAACCCCTTCGTAATGTATTCGAAGCGAGATAAGGGCGCGTGACATCGAAAGAGCATTACGTATTAACTCCCACGTGTCGACGTCGCGACGTATTTTTTAAAGCCGGTTTCTTCGGGAAAGCCCATAGCCGATTTTCTCGTAAAAAATGAGAAAAAGAAAACAAATATAGAAATAGAAAAGAGATATTCACTTGCTTGTAACGTGCGCAGCGATGATGAAATGCAAATACTAGGGATAAACCGAATCTCGCTCCCGGAAAATTTTATTTTTATATATAAGAGGCAAATCACGACGAATCATACATGATTTGTAAATATTTGCTCGAAGTGTATTTTATTTTAGTAAGTTTTTGTTATCGCAATAAAAATTTGAACGACAAATTTAAACAATAATTAATATGAAACATATTGTGTTTTTCCTAAAACTACAAATATGTATCGATTCCAGCACGCATAACCTGTGTTGTAAACGACTTGATTTTAAGTTTAACGACATAAATTTCGATTTTCAAGCTTCTTTATTTCCGCAACATCAAAATGTTTCTCCGCAATTTCACTAAAAAACACGAATTAATTGCAAATATTTAGGAAATAAAAATGGTTTTCATACTATACCAAATATATTTTCACAACAAACTCCCAATGCGCTATAGCGCGTCAACGATACTGCAAAAAAATCACCAATAGATTTTTACTACGACTAGTTAATGGCTACGCTCGACGGTTTTATGAAATCTATATGTCTTTCCGGGCGCTGGGCCATATCTACAACGACTACATAGTTTTCTATCAAATACAGCAAGAGCAAGTTTAAAAAAAACAGTTATTTTACCGTTATTTTTATAATGCTGAAAACATGACAATCTAACTGATTATTTACTCGTATTTTATTTTCGGACGTTTCGATTGTGATACTACTTCATTTTATTGTTATCATTAATTATTGTTAGTGTTAGCAGTAAACAGGTTTAATTACGACAACAGTTTTGCACTTAACTGCCATGCCTCAGGTTCAACAACAATGAGATCTACAATAGAACGTGATTAGCTAGAAGAAACTGATTCGTTATTAGTCTCTGTTATTCAGAATGTTATACTTAGCATTTAGATACTCTAACTGGCACTACGCGACGCTCAAAAAATACATTATCGCACAAAAAAGCACATTTCATTTTTGTCTACTTACCCGCTTGACCGCTAATGCAATATAACGTATCGAAGCATCGACTCACCCAGTTTTACACGTCCATGAAGCCCTTCGTATCCAAAAAGCGGAAAAACGCCGCAATGTGACAAAGCCGTTCGCGATACCATCTCAATTCAATAAAAGTTGCGTTAACGCTTCGAAGTTAACATTTTCGTGGAAACATCGACACGAATCCATGGAGTGTACTCGAAAAGATCACTATGTTTTTAAGGAAAAATTGAATAGAGCCCTTTTCGTTCTTTCGTTAAGCGTTCATGGATTTTTATGGCATAAAGTATTATTCCATGAAAGTTTTGGCAAAAAAAACTATGCGATCTAAATTTTTACTTTATGACCCAAATGAGTTTTCAGAGATGAGTAATTGCTTGTAATTGACAGTTTACATTATAAGTGTATTAATCCTGTGTTTGTAGAAAATAAAATAGATAATTTGTTGTATCTGGGAAAACAATAGGTAAATTATTCACGAATGCTATCGCAAAGTCAATAGCTGAAACAATGCAAATACGTGGTAAACAAACTGTTGAATAAATCTATACTAATATTAGAAAGCCAAAGAGTGTATTTGTTGGAACGCGCTAATATTAGGAACTATTGGCCTGATTTCAAAAATTATTTCATCGTTGGATATCTACATGATCCCCGAGTGCTATAGGCTACATTTTATGTGTATCACGGATGACACCGAGTCGGATCACTGTTTTAAGGATATTTAATGAGCTTAAAATATATGGATTTGTTGATTGATTATTTATGGATTTTATGGAAATAGATTTTAAGGAAACTAGCAGGTAAGTAGTTTCACTGTGGTTGACAGTCAACTATAGGTTAAAAAAACAAAATAGTGTACATAAAAATATACCTATAGGTATGCATCCATGTGTATGTCAAATGCTCGTACATAGGCATATGCCTATCATTTGACATACACAAATATAATATAAATATGATATATAAATATAATATAAATTATGCCTATGCATAATTTATATAAATGCATTCAGCACTCCTATATAAACATAATATATAGTTCATTCTCCTTCGTCCGGACTCTTTTCATAGAAACAAAAAAAAGACAGACAAAAAGTATTTGTTTCAAAGACAAAAAATATTTTAAAGGTCAAAAGTTTCTAATAACCACCTCCTATTTGCAAACTTCCACGCCGTATAAACTTAATATCTATGTCTAAAGGAGCACGTGCTATATGAAAATTTACCGATGTATTCGTCTTCCATATACAAGGTAAGCTGAATGCACAACATGAAGCGAAGTCATAAAATTAGTCATAATCATGTTAACCACCGCGAACGTAGATAGAGAATAACAGTAACACGTGAGCAATTACGAAGTTAACAACAAACCCAATTTGCAATCGAGCCGAGTTCCTTTACACATCTACAAATTTAAGAACCACAGCTCAATGGAAGAGCCACTGGCGTATTGTCATTTTACCACAATTTATCAGCAAACAATTTTAGTCTCCTCATTTCACCATTGAAAGAGTTTTATTGGTGGGGCGGGAACTCTGGATACCTCAACTTATATAAATTCAACTTCTGATTGTTTTCTTACATTTGGAATGAGTAACTGTTTGTAACTTTAGTTGTAACTTTCAATTGTATCCTTAACACGAGAACCACATCATTCACGCTATAATAATGTTTAAAAGTATGACAATATACCTACGTACAAATATCTCTTATTCGTCACATGATACAATGTTATTTATATTTCAATCTTATCATATCGAAATATGGTATTTTTGTAATGAACGGTTTTTATGCACTGGTGGCATAGACGAGAAGAAAGATTAGGAATCCATTCATCAGGCAATAAAAAATATTTTTTGTTGCATCTAAATCTATTGGATGCAAAATGCATCTCCAATTTTTTGGTTCCCTTCAATACATATTACGAAACAGCAAACATAAATATTTAAATGTATCATTAATTTTTATTTTATACAGACACAGACACCGCGGTTTCCATTTTAATGCAATAAATTGGTAGACACTACGTGTGACTTAAACGCTGACGTTTATTTAGCTCAACGTATAAACATTGACATTCAGAGTGGTAAGGCCACCAGCATGTTGTTACGATTCCAACTCGTAGGTTCAGCATCTTGATCATTTCTAGACTTTCTTTGATAGATAGATACTTCAGGTGGGTTTGGTGTAGATAATAAATTAGATTTTAGTGTAGATTAGTTTCCAATATACTTGTTAGGGTTCCGTAGCCAAATAGCAAAATACAGGACCATTATAGATTCATCATGTCTGTCTGTCCGTATGTCACAGCCTCTGTTCTCCGAAACTATGAGAACTATACTATTGAAACTAGGTTAGTAATAGATGTGTTCTGTGAACCGTATTGAGATTTTTATACAAAAAATAGAAAAAAAACAATAAATTTAGGGGTGTCCCATACTAAGAAACTCAATTTTTTTTCCATCAAAGCCATAAGTGTGGGCTATCTATAGATAGGTCTTCAAAAATCAAAAATGATATTGAGGATTCTAACAATTTTTTTTTCTAAACTGAATAGTTTGCGCGAGATACTCTTCCAAAGTGGTAAAATGTGTGTCAACTTCTAAAAGAGAATGACAAAACTTAAAGAAAAAATGATGTACATTAAACTTATAACGAAAATATGGTTTGAATGAGATCTAGTAAGTGGTTTTATTTTAATACGTCATAAATTCACTTTTGTTAAAACACTGACTAAAGTAACAACGAACTACAAGAACTCTTGTTATGTTACTTGCTGCTACGGAAGCCTTCATGGGCGAGTCCAACTCGCATCTGACCACTTTTATTTAATGTAAGACTTGGCACTTATTCACAATTAAAGAAACAAACAAACTTCTACGGAAATATCATAACCAAACTCTCAAATTCTTTACCCACTGTTCGTTACTTTCCAAAATAAGCTGAATCCATGAGAAAACCACCATATGTTTTGTAGACCATATGCTTGGCGTATATATCTTCAAAGAACATTCGAATGAAAATCCACGTGGAGCTTTACAAATGTTTGATCTACCCTTCTATGCCCAAACAAACAACCCAGTCATTGCGTTCATCGCACTTTAATTCAATACACACGACACAAATTTTGTTTAACCTATACGTATCTTTATACGGAAATTCAAAGTATAATATCCAAATCGTTCGACGTCTATTGTCCTTGTTGTGCATAACACATACAATGTGACACGGGTTATACTCTTCAAATTTAAGCCACGTAGGTACTAGAGTGTACATGTACGCCCATTATAACATCTTTTTTTTTTAAGCATAAAGTGACAAGACGAGAAGTATATATGCCTGATGGTAAGCAACACGCCTGCCCGTAACAGCACAGTAACACGTAGCTATTGGAACATGAAGAATCCAAATCATTACCTAGCACCGCACTGTGCTCGTCACCTGGATATATAATTTTATCTCTTAGCCCAGTAATTTCTCTGGAAACATTGCCCTTCAAACCAGAACACATTAATCTGCCGTGGGCGTCTCCGTCACCTTGAGGACACAAGATTATCCATTTTTTGCCTCTGATAAACACAAGCAAACTCAAAATTGTATATGCTAGTGTCTCGTTCGCATAGTGAAACTATAGATCTATGACTAGGCTCACAAAATGTTTTAGTGAGTTGAAAATGCGGCTCAACATAAGTTTCCTTCCCCTGGCCCTTCAAACCAATTGGTGTTCCTGGGGTTTTTCAACGGGCACCGTATAGAATGGCTGTTCCCATACAAGGACACTGAACACGCTTGGCTTGCAACGAGAAAGCTAGCGTCGTCGTCATGGAGTCAGCTAGAACAAGCCGACCGGTCTACCTCTATTGATTCTCTTACATGGTGATTTAGCCTTTAATGTTTTGACGACCTCTTTTTTCTAACAATCTCAAATTGTAATAAATAATGGGACAGCCATGTTGCATAACATAAAAGTCCCTTAAAATAAGTATATGAAAAATGGTTCATATAAACTAGGAAATAATATCCAGTTTGTTTTTCATAGACAAATATGGTCGGTGAATAAATTCTAAAAAAATACTATAAAAAGTGTAAATATGTCGCATCAAACTTCATAATTTAAATACTTATTTTAATTTTTTTCATAGACGATTTATTGGCAGTGACATTTGTGAAATCCTATACGAATATACCTAATCCTTATTCAGTCAATGTCAGCTTTTGTCGATTTTAAAGTAATACAATGTTAAAACATCATTCGTTGTTGTAAATCATCGACAACTTTGCTAGCTGCACGTTTATTTAAATCTGAGTTACATCGTACATCACTAAATATCATGTATGGAACTACTAGTTATTCTGCGGCGCACCACACGAACGCACGCGAACCAACGCCCATGGCACAAAAATGCTATTATTTAATATAATTTAACATGACATTAGTCCCCATTAGTTATGGGTTGTAGATATTTGACGTTATGGCTGGTTAGACATGCGATGGGGATGATGGGGAAGAGGACTTTGTTTGTTATAGTTCGTAGTATGGATGTCAATATGAATTGACTGCCTTCGTGGATCATTCATTGGTAGTGAATCCGCTCACTGTACCACTTGTTGTGGGTTCGATAATGTTGGTTGTGGTTCGATAAATATAACATATGATAAGCATTTGTGTGAATACGGATGTTTGCTCTGTATTTCTATCTATCTTATGTAGATACGTATATAAAATTATATTAGTATTGTATTCTATCTGGCATTGCACGTTTTGCTAGAGGCTAGACGGGGATGTGAAAAGAAAAAATGTAGAAGTAAATGTCCATCATGTAGGTACATATAAATATTTACATTTATCTTAATGTAATTACCATCAGGTAACGTTATGGTCAATCACTAATCTACGTGTGTCAAAAAAGGCAAAGTATTAGGAAAAAGTATCAGGAGTAATGATGAAGTATCCACTTTGACAAATTATGTTTCTACAAAGATTTTGTTTGTCACAAAATTTATACTCAATTATATCGCACTAACAACGCCCCGCGGCGTTACCCGCGTAGTTCCCGTTCCATGTATTTTTCTGGGATAAAAAGTAGCATGTACATATTTTATGTTTTTCCAGACTATTACTCGTATTTACCTGTATTCCAAATTTCAGCTCATGCTGTACGACGTGATTGAGCAGCAAACATCCACACATGGACATTTATTATTATTTCAAAATATATAGATGGATAGATACTCTTTATTGTACACACCACACATTACTGAACTCAGTAATCTGTGGTACACACCATTAACAAATATCACGTATACAGGAGAGAAGAACAACCGAAAGTATCGTATTATTAACCGTATTCAGTAACCTTTATTTAACCTTTTATTTTTTTTAAAGCCAAGGCTAAATTCTAAGTGAACGTCTATCTATACATATTATAAAAATGTATTGCTGTTCGTGGAACGGGCTAAATCTCGACAACTGCTAGGCCGATTTGACTGATTGGTAAAATTTATCGTTTTTCTCAGTTTTTGTCGAAACTAGTGGGCCGATTTAAACCAAACAAACGCCAAAAGAACCGCGGTCGCCCAGGCCACGCGTCCGCTGGATATGGTACTTCTCGAGTGTATAATAAATAAATAAATAAATATTGGTGGACAATTCACACACAACACTATCTGACCCCAAACTAAGCAAAAGCTTGTGTGATGGAAGCCAGATAACTGATATAATACTTGTTGTAAGGTTCATGAGCTAATTACTGTATTTTAATATAACTTTATAGTATATTTAATCTGTGTGATGTTCATTTGAGTGCGTCTATGCGTCTTGATATTTAGCAATGGCAACATCGTATCAGACTGTTGTATTATCTATGCAAATGAACATCACCTACTTTTTTAATTGCACACTGAACGTATAACAACTGATTATATAAAATCCCATTAAAGCCATTATAAATCAGAGTAAAGGCTTTTCATTTTCTGAGATAAGGACCTGACCCTTCATCTCAGAAGTGGGATAGAGCTTCCAAGCCCACTATTTGTTGGATTTGTACACTGTAACAAGAGTGCCCGACATTATCATGGACAACGGACAAAGAGTATTTCTGGAGAAAAACATCGACTTCAACGTCATAAACGCGCACGGCATAAAACCAAGAGTACTTCGAATGAAAAGATCAGACATCACCGCTGAAGGCACCCACACCGGAGCAGACATAGTCACGAGCGCAGACTTAGTCCAAGCGGAGGCTCAGCTGAGACCGGAGATACTAATTTACTAATTTTTTATTTATTTATTTTTGAGATGCAGCCAGGACCGGAGATGCTGTCATGATCGGAGATGCCAGCCAGGACCGGAGATGCAGTCATGACCGGAGATGCCAGCCAGGACCGGAGATGCAGCCAGGACCGGAGATGCAGCCAGGACCGGGGATGCAGCCAGGACCGGAGATGCAGCCAGGACTGGCGACGCAGCGAGGACCGGAGACGCAGCCAGGACTGGCGACGCAGCGAGGACCGGAGATGCAGCTAGGACCGGAGATGCAGCCAGGACCGGCGGCGCAGCCAGGACCGGATTAGAAGCCAGAAAAGGAGCTGCCGCGTGATCGAGTTCCAGCTGTGAGCGGAGTGGCGGTGGAGTAAGACGGAGCCTGCGGCGCCGGAGTGAGGAGCGTCAGGACGCAAGGTGCCGTGCAGGTACAGGACATCAGGAAGATACAGGTAATCTTAACAAACAGTACAATACATATTTTTCACTGAGTTAGTTGAAACCTTAGTAGTAGCCTGAAGGAAATAAATTTACGATGTTGTTTCGGATTGCGACATATGGTCAAAAGTCTAGCCATACAAATTTAGTTGAGTAAAGTAGGCGAATGTGGAAACTATATAATTGGAGTGATACTTATATCATACTTACCTACGCACTGTCAAAATTAACAGGGTTTGTTCAGAGCATGTTAACAGGCATTAGCGTTTATTTCTATCCTTTATTTTTATTTTGGAACGTGTTGAAACTTAAGCTGTCTACAATAATGCATTCAAATAATAAAACGACAACTACCTATACTGATTAAGTTTATGAAGGCAAGTCTGGACAAACTAACAAACACTAACAATCCCGCATTTTCCAAACTGATTCATAATGTGGAAAACTTTACCAGTTAATAAGTAAACTACTGTTGTGTCGGGGATATGTTATTATTGCAAGGAGGTTGGACATCACAGCTTTTACAAATATATATATATTCAAATGCAACGTATGCAAACTAGGTCACACGAGTATTCATTGTGCAAGATTACTTATTGATTATAAAAATAACATAACTACCATTTTAAGAAAATTTGTATGTAATTTGTATTACACGACACCTAAAATATTATAAACAAAGTGACATTGCAAATAAGACGATTTATACGGTTCAGTGATTAATAGTTGATTAAGTCAATGAAGCGAAAAGATTACGTTAAATTTGGCCCAGTAATAATAATAAATTACCAGTACAAAAAAATACATGGTAGGTAATTATGCTTCTGGGTAAAGGCAAAGGTAGATACAACAATGCAAAATATACGTAGTTGAGGATATAGAAATCTTTAGTGTTGAAGATATACACTATATTGGTTGGTATAACACAGTTTCAAAGAAAGCCCTGACATTGTTGTAATAAAAAATAAATATATAATTTAAAAATAAATAGGTAAGTATAAATTCACAAAACTTTTTGTGAGACTTGAACTAGTTTTTAAATATGCTATTTTAGTCCTTACGCGACCACTAACTGTAATGCTCTTTGCTTGTAGTAGCAGCTACTCTGATTCTTTCCACTAGAGTCTCTCTGAGAGGAATACAAACATAGGCAATGAATTTTATTTATTGGCAGCTGACTACTTTGCAAATGATTAAAGCGGAATATTATTACAAAATATAGTACAAACGCCCAATTTTGTAACGCACCCAATAGCAATAAGTAAAAGGTTGACTTTGATTTACGTGATTTTCATAAAGATTGTAAAGAATCAGATTTATGAATCAAAGAATGTTAGATCAGAGTTAACAAACAAACACGATCAGACACAATTGAAAGCACTACAAAAACCGTGTGAGGTACGTATGTTGTTTTTAAATGGTTTAAAAGAAATAGATTTTCTGGGATTCTATGTCAGTGGTAACGGAATAGGTAACAGGAAAACGACTGTTATACTTAATTTTCAAAAATGTTCACGATGTTAGGCGATTCATTGGTCTTGCAAGATTTTTTTTAAAGTTTGTTAATATTTTGCTCCTATAGCAAGACTCCTGATATATTGAGTACTACATTTTAATGGCTAACAAAGATAGTCAAATGTTTGATAATTTACAATAACTGCTTACCCAATAATCTGTATTAGTTTTGTTTGAACCTGAGCCAACAAAGGACAAAGAACGCTGATGGTACAAAGCTAGGTATAGCGGGTATTTTGATGCAACATGATGTTGATGGTTTGCTGATTTGAATGATGAACAGTAGTTAATTTTTTTTGTCAAATTAGAGGCTTTAGCTGTAATAGTTTCCTTGAGTTGTTTTTAAGATTATTTACTGGGTTTAAAATTTAAAATCCAGCAACCAACTGTAATGAACTACTGTCCACAATAACGAAATGAGATCTCGTTCCACGAATATAACCATGGTGGGTACAACATTTCGGGAGTACAATTGCACCATTGAATACACGTATGACACACGTTAATGCCTTATATTGAACCTACTTGACAAAATAAGTATTATTGACTTACTGAATATTATGAACGTGAAGGATTGGATCGCGTCTGTACAAGAAATTGATGAAAATGAACATGAATGATGAAATTAACTAATCATGTAGTGATATTAAGAATAATTACCAACTTAAGGCTTTATATGTTTTCCAGTAAATGGAAATGTAAGGCGCCATTTGTAAAAGTGAATCATGAAAACGTCCATCATTCCGGATTTGAAAAAATCTTAAACAGTTTACAATCTACTTATTTTCCTAAAATACACCACGTTAGGAAGAAATATTTAGCTACGTTTACAAAGTACTTACATCAACATTCATTCAGTGCGTGGTACAAAAATCATAAATGTTGTTAAGATTCCTAAATAATAATGCACCTATTTCGGGGTATCATCATGATTGATTACAGATCGCGGCTCATGTTTTCTTAGTACGAGTACAAAGTTAAGGGCTTCTAAACTAACTAACTAAATATTAACTAAATCATAAAACTCTTCTAAAAATAATCTGGATAAATGGATAACGTAAGACAATATCGTTTTAACAATTACCTATAATTTTGTTATTTCATCACTGAGATATAGGTAGGCATATCAACTAATGCTGATCGCATATTATTTATTAAATTAATTAATTAAACACGTAATGAACGTCGTAGCTGGCAGGCAGAATGGCAGGTAGAGTGATTTGATTAGACCATTTCAGAAGCGATGTCAACAAAGTGCCGTATTAAAAAAAAAAAAACTTGGCACTAGGTAAACTCGAGATATTCACATTGAGTCGAATAATATTGGCAGGTAAAGTCTATCCGTATTATTATTGAGATGCAGGTTAGTTAGCCCTACCGATAACGTGATTGGTGACACAGTTACTGGAACATCTGTATTAGTGGTCACGATAATAACAGTGAAGGTGATCTAGTACGAATGGAACGGACCATTGGTGACAAATATCACGCAGACTGAGCTTACAAGTATTTGCCAAATACGATCCTTACAGTATTAATAGGATCAGAGATCACCTTACTGAATCATAGATTTCTTGTTGAAGATAGTTTTCGTAGAAAAGGCAACAAACGGTATGAAGATGTCTTTGCATTGGATAAATCTACCCTTGACTTAATTTTAAACAATGTAATGGTAAAGACAGTGAAAGCGATACAGATGACGAAAGTTCTGACACAATTAAACGTTAGTTAGCTTATTATGACAATAATATGGAAGCTTAGTAACATTACTTAGTTACGATTGAATTGGATTTATTTGTGACAAAACTACAATATTTATTATGTTAATTGATCGAGAACATGAACACGATAATGATGGTTATGCTTAACACACTTTATTTGTACTTTAACCAACGAAGTATTATTAATAGGTCATTGACTTGAACAGATTACATTTAATGCATTTGTAAAATGATCCCACACTAGGCTCTGGGCCCGTGACCTGGGCACCTTATCAGACTATGGTTGGTAACATTATGAAAAGATTCATCATCATCATCCACAATCTTCTTTAACTATCTGATGGATAAAGACCTCCCTTTTATCATACCATATTCCTCGTTTCTCTGTCGAGTCCAGGTTCGAAACGTGATGAAGACGATGACAAAGATAATTGTTTTTACTAATAAAGCTTGTTTGAGGTTCGTGGATTTTGATAGAATCAAGCATAGGCTATGAGCGATCAGTGCAGAAAGCGAAAGGTATTGGGTAACTAATGCCGCACAGATGGTCGCAGATCATAGCAGACTATGCAAGATAATATGAACTAGATAAGAGATGTGAATGATACGGTTAATTATTATTAATCAAGTTTTATTTCAGATTCTTAGATTATAATTTTGATGCGAGCATAGGCTATGAGCGATCAGTGCAGAAATTGAAAGGTATTGGGTAACTAATGCCGCACAGATGGTCGCAGATCATAGCAGACTATGCAAGATAATATGAACTAGATAAGAGATGTGAATGATACGGTTAATTATTATTAATCAAGTTTTATTTCAGATTCTTAGATTATAATTTTGATGCGAGCATAGGCTATGAGCGATCAGTGCAGAAATTGAAAGGTATTGGGTAACTAATGCCGCACAGATGATCGCAGATCATAGCAGACTATGCAAGATAATATGAACTAGATAATAGATGTGAATGATACGGTTAATTCTTATTAATCAAGTTGGTTTCAGATTCTTAGATTATAATTGATGCGAGCATAGGCTTTGAGCGATCAGTGCAGAAATCGAAAGGTATTGGGTAACTAATGCCGCACAGATGATCGCAGATCATAGCAGACTATGCAGGATTGAGATTACGAATATGATTAGATTTTAGATATTTTTAATTAGATTAGAGATATGAATTTGAACAACTAGGCAAGAGATCTGATTAATGTTTGTTGAATACCTTGTTTGCTCTTGCCTTTTTCTGATGATTGTATGCAGTTTAACTATTATTGTATAGTAATTACTTAAGTTCACATAAAACAGTTTTGTATGTAAATTACCTTCTTTTTTTTTGAGTTTTTCATTTGTCATTTATGTTGTTATAACTTTTTAAGTTTTGAATCATTCAAATTGTGAGAGGACTCACCTTAAGAGGATGGCCGAACTGTAAGGTTCATGAGCTAATTACTGTATTTTAATATAACTTTATAGTATATTTAATCTGTGTGATGTTCATTTGAGTGCGTCTATGCGTCTTGATATTTAGCAATGGCAACATCGTATCAGACTGTTGTATTATCTATGCAAATGAACATCACCTACTTTTTTAATTGCACACTGAACGTATAACAACTGATTATATAAAATCCCATTAAAGCCATTATAAATCAGAGTAAAGGCTTTTCATTTTCTGAGATAAGGACCTGACCCTTCATTGTATAGTTTTAAATACATACTTATTATACATAGAAACACCCAGACACAGTGCAAACATATGAATTCATCACACAAATATTTGCACTGGGTGGGGATCGAACCCACGACCCTCGGCTTCGCAGGCAGAGCTACTACCAACTAAGCCACTAGGGCAGTCATGAGTCCCACACTAAAAATTAGTTTGTGTGGGATGTCTCAAATCTCACCTAGCGCGAACGACGCTCGGTGTTCCGGCTTCCAAAATCTTAAAAAAGTACAAAAACACCTTGTTACTATGTTTTCAATTTAATTACCTGTAATTTTTACTGAATTTCCACTAAATTTTAATAAACTATATTTTTTTTTAAAGTACTTGTTTACTTATAGAAAATTGGTGTCGAATGAGGTTATTTACGGCGCAGAGGACCAAGAAGCTGTCAAATTACTATAGATACTCAATCTCAAAGGTAAGGTAAGGTGCTACAGATAAAACAAAAATATAAAAATTTCAAATTCCTGTAAGTACCTATTTTAAGGCTTTTGATCATTGTATATTTGTATATGTATTATTGTATGAAGATTTCAGTGTTTGATTTTGAAACGTTTGTCGTAGCTTAGGGAAGGATCAAAGGGTGAGAAAATATTGAAAAATTGCGAAGAAGATGGTAAAAACAACAAATTAATTTTCTCATGCAAACTGTTCTACATAATTTGCAGTCAAACATTTGACGTTACCGATCAACATTTTCAGCCAATCACTGCTGTATCACCGTCGTTCGGAAATCAAATTGAAATAATACTTTGTTTAAAATTAATAAGTAATTCAACCTCTCTTTATTAAATTTGACATTTGACAATCAAGTAATATCCATGCTCTACGTCGATTGATACAGAGTGCATTCTTCTATCTTTGTGAGTGACGATTACTGTTTACAAAAAATTACCTGAATACATGAGAAAAAATAAAATAGACAAGACTTGGGCAGAAATTGAGAACAAATTTCAAAAACTCTACAATTTATGTTTCATTCAATATATGGATGAATCCATTATTTTCTACTCTTGCATTGACGTCTTCTATTTCTATAAAACAGAAAAACTGCTAGAGCTTCTTCGTCACTGGAGTCACTCAACATAACGTCCGTCTACAAAAAACGAGTTTGCACAAATAATAAATTTAGTAATTTTTCAGTAGCATAATATGCGAGGGTCGGGAAGCGAACATGTATTCCAACTAGTATTATACTCAAGTATCGTACCCTACAAGTATCATGATGGGAGAAGGGCTTTAGACACATGCTGTCACGTCAACGCACGGTACTAAAGCTCTCAAAAAGGTATATTTTTCCCCGTTTTTTGTTACATTCTTCGTTCATGTTCCGCTTCTATTGATAGTAGAGTAATGCCTTGAGCCTTTAGCCTTTCTCAATAAATGAACTATACAATAGAAAAATAATCTTTCGATTCGGACCAGTAGCTCCCGAGATCCTAGCAATCGAACAAACAAACAAACTCTTCAGCTTTATAATCCACTAGATGTCCGTCCCGGCGTTGCCCGTGGTACATTATATAGTACTCATCAGGATCCCGTACATATACAACGGTGAAAGAATGACTGAAATCGGTTCAGCCATTCCTGAGAATATCGCTTTCAAACAAAACACCTCTTCAGCTACCTGCTACGCCATCTGTCGGAAATTGGTTGTACCAACTCAGATTTAGAAAAAAAATTGATTAGCAAAGGTTTTACATTCAAGAGGTATGTAATCTGTTATATTCAATGACGCAATCTTAGACACATGCTGTCATGTGTCATGTCAAAGCACGAAACATACGAAGACTCTTAAAAAGGAATATTTTTTCCCGATTTTGTTACATTCTTGATTTATGCTCCGCTTCTATTAATAGTAGCGTTATTTTCTATAGCCTAAAGCCTTCCTCGATAAATGACTATCCAATAGATAAATAATCTTTCAATCCGGGCCAGTACTTCCCGAGATCCTAGCGTTCAAACAAACAAACAAACTCTTCAGCTTTATAATATTAGTATAGATATAACCACAATAACCATTTTTATTAGTAGGTACTCTTAGTATCAGTATTGCACCCGTGCGAAGCCGGGGCGGGCCGCAAGTTTATTATGGGATTTTTTCGGAAAATCCCAAATGCACAGATTACTCGTTTTGTTTTAGTAATCTGTGCCCAAAACATTGATAATTTAATCTCATCCTGTTATGAAAAAATTGTAATGTTGTTATGGAAGTGGAACATCCACTCATAGTGATAACATGGTAATCGCTTAATGGTAACGTGATAATAAATATGATGCAAATAAGAACAAAGACAACTGAGGCCGCTTTTAAATGGCGCCGCTAATAAATGGCGTTTTAAACAAAAATTGTTCAACTTGCGTTGGGTTGTTTTGGTATTATTTTCATATGACTTTTTGTCTTACTGTTAACACTTTTTTTATTGTGTACATTTTAGTTGTATCCAGCTGAAATTTACGTAATTTAATTCGAGCAATACATTTTTTTTTGCTACAATTACCTATCTGCGCGTGTGCGGCGATATGTTATACTGCCGATTATTATTTTATTTCATGAAAGGATTAGATATAGATAATTATATCCCCTTTACCCAAAAATATCAATAAGTCAGTTTGTATATTATAATCAGAAATCACATACACATTTTGAAACGCGGTTTTACGTGATACTCCCCTCCCATCTAATAGCTGTGTCCTTCCAAAACAAAAACTTTGACCAATCTTACAAAAGCTTGTGAGACCCATTTACAAACAAGCTAGCATGTAAAACAATATATTGTCTGAAAGCACCTATTCAACTACATCGTTCAGAATTATTTCTTACTTATCTGCTAACAATTACACTGACCGTATCATTACAAGTTATCTTTATTTCTAATATAAATGTAATGAATGACTTGGCAATCATACCGCAACATAACAACATCTACCTAATACCTATTAACGGCTTACCTACTTAATTTTTCTCACAGCGTAAACAGACCACTTTATTTTCACTACTAGACTTTGGAATCTTTTCTCATAAGGAGACAGGCAAGGTCACGATTTACCCTCTGTCATTGAAAGAAGTCTCTTGAATACGCCGGTGTTTCTTCACGAAGTTTTCCTTAGGAGTTAAAATCTGTGCTAATGACAAATTTGTATATCTGCATTTGGCAAAATACTCAAAGGAACAGGTTGAATTTGAATCCACGACCTCACAACAGTTAAATCTGACGTTCTATCCACTACACCACCACTGTTTTTGCTTTATTTCTGTTTTTTGTTAAAATGAGGTAAAATTAAGCTATTGTCCGAATTTTAAAATACTTATACTTAAAGGATCTACATTGACTTCTATAATACTGCGTAACTTAAAGTCTTAAATTAGTAGTCATAAACAGCCAAGGACGGTGTCATAATTAACTTCACTAACAAAATATCAAGATACTGAAGTCACTTATATTTAAAAAGTTCAGTCTTCTCCAACAAAGTCTTCATAATTTTATTTTACTACTACTTATTTGAGAATGATAGTCAATATACGTTAGAAACTGTCGATTTTCCATATAAACTACGACGGAACAATGTGTGGTGGCTAGGACATATTGAGCTAGCAGCGCCCCACGGTTTTACCCGCGTACCCGTCCCAAGTCTCTGTTCCCACCACTTTCCCTTGATAAAAAGTTGCATAGTCTATGTCATTACTATAATATGACTGTGTTTCAAGTTTCAATCCGATTTGCTCTGACATTCTTACGTGATTGAGCAACAAACATCCTAACGTTCGCATTTATATAATATTAGTAGTATAACGGGGGGCAAACCCTTGAACAGCATTGTAAGGTTGGATGCCTCTCTGTATTTTATCGGATATATTATGTTTACTGTGCGCATAAACTTCATAACTTGATTCCGCCTTCTCTCTGCTACTATCAGACAAAAATGCTTTAAATTCAATTTAATTATGCGCATTGGTATGTTATAGAACACTTAACCTGGTCTGGGTTTACCCGTGGAAACAATTTTGGTGAGTTAAAATAAATAGTACATAGGTACATAAAAATATCTTCGAGGTAACTATGTTCAATCCTAGGCATCCTATTCCATAATATCAGGCAATTTGTGTTGGTGAAACGCTAGACGTTCAACGCTTAAGAAAATTCTATAAATTTCGAATCACTTTCTATACAAACGAAAAATTAATTAATAATAAATTAATGTGAAGTTAAGATTTTGTTCAAAAGTGCCAATAGTGAACCGTTTATTTGGACAACCTTCTTCGACTAAACTCGGGTGACTTTGCTCAAACTTTAATGAATTTTAATTGCTGTCCCGATTAAAAACCTACCGATATTTTAATCTTTAAAATATTGTTTTGCAATTTTCAATAAACTTTTTTCTTTTACATTTTTTATTTTTATTTTAGATCTGGTCAAGAAAGCAAGCCCCAGTATCATTCGGAAGAGCAATTTTTGTCCTCATCCCTAAAAAGCAGGAAGTAACTCATCCCAAAGACACCAGAGCGAAAGTCCTAACCAATACAATTTCTAAAATCTTTTTCAGTATATTGCAAACAAAAATGACCACATTTATGACTAGCAATAGGTGTTTCAGGCCCAATCACCAGAAAGGGTTCTTACTTGGTATTTCTGGATGCCTGGAACACAATACATTACTAGCAGAAAATTTGAAAGATGCCAGAACACATGAGAGGCAAATAACAGTCTGCTGGATAGACCTAGAGAACGCGTTTGGTTCTGTCCAGCATGAACTTATGATATTTGCTCTAAAATGGTATAACTTTCCTGCTGAAATTATTGACATAATTAATTCTTATTATTGCCACTTAAAATTCGTCATAGCAGTAAACAAGGAATACACAAAACCACTTGAACACAATGTAGGACTATTCCAAGGGTGCTGCTTATCACAAATAGCGTTTAACATAGTTATAAATATTTTAGTAGACAAATTAATATCCCGTGAAAAGAAATGGGGTTACCGGTTTAAAATCAACAATAAGTACACTGAGTCAATCTTGGCCTTTGCGGACGACCTTGCAATACTTACACGCAATCCCAAACAGTGTCAGGAATTGTTGAACGAAGTTGATGAGTGCTGTACATGGACGGAGGGAATGAGGACAAAACCAACCAAATGTCATTGTCTTTGTCTGGGTAGACGAAATACCAAATATACTTCTTACGATCCGGGACTCTCCATAAGTGGCCAAGGAATTGCCACAATTGCAAAGGCAGTGCCTTTCAAATTTCTTGGTAGAAAGATAGATCACAAAGGACGTACACCATCATTAGAGGTGGTTGTTGAAATTTTCATTAACAACCTCAATAAGGTAGACCAGCAGCCTATCAGCAATATCAAAAAAGCATGGATATATGACAACTACCTCACATCACGTCTCACTTGGCCTTTCCTAGTATATGACATCGGTAAAACTCTCCTGGCAAAGCTAGATGCCAATGTCATAAAGATATTGAAGTCATGGTTCGGATTGGCACATCCGGCTGATCCCTCTACTCTTTTTAGGGATCACAATAGTTTTGGGCTGAAACTAAAGAAACCATCTGAACCTTACAAACACCTAAGACTTACAAAACGCATGTTTTGGGAAAGTCGCAAGACGAATTAATTACATCTCTCCCAAAAGACAAAACTGCTTCAGACCTGGAATCTAGACTTCAATTCCATAAACAATTTATGGCAGGTGCACAAGTAAATACTCCGTTGGGGTCCGAGTCACCTTCGTCCGTGGGGAAGCACCTGTATATTGAAACCCTACACGTGGTCCCCGGGTGGTGCTAATCAGGTGATAAATTACCGGTGGTAGGCTTCGGCCGTGGTTGGTGACCACCCACTAGACTAAGTCACGGCGCCAAGCGGCCTAGCCGTGTTCCGACGTGTTGTCTAGTGACACCGTTAGGGGAAAACGGGTCAGAACAGTTGCTGCATAACTACAAAACCGGTCCGTCACACGCCAATACTATACATCGGGAAGCTAGTCATGGAGGGTAGCGGGATCCGAGGCACGGTTGCCGCGACCGACCGCAGATAGTTGGGGGCCCAAGTAGTGAGCTAGCCACTCATGAAAGGCTGCCCCGCCATCTAGCGAAAAATCCCGGGATGCGCTATCCTGCCGGTTGGCGACCGGATGACAAGGCCAGATAGACATCCCCGGGGGGGCTCGGGCGTCCCCGCAGTCTCCAGACTAGCTCCCCACTGATGTGTTTGTGTTGTGTGTTGTGACCAATGGTCAGTAGTGTGCGGCCTCGTTCCACTGCCGTTTTCCCACCGATCCCCCTCTCAAAACAAAAATGAAAAAAGTTGTAAACAGAAACAAGTGTAAAGAGCGGCCGCACTCCTTGTCGGTTAAAGTGCACCTCACAAATATTCGAGGTCTGCACTCTAATCTCTCAGCAGTCCATCACCACCTCGAGACTGAGCAGCCGACACTCTTTTTCTGACGGAGACGCAGATAGGTTGTCCGTCGGACGTGGCGTACCTTTCGTATCCAGGTTATACCCTGGAGCACAAATTCCGGCCTCGTGCTGGAGTGTGCCTGTACGCCCGTGACGACATCTGCTGTCGGCGTCTCCGTAACCTTGAAGACACTAGGTTTTCTGTTCTTTGGTACTGATAGACACAGGCATAGACAAAATTGTCTATGCCTGTGTGTATCGGTCGCACAGCGGGACCTGGAGACGACTAGGCTCACAGAATATTTAAGTGAGGCGGCGGACGCGGCTCAACAGAAGTACCCTTCGGCCCAATTAGTGTTACTGGGGATTTTAACGGCCATCATAAGGAATGGCTGTTCCCATACCGGGACACTGACCACGCTGGGCAGGAAACGAGAAAGTTAGCTTTGACGTTAGACCTAACCCAGCTGGTCCAAGAGGCCACAAGAGTACCCGACGTTGAGTCGCATACACCTTATTGTTTAGACCTTCTGCTGACAACAGATCCAGACCGTTATTCCGTGGTGGTATCTTCGCCATTAGGCAGCTCCGACCACTGTCTGGTGAAATCTGTATCCGTCTACCATCCGCCTGATCCCAGCCCTAGAGGCAACCGGCGGTTGTGGCGATACAAGTCAGCAGATTGGGATGAGATGCGCTCTTTCTTTGCATCTTACCCATGGCAGTCATTGTGCTTCACTTCTGGTGATCCCTCAGTCTGCGCGGATGCTGTGACTAATGTAATACGGACGGCTATGGAATATTTCATTCCGTACTCCGACGTCCCATTATCCAGCAAAGCTCGCCCTTGGTTTGGTTCTCAATGTAAAGGTGCTGAAGCACTTAAACATGAGACCTACCTAGCCTGGGTTGATGCTCGACAGCGTAAGGCAAGGGATGTACACCAGAAGAAGAAAGCGTTCAACAAGGCTGCTAAGGCATGCAAAAAGGTTCTTCAGAGGGCTCGTTTTGACCACATTAGTCGAATAGGGAACAAACTTGCTTCGTACCCTGCGGGCAGCAAAGCGTTTTGGACCCTAGCTAAATCGGTCGAATCGAACTTCTGCCGCCCTCACTACCTCAATGCTGAAACCTGATGGGACACTGGCTCACACTGCAATGGAGAAGGCAAACTTGTTTGCATCTCAGTTTGCGGAATCTTCGCGTCTTGATGCTGGTAGCGCGACACCTCCTACTCCATCCGGCTGTCCGACTTTTATGTCAGAGATACACATTCGCCAAATGGAGGTTCGCAAGGCTCTACGCAATCTGGATGTGAATAAAGCCAGTGGCCCAGATGGTATTCCTGCCCTAGTGTTGAAGGCTTGTGCGCCTGAGTTGTCCCCGATACTGACGCGCCTATTCAGACTTTCTCTCCAAACGGGGCTGGTACCGAAGTCTTGGAAGCTTGCCAATGTGCAACCAGTGCCCAAAAGGGTAGTCGTGCTGACCCTGCCAACTACAGGCCAATCTCGGTCACGTCCATACTCTGCAAGACTATGGAACGTGTCTTAAACCACAGGCTCCTGACGTACCTAGAATCAAACGACCTCCTCAGTGACCGGCAATACGGATTTCGCCGAAACCGGTCCACCGGGGATATTCTAGCGTACGTCACTCACATCTGGAGTGAAGCTATTGAGAAACACGGGAAGCACTTGCAGTCTCCCTGGATATCTCGAAGGCTTTCGACAGGGTTTGGCATGATGGCCTTATAAGCAAGCTTTCAAGTTATGGTTTGTCTCCTGGGTTTATTGCGTGGATATCGGACTTCTTGAGGATCGATCCATACGAGTCATCATTGATGGCTGCTCGTCGGATCAAATGGCTATCAATGCTGGAGTCCCTCAAGGGTCGGTACTCTCTGCGACACTTTTCCTGCTACATATTAATGATCTGTTGAAGCCCGGTATCTTTGGGTACGCAGATGATAGCACCGTTATAGAGAGCTACATATCTAGCGCGAGAGCCAGTGGGCAGCAAACCCAGGTACTGAGAGAGAGTTTGATTGAACGTTTGAGCTTGACCCTTGAGGCGGTGTCTGAATGGGGTGATGCCAATCTGGTCAAGTTCAACGAGAGTAAGACGCAGGCGTGTCTGTTCTCCGCAAAAAGGAGTCCATTCCAACTGACTCCTACTTTTCGTGGTGTATCCGTGCCAGTTTCTGACCGTCTTGAGCTTTTGGGCGTTACTTTGACATCCACGCTCAACTTTGGCTCGTATATCGAGTCCAGGGCTAAATTAGCTGCCAAAAAACTAGGTGTCCTCTCAAAGGTGCGAAGGTACTTCAACTCTGAACAGTTGCTCACATTGTATCAAGCACAGATTCGCTCCTGTATGGAGTACTGTTCGCACCTTTGGGATGGATCGGCTAAGTATCAGCTGGAGGCCCTGGAATCGATCGAGAGACGTGCCAAAAGGCTCATAGGCAATGACTCTCTTCTGCGAAAAAGACTACAAAGTCTTGATCATCGCCGAAAAATTGCCAGCCTATCGGTTTTTTATCGGATACACTTTGGAGAGTGTGCGACTGATTTGCATGATCTGATACCACCTTGCCCTTTTTTCTATCGGAATGCTCGTAGCTCGAAAAAGCGACATCGTTTCATGGTTGAAGTTCCAAAGACACGAACGAAGAGATTTGACTCTACTTTTGTGATAAGAACGTCTAGGCTGTGGAATACGTTGCCTGAGTGGGTTTTCCCCGATGGTTACAATCTTTGTGTCTTCAAATCGAGAGTGAATCGGTTTCTTCTAGGTAAACACGCTCCATCGTAGACCGCATCGTCGCTTAACATCAGGCGAGATGGCGGTCAAGTGTAAACCTATAAAAGTTAAAAAAAAAAAAAAAAAAAAACTGCTGAGTTGGGTGCGAGAAAGAAAAGGGAAGAACGAGACATGGTAAAAACCACGGATGTCGGGTAAAAACCTTTCTACAACAAGACGAAAATGACGGTTACAAAGTGCACGCTATGAATTAAGAAATACAAAGTGAGTGGTTAACCATAGGTGAGTTCTGTATCCCATTAGCTCTAAAGTGGCGCACCTTGATCTATGACTGGTCTCCTGCCTTATTAAAATTTATGACCCTCCCTGAACAGAGTAACTTGGTAAGGTGGGGAAAAGCCTCTGAAAAATGTTGCTATACATGTGGAGCAACATACAAAGCTGCACTAGTAAGCTCATATCAGATTTGGCTGGGCAGGGAGAGAAAAACGAGTAGTGAAGATGAGTGTTGATGTACGTCAGAAAGGGGCCCCTTAATCCTACGCCCGAGTCACAAGTCTCGGGAACTACTCGGGTTTTCTCTCTCTGCCACACGACGGACCCGGCGCCCGCACGGTGAATCCATGCTAAGAAAATCGTCTCAAATTAAAAATGTAACAGTTATCTTTACTGAGCAGATTACATACCAAACTACGTAACAATAATATGTACAGGTTTTATTATAAAGTCACCTAGGTAGTAAAAATTTTAGTAAAATCTGGAACTGGTTTAAAACCAGCAACAGTGCGATCCCGTTTTATCCACTTCACCTACTAAGGTTTAACTGAAATGGAATATACTCGTATTTATAAGTTCAAGGGTTGCCTGAACTTTGACTTGTTTAGGATTCGTGAATTTTTCAGAATATAATGAACAAGCCTCGCCTCGTGGTTTTGCGCGCAGAGCCCGTTTTCGTTACTTTCCCGTGATAAAAAGCTTATGTTTAATCTATTTGATCTGTGTTCCACATTTCGTCTTGATCCGTTCGAACTTTTCGGAGTGATTCAAGAAATTCGACGTGGACATCAAAACATTCGCATTTATAATATTACAAGGATTTTGTGTTTTTTCTTTCAGATGTTTAATGCATTTCTATACCTACTAATATTATAAAGCTGAAGAGTTTGTTTATTTGTTTATACGCTAGGATCTCGGGAAGTACTGGTCCAAATTGAAAGATTCTTTTTCTATTAGATAGTCCGTTTATCGAGGAAGGCTATAGGCTATAGAACATAACGCTACTATCAATAGAAGCGGAGCATGAATCAAGAATGTAACAAAAACGGGAAAAAATATTCCTTTTTGAGAGTTTTCGTAGCGTGCTTTGACATGACAGCATGTGTCTTAGATTGCGTCAATTTCAACTTTTGCTTTTGGCTTCCATTCGGTAATGTCACCGTAATTTCACCAATGTCCAAGATTGCGTCTTTGAACATAAACCTTTGCTAATCAATTTGTTTCTAAATCTGAGTTGGTACGACCAATTTCCGACAGGTGGCGTAGCAGGTAGCTGAAGAGGTTTTTTATTTGAAAGCGATATTATCAGGAATGACTGAACCGATTTCAGTCATTCTATCACCGTTGGATATGTACGGGATCTCGATGAGTGCTATATAATGTACCGGCGAAGCCGGGCGGACATCTAGTAATCAATAAAACTGTATTATTAAAAGAATATTATTTTTATATCAGCCTGCTTTGTCTACTCATGCGTAAGGATTTTTTCCCTCCTTCCAGTTGTCTCTAATGGCAGTTATTGTGGGCTATTCCTGGTAGTGGGCTCGATTATTTATCCATGTTATTATGTTTTTATTGATTATATTTCTTTAGAACTTTATTATGGTGTAGTTCACTTTGTAATTTTATTTTTAGTTAGCATATAAAAGCTATGATGAAACAAACAAGAAATAACAGAATAATACCTTATTAGGTATGACAACAATTACAACATAGATACATAACAATACTATTGAAGTATAACCCTTGAAAATTTTCTGTTTCAGTTTCCGTTAATTATCCGGGTAAAAAGTAGCATATGTGTTCTTCCAAACTAACTGTCTTCCAAATTTTAGCATAATCCTTTCATACGTTGCGCCGTGATTGAGCAACAAACATCCAAACATTGACATTTATAATATTAGGTACAACAGATTTAAAAATAGTGTAATTTAGTTAGCGTTAGTTTTCTTAATAAAACAAATAGTGTGTTTAAATAGCCTGAGATGTTATTTATTCCAACTAGCACTTACGTTACAACCAAACTAACGCTTAATTCAAATTTTTTCTAATGTTTCCTATAATGGTTCCTATGACGATATTTCCACGTTACCTCTAGCATAGCGTTCAATTATGAATTTGAAGGTTTAAATTATGTAATATCGTCATATACATCATGCAAATGAACGGGTAACCCTGCAATTAAATATTGGTGGACAATAAATATCAAGTAAAAAAATAGAGGAGGACAATTCACACACAACACTATCTGACCCCAAACTAAGCAAAGCTTGTAATATGGGAGCCAGACAGCTGATTAATACTTATATAGTTTTAAAATACATACTTATTGTACATAAAACACCCAGACACTACAAATATTGGAATTTGAATTATTTACACTGAGTGGGAATCGAACCCACGACCGACGGCGTCGCAGGAAGAGCTACTACCCACTAATCCATGAGGCTAGTCATTCTATGTTGGTTTTCGGCTCGTATCTGGTTCACATAAGCAAAGCACATAACATAAGCTAATTTCTGTCTTACGGTCTTTAACGAAATAAAAATATTTATTTTTTACACTATAAAAAAAGTTAACAAAATTTCGATATGAACCCATTGTCTCCGAACTAGTCGTAACTGTATTTCGGAAGACAATGGCTCCTCCCATGGTCAATCAGTAAATATATGTATGTGTGAGTGTGTAAGTATATTACTCGTAGTATACCTTTCAGTCTGATTAAGTTTTTTTTAAATCACGTGGGACTTATACGAATGTGGCAACCCTGCTAAGTATTTCTAAAGTACGAGATACATTTCTTTGAATTGGAACGGGAAAAGTTGGCGAATAAACTTTTCATCGAGTTTTATAAATTGTACTTGTAGCTCAATTTGAAGAAATATAACTAGAAAGGCTACTCTACTACTGTCTGTTTTACTTTAATGATAATAATCTGCATATAATCCTTAGGCATTGGAGTTATCGTATAAGTGGAGCTGTATTTATCTGTCAAAGTAACTCTGCCTGCGAAGCCGAGGGTCGTGGGTTCGATTCCCACCCAGTGCAAATGTTTGTGTGATGAATTCAAATATTTGGACTGTGTCTGGGTGTTTCTATGTATAATAAGTATGTATTTAAAACTATATATGTATTATATCAGCTATCTGGCCGCCATAGTACAAGCTTTGCTTAGTTTGGGGTCAGATAGGGTTGTGTGTGAATTGTCCACCAATATTTATATTTATTTATTTATTTAAATTATTATTAGAGGAACGTTGCTTCTGTTTTACATGAGGTAGTAGCCTCAGTGCTAGATATATTACCTACTTACTAGGTACGTGGTATCTATCTACTAGTTTTTTGACTTAAGGCCGTACCCCGAGCAAATGACCTTGATTATTTCTTACCTCATCACACACCGCAAATTTAAGAATAAACTTATTATAGAATCAGATTTTGAATGAATGAATGAATGAAAATTCTTTATTGTTCACACCATAAAAGATACAGACAATTTTGGAAAAGAGTAAAAACTAGTGAGACAACTTATCGCAAAAGCGATTTCTTCCAGGCAACCTTGGGATGGACAGAAATATTTGAAACATAAAACGTAGTGCGCAACAATTACTATTTACATAATTAGACTATGATATAGACGTCCATTCTAATAGTGTTACATACGAATACATAAAACTACGGATAAAACGAAATACACTAATAAATAAAACTAATCATATACTTACATGCATAAATTTACTGACAAGGTAATTAGATATCCTTAGTTACCGATATGACAAACTGACGAAAAATCTGATTTTGTTCTTTTGAAAAAAAAACTACCAAAATGTTTGTAATGGAATTGTCTATCCGTGGGTGTGAGTACAAAATCGAAATAATGGCGGTTTATCGAGTAGATGCATGATAATTACGATTATTTCAATTTTTTTTTGGTTTCGTTGCGAGGAGATTATATAAACAATAAATTCATTTTGAAGCCAAAAAAACTGTAAAAAATTGTTGTATTTTTACCAGTTGATATTTGTTTTGGCTAATGAGTGGATAGCTCTGAAAACTGCACAAAAAACTCGTTTTGCTGGGGGACGCACCTTAACTGACATCGTGACACCGATTTCAAATAGATGAGCGAGTAGCGCTTATTATAATTGTAAGTTTATTTTTCGCTTTTACGTGGCGCTATTTTTAGTTTTGAAGTCAGTTGAATTTTTTGATAAAAATAGATTATTGTACGCATTTTAGTGAAAAAACAAGTTTTCATGCCTGCATTTACACAATTTAATGTTGATAGAATTGAGTTTCATAACTTTTGTGAAATCTAGAACTACGTCATCCAGGTAACTTTAGGAAAACTTTAGTTTATTGTTAATATTTCATAAACCATTTGGAAAGCATACCTTTTCAAACAAAAAAAAAGATATACTAAAATCAGTTTGGGCGTTCTCGAGAAATCAGGTAACATACATAAAAAATGGTGGTTGAATTAATATCCTTAATCCAAATCTTCTTTTTGAAAGTCGGTAAAAAAGCAATTATTGCAAAAACTTACTCCTACTAGAAATACGTTGTAACTGTGAACAGTTATTATAAACTAATAAATATATTTAGTCTTACATTATGTTATACTTTTAAACTGATACATCAAATTGTAGAAAACATTTCAAAACATTGCGTGATGTCGGACATTCCCGAAACCCCAAGGATTCCGTTCCATTGAATGCAGAAAGGGAATATTTTAGTGGCTATTATTTCGGTGTATCTTCAAGTTGTTGTTATTGCAATATGTATACTCGAAGAGAGAACACGCTATATTTTGGTATCAGACGTAAAGCTAAGAGAAACATATTTATGAGGAGCCATGTACATTTTATTTTTAAAAAGTATCATTCCTTTGAACAATTAAATTACAATACTAATGTGACTTATGCCAATGTAGGTCTAAAAATAATAAAAATGCTAGAGCCTACTAAAAGAGTCTACGCTAGAGAGTACGCTGCCGAGATCATGCTGAGTGGCTAAACTTTTATTTTCAGCTTAAACGATTTTGATCAGATATCGCCAGGAATAGGAAAGGAAATATAAAAGAAAAGAAGCTTAGCTCACTGAGTGCTGGTTGATAAGTCGATTATTCTATGGCATAAACAAAGAATGTATGATACTGAAGCTTCAGTTTAGTCACTTAGCTAAACTAGTGTTCTAATTGAGTTCATTGTATCATTCTATTTTCAATATTTCTAATCCGATCAATATTAAATTATTTTACTTGTGCGAAAATTTTGAAAAAATAAGTAAGAACATTCTGATTAAAAAGGTGCCGTTTGAAAACATCACCAACTGACACCTCCTCCTATCAGTTTTTCTTTTTAGAAAACCACAAAAAATTCAGCAAGGGAATGTAATTCCCTTTATTATTGAAGCATACATTGGGCCGGCCATTTTTCGTCCTCATTTCATGAATGGGGAAGGCCGCTGGGTCCTAAACAAACACATTGCGTCCCAATATATGTACGTAAATAGTATTGATTAAATGATTCAGCCGTTGATTCAATAGAATTTGGATCTTGTTTTTTTTTCAGTGGCTAATTGATATTGGGAAGTTATGTTTTGTTAAAACGCATGACCGTATTAATTGTTTTTGGACGAGTTTTTGTTATTCAAATCTTGCGATTAACCACCATCGATATAATTATGAAACGAATATGAGGTATGCTTATAATCTAACGACAACATAACGTGGCGAAAATTTGTTTGTAAAATTTGAAAATTGAATTGTCAGCGATCGTACACAATTGTCAGCGAACGTACACAACTCCTTGTTGCGACTGAGACTAAATCAGGAGACGTCACCTGATTTTGCATCGCCATAGTAGAAGCGCGTTTGCCGCTTCTGCCGGTTTTAAGAGCTTGATGTTAACCAATGTTAAAGGTTCACTTAAAAATTAGAAGGGATAATAATGATAGAAGATGATATTTTCGTAGATGCGATGTTTGTAAATGAACATACGACTTTTTTATATTCGGTGTTATTGATCATTAAAATCATGAAATAGTGAACTCCTGTTGGAAAATCTTCATAAATGATATTAATTTAGATTAAAATTAGTTCAACTTAATTATGAATAATTTAGTTATCATCGCAAAAACAACATTAAGGTAGCCTTTTGTATAACTTCTGAAAAAAGTGCATTTTAAACTATAACACACCAATGTTTATGGAGCACATGCCCGTGAACAAAATTTATGGGTCATATGATACAGCTGGAGACCTATCTAGGATGATAGAAGGGTATGGAATAATAATATTCGGCACTATACCGGCATTTGAAACTGTCCGACTGAGTGAAAATTGAAGAGGGGGGTTCCAACCCTCGCTCTTTTCTTTTTGTCGCATGATTTATGCTAAATAATGGAATAGAACAGGTATTGAAACTATAAAAATTGAAATTTTTAAATGTTTAATTAATTATTAGTTTTGTCGAAAAAATACATAATTTTCCGACGACGTTCAGGGTAAATTTGGTCATTTGATTATTTATGTACGGCATTGGTTCCATACAGTTTCAATACCTGTTCTAATCCATTATTCCGCAATGCCGTACAAAAATCATGCGACTAGAAGGAAAGAGCGAGGGTCGCAACCCACCCTCTTCAATTTGCGTTCAGTTGGACAGCTTTCAAATGCCGGCACAGTGCTGCATCCTATTATTTTATACCCTTCTATCATCCTACATAGGTCTCCTGCTGTATCATATGACCCATAAATTTTGTTCACGGGCCTGTAGTCTATTACTCATTACTGCTACGCGGTAGTAAAAAACAATTGCAACACTTTGTCAAACGGCGAAGATTATAGTTTACAAAAGCTAAACAAACTTGACAAAAATAAATACAGTATTTTTTTTAATCCACTCACTAATTCACACGTTACCCTGGTAGACTGTTATAAAAGAAGTGAACGTTATCTACGACAGCAACTACCCAACGGCACCATATTTTATCATGAAAATACGTACAATTATTAAAATTGTGTCGATTGATCCTGATTAATAGAGGACCTTTAATATGCTCCTACGACCACAAATCGCAATTGGTAGAATTTATTCATGACGATGCTGACTACGTCAGCTAAGATTATGATATCTAGTATAATGCTAGTAAGAATTATCTAGCATATTTGGCAGCTCAACTCTTAAGACCTTGTGCTATTAATCATACCAAATGTCTGCCAATTCTTAAATTGGGATCATAAAAGATTTATGTACCATCTAATGTTCTGTTTGTTCCCTATAAAATCACTGTCACATCTATTGGAACTAAACAAGTACTCGGTACCTATTTCCATCGTAAAAATGTCTGACTATCTGAATAATTGGCTGGCCTCGTGGGTTAGTGGGTACTCTGCCTGCGAAGCCGAGGGTAGTCGATGTCGTCGGGTTCGATTCCCACCCAGTGTAAATATTTGTGTGATGAATTCAAATATTTTACTGTTTCTGGGTGTTTCCATGTATAATTAGTATGTACCTATTTAAAACTATATAAGTATTATATCAGATATCTGGGCGCCATAGCGCAAGCTTTGCTTAGTGTGTGCGGATTGTCCACCGATGTATTTATTTATTTATCCTAGCCACTCAATTGAACACAATAAAATGTATTAATACTACAATTGAACATTTGACGCAACGTGTTGTTAGACAATAGACATAAATTTAGTGCAATAAGTGTAAATCAAGACAAATACCTCAATTCCAACATAAAAACTATAAACATAAAAAATTATATAGCGTGTAGTCGTATGATAAAGTAACTTGAAATTAAGAGTAATCGGATAAAAACAAAGACTCATAGGCAATGTGACACTCTTGTGCGTAAAAGACTTCAAAGTCTTGACCATCGCCGCAAAATCGTTAGCTTGTCGGTTTTGTATCGGATACACTACGGAGATGAGTGTGAGATCTACATGATCTAATACCAGCTTGCCCTTTCTTCTATCGGACTTCTCGTTCCACAAAAGAACGACATCCTTTCATGGTTGATGTTCCAAAAACGCGAACGAAGAGATTTGACTCCACGTTGGTGATAAGAACATCTAGGTTGTGGAATGCGTTGCCTGAGTGGGTTTTCCCCGATGGTTACAATCTTGGTGTCTTCAAATCGAGAGTGAATCGGTTTCTTCTAGGTAAGCACGCTCTATCGTATATCTCATCATCGCTTAACATCAGGCAAGACAATGGTCAAGTACGAACCTATTATAGTTAAAAAACAGATACATTTTTTAAAATAGGAGTCAATTGCAATAGACTCTTTTTTTTGTGGACAACAGACACGCCTGCAATATAAGATAAAATTATCTCATTAATCAATAAAATTAAATTGTTGCTCTGTATTTTTTCTGAAATATTGACATTCGAACCGTGGCAAAGAATCGTACAAACTACATATTAACGGCATTTGTTCTAAAATAGTCTAAGGTACGAAAATATCACATTTTCAACGTTATCGATTTGTAAATCAATTTATGACGTGCAACAGGCGCTTCCAAATACATTATTATCATAATTACGGTCACTTATAGATAGAGTATATAACAATAACAAAATTAAAAAAATTGATAACCCCCGACTACCTCAGATTTGTTTTCTGTACAACATTCTACTAGTCGAGCCCGATTAAAAAAAGAAATATATTTCGCCATTTTATGGTAGCGGCCATCTTGGATTTGAAATGTGTCATGATGCAAAGTATTCTACTAGTTAAGCCCTTTCGTCTGATACCCATATTGAGGTAGTAGTGAAAAAAATAATGTAATTCGCCATTTTGTGGTGACGGCCATCTTGGGTTTGAATTTTGTTATAGTGTATTGTATTCTACTAGTCAATTCTTTTCATTTGATACCCATATTGAGGTAGGTTGTGAATAAATATTTTGTCCGCCATTTTGTGGAGGCGGCCATCTTGATAATTGATATTAACTAAACATAGCTAAGAACATCCGCACGCATCAACCTTCAAATAAAAAAAATCCGCATCGATATCAGCCCATCCGTTTGAACTCTAAGGTGCCGCCACAAACAGACCCACACACATATAGACAGACGGACAGACATCGACGTCAAACTTATAACACCCCTTTTTTGGTGGGGGGTTAAAAAGGTAGTTCATTAACATTTGACCTATACGATTTTTTCAGAGTTGAGAAATTAAGGATCTTAATTTGTTTTAGTCAAATAATACAATCAAAGGTACAAATAGAAACCCGCCTACGACAAATGTCAAGTTGGAAGCATAACTGTATAAGTTCCATGAAATTGATTTATTTCATTCATTAAATTTGAAATAAAATTACCAGGAGCCAGGAATAGAAACAAAGAAATTAATTTACAAACTTCTGTACAAAATACCTTACATACAAACGTTAGGTACAGAACGTATTGAACTGTTACTTGTACTTTTGAGAATTATATTTTATCGTAGTTTATTTGAGTCATGTTTTGGAAAACGTAAAGCGAAATAAATAATTAAACACTTCAAATTGTTTTATCTGAAATTGGGACTGAGATGGGCTAACAAGGCTCTAATAATTATAAATGTAAAAGTTTGCATGTTTGTTGCAGAAACACGCCAGAATGGCTAAACAGATTGTGCTGAAATTTGAAACACAGTCAGAAATATAATCTAGAATGGTTTATATGCAACTCTTTATGAAAATATCTTAGGGTAGGATACTATTGTGTCTTGTTACGGACACAAAAAAATACTATCACACGTGCTATCAGACATACTCCATCACTGCCTGTTTTTAAAAACTAAGTTAAGGCTTTATACTTGTCACAGCTTTCACCTCACTGATTCTACGTGGATTCTACTCTTCTTCATATTGTCTTGTTAATATCTTTAAAGTATGTATATGTTATGTATTAGTCTATTAGTATATTATACTTGCCTAGAAATTGTAATATAAGTATTTTAAGTATTAGGATGTATGTTTCTTAATATGTATGTGTACTTGATACCTTACGGCACATTGTCCCTTACCCCGTCTTTTGCTGTTTAAAATTTTGTCTCCATTCTCCGGTTGCCTGGAAGAGATCGCTCTTAGCGATAAGGCCGCCATTTGTTTCACTAGATTTAAGAATTTATCTTTCTGTTTATTCATTTTTGTTTTTATGTTGTGAACAATAAAGTGTTTCTATCTATCTATCAGGATACTGGTATGGTAAAGACACAAATAATTTCCACGTTTGTACGTCACAACGTGTTTGTATGTCCACCACATCAGCGAGCTATGGCAATTATTGTGGTTTCTTAGGCTGGCAGGAATCTTATGATTTAAATAATAAATAAAAATCTAACAGTTAAAAACAGTAAAAACACGCTTTGAACACGCACTAAAAATATCCCATTCAGCAAACCCTTTCATTTAATACCCATACATGGGGGTTCATTTCAAATAGCTAATCCGCCATCTTGGATGTCCACCATGTTGCATTTAAGTCACGTGACTATTTTTTTCGTATTTCTGACAGCAAGCCCTTTCATTTGATACCCATATCATGGGGGTGGATTTCAAACAGCCAGTCCGTCATCTTAAGGAGGCTGACATATTGGATTTGTAATAACGTTTTTTAGCTAGTCATATATTGTCATCAGAACTCAGATCGTGTGCAAAATTTCATCATAATCAAAGACCGGAAAGTCGGTCAAATTAATATTCCAAGATTTTCTTAGATACAGTTACAAGTGAAGGTAATAAAAGCATGTTAATCCGAATATCCGTGATGGATATGTATCCGTGATGAACAAAAAAAACAATTTCTATTAACATTACGGGTATTCAGATTCGGATTCGGTCAATGCATAAGATTCCTGCCAACATAAGCAACCACAATGATTGCCATAGCTCGCTGATGTACAGACGAGGACATTATTATTAATTGTCTTTGATCAGATGAAGGTGTTTATTTTCTATCGAACCCGCATCATCCAAATCGTCCACTCCTTACGTAAAAGTAGTTTTTGTGTCCATAACCAGGACTAACAATAAACAATAAATACTAACTCATTGAAGATCAAAAAGTCTTTGGTGTCGGTAACTGGAAATCACTCGTATAAATATCTACATTTTTACAGCGCCTAACCTTGAAAATCCCCTGTGAATCTCTGGTTTCTTTTCCTCAGCCCTCGGAAATCACCACTAAATCAAACCACTAGATCGGTCTGTCAATTTTTATAGCATAACTATAGATTGACGAGACGAGCAGGACATGTGCCTGATAATAAGCAACATGCTTGCCACATACCAGCACAGTAACACTCAGTTTTTGAAACACGAAGAGTCCAATCATTACCTAGCACTGCACAGCGCGCGTCACCCAGGGATATAAAGTTTTAGGTCTATGCCCTGTAATTTCTGTAAAAACATTGTCCTTAAAACTGGAAGACAGACCAAATTTTCCAAATGACCCTCCCTGATCAGAGTAACTTGGTAAGGTGGGGACCTTACCAAGTTACTCTGATCAATGTTGCTATACTTGTGGAGAGGCGATATGTACAGCAAGGCACATATTGGTGGGATGCAAGGTGCTGCTTAATGGGGGTCATTACTTACGGCGCCATGACAGAGTACTTGAAATCATTCGTGAAGCCATGAATGAGCCTTTCAGTAGCTAGAGCCCAAAAGGGATTGACGACAAACAAAAGATAAATTAACTTTGTAAAAGAAGGCTCAACTTCAAACTCCACGAACAAGCCTTACTCAATCCTGGTTACAGCACCTGATTGGACTATTTTAATGGACACGTATGAAAAGCACTACAAAATCCCAGAGGATGTGGGTGTTTCGTCATCTAGACCGGATATTTTCCTTTTTTCTAGAGCTACGAAACGCACAGTCCTTGTAGAACTTACCGTACTGTGGGAAACTAATATATATTATACCTAAAGACCACGCGATGAAACAAAATAAGTATTACGACCTCCTAAACGAATTAACAAAAAACGGCTATGTAGTTGGTTTATACGCTGTAGAAGTGGGAGCGAGAGGTATACCAGCAAAATCTCTCTATAACCTGCTGAAAGACCTTGGCTTATCCAGGAGTGCAGTAAGTTCTATACTAGAACGAGTATCTAAAGCTGCACTAGTAGGCTCATATCAGATTTGGTTGATCAGGGAGAGAAAAACGAGTAGTGAAGGTGAGTGTTGATGTACGTCAGAAAGGGGCCCCTTAAACCTACGCCCGAGTCACAGGTCTCGGGATCTACTCGAGTTTTCTCTCTCTGCCACACGATGGACCCGTCCGAAGAAGATCGTCTCATATGTTTGCACATTACTGCTTGGCGGTAGAATAACTGGCAATGGTGTGGTACTTCTCCGGACGGAGTCTGCAAAGAGTCCTACCACTACTAAAGGTTGTTCCTGTATCTAATATCCAAGGATGTTATCGTTAAGATTTCTAAAAACCGCCCCTATAACCCCTATCTGTTTATAGTTGACTGACCTAAAATGGCCTAAAACCTTCTGACTGCGTAACCCGTCGCGAAAGCCCCGTGTTTTTTCCGCCGTCATCTATCATGGCCCGGCGGCATACAAGACAAATTATCTGTGAAACTTTTTGGATAACCTTGATATCTCCCCCACTTCCTATTTGGAAGTTAATGGTAAGTAATACGGTTTTTATTAGGTATCTAAACATAGTTTGATGTTTACAGGAAGTTTGTCGCTTCGGATAAGTCGTTGACCTGATAATGTGTGGTCTGTACTCAACGATCAATTCGTAACTTTTTTCCTTTTTATTTTGTTTGCTATAAAATTCCTATATCACTACTAATATTATAAATGTGAAAGTAATTCTGTCTGTTACGCTATCTCGCCTACCTATATTACTGACCCGATTTAACTGAAATTTATGTAGTGGTAGGACTCCTAGCAGAGTCTGCCTGGGGAAGTACCACACCTTTGTCAGTTATTCTACCGCCATTGTTCCGGTTTGAAGGGCAATGTTTGCAGAGAAATTACAGGGCTTAGAGATGTAACATCTTTGATCTCTGGGTGACGAGCGCGGTGCAGTGCTAGGTAATGTTTTGGACTCGTTCATGTTTCAATAGCTGCGTGTCACTGTGCTGTTATGTGGCAGGCATGTGGTTTACCATCAAACATATGTCCTGCTCGTCTCGTGACTTATTATTTTAAAAAAACTTGAATCAGAGTACCAACTAGTAAAAGAAAAAGAAAGTTACGAGTAAATTTACTAAATAACTAATTTAATAAATTGACTGCCCTCGTAGCTTAGTGGGTAGTAACTCTGCCTGCGATGCCGAGGGTCGTGGGTTCGATTTCCACCCAGTGCAAATATTTGTGTGATGAATTCAAATGTTTGCACTGCGTCTGGGTGTTTCTATTTATAATAAGTATGTATTTAAAACTATATATGTATTGTAACCATAGTAGCACAGTGACACGCGGTGATGGAACATCAAGAGCCTTTTATTACCCAGCAATCCAAAGCGCTCGTCATCCAAAGATACGAGAAAGCGAGAGATTATCTCTATGCCCGTAATTTCATTGGAATCATTTCCCTTCAAACCGCAACATAGTGATATTTTACGTTATTGATTGGCGTTAGAATAACTAGCTAAATTGTGACCAGGTGGACTTTGCAAAGAATACAACTATTACAAAACCGTTTGCGTTTTCGTAGTCATGTGTGTTTTGCCGCTAACTAAAAACGAAACATCTTGAGAAAAGCAGCACGTCCCTAGAATCTTTCGAGGTCGTGTATCATCCACCAAACCACACTGGGCCAGCGTAGTGAATTATGGCCTTAACTTTTGCGTATCAGTACTGGGAACATTAAGTAGGCTGTTTATGCTAAGGTTTGAGTAAAATTTGAAATGTGGGTAAATAAGAATGCCGCCTACGCTGTACCTTCCCTTGATACATAAGTAAATAGCATAATAATTTTAACCTGACATTTGTGAGTACATTAACATTACCTACTTGCCTGGAAAATATAATGTCTATGCAAATGGGACCTTTTCATAATTAAGGTAAAAGAAAAGGTGTGTTACACGCTCTGTGTTTTATGGAAGTCTACTTAGTTTGCTCAAAGTTCAAGTTAATTTTGTATATTAAATTTGTTTATTTTAACACATCTTATTTTATAACATTCTGTTTCAATCTGTAACATTTAATAGTAACAAACTCTTTACATATGAGGTATCCTCATAAACATGAATACAATTTTGTAAACTGTAGCTCTAAGGATGAAACTGTGTTATCTCCTGTTTTTGCGACACCCTAACAGGGTCTTTGTACATAGTTAAAGATTTTAGTCATAAGGTTTAATAATTTATGTACACTGTGCAAATAATAAATAAATAAATAATAAGAGAGACGTTACACGTTGGAATTAAGTGTCTCTTTTGCTGTCACTAATGTCCAAAGTCTTAAATAGCGTAAGCAGATCACTTTGTTCCCACTGCTAGGACTCAGGGTTATTTTTCATATGGTGAGACATTTTTTTTTTACTTTTATAGGTTTACACTTGACCGCCATCTCGCCTGATGCTAAGCGACGATGCGGTCTACGATGGAGCGTGTTTACCTAGAAGAAAGCAATGCACTCTCGATTTGAAGACACAAAGATTGTAACCATCGGGGAAAACCCACTCAGAAAACATATTCCACAGCCTAGACGTTCTTATCACAAAAGTAGAGTCAAATCTCTTCGCCCGTGTCTTTCGAATATCAACCATGAAACGATGTCGTTTTTTCGAGCTATGAGCATTCCGAGACTGAAAGCCATGATACGCTGTAGTCAGCGTCTTAGACTTGAACTTAGTAGTCCAAGTTGCCAGTTCAGATATATTGATTAGTAGTAGGACTCTTGGCAGAGTCCGCCTGGGGAAGTACCACACCTTTGCCAGTTATTCTACCGCCAAGCAGTAATGTGCAAACATTACTCTGTTCCGATTTAAAAGGCAATGTTACCAGAGAAATTACTGGGCTTAGAGACAAAACATCTTAAATCTATGGGTGACGAGCTCAGTGCAGTGCTAGGTAATGATTTGGACTCTTCATGATCCAATAGCTGCGTGTCACTGTGCTGTTATGTGGCAGGCATGTTGCTTACCTTCAGGCAAATGTCCTGTGCTCGTCTCGTCACTTTTTATTTAAAAAAGAAAATTGATGCATGACGCTTGGCGACCAGTAGTATCACGAAATATGTGAATACCAAGAAAAATAAGTGAAGACGTCGGAAAATCATGTCGCATATAGAGTTTCTGTGCTAAAAGTGCTCGAATGGATATTTCCACAACACAAACATATCAACTTCACACGTCGGCGTCGCTTCAGACTAGACGATGGCTATCTCGCGTGACTCTCAAGCTTTCCCCGATAAATATCACATGTAGCTTCCGCCAAAAACGCTTACATTGTGTTTATTGAACTTCAACGATGAATTTTTTACGAGAGTTCTTCAAAATGCGATTGAATCCAGCAGACAGGTTACTAGGTATCGTGTTAGGTTTTACTAAAATGCTAACCGCTTTAAAACTTTTATGATACTTCTCTATAACTAAGTTTTGGCTAACAATGAATAAATATTTATGGACAATTTACGCACAACACTATCTGACCAAACTAAGCAAAGCTTGTAATATAGCGGCCAGATAGCTGATAATACGAGTATACCTATATAGTTTAATACGCGCAGTTTGACCTACATATAATTTGTGTTTTGAGTACAGTTGTGAAATAATCATACTAATATGATAATCCTACTAATATTATAAATGTCAATGGTTGGATGTTTGTTGCTCAATCACGTTGTAACGTACAAAAGTATCGGGCTGAAATTATGGAACACAGTTAGATTGTAGTCTGGACAAACACATAGTCATAATACTTTTTTCAACACACTTACTAAAGTGCAACACACTTAAAGTGGATTTAATTTCACCCCAATCAGGCATATAATGACACCTATAATCAAACTGTGACTTTTTCGTTACTACTTGTTACTCATTGGTGAGTTATAGAGTTTTTTCATTGGTGGAGTTGCTTTATTCCTAAAAGAGTTTCTTTACAAATAAGATCGTGTTCAATAGAACAAATTTCAAACTAGCTGTTAAACAACCAACTCGGTTTATAAGCCAAACTTGTATTGATAATATGGCGTATAATAACAAAAACGCATGTAAAACGGAAGTGCATGAATTAGATCTATCAGATCATAGTGCTCTTGTTATGAAATTACCAGTCCATAAAAATTCTTTACTTAAATATTGGTGTAAAATACAGCGTGATTATTCAATACAAAATATCAAAAAATTTCAACTTTGTTTAAGTAGTATATCATTTGAGGAGCTGTATTTCTTCTCTGATGCTAATGAAGCGTACAACTATTTTTTTTCTAACTTTAAATTATTCTATGATCTGTGTTTCCCATTCAAAAAAGTAGTGATCAAAACAAACAAACCTGTTAAATGGTTGTCTCAAGGTATAAAAGTGTGTAGCAAAAATAAAAGAAAATTACTATGGAGGTACAGACTCCATCCGACAACAGATAATAAAAGTAAGTATGTTGACTATTCCAAGCGTCTTAGAAAGATCATTGGTTTAACTAAGCGAGCACAAAATAACTTCAAAATAAAACTATCAAATAACAAATCTAAAACAGCTTGGCAAATTATCAACACAAATAAATTAAATATGCCTAGGGAAAGTATCACCAAAATCAGACATAATAATATTGAAATAACTGATCCGACAGAGATGGCTAATGCATTTAATAATTTTTTTGTTGACAAAATAATGCCAATTCCAAATTCAGGTAAAAATATCACAATGAATATAAAAAAGAGCACGAATTCCATATTCATGGCTCCAAGTCTGCCCAGAGACGTTGAAAACATTATAAATGGCTTGAAAAACACGAATAGTGTAGGTATTGACGAAATTTCGACTAAAGTAATAAAATCAGTAAGCAAGTTCATATGTGAACCTTTGAGCCATATACTAAATCTTTGTATTTCAACTGGAACGTCTCCTGAATCGTTGAAAACTACAATTATCAAACCGCTATTCAAAAAAGATAATAAACTGGCAATGGAGTGTTACAGACCAATAGCGCTAACATCAATATATTCTAAAATTTTTGAGAAATATATATACAAATAAATCAACAGTTATTTAGAAAAAAATAATATACTGTGCGACGAACAAAAAGGCTTCCGAAAAAATAAAACTATAAATTTGGCCATATATGATTTCCTTAGTATAGTTTTGACGTGTGTGACGATAAAAGGTTGCCAGTTTGCGCTATTTTCTGTGATTTAACACAGGCCTTCGATTACGTAGATCATGGAATATTGACAGCCAAATTAGAAGCTTATGGAATTCGGGGTAACATTTTAAAATTGCTGAAGTCATACCTAACTGATAGAACCCAAGTTACGGAAATTAGTAGAATAAATATAAAAACTAAAATTGAAGAAGTATCACGATCTTGTAAACGCGCGGTAAAATATAGTGTTCCTCAGGGCAGTACCTTGGGTCCACTAGCATTTATAGGTTATATAAATGATTTTCCTAATGCCATATCTCATCCCATGACACTATTCGCTGATGACAGTACTATTACAATAACATGTAAAACTCTTGACACATACGAAGAAGACATCAATAAATCCTTGACATCAACTATTTCATATCTTGACAATAATAATCTTAGAATAAATTTGACAAAAACAAATATAATGCATTTTAGACAAATGGGACGGGGTACTTCAAATGTTAACGTTGAGTATGACAATAAAAAGATAAAAGAAGTGGAAGTAGCCAAATTCCTTGGAATAACTATAGATAGAAAACTAAATTGGAAACCACACATTGACAATCTCGCAAAAAAGAATAAGTAGTCAAGCTTATGCTCTGAGACGTCTAACTCCTATTTTAAATACTGACTCCTTGCTTACAGCGTACTACGGGCTTGTAGAGTCTATCTTGCGATATGGTGTTATATTTTGGGGAAACTCAACAAATAAGACTATTCTGTTTAGAAGACAGAAGAGCTGTATTCGGGCCATGTTTAGACTTAAAAAAAAGGGACAGTTGTAAACCGTACTTTTCGAAGCATAAAATTATTACACTTCCGTGCCTATACATTTTGGAAACAGCTATATTTGTCAAAACAAACCGAGAGCGATTTCCCAGACTATCTGATTCTATTGTAAGAAATCGCCGCGACCAAGATAAAAGGAGTCTATATCGAGGCAAGACAACGCTAATGCAAAATAACATTGTATGTATGGGACCCATTATATACAATAAGATACCAAAGCCAATAAGGGAACTAAATACCAATCAATTTAGAAAAAAACTTAAAGCATTGTTATCTCAGAAATGTTATTTTACAATTAATGATTTTTTAAGTGACAAATTCTAGACATTATGCAGTTAATATTGATTTCTTAATTATTATTTTTTTCTTCTTATTTAATAATGACATTTGATTATTTGTTTGAAACATCTATTTTTGCGAGTATTTTTAGGTAATGTTTTAGTGTAACTGTGACATGCTTCTTTTAATTTTACCAGTTAACATTGAATGTAAATTAGTCCTTAGTTTGTATGAGCAGACTGCTACCTACCTGACATTTGTACGCCTAGCCGGCACAGCATGATATGGCAACACAAATTATTATTACACCTATGTGCACATATTTTGTACAAAACTCACTCATGTTGTATGCAAATAAATATATCTTTATCTTTATCTTTAATGAATTAATGTAGCTATTGCTTGGTCACTTCATGCAACTTCGTATTTAAATACTCGTAGATAAATTCAACTTGGACGTGTTTAATCAAATATATTTTTTTAGGTGCTAAAACGCTATCCGTAGACAGACAATAAAAAAAAAACATTTTTTTAGTCTGTGGATGGTCGCTATTGTTGGTTGCGAGCGCATTTTTGATAACTGATTTTTTTCACAAAACATTTTTAACAACTCCTTTTCATTGTTGAAATTATTTTTTTATTTTTATTTTATTCACAAGTGCGTTGTAAATCGCCGTATGACACACGTGAGTATTAATGATTACCGTTCTTGGCTAGCTCAAGACCCTTGCCAAAGCTCGGGTCTCAATAGCACCTGAGCGATAACTATCAACTTTACACACTTGTGCCATAATCTACTATTATCCTGAAAAAGTAAAGGGAACGGAAACTACGCGGGTGAAACGCGTAACAGCGTCGATGTTAGTCTATTATAACAGTTATGGCCTAGTGGATGAAATATCACAGTCACATCGTGACGTCGTAGGTTCAAATTTCGCACACAATTCTGATTTTTTTTAAAGATATGCGAGTTTGTCATAGCGTGCGCTGTGAGACTGATTCAGGCGCCGCGCAAGCGCACCGACGCCGACGACGCGTCTAAGTTCGCAGTTCACTCACAGCACAGGCTCTAGCCATACTAGCCTACTTACTTTCTCATTCACCGGACATTTTTAGGTATCTTTAAATTATATTTATTAAATAGGCAAATTAATTAGTCAAAAAATAAGAGTCAATCTCCATTTATCTCCTTGAAAAAGGCCACCGAATGTGGATGACACTTAAATTGGACTAGATCGACCATGTCACACGTGAGTTATCAGTGTTTTAATTAAAAATGTCTAACAGCTACTTTCATACTAAAAATGTCATCTCACAACTCATACTTAAACAGCACATAGATCTATCGTCTTGACTCTCTTGCGAGAGAAAGCCTCAATTTCACCAGTTGTCAACAACGATGAGTCTTTTTTTCGGAGCAATATTACAATAACTATCCGTTATTCCCTTATACATAAAAAATGCCTGGCCACCTCGGTCTTCCCGCAAAGCGGGTACCATCATCAATGTAAGCTATTCGATGTGCCCTAAACACCTTAAAAGTAATGATCTGCGTCTGTGTCTGTAGTATAAGTGGTTTACAGCCCTCCAATTTACTTGCCCCCTAAATTCACTCGCGGCGCGGTATGCTGTGGTTCTACTTATTCTGGTTGTTGACATCGACTGGTGATAGGTAAAAACGTCCGGCTTTCACCACTTCCTGCAACCAACTAAAACACGGAAAGAGTGAGCTCACTCTTCCTAATGATGACATGATTCTGTATGCCTGAAGTTTGGGAAGCCACATCAAATGGTTTAAATCGATGGGTACCATATCAACATAAGAACGAGACGACACAACACATAATTATCATTTCAGCAAGTGACAGATGTTGTTAAATACAAATACAAAAATGTTTATTTCTTTCAAATAATAAACTTACGGAACAGGTACATATATCGGGGTCTCCTTTTAAGCATAAGATATACCTGTAATAGGAGACTCCGCCTCTCTATAACCATAACAAAGGCCAGTTAATATAGGTATTTGTGTGATTGCCTCTCTGACACAATACATTCTAGTTGGGAGCTGTAAATTGGTATGAGTGTGAAATGTTACAAAAATGTACCATTACTTTACAGATAAATGCACTTTGTACGTAATATGAGGGTAGTATAAGCTCCTCAACCTGGCGACAAACCATAAGCTGCTTTGATCGGGTTCCTGATTACGAATGTCTCGATCAAAGAGAAAGGTCCCCTTTTCAGGTCATCGTTGACACGCTCAATGGGATTTCGGAATGTTGAAACACATATTTGGAACATTTTCCTTGTTCAAATTTGAAAATGAAAACCGGAAAATGCAACCTTTAAAAATATAGGCAATGTAGGTATTCGTTTTAATAAAAAGTCAATAACCTTCACGTCGTTTTTTTGAGCATATCCGAAATAGGATAAAACTAGCTTTATTTCAAAAACTAGCTGTCCGACCCAGCTTTGCTCGTAGTTCATAATAGCCTATAGCACTCAGAAATTACGTACAAGTGTAACGGTGAAAGGATTTTTGAAATTGATGTAGTATTTCCTGAGATTAGCGCGTTCAAGCAAAAAACTTCTTAAGCTTTATAATATTAATGACATAGACAACGACTTAAAAACTAGCTTTTGTTACTTGTTTGTTAAAAAGAACTAATGTTAATGGTTATCTTTCAGCTCCATCGTCAAACCTTGCTTACCTAGCACCTATGTACATATCAATACAAATCAAACATAGCAAAGTTCGATGGGGTTATGACGTTTAATTACCGAATTCCTATAGCAATATTTCAGGTCCATCGTTAAAAAAATATACAACCGAATAGGTCATGATAGGTCAGTATAATGACTGGGTAAAAATAGATCATTCTAATTGGTCAGTTCGATTATCCAAAAATGTTGTACACGTATTTTTTGTTCTATCTAGTTATTAAAAGTGGTCAAGTGCGAGTCGGACACCATCATGAAAGCTTCCGTAGCAGCAAGAAACATAACATAAAAGTTCTTGTAGTTCGTTGTTACTTTAATCAGTGAATTTATAATAGTTTAACAATATAGCGAATTTATGACACATTAAAATAAAACTACTTACTAGAATCTCAATCAAACCAATTTTCGTTGATAGTTTACATGGTAATGTACATCATATTTCTTTTTTGTTTTCCATTCTCTTATTTTATAAGTTACACATATTTTACCACTTTGGATGAGTCTCTCGAGCAAACTATTTAGTTTAGAAAAAAATATGTTAATAACTTCAATATCATTTTTGAAGACCTATCCATAGATAATCCACACATATGGTTTGATTGAAAAAAAATGTGTTTCTAGTTCTAAGTATGGGACACCCCCAAACATTTCTTTGTTCTATTTATTCTTTGTATGAAAATTTTAATGCGGTTTACAGAAAAAATACATCTACTTACCAAGTTTCCATAGTATAGTTCTTATAGTTTCGGAAAAAGTGGCTGTGACATACGGACGGACAGACAGACAGACACAACGAATCTACAATCCCGTATTTTGCCATTTGGCTACAGAACCCTAAGAAACGACTAAGGTATAGATCATCAAATTACCGGAATGGGGGTTGTGACATCAAGTCTACATAAAAATCGTACATAGACGTGACGTCAGCCGCAACTTCTAAGCACTGTATCTTCGTAATTTTTTGTTTTTGAAACAAAAAAAAAACACACGTACAATATTTTTTTATAATCTATTTACGGACTTATTAGTTTTTTTTTTGTCACCATGGTAATTGTAAACTTCCTCCGATTTTGAAATTGGTTATAAATGTCTGTCAATTGGTTTAGCTTTGAGAAAAAAAGGTCACTAGCGTCACACATATTTGCAATACTCAGCTACACTTCATTTTACAGCTTCGCTACGCATCCTCATACTGCTCATCTTCCTCGCTTTTCCCAAGATCTAATGAGCAACATTCAGTCCAAACACTGTACTATCTATGTTTGATCAACCACTCCTGCAATGATTACACTACAATTAGGGTTTAACGATAGGGTTTATTACACCCATAGATGAGTCATCATAGCCCTTGATGGGTTTAATCGGGTATCAATTTTGTGGTTTATCATATTACGACACCTTTACAATTAATGGCCATGATTAGGTAAGCTTGTTTATAAGAACTTCTATACAATAGGAATCAAGTAGTTTTTAAAATTTTAGTCAAAAATAACATAGTTTTAAGACAATAAACTAGAACAATTAAGTTGATTGACTGATGAGGCGATGATATAAATAAGTGTTATATAAATAAATAAAGTAAAATGTCTTTATTTCCGAATATGGGTAATTACAATAAGATCTTAAATGATTACATTGAGAACTCCATAATCAACCTTACGGCATGCAAATAAATATTATCTATTTACATAACATAAAAAACCGTAGCGGCATAGTGGCTATAACGTTTCAATTTACAATCATTGGGTTATAAGTTTAAATACTTTCTGCTCCACTGGGTATTTTCCAAGTTTGTCAGCGCGACTGGTTTTAACGGGGAAGGACACATCGTGAGAAAACCAGCGTGTTTCAAGAAGCCATTGAAGCTTACATAAAACAAGAGTCGATAAAATCTAGTTCATTGAATTATTAATTAATTACTTAACACTGTTACTCTCAAGGAATCAGAAACAAACCAGGTCATTTCATGGGAAAGTACAATCAGTTCATTAGATCCCTCTGGCCCCAAAGGGAGTTTAAAGCTCCACTTTTCTCTTCGAGTCTGCGCTGTTGGGTTGTATGTTCTGTCTGTTCCATGAAACTAGTAATTTCCGTCGGACTTTAACTGTTTAGTCATAGGCCATTACTTTACTTTAGTAAAATACACGTAGTGGTAGGACACTTTACAGAGTCTTACTCTTTATTTTGGAATTTCCTATTCCAGTTATTTTACTGGCTGCAGTAACGTGAATACTTGACTGTGTTCCGGTTTGAATTACCCTTCATTCCCAGTGAAATTACAGGACATTACATAAAACATCTTAAATCTGTGGGTGAAGAGCGCCGTGCAGTGTTTGGTAATGATTTGGACTCGTCATGTTCCATTATCTGCGTGTCAATGTGCTGTTATGGACAGGCATGTTGCTTACCGTCAGGCACATGTACTGCTTGTCGTCACTCTATACTAAAAAAACGTTGCGAGGTGGCGATGAATTCAGAGAAACGAAATTGCGCTTAAACAATATTTTGTTCGGTCAAATTAATCCGAACGTAACATACAATTTTCCCCTAAAACATTTCAGAAAAGTGTGTCACAGAGTGTCACAAAACCGCTATAACTTTTCAAAATCACCGAGTTGTAACAATTTTAGGGTAAACCACCTGAGTCAGAAACTATGCGTTTGTCCTAAGTAAATATACGAGGTTGACACCGTCGGACCGACGTCGCGGCGTCGCTGGGATGGGTCACTATTGTGCTAACATGGACTTGGAATGTAAAGAGGTCATGTACGTCGACACCTTTATGATATTGTGTCCTTGTCTCACTTTAGAGATAATTTTAAGGTTTTCAACTACTCTTAGCGTGATTCTGGTGTTCGTAGCGGATCTCTGTTTGGATCGCACTTCGTAGCGGACCTCTGTCGGACCCATAATTATTTACATTCTCATTCTTAATCAACACTTTGTTTTGCTTTTGTGAACATATCACACTGTCTAATTTTTGAAACTGCTTTGAATAATTAATTTTGAAGTTGGATTTGATAAGTTTGCATATTATATTTTTAGTTGTTTTAGTATAACTAAATGATTTGTCTGTTTGATATTGTTATTTAACTAAGACTAATACTTAAATTTCTACTTTATACAAAATTATGTAAATTATGACATCCTAATTATCAGAATTATGTAAAATAACCAAATGACCTGATTACCTCGCAAAGAACCGTTCCTTGTATTTTTTTATTTGTATAACATTCATACCGCATACTTAGAAAAAAATTTGGTCCTTTTTTAAAATAAGAAGTAACAAGACGAGCAGGACATGTACTTGATGGTAAGCATCATGCCTGCCACATAACAGCACAGTGACACGCAGCTATTGGAGCATGAAGAGTCCAAATCATTACTTAGCACTGCACTGCGTGTATCACCCAGAGACTGTAGTAGGTCGATCATGTAAGCGAATTTGTAATAGTAAAGTGCGTGGAATTTTGCCTAATATTTAATCGTTTCGAACAAACATTAATAACATGAAAGTTAAACGTATAAAATATTATAGTGTTCATCTTCACATATTCCATGCAAAAATAAATTTTCAGCGTATTCGTCAGATAGCTATGTTTACAGCTGCTGTGTAAATTTATTTAGGACCAAAGAGAACTAGTTCCTGAGTCAGCTGGTTTCGTGTACAAACAGCGCCTAAAACTTTCGCATGGTGATTCCGAAGGACACGACACACGTTTCAAAATGTGAGCAAGTTAGGAGGCGGTAACTTTTAAATTGGTATAGGTTTTAAAATTTTCACTTCTACTAATAGACGTTCAGTTCTACTAGTAGGTATAACAAATTAATGCCAAAATTTAGATGATTTTCTGACGATTGTTTTTTTTTTTTTTTTTAATATAAAGTAACAAAACGATCAGGACACGTGCCTGATGATAAACAACATGCCTACCACATAACAGCACAGTGACACTCAGCTATTGGAACATGTAGAGTTGTAGAGTCCAAATCATTACCTAGCACTGCACTGCGCTCGTCACCAAGATATCTAAGATGTTATATCTGCAAGCCCTGTAATTTCTCTGGAAACATGGCCCTTCAAACCGGAACACAGTAATGTTTGCACATTACTGCTTAGCGGTAGAATAACTGACAAAGGTGTGGTCCCTCCCAAGGCGGACGCTGCAAAGAGTCCTACCACTACTAAGCCTACCACTTCTGTTGCTCAATCACATCGCAACGACTGAACAAACAGGATTGAAATTTGAACTACAGATCGTTCATAGTTTGGAATAGCACAACTTTTTATTACAAGATAATCAAAAACTAAGCAAACCCTGTAAACCCGAAAAGCACTGTTACTGATATGTAAAATTTTGATCCCATTTTTGAGGAATACTCGTATTCGTGAAGATAACTATCAGATATTGGATGCTGAGCATCTATTCATACTGTGAATAAATTCCGTAAGTGAAGCGGATGCAGCTCTGGATGCCTGGACATAACCTGATGAAATTAATAATATGGACAGAGACGATACTACAATTTTTGACACACTTTTGTTAATATACTTCTGCTAAAAATACAATACAATAAAACAACTCCTCATTGAGAGATACATATCACATAAAAACTACAAACATCAAACTATTATCCAAGCACAAAGCTATTTATTGTAACGAAATAAAAAACCTTCCTCGAATAAGTGATATTTGTTATTGTTACAAACATTTTATTGTCGAGACAATAAATACTTAAAATAGTTTAATATTAATGAGACCAACAAAATACTATTGAGATATACCAATGCGAGCTCAACAATAATAACAATAATAAAATAGTCCTAAAATTCCAAGAAATGACGATGAATCGCCAGATAGTTTTACCGCATTGTAGAACTATCTGGCGATTCATTGCCATTTCTTGGAATTTTAGGACTATTTTTTAGGGTCCCATCTAAACAAAGTTTTCTTTAAACATTTTTACCATTTACCAAACATCATCAAAAGAAGGTAATTTTATTTAAAACACTGCTTTGCTATGTGTAATATATATGCATATTCAGTATTCATGATATAAAAGTTTTTTAGAGGTGTCTAATTTTACTCCTTCTCCTTGCAAATAAATAAATATTGGTGGACAATTATTAGCAAAGCTTGTACTATGGTGGCCAGATAGCTGATATAGCAAAGGAAAAGCTATTCGGAAAACCATATCCACACGTGCACAACTACCAAGATAAGACTTTAGAGTCTTATTTCTAAATATAAGATAGATATACTGACATTGAATTTACTCGTATTTGGTGCCATATATTTTTGTCCGATGGTTACAATCTTGGTGTCAAAGACATATACTTCGTACAGAGTTAGATTTTCCGCACGGTTCCTTTGTGTCAAACGCAAGCGGATGACGTGCATACTTTCTATGGCAACAGAGTGATATGCCGCGACAAAAATATGAGACTTCCACAAGAGCGATAAGGCCAGGTAGATGCTACCCGTGCTTTCAGTGTAAAGTGTTTGTGCCAACTCTATGCGTAGTATATGTAAACTCTTTGCTTGGTGTCTTATTACTGACTAGATGAGAGAAACTTTCTCTTCTTTCTTAAAACTCTCCGAAAAGTTACCGCATTGTGTTTTGGGCTCCACAATCGGGGTGTAGTCACCCACAGTCAGTGTCTTAGAAGCAAAGAGGAAAGGAGCAGCAGCGAGTACGTGGAAGAATTCATCCATCACCATCCATCAGAGAATCCCCGTCGTCAGCTGCAATGGTGGAACCAAATGGAGGTTTATTTTGGTCGGTAGGGGCACAGATAATAAAATAGTTACTTCGTATAAGGACACCACTCGAGACTCGGTGACTCGGTATCAAGACCGACATAACCCGATCGTCTCCCCGGGCGAAAGGTATGGGACAAATGTGGGACAAATTAATTTCGTCCACGTAAAAAAAACAGGTATTCAGTTAACACATCCAACCCAGTTGATCAATTTAATTGTGTGGTTAGTATATTTCTATTATTATTACATATATTATTTCATTTTGTTTATTTAAACGTTTTTTATTTAAAAAAAAATCTTAATACAAAATTTATGTTTGTCCAAAAAGTCCCAACCAATTTTATGTTTATATTTGGTAGATATGACAATAAATGTATAGAAAATATTTTCTCCATCCACCACGCACTCTTAATTTTTTAATCTAGATTTCATTAAACAGTGTTTTTAGTGGTTTACGTGTATATTGACTGTGTCATTTTAATAGGTAACATTTGACGTTTGTCAGTTATGTCGTCATAGTGAGGTGACCTGGTTAAAACCTTGACTAAAGTGAAATAAATCGATATGGACTTGAAACACCAATATGTGAATTTCAAAAATCATCAGGCAAATCCTTGCCCCATAATAATTTTTTTTTCGTAAATTTAAGGAGCAATATATGACAAGTGCATAATTTAACAACAAAAAAAATGCATTTATTAAGCAGTATCTGAACAACAGTTAGTATTGTCATCTTCATCATTGGTGTGAACACTCAAAGAAATTATTAATTATGTTCAATAATATTGTCTATTCTCACAGTTATTTTTAGCATTTTTATCTATATAGGTATTTAAAAGCGATAGGTCACTCTGCACGAAAACTCAGAAATTTTGCATGGAGGTGTCTTTTAGCACGCAGGCGCTTGTCAAGACGGGATTTTGTGAAATTCAACCCCTAAGGAGGTGAAACAAGGGATGGACGGTTGTATGAATTGTAATTTTCAAAGTTATAAGCATGAGATTCACACATAACCGATTTTAATGAAAGTTGGTACACAGATAGACTTAGTTTCAAAAAAGGACAGAGGTTACTTTTTTATTACGGAAAAAGGGTTGAAATGAGGGATAAAAGTATATGGAAATCCGTAATTTTTGAACACAAAACCATGAAACTTCGTATCTAGACATTTAACGCGAAGCAAATATGTGTTTGTTTTAGCAATTTCGTAATTTAGAATTGTACGGGGTTGAAATGGGGGCTTAAATGGGGGATTGAAGGTTTATACGAGTATGAAAGTTCGTTACTGTTGAAGATAAAACCATGACTTCGTATCTAAACGCTTGACGCAAAGCAACCGCTTCGCTATATAATAAGCTTCGCGTAGCAATTTTGTAATTTCGATTTCTTAATTATTCATTAACTGAACGGAGATGAAAGTTTTGTGTGGAACTTCGTCGTTGTTGAAGATAAAACCATGGAACTTTATATCTAACACTTGAAGTGGAGAAAATAAAGGGTTGTTCTAGCAATTTTGTAATTTCAAACCGTACGGGGATGAAATAGAAGTTGAAATGGGGGATGAAATTTATATGGAAGTTCATCAATGTTGAAAACCGTAAAATTTTAAGCTAGACACTTAAAATGCATATTATTTTACAGTATACATGTGAAAGTAACTCTACCTGTCTATTAAGTTTTGACGCCTAAACCACTGAACTGATTTTTATGAAATTGTATTGTTGTTTTAATATTAGTAAAAGTAAATTTGTATGGGTGTACTACTGTTCAAGTAAATATGTACTCCCTCAGTTACCTTAATACTTACTTATTTTACGCGGAAGAAGTAACGGGTAAAAGCTAGTAGTTAATAAAATAAAAATAAATATATTTATGTTTTATTATAGTCACAACGTGGTCATTAATTTGTGGTGATATTTCTTCACAAGTAATCCTTGCATTCGATTCAACTTATCAGCTTTCGATTTAACAGTAACATCCTTAGTGGTTAAAAACAAAAAAGGTTAACTGACGCAACATTGTAGCGAAGTGCAGTTCTTTAGATCAGATATTGTTTATTATGTTAAGAATGGTTTATAAGTGAAAACAAATCGTAAAATTGCTAGTATCAGTCATTAATATAACAAATATGTAGTTGTAATAGAAAAAAAATAAACAATGTGCAGTTCAAACCAAACGAAAAAATATATTATTTTATGCCCGCCGTTACAATGTTACGTTGTCGAATTTTGATGAATTGTCAAATGTTACCTATTAAAATGCCCCGACTATAGTTTATCTGTGAGCATGCTGCATGAAATTGCATCGAAGTAAGTATTGACGAACCGCGCCACCCCATTGCATATCCCGTACTAATTCTTGTGTTGCGGTTTTACATTTTTATGAACAATAACGCAACTTTAAATCTTTTTTACGAGATGACGAATTTATCGTTTATTCATGTCACTTTTAGATTTCGCTCAGTTTGTATGCCACATAATTTATATATGCCAGAACATTATTTGCATTGTTCAGTTTAGAGTGAGCGAGTTTATTATAACAAATACCATGTTGCACCGAAGTTGACGCAAATTTTAACTGCTCTTATAATAACAACGTTCAAGTTACAAAAGCAGCTCCAGAACATCCGTAATCAGCTCGTGCCAGGACATAACTCAGTCCCGAGTGTAAAGGCCGGTAAATCTTTGCGGTTACATTCAGAGATACCCCACAATAAACACCTTTTACCTCTACTCGCTATTTACGCACCTACAGTTACCCTGAAATGTGAGAACAACTGGGTTATATCCAAATATCACCCGGGTAGGGTCAGCGCTCACCAGGGACGGCTTACGTCGGATTTATAACCAACACCTTGGGCGTGTACGCTTTTAAATATTTTGAAGATTTTCAATGCAAATCTGTTTAAATCCGGATTTCATAACATGAAACGACTAAAGTTTCGTTTTCGCTCGGAAATGCAGACTAACATTTTTTTTACATATCAATGAGTTCAAGTAAAATAGACCGCGTTGTTTTTGCTTTAACAAGATGTATGTAACACACGTATATATGTACTGCTCACGTTCTGAGCTTAGCCGATGGTTGCGTATTTGGTGTATGTAGTTTAAATCAAGGAATTATAGATTCTTAATTCCTATACCCTTAATTCCTATAAACTGGGACTTACGGCAAATTACAAGTTTGGTTTATGGTCTTCATTTAGCCTTTGAAATGTTTATTTTGTAACTTTTTTCATTCACTTACGAGGTTTTTATCGTTATGATCGTTTTTTCTTTCACAGAAATTCAAACTCCAAACGTATAAACGAGGGTCGTGGGTTCGATTCCCACTCAGTGCAAATATTTGTGCGATGACTTCAAATGTTTGTACTGTGTTTGGGTGTTTCTATATATAATAAGTATGTATTTAAAACTATATAACAATTTGTATTATATCAACTTTCTGACCGTCATAGTATAAGCTTTGCTTAGTTTGGGGCCAGATGGTGTTGTGTGTGAATTGTCCACCAATATTTATTTATTTTTATTTATATCTACTGAAGGATTCAACGAGCCAATAATCAGTAAATTGTCTTTATAAAACGTTGGAGAATCATAGCTTTAAGTGACGTTATACGAAATCAAAGAGGCAAAAATTGTGGTAAAGTCTCAGAATACGCTGGTTCACTCAGAAAAACTAGACAAAAGTAAATAGAGAAAAACAAAACGAAAACAAAAAGATATTCTGCGGTGTGTAATAATTCCACTGTCTGGAGCTCTATACCTAAAAAAGCTTTTCTGTAGTAAAGAAAACTATTTCTAAGAACTCTTTTACCTACTACTAAAGATTTTAAGTTCGCGTTATTTTTGTTACCTGTGGCGATAACGTTATAGAGATTTGATTTACTCGTACTGATTTGAAATTAGCTCTGAATTATTTTCCAAGTTTAGATGAGCCAGTACTGTAGGTCTACTACGAAGTCCGATAAACGACATATCGACCGAAGTTATGGACGTTTTATCCCACAAAACACAATCGGTCGGTCGATGACACAAAAACTGTCAAATCAGCGTCGGTCGGAATGAACGAAACGCCCGATCAGATCAACCAACCGATTGTGTTTCGTGGTATAAAACGTCCATAACTTCGGCCGATTATCGTTTATCGGACTTTGTAGTAGACCTGCAGTTTGTCATGACAGAGAAGAGTCTGTCAGAATCTTCTCTTAACCAATGCAACACAGAAGAAGTAGTCACTACAATGCAACGCCACCCAAAAGTTGTAAAGTAAATGAATAATAATTTCGATAGCGAATAAGTCCTATGTAATTTTTCAATATGAGTTTAAATCGCGTAAGTTGCAAAACAACAAATCCTCACTTGTAAAATCAAAAATTCTACACATACTTTTTAACCGACTTCAAAAAAGGAAGTTCTCTATTTGGCTGTATGTTTTTTTAATACTACATACACAGTATAATAACATGCACCTTGTAACTGCTTAAAAAACAACAAACTGGCAGAACCCTGGCCTAAAATCTGTAAGCATCTACTTCTACGTGCCTAAAATAATACGTACTAACTAAATTTCCAACTCAGCCGCGCCGTTTCAATTCTCGGACACATCTCACAAGAGCTATATGCACACGGAAATTACACAAGTTCGAGTATGTTTTGCTAATACAATACACGGGTCGGAGATTCGCTGGTAACAAGAACAGCTGTCAAAACAGGAACTTTGGTGCCAATTCCGGCAGTCGCTATGAGTGAGACTTGATGGGGACAGTTCGTTCATTGTCGTCTAATAAAAATGCGAGAGTAACTCTGTCTGTAAAACTTTCAAAAGTTAATCAACCGGTTAACCGTTTTATGTCAAATTTTGCACAAATATAGAACATAGCTTGAGAAAGACATAAGCTACTTTTTGATACTTAAGAAATGGAACAGTTTGACTAGGAGTTTCACATTTTTTAAAGGTCGAAGCTGATACTTATTTTTTAAACTTTTTGCACAAATAAAAATGGGTTTCAAAGTTTTTAAAAATATTTCCTTTGAATTACATTTATTTAAAATAAATTATCGTGAAAACAGGTCACGCCGCAGTGCACAGCTAGTTCTAGACAAAAGACTGGTATTAGTGAAGAGTACAATCGACTTATTGTCTGTGCGAGATAGTTTGGTACTTATGGCTACAATTATGGCATTCTATTTTAATGACTGAAATGAATGACTTTAGCGTACTTTCCAACAAGCACAGTCCCTGTAATTCTGTATTATAAAAAAAAGACATATCTAAATGTTTTGATGGTTTGGTCTCATACAACACACAACGTGTCTTGCACCAAGCACAGCTAATCTTTGAGATGGGTCGGCTGAGTATCTAGGCTGAGTAGGCTTTGAATTCGATCGAGGTACGGGCCAAAAGGCTTATTGGCAACGACTACCTATTGCAGAAAAAAAATCAAGGTCTTAAACCATAACATTTATCACTTTCTAACAAATGAGACTATTCACTATCTATATTCTATTCTATAATATAAAAATGAATCGCAAAATGTGTTGATAAGCGCATAACTCAACAACGTCTCGACCGATTTAGCAAATTCTTTTTTTTTTTAATGTTTGTTGAATTCCAAGGATGGTTTTTACGAAAACAGAGACGGAAAAAACGAGAAAAAAAAAACGAATAATTGGCGGAAAACCCCCTAAAACAGCCCTTTTTCTTTTCCCGCACATACGATTCGTAATAATATGTCAAGAAGGAAGTATTTCCAGGAAGGCAAAACAATTGAGTGACGTTCTGACATAAGCATCGTTTATTGAGTGTCATAGTTTATATATGTACCACAGGCGAAGCCGGGGCCGACCGCTAGTAGTCTACGGAGAATATGCAGCTGGTCTTCGTGTTCTTATATCGCTCAGAGCTTCAAAAAAACGACATCGTTTCGAAGCAAACGTTTTAAAGACTTGAATAAGGATTTGACTTTACTTTTGTAATAAAGTGTGGAAGGGTTTCTTTAGTCCGTATACTGGTATACTCAAATTTATTTATAATCTGAGTGCTTTCAAGTCAAGAATAAATCGAATTATTCTAGGTAAGCTCTACAGTAGACCACTACGTCACTTATCATTATATAAGTAGGTCAAGTTCAAACCCACTTCCAATAAAAAATGAACTTTGTAAAACATAAATACATACATTTTCATATCATAAGTCACAGATTTGTTTTAGTCACATAAAATCTGTACTAAATAGGAATTTAAACCTATACATATTTTAGACATACCTACTAAAGGTACAATCTAAGCCGCAAAACCGGTCGTGCATTGTAGCGCCGAGCATTACGCCAACAGCTGACGATCCCTACTTATCTCGAATTTCAGAGTAAAGGTATTTGACAGTAATTAATATAAATGAAGAGTATCTACGCTTTATACATCACATCCTCGTTGTTAACAGGAGGTACGGCGTCCTGCATCTAAATGAAGTCGAAAATAGTGGAAATGTTCTTTGGATTGCCGTTTGTAGTATAGTTCATATTTCGAGCAATGTGCCATCTTGTATGGCTTGGTATAACATACAATTAATTTACACCCAAACTAAGAAAATACCATGGAACCAGATAGTTTAAAAAATATTATATTATTGTTAAAATGTATAAATTAAAACACCCTGACACAGAACAAACATTAATATAAATCACTCAAATATTGATTCTGGGTGGGAATCGAAGCCACGACCTTCCGCTGTGTGGGCAAACTAACTAGAGATTAAGGCACAAAAGTAGTTACCATTAACCAATGGAAACATATTCATAGATATTACTGGGATTTCTCCCAATCTCAAACTTTTGAATTAGGACGTTCTAGCGCCCAGGCTACCACATTATCATTGTTTCTAAAACGTACAATATGAAATTCAATTTAAAAATAAACAATGTGCAAAATCATTGCTTACTGCTAATGGCAATGGTACCACGACAGTCTCAAAGAAAACAAAGATGTGGTTCATAAATCCTTTCTAAACAATCTTAACCTCTCTTCTCCGTAAAAACAACTTTGTCTACTCGTTTATCTAATCTATATTAATCTCTTCAGGAAATTACTTTATCCCTTAAGCTCCACACCGCCACTTGGATTCCTCTGAATGAAGGATAAAAGTTACAAAAGGACAAGGTTCGATATCTACATAAAAATAACTGTGGAAGTGACCCTAGTTCTATATTCCTTGTCATGGAAATATGTGCGTTAAATAATTGCCAAAAATTGAGTCTTTACGTATTTATAAAAAAAAAAAAATAAGTAAATACTCAAATAGAGAAAGGTCATAACGAAAATAGATTCATTCATTTTCGTATTATGAACATCGAAACAATAGAATACAAATTACCTAACTGGGTATTTTCTTATTGGTATATTTAAGTATAAAATTGAATTAGTTTATTCTAGATAAGCGCGCGCCTTTGTATATTATAGACCGCTTAGCATCTGGCGAGATGACGGTCCAGTGAATACTCATTATCTTATCGATAAAAATAGTAAAATTGAGGGATATCTGTGTAAAAACTTCCGACAATTATTTTAATAAATTCGTTTATTTGTCTATGCCCCAAGTTATGTCAAACCATCGTTTCACAAAATCTGACAGTTATTAATAATAATAAAAATGTCGGTTTTGTTTGTTTGGGATTGTTGCACGTCATAAACGCCGAAAATTTTTGTATCGATTTATTTTTACCGGAAAATTTAAAAGCTTTATTTAAAAGTATATTAAGCTTTGAACAAATGTGTAAAGTATGGCATATCAATCTTTTATGAGCAATACATTATTGTTAATCCCTTGAGTGATGAAATATGAATTTCAAAATAGGCATTGCTATGAAAATTTGTCTGTTTACATGACAAATCAGAAACAGTATAGAATTCAAGGGAATTTTAAGGATACTAGAAATCGTATCCACATTTTTTTTAATAAAGTTTAGTTTTACAGTTTACTTCTTTGTCTCAAAAATGTTAAATGACTCAATGTGTAACAGACGGTTTGAATATCTTGATTTGTATCTAAAATCTTCATTCCTTTTTAGAAAATTCCATAATTATGCTTAGTGTGTAAGTCGTTCATTAATTATGTAATGTAGCGTAACTTTCATTGTAATTAGAGCTTATTTCACTTGACTTCACTACGCTAGCTAAAATTTGATGTAATTTCGTATATGTATAGTTTCTGGAAACGTGTCAGTTTATTATGATATTGTCCTTCAACGTCAAAATAGAGATAAAGTTAAACTTATCTGCAATAAAAAAAAACTAATGAGCTGCAGGTGAGGTTCAAACTGACAATTTTACGCATGAAATCCGGACATTCTTACAACTGACCTTTCACTGCTACTTGTAATAATGAATTATTGCAGCAATTTTGCTGAATCATCCCTAAAGATTAAGAGATATTCACGCGGGCAAATTATTTAAGTGTACACAATTTTTAGGAATGTATTATGGCCTAAAACGGATTCAAATTATAAGTACCTACTTATTATATTTCAAAATCCCCACCACGATTTTTTTTGTATATAATTGCGCCTGAAAATGTGAACAAAATATGCAAATCTAAAATCGTCGAACCCAAGTTGCAGTCCGAAAATTTCTTGATAAATGAAATCAGAATTAGACCTGCCGAACGTTCCCATTTTAAAACCACCTGTGGCTTTCAAATTCACGCATTTTCCTTGAGAAAGACAGATCCCTTAAATTATCTCTGAAATTAAGATGCAGCCTTGAAATACGGGTACAGTGGAAACCCGAGCGCTGGCAATCACCGATCCTGCCAACATTCCATTCCACGGGCGCATTCCACACTTCAATTTCCCAAGAATTTTCCCCAAAACTTCCCGTGAATTAAATTAAACTCTGTCCCGTTTAACGAATAAAAGTGCAAATTCAATGGACATTGAAATAGTTTTCTAATTGAAGATGAAAAAAGATAATGTTCGTTCCACAGAACGGTAAAGTACTGTAAAGTTTTAATGAGTTCATTAGACTGCGAAATCTTGATATTTGGGGAAATTTTGCGGAAGAGAGAAATGTCTTGATAATTACTTAATTTTCTAAATGTTCACACTCACGCTAATTTTGAGCGACGTCGTTAGTTGTTTGGGGATGTTTTTGCACATTAACATCAAAACAGCTTTTAAAAATTCTTTACTCATTCTAAAACACTGAAAAGAATAAAACAAGCACTTAGACTTTTGTTGGTCTAGAATGCCATAAGATGTTAAAATTACTACTATTGCGGAAAATAAAATATATTCTAAAAAAGGAACATAACAACTGAACAGTCGGGATCCATTATTATTCTACAGCTAATCTAATTGTTCAATGGATCCCGACTGTTCAGTTATGTTACTTTATTAGAATATATTTTATTTTCCGCAATAGTATTAATTCAATAACATCCTATGGTATTCTAGACCTACAGAAATCTAACTGCTTGTTTTATTCTTTTCAGTGTTTTTAGTATGTAAGTACATAGTTTGGTTCACTTTTTATGCAGTCGGATTTTTTGAGTTTTTAAATTATATTCTTTTTTTTTTATTTACCAGTTACTGTCAGGAAGTTACGGCAAAAAATACGTCGGATGAACAAACATAGGTACCCGGAGGTTTAGTAATAAGTTCACATATTTTATTACGCTACCCTAAAACCGTAAAATCTTGAAGTCTCTCTGGCTTTCCTTCCAGACCTACTTTACGGAAATGTATGGAAATAGAGGTATTTTAAATGCGCTAGTACAGTTTTGGGAAAAGGAGGTAAAACTCCTTGTTTTTCTAATTATGTTAATTTGTATAAGAGTTTTAAAGCTGGACCAAAGGAAACGAATTCTGAGTTAAGGGTTATTATTCTGTATCCATATTTTTGAACAGACTTAAAAAAATGAGGAGGTTTTCAAATCAACTGTATTTTATTTTGTTCGTTACTTCGTAACTTTAGTCTGGGTAAGGCTAAAAACTCATGGAGCGGTTTCCAACTTCTATTCCAAGCTTCTGTAAAATGCAGAGTTGTATGTAAAAATTGAAATCAAAACTCACGACGCAATTTAAGCACGCGCGCGCGCAGGAGCCGCGCGGCTCCCCTGCGGTCGCCGCCCGCCCGTCACCCGCCACGTTCGCGAGCGATAATCTCACCCGCGGCGGCTGCAAAACGGCGAAAATCAGCGATCTCGTGAGTTTTGAAATAAACCGTAACCCGCCGATGGCCCGCGCCCGCGTGCGGGCGCGTTTGGAAACCGCTCCATGAGTTCTTAGCCTAAGTGGGTAAACCGATTTTGATTATTATTTCTTTGCTCGAAGGGGTCGACTTCTCTAACGTTTCCATATAATACGAGTATATTACAATTTTACAATAATATTAAAACATAGTAATAAATTGAGACTTTATTGCTAAAAAGATCTCTTCCAGGCAACTGCGTGATGTAAAATGAGTTAAACAGAGAGACGCGAGTAATCAAACAAAGAGTAAATTTATTAGCTGTCGGAGTGGTTCATAATGAATGCCGATGCTATATTTGATGTTTCTACGTATTTTTTTAGATAGTGTTGTGTCCTTCAGACCAACCTTTCAGCTTTATAATAGGTATTAGCATAGATAATAATACAGACTGAAAAGAATCCTACCACTACAAAAATATTTCTGTTTCCCATGTTATACACAGAGTACAGCTACAATTTGTATGTAGCTTTCGTCTTATTTTTGTAAGCCTTATTTACATATTCCCCGATAAGGAAAACGAATAATCATGACGCAGAATTTTGCCGAGATCAATCACACGCAAATCGTACAATCATAGGTCCAAAACAAACACAATTATATTCCCCATACGCAGTAATAAAAAGCAGCGAAACCGCTCTCTGTTATTTTAGTAAAACCGCTTCTAATACCAATAAAAGTATTCTAACAAACTCCACTGATGAGGAAAATTACCTAACATTTGTCGGTTAATCTAGTGGTTCGTACTGCGATAAACATTTTTATGGACATGAAAAAGTGAAACAATTTGTTTTTATGCCACTGGCCTACTGACCGAGCTTAGTAGTTCGTAGTTCTAATCATAGGAAACTTTATTTCTAATTTTTATAAAACACGCAAAGTTGTATTTTTGAAATGGTGTACATAATATGAGTTTAGTTATGGTAAATTATCATTAGTCCTAAAAACGTTATGCCTACTTATATTAGTACAAAAGTTGTTATGCTACCACATACATTTATAATCACCACCATGTTCGTTTTAACCATTTTAATTTGGATATCAAGTGTCTACTTGTCAAAGTCCATAACAGCATCCTGCTGAAGCACAAGACGTTGGCGTAATTGTGATCACCAATCATCACCTAGCACAACTGGATAGAAACCAGAAATTAATAGACGACGATGAAACAACCGATTAAAAGCTAAAAAATTAAAAAAGAAGAAGAAGACTTTATCAGCTGACTATTATTATCATTGTATAAATTCAGACCAATGGAAACTGTGTTGCCAGACATATTGCATGCCTCTAGAAGAAGAGGCCAGTTTGTATGGGTCAACTATTAAAATGTTTTGTATCACCTTATCTTACCTGCAAACAGCAATAAAGATTTTTGTATTTGTATTTGTAAAAGTTTATGGTTTTATCATCAACGATGACGAACTTCCACATCAAACTTTATTCCCTCATTTGAACCCATTCAACCTTTTTTCGTAAAAAAAAAATGTAACTTAAGTCGTTTCTTGGCATCTAGTCTATCTGTGTACAAATTTCCATTAATATCGGTTCAGTGGTTCGTGCTTATAACTTTGAAAATGACGGAATTTCCATACAACCGGCCAACCTTTGTTTCACCGTCATAGATTCTGATGTTGAATTTCGCAAACCCCTGTCTTAGCAAGCGATTACGTGCTAAAAGACACCTCCATGCAAAATTTTAGGCTCCTAGTATTTGCAGTTTCTGAGATTTCATGATGAGTGAGTGACCTTTCGCTTTTGTAAAAAAATATAGATTACTACGAGTATTGCGCATATTGGTGCATATAACGAATTATGCAACGTTAGAGCTGTTTATAATATAATTCAAAGTTATAAGTTTTCGGTTATTCGGTAGTGTCATTTTTTTATTTGTCTGTTTTCTTAATTTTCTGGCTTTTGTTTTAGTTTTTTTTAAGTTCTTTGTTTACACTAATCAAATTACAAAATTCTATTTACATTTAATAGCTTTTGTTGACAACCCTCGAGATTCAGTTCCCAATAAATCTGCCCACTGCATCTATTCTATGCCACTGCCGAAAGAGAGAAATAGACAACAAATATTTAATAACAAATATTTGTATGTTGAAAATCGCTGAAGTCTATTTTGTGTATATTCTATATAATTTACAATTACATAACTGTTATATCAGGTAGGTAACGTTTATATAGTAAGGGGCCTCATCACGGATGATTCATTGTTTAATCTATAACTATAAACTTCGAAGTAATTAAACAATGAATTATTCGTGATTAATCCCTGTAAACAATACCTGATGTAACAGGTAGTTTTTTTTGTAGTCGGGGTTTTTAAATTAAAGTTATTCTATCATATTGCTCGTTGCTCGAATAAACAGCACCGTTCATCATCATGATTGAAGAGTTGAACGAAGAGTTTGGTCTCCACTTTTGTAATAAGAACAACTAAGCTGTGAAACGAATTGCTAGAGTGGGTTTTTGTCGAAGGTTCGAACCTTGGGGTTACGAGGTACACTGTTTGTTTCTATTAGAGAAGCAAGTTCCATCGTGGACCACATCATTTTCATATTATCAGCATCATCGCAACCGTATCATTAAATGGGTTATAAATCGTAAACGGTAAGTTTTACAAAAAAAGTTTACTACCAACAAAAGATGAAAATTTTTATTTTCTACAATTATTGTCAAAATATATAGTTTCCAAAATATCGGCTAAAACAGTTTTTTTTTTCAATTGGCGTTTGAAGCTCCACCTGGATCTGTGAGCATTTTGTAATTTTATGCTCAGTAAGTGATCTTTACCTCATAGAAAAAAAATGGCTTAGAAATTTAGTGCAAAGTTGACCAAAAAACCTTCTATTTTTACTGGCCTTTCAGCACATTTTTTTTAAAATTTTGACGAACTTGTGAATTATTAGGAAACATTTTAAAAAGATGCATGAAATTGGAAAAGCCGTTCTCAACTTATAGTGTGACCGAAAAAGAAAAGGTTGAGTTTTGTATACCTACGAGTATAGATAAATTTAATGTTTCTTCGTTTATATAGCAACAAAACTCTTATCATAAACAAACAAACATAAACAAATCTTGAACAAAAAATGAGTTTAAATTACATAATCCAATATTTTAATGTTATTTCTGCACTGTGGCACCGATTCTGCGGTCGGTGACGGTCGCGAGAACAAGACAGCGTTAAATGCCTACTTACACAGAAATACCTGGCCTTAAACAAATGTTGAGCATTTTTGTATTCTACTTAAAATTTACTCTCATGCACAAATACTTATTTTTTGACACTTTTAAACTTTGTGTAAATGTCTAGAACACGAAAATAAAGCATAGGTTCTGGGCGAACCAATAAAGAGAATTACAAATAAAATCTCTCGTAAATCGTAAATGACAGTGAAATGCACAGCCTAGCTATTTTCAAAAATACGTTTCCTTACACTAAACTCTGCAAATGTGACAAAAATTGCAAACGTCCGCGTAATACCCGGCCCATTGTGGACGGCCAATGGAACGAGGAATTTTATGAATGCATCACAATTTCCTAGCGAAGTTCCTCCAATGCAAAATAGTCGGTACATTTCCGCTGTGTACAATGTAGGAATATGAAATACATTTTTGTGGTTATTTTCTTGATAACTTAAAAGGTCAAGTTTGTTTACTAATGTTTTAAAGTATGAATGATTTTTTTATTATTTTGTGATCATATTTGTTTCAATTCTTAACTATAGCTCTCATACCACACGCTCTGCCTTGTGTGGAGCTAGTTAACATTGTGTGAAGAATGTTACCAATGATTATTTCGTGGATCATAAGGAGAAACGAAACAACAAGTAAAAAAACCTTTTAGCTAAACATTAATGACTTATCTCAAGCCAAATAATGTGAATCAACATTTCAATAATCCAATCCAATAATACCCTATGCTCAATGCTTTTTTTATGGGAGTTACATGAGGGATAATTTAATACCTTTATAGAGTCATCAGTTTTATCAGGTGGGTAAAGTTGAACTGAACTGAACTGTAGCCCACCAGATGTTTCCACTACATGGACTCGAGGCCTTCTCTAGCAAGGAGAGAGTCAAGACCATAATCCACCACGCTGGTCCAGTATTGGTGAATGACACATGACTTCTAAAGATTCTGGATAGAAACATGTCGGTTTCCTCACGATGTTTTCCTTCGCTATTTTAAAGTAACGCTTACAAACAACACATAAACTTTTAATGTCTCTCTTTGTATTGTGTATTGTACTTAACCAGACTCTCGCCAAATATTCCACTGACTGTAAAACTTATCAGGTAAGTAGGTACCTAAATACTTTATTGCTGAATCAAGAGTCCATTACGTGTTTTAACCGCATATTCAGTAACTGTATCTGAGTGCACCAGGCGAGGCGTGCCGTGCCCGAGTGTCGTTACCAGTTTTACTAGCAGTTCACCTGGTGGCGCCTACTCAAACACGACTCATGAACTCTAAAGGCGCGCCGGAATCATAGCTCCAGAGCTAGCCGATAAAACGTGCAAGGTACAATAAAATATATCTTAACAATGGTTTTTTGCATGACATTACATGTAAATAATCGGTGTTGTTTTAGGGAAACGGGTTCGTTATCATCACGGGCTTTTTGGAATTGGTTTGACAAAGAAAATGAATATATCTACATGTCAATCCTCTACATAAACTATGAGTGCGATAAATTCCATACTCCTACGTCCACGGAACTGTCATAAAAAGGGGTTCAAAGCTTTTGCTTCCCGAATCTCTCAGTACATATCTAGCACGAGGAGGGCCGATCTTTGCTCGGTTTCATTGCCTCAAAACACGAATAAATCGTTATTTTTTAAATGAAACCTAACTAAATCGGGTTTATCGCCTCCAAACCCCTATAGTTCCAACAAGTTTCATAAAATTTGGTAATCCTGCGTACCAAATTTCAAGAAAATTGTTGAATACTATTTTTGAGATACAGATTATATGCATTTTTATACATACGTATATTACATGTCATCGTGAAATAGTAAAAACTTTCAGATTTTATTCTAACGACGTAAAATTATAAACTAACCTTTTTAATTTTTTTGTGGAGGAAATGCATTTACGCCCTACCCTGGGGAAGACAGTCGGATTATGTCTCGACACCAACGATAGACTCGGTGTCCCTACCGACTAAAACCTCCACGCGGTTTCATCTCTGCGGCGGGATCGCAGGACTTCTCTTGCATTCCTCAACGAAAACCGCCGCGGCTTACCCGTCTCCGGGCCCTCCTATGGGGCATACTCCCGTCACCGACGCACTTGAACCCAGGATACGCTGTGATCACATCGGCAACCAAGGTAAATGGGTGACAGACGCCCCAACGTCTAGACACCCTTGGTCCCCCGTGACTAGTCAGGTATTTGGTCCTGCCGCCTACCACATTTCGGCTGCAGAGGATAAGGAGAGCGGCACAACGCAATACCGGCGCTCCTCTTCCCCTGCAGCCCCACTGCGTTCGACATCAATCGTTGGCGACAACGCAAGGCCGCGGCGGGCAAGGCGAATGGCGCACCATAATACCGGCACTCTTCTCCCGCCGTGGTCTCTCCTCTACTGCCGCGGTGCCCATCGCCAAGCATCGCGGCCCGCTAAGTCGGGCTGGCGCCACCTGCGCCGTGTGACTTCCTCCTGGGCGCATCACCGTCGACTTGTCCAAAGCCCTGTCGGCCCCACCGCGGGTTCCTCTTCGCTTCACCGTGGCTGACCACGGCTACTGTTCCCGCATTAACGACGCCCGCATTGACGACGCGGGAACCCCTCGGGGGGATTATAAACTAACTTAACTGACCGTGAAATTATAATCTTACGCGTTATATTGTAAGCTGATGGTGATTGCAATAATTTTACGGTGACATGTTCAAAAATTGCTTATTTAAAGGTATTAGATACCTAAATAATAATTCAATATACCTCACAGAAAACTTTAATTTAAAAAACCCGACTGAAAAAAACATTATGTATTCAAATGTGTTATCTAAAAACACTCGGGTGATTGAGACAAATCTAACTATACCTTAATTATCAAAATCCATTCAGCCGTTTCGAAGATACGTGGGAATAAAGAAATTTGCAAACATACAAGATACGCGTGAAAACCATAACTCTTCTTTCACTCGGGTAATAAATAATAAATTAATTTGCTTTTAATTAATATTTTTTATTAAAATTTTATAAAATTTATCTCAACAGTACTAAAACTCCCGCCTTCTCGACTATCATGGCCTACGAATACAGGTACTAACATCGCCTTGCAAAGGTGTGTTTTACAAAACCATTAGGTAATTGGCTTTAACGCTCGCGAAGCAATTCGCAAATTGCTTACTTAACCATAAATATCCTGGCTATCCAAACAATATACGTTGCAAGATAATGTGACGGACCTCCTTCGTATTAAATCTGAGAGTTAATACTTTCTGAAATATTGACTTACCAATTGTACTTAGAGCAGGTCATACTACTCTAAACTCACCTCGTATTCCCAAAAGTAGTTGCTGGTATGGAGAGAGACGTATGAAGAAACTCAGGTGGCTCATTCAGGTTAGAGCTGATTATTAGGATTGCTTAGATTTATCAGCCCCTCGTCTCATTTTCTGTATAAATTATATCGTATGGCTGAGTTCATGAGTTATGTATATACGCGGGTACCCTTTATTATACTCATGTAATGAGACGGAGCTACCTCGTAGGTGCGTTGCCTGATGTGTTATGAGTTCCTACCTAGTCCTGTACGTACGCTCCCAGCTTCATCAGCGTAATAGGCTCTAGAAGACCCTGTGTAGCGATTGTATTGGCCTTTACAATAACTAACAGGGTTTCGAGCGCTATTTTGGAGTTCGGTAAGGCGGTAACCAATAAGCTAACGTTAGTCCCTTCAGATATCGTGACTATCGCGATGTGTGAGCGACGCGATACTGCAATGGGTTAACAAAAGCTCTAATATGCCAAAAGCATCGTCCTCCTTCAGCCACGATGATGTGGTATCTAATAAATTAAAGTTAGTGATTGTTAATATCGAGACAATTAATAATGTCAGATATTCCCAATAGCTAACGAAATTCTAGCTTACTCATTTATCGGGCCATCCTAAGTCACAATGATGAGCAACTAATAAGCTAAAGCTAGTTATTTTCCCAATAGCTAGCGAAACTCTAGTAGCCAAATCATTGGACTCTGTTTATCCCAGTGAGTGTTGTCATATGTCCTCACGTATCGTAAATGTCACACGTCATCATACTACTATTAGACAGTTCTTCCTACAGGTAAATAGACTCTGAGCCCAAAATAAGTGTGGCAAGATGCAACAGTATGTAGATGCGAGATGCAGTAGAGTATCGCTTAGCAGGCAATTTTGTGACAAGATACCAATATTATTAAATTTATGTGAATCTAGGGAGTAAAATTAAAACAATTAATTATCGTTCTAACTGCCTCTCATATATTTATAATTTTCTACCTCAAGGATCGTATTTGGAAGCCCTACACTAAATTCTTACACTATAATACTACTAGAAAATAAGGAAGATATAAGGAAAATTCCTGAGATAATTGTGTCTAAAGCCTACAAGTGAACACAAATCTAAACTAATCCAGAACATACGGAATCTGATAGAATCTAGTCAATTTACTTTACAAACTAACCTAAACACACAATTAAACTAGAGCAAAAAAAAATCCTAATAAAATAATATAGGTATTACACATATGCTTCCAATACGTCCTAGGCAGTATATGAGATCTGACCCAGTATTCACTGCTGGAGTTAGGAAAACCGGTCTGGATAAAACCTAACTAGGTCACTCGAACAGTTTAGCAGAACGAAGATAGCCTACAATACATATCAGGTCTTAGAATTATTTGCGTTTGATCTAATCTGGAAGTCCTCTCTTCGCTTAATGCGTTAGGCGCTAGTACAGCAGATGCGAAGACTTACTTTGGGTATCAGAAAAGATTTAACTGTGAAATCAGGATGGTTTATACGCTACTTATCTCTCCAATGCAAAACTGCAAATTATATCAAACGCATTAGAAAATGATCTTAAATGTCTAAGAATCTAACTACTTAGCTTTAGTTCAGTGTTTCTGGGTTGGCCTCTGTGGGATGGCCTTGGAGTCAGCTGCTCGAAGCTGCTGCACGGATCACAATACTAATTCACAATAGATGAATAACTTAGACTTTTAACACAAACACTCGCGAGAGTAGAGTAGGTGCGTGGCGCTACACGGTGATTTTCTGACTGCCTCCTCTCGTCTTCCCGAATCCTTTTCTTAAAGCGCCTTAGCCCTCAAAAGCCACACCTCTAGTCTCCCCCGCTACAGGTCCGGCCGAGCCGAAGGGGTGGATCGGATGCGCCTGCGCCGCCCACAGGGACCCGATATTGCGAAGTTTCTGGAAATAGTTTTTCGAAAGTGTACATAAAAAATCCTTAGATGCAGCCTTAAGGCGGAGTTGCACTCTTTTTTGTTTCTTTGTCAGATTTATGATCGGCCTAATGGCTCAGTTGGCAGCAAGTCGGCCAGCGGACTCATGGGTCGTGAGTTCGATTCTCAACCAAATATTTGTATATTGAATATAAACATTTGTACCACGCCTGGGTGCTCTCCATGTATAATAAGCATGTTGTACCTAAAATATATAAGCATTATATCAGCTTTCTGGCTTCCATAGTACAGGGTTGGCTTAGTTTGGGGTCAGCTTGCTTAGTTTAGTGTTGTATGAGAAGTGACCATGACCACCAATAATCATTTATTGTAGACCCTTGATAATCTGGTAATAAAATACATATGCCCATTGTTATCGCTGATATGTCTGCTAAATATGTGGTCTATACTCAATTTATTACTTTAATGTTATGTATTTCTTAAACATTCAAACCACACACGGCTATTGCGCTTATGTAAAGAAAGTAAACAAAGATTAAGTCTAAAAGACCTAATTCTAATAAAGAATATCTTGTCACATATAATATTTATATACTACGTATATATATAGCAAGCATCGCATTCCTTTCCCACGGGAACCAACGGCGCCAGGTCAAGTGACAAAAACCAGACCTTATCAACTAAAATGTGCGAAACACTACTTCATGCGCATTCCAAGAATCATTACAAAACTATAACCCACTTCGTTTACCCAAAACTTAAAATAACAATATTTGACATGTTTATTACCTATTCTGGACGTTCTGCCTCTATAGTGTTTTTTTTGTTTCACAAAACCAATAAAGTATCCCAAACAGCCCTTGCGCTAAGTTCAAATGTGCAAGTCGTAAATCCTTAGAACATATTTTAAGTGTAGAAGGATGTTCCTTGTTCTTTTCATAATAGTGTCGTGTCAAATTTGTTAAAATAAAATGCCCTTTTCACTTGGAATAATATTATAAAAAAAAAGGACAAATGGACACATGTAGATGCTAGAAATTTCACTCGTAGGTTCCGTAACTAAGACAGAAAAAAAAAGAATTATGACTTTGTGGGCCATGACAATAAGTGTAAAATAATTGCTATTAACGTTTAAAAGAAAAGCTGCTAAAAAAATAGGAATACGTAAAGTCAATGTTATCTAGGTAAAGTTATCTGGAAGAGATCGTTTTTAGCGATAAGATCGCCTTTATGCCCATTATGTTTTTGTTTTTTATATGTTACTTATTGTCAACTTTGTTTGTGGTGCCAATAAAGTGTTTTGAATTGTCAATGTCAAAAAACGGATACTCGATTCTAAGATACTGTATTCAATTTGTTACCGTGACGGCATCGAGTCATACCAGTGCTTGCACAGTACACCGGGAGTCTTATCGAGGGCATTCTGACTGTAGAAGTACTTCTTTTGCATTCAGTACCATCTCCAAAAATAACTTCATCATCATCCTCATTATTAGCCTGTATTCACCCACTGCTAGACATAGCCTTTTCCCATAATTCGCTACTCAGCCCGATCCTAATTCTTAGGCTAAGAACTCAAGGAGCGGTCTCCAGCTGGGCCCACAGGTTGTAGGCCCGCAACTTCTGTGGAATTCAGATACAAATTTAAAGCACAACGCACTCTACGTTTTACGACAGCGCTAGCGGCGCGCGCGAGTTCCACACGGCTAACGCGCGGTCGCTGCCCGACCGTCGCCCGCCACGTTCGCTGGCGAAAATCTCAAGTGCCGGCTGCGAAACCACGAAAATCAGCGGTCTTGTGAGTTTTGAAATAAAACTGACGCCCAGCCGAGAGAACCGGCGGGCGGGGGTGAAAATCGTTCCATGAATTCTTAGCCTTACGTTTCTAACCGCTACCAGCTGAATTTCGAAAACCGTTTTGTTTCGTAATACTCCAATCAATTACATGTATTCGTATAATTCAGCGAATCGAGTTCATTTAATGCGATCCGATAATCACTAAAACACATCGACGGTTTGTCAAACAGCCATTGGACGTGCTATTTCAGAATCAAGTCCATTGTAAACACATTAGCAGCCAAACTAGCAATATTTCATACGCAATAGACAGATTTATTTTCAGATTTGCGTAATAATTTAGTTTGTGACCCTAACATTATGTTGTATGCACATACGTATAATAGTATGAATAGTGGATAGATACAAATATCGAGTCTTAATAATTGTACTTAATTCTCCTCTCCTATTACGCGTAATTATAAATAACAAAGTTTGGATGTTTGTGACTATATCACGTCGGAACTTCTGAATGGATCGACGTGAAATGTACATAGACAACAATATTTTTATGTACGCAAGTATGTGCATGGGTAAAAAACAACGGGGTGTAGATACTAAATAATAATTAAACTAATTTTAATCTCAATAAAATACACGGTCATGTTAGAGGTAACATGACTTTGTGTCTATGTTGATGAATAACCCGCCTGAACCGTTCCCGGTGCAAATGTGCCCAAAACGTTGGCTGCATTGGCTCGCTGAATGAAGCTATCTCCTGCCTGAGAAATGAAGCAGAGCGAAACTCATAACTATAGTTATGTAAACGACGCCAAATTCCGTGAACTAAATCCAAAATATACATAAAAACATCAACTCATCAACTGCTCATTGACTCCACGATTAAGTGCAAGTCTATTTTGTTGCAAAAATAATATGTTTGATTGCCCTTTTATTAATTTAAATGTATTAACGAAGTAAATTTTTCTAGATGGATTGGTCTCCGTAAAATTGTCAACACTGTCAGATTATAATCTAAAGGTAGCAGTTCGCGCGGAGACCGCGACAGGAGACCGCGACCGGAGACCGAATTACCGAATAGAATTGTACTGAATAGAATTGGATGGGCGCCAGTTCGCGCCGAGACCGCGACAGGAGACTGAGACACGTGTCGCGGTCTCGGCGCGAACTTGCGCCCATACAATTCTATAGTGTCTCCGGTCGCGGTCCCCTGTCGCGGTCTCAGCGCGAACTTGTACCTTAACGCGTAATTTTACAATCGGTTAGTTTGTAATCTGACGTCATTGCACTATAATTTGATTGATTTTACAATTTTACGGTTACGGACACAAACTTCAAGAGGAGAGTAAAATCTGCTTCTTCCAGATAAACATTTTCACTTAATATCAGGCAAGCAGCATTGTCGCTTAATATCAGGCAAGATAGCGGTCAAATAATCGTCTATCGATGATCAAAAAAACACGTCACACGACTTAAAAACAATTTTACATTAAACACTTAACAATTTCGCAGTGGTTAGCTTAAACACCAGTAAAACAGCATAAAATCCGGAATCGTAATAAAACATTAACTTTGTAGCGTTTCCGAGTGCGCTGTGCTGCTTCGCTCGAATGGCTTTGTCAACTGTTTTAGGGGATTTAAAGCTCTAGCGTGTTTAAATCCATTTTACACAACTATTTTCTATTATTCTTTTAAATTTATACAGAAAAACCACTGGGTGTGTGATTTTTTAATGGACTGTTGATACGTGGTATCTATGTACCTCTAGATGTAGCGTTACAACGACTTCACCCACTTCCCTTCGGAGTAACATGAGCCAATACTTCTTTCTAGTAGTCGGTCAAAAGGGTTAATCGTGGCTCATAAGCAGCTAATTTCATAGTCACACTTGGAATTCGGGATTTTTCTCACAATGAGATAATCAAGGCTATAAGTCCGCTGCGCATTCGTCGCATGCGTCCGGTATTGTACAGGTTGGTAGATTACACGTATCCTTGAAAGAAGTATTTCTAGGAAGACGCTAGTTTACTAAAAAAAAAAATTCTCTTCAATAATGAAAACAGTGGTTTTATAAAAATACTGAAGTGCAGAAGTAGTCACGAGACTATTATATCACTTTGAATAAGTGTTTTCAGAATGGCGTCGCTTTTTGGGCCAGTAAACATAAGACAGAGTAGTTAATAACTAAACATGTCATTCCACCAACAACTATCTGCTGCCAATGATAATTTAATTTACTTTATTATATTGCCTTTGCACGGCAAAGTCCATTTGACGAGGTGCTAAATTACTATCGACTACAATCTAGAGCGGGCCATTTTACGAACTTGACAAATTCAAAGTACAAGTCACCCAATTGCATCAACAAACACTCGCTAACTAACTGTGAGGAAACGAAACCATATACATTACTAGCAGTGCGCCGCGACTTACCACTCGTATCACATTCTCATTAGTACAATGAAATAAATAGTAGACTATATGTTATTTCAGACTATAATCTATCTGCCTTCCAAATTTTAACCCGATCCGATGTTTGGATACTTGAATGTGTGGATGTTCGTTGCTCAATCACGTCGTAACGACGGAACTTACCTGGTTGAAATTTGAAACATGACTAGATTATAGTCTGGAACTACGCGGGTAAAAACACGGGGCGCTCCTACTCGTAATTTGTAAACATAAGTTGGATAGATAATAAGATAAACCGAAAGAAAATAATCAATTACTACACTAACTCAGTTACTTATAAAACGTCATATATTTGAAAAAATAGCGAATGTTGACCTCGAAAAAATGCTTTTAAAGATACCTGATATAGCCCAGATTAAGATTTGTGCTTAGGATTGTGATTACTTGTAGAAATTGTTTATCGGCATGATAATTATGTTTTCATCCAAGTAAATATATTTTAATAACTAAATTCCAGGTCAAAGCGTAGTGATCTAGGGGCAGGAGCGTTCCATTTTACAATAGTGTAGTCGTTTGAATCCCGTCTGAACCCTTGAGTAATTTTTCAAACGCAAATGTCGAAGTTTGTGATGGCTACTAGCTTTAGCGGTGAAAGAAACCATCGTCTGAAAGTCAGAGGTGTGTTTCAAAAAGTACCTACTTCTTTCCAAGATGTCTTGCAAAGAATTGCTTTTTGAATATGTCATCTGTCAACTAGTACTGAACCAATGTGGCCAAGTTATAGCCTCAATCCTTATAAGAAAGGCTTCGATTCCCAGCCGTAAAAAATAAAATATGCCGCTTGTGAAAACTTAAGTTAAGTAATACAGTCAACAATTTACGCTTGTAGACTTGTAAAGCAGATAATGGTAAAGCGCGCCCCGGTCTAGAGGGACTTCCAAGCGGCTAATTAATGATAACCCCGTGGGAGACATCATAAAGGCAAACATTAATTTTATACCTATGCTGAAACTTGTGTCGTAAAACTTAGCCTGAAATAATTAAAATAACTACTAGAAGTCATTGACATTTTGATGAACGCAGGCGTATTTTGACAGCTCAGTGACGTTATTTGTTTAAATTAAGTTTGAAACTAATGTGGTAATGTTTTTACATGGTTTTTACGGTAGTTTGTTTTTGTTAGTTTGAGTTTTTTACAGATGAAATAGCTACTGTTGTATATATTGTAGTAGTCCAAGATCCCAGAGCCGCCAGACGTCACGTATTTTCTGATAGATGAAATGTGGACGATTGAGTAGAGTTAGTACGTACTAAGAACACATGCTTACCCGCTAACTTGCTTAGACGGCCAATTTTGATATATGGGGTCCAGAAGATACTTTACTTCACGTATTTTCTGATAGCTGATTTTTACGTATGTTATAGGCAATAAATATCTTTAGAAATAAGAGCCCAACACTCCCAGACACTTTTCTTCAGCTGTTTTGCTTAACAGACGCTTTAAAACTCTCAAAATAATCGAGTTTTAAAGCGTTTGTTAAGCAAAACGGCCGACGAAAAGTGTCTGGGAGTATTGGGGCCTTATTTTTAAAGATATTGCCTATAACATACCTACGTGAAAATCAGTTATCAGAAAATACCTTGTGTAAATGTTCCTGATACGCTACATTTCAACACTTGTGGTGTAAATAAAAGTCAAAGAGATAAAAGAGAGCAAATAATATAACGATTTGGAATAAGAGCCAAATCTAGATATTTGAAAAAACATGTAATAGCTATATTGTTATATGGCTCTGCATAGATTTTTTTTTCTAACTATGAAAAGACGGCGAAAAGAATTTTTTGTAACAATCTTACAAGCTAACCTTAGTTTAGTAAGTTACCTTAAATCTCAGTTACAAGTGGGTATATATGCTTTTTATTGAAGTATACATTGTCCATGCCAAGTTATATAGTATGAAATCCTAATAATTATAAATATAGCTTAGGTATAAGCAGCCATTTAATGTTTCCGGTACTTCGAGTAGAGGCACTTCCTCACAAGGAATGAGTTAAGGTCATAACCCACCACGCTGACTAAGTGTGGTTTAGTGGTTGGCGCATACTTATTTTCGAAATATGTCTTTCTCGCCAACATATTTATGAACTTTTCTATTGCCGTTAGAGGTTAGTGATGATGTCGAACTTGGACATCTGCATTCTGAACTTTATCATGAAGGGTCAGGTCCTTATCTCAGAAAATGAAAAGCCTTTACTCTGATTTATAATGGCTTTAATGGGATTTTATATAATCAGTTGTTATACGTTCAGTGTGCAATTAAAAAAAAAGTATAGGTGATGTTCATTTGCATAGATAATATAACAGTCTGATACGATGTTGCCATTGCTAAATATCAAGACGCATAGACGCACTCAAATGAACATCACACAGATTAAATATACTATAAAGTAATATTAAAATACAGTAATTAGCTCATGAACCTTACAGTTCGGCCATCCTTTTAAGGTGAGTCCTCTCACAATTTGAATGATTCAAAACTTAAAAAGTTATAACAACATAAATGACAAATGAAAAACTCAAAAAAAAAGAAGGTAATTTACATACAATACTGTAAGGATCGTATTTGGCAAATACTTGTAAGCTCAGTCTGCGTGATATTTGTCACCAATGGTCCGTTCCATTCGTACTAGATCACCTTCACTGTTATTATCGTGACCACTAATACAGATGTTCCAGTAACTGTGTCACCAATCACGTTATCGGTAGGGCTAACTAATCTGCATCTCAATAATAATACGGATAGACTTTTACCTGCCAATATTATTCGACTCAATGTGAATATCTCGAGTTTACCTAGTGCCAAGTTTTATTATTTTTTTTAATACGGCACTTTGTTGACATCGCTTCTGAAATGGTCTAATCAAATCACTCTACCTGCATTCTGCCTGCCAGCTACGACGTTCATTACGTGTTTAATTAATTAATTTAATAAATAATATGCGATCAGCATTAGCTGATATGCCTACCTATATCTCAGTGATGAAATAACAAAATTATAGGTAATTGTTAAAACGATATTGTCTTACGTTATCCATTTATCCAGATTATTTTTAGAAGAGTTTTATGATTTAGTTAATATTTAGTTAGTTAGTTTAGAAGCCCTTAACTTTGTACTCGTACTAAGAAAACATTAGCCGCGATCTGTAATCAATCATGATGATACCCCGAAATAGGTGCATTATTATTTAGGAATCTTAACAACATTTATGATTTTTGTACCACGCACTGAATGAATGTTGATGTAAGTACTTTGTAAACGTAGCTAAATATTTCTTCCTAACGTGGTGTATTATAGGAAAATAAGTAGATTGTAAACTGTTTAAGATTTTTTCAAATCCGGAATGATGGACGTTTTCATGATTCACTTTTACAAATGGCACCTTACATTTCCATTTACTGGAAAACATATAAAGCCTTAAGTTGGTAATTATTCTTAATATCACTACATGATTAGTTAATTTCATCATTCATGTTCATTTTCATCATGTATTCACCCACTGCTAGACATAGCCCTTTCCCATAATTCGCTACTCAGCCCGATCCTAATTCTTAGGCTAAGAACTCAAGGAGCGGTCTCCAGCTGGGCCCACAGGTTGTAGGCCCGCAACTTCTGTGGAATTCAGATACAAATTTAAAGCACAACGCACTCTACGTTTTACGACAGCGCTAGCGGCGCGCGCGGGTTCCACACGGCTAACGCGCGGTCGCTGCCCGACCCCGCCCGCCCGCCACGTTCGCTGGCGAAAATCTCAAGTGCCGGCTGCGAAACCACGAAAATCAGCGGTCTTGTGAGTTTTGAAATAAAACTGACGCCCAGCCGAGAGAACCGGCGGGCGCGGGTGAAAATCGTTCCCCGAATTCTTAGCCTTACGTTTCAAACCGCTACCAGCTGAATTTCGAAAACCGTTTTGTTTCGTAATACTCCAATCAATTACATGTATTCGTATAATTCAGCGAATCGAGTTCATTTAATGCGATCCGATAATCACTAAAACACATCGACGGTTTGTCAAACAGCCATTGGACGTGCTATTTCAGAATCAAGTCCATTGTAAACACATTAGCAGCCAAACTAGCAATATTTCATACGCAATAGACAGATTTATTTTCAGATTTGCGTAATAATTTAGTTTGTGACCCTAACATTATGTTGTATGCACATACGTATAATAGTATGAATAGTGGATAGATACAAATATCGAGTCTTATAATTGTACTTAATAATTGTACTTAATTCTCCTCTCCTATTACTCGTAATTATAAATAACAAAGTTTGGATGTTTGTGACTATATCACGTCGGAACTTCTGAATGGATCGAGGTGAAATGTACATAGACAACAATATTTTTATGTACGCAAGTATGTGCATGGGTAAAAAACAACGGGGTGTAGATACTAAATAATAATTAAACTAATTTTAATCTCAATAAAATACACAGTCATGTTAGAGGTAACATGACTTTGTGTCTATGTTGATGAATAACCCGCCTGAACCGTTCCCGGTGCAAATGTGCCCAAAACGTTGGCTGCATTGGCTCGCTGAATGAAGCTATCTCCTGCCTGAGAAATGAGGCAGAGGGAAACTCATAACTACAGTTATGTAAACGACGCCAAATTCCGTGAACTAAATCCTTCACATCAACTCATCAATTGCTTATTGACTCCACGGTTAAGTGCAAGTCTATTTTGTTGCAAAAATAATATGTTTGATTGCCCTTTTATTAATTTAAATGTATTAACGAAGTAATTTTTTCTAGATGGATTGGTCTCCGTAAAATTGTCAACACTGTCAGATTATAATCTAAAGGTAGCGGTTCGCGCGGAGACCGCGACCGGAGACCGAATTACCGAATAGAATTGTACTGAATAGAATTGTATGGGCGCCAGTTCGCGCCGAGACCGCGACAGGAGACTGAGACACGTGTCGCGGTCTCGGCGCGAACTGGCGCCCATACAATTCTATAGTGTCAAGTGCCTGTCGCGGTCTCCGGTCGCGGTCCCCTGTCGCGGTCTCGTGTCGCGGTCTCAGCGCGAACTTGTACCTTAACGCGTAATTTTACAATCAGTTAGTTTGTAATCTGACGTCATTGCACTATAATTTGATTGATTTTACAATTTTACGATGACGGACACAAACTTCAAGAGGAGAGTAAAATCTGCTTCTTCTAGATAAACATTCTCCACCTTCAACAGCATTGTCGCTTAATATCAGGCAAGATAGCGGTCAAACAATCGTCTATCGGTTATTAAAAAAACACGTCACATGACTTAAAAACAATCTTACACTAAATATTTAAAAATTTCGCAGTGGTTAGCTTAAACACCAGTAAAACAGCATAAAATCCGGAATCGTAATAAAACATTGACTTTGTATCGTTTCCGAGTGCGCTGTGCTGCTTCGCTCGATTGGCTTTGTCAACTGTTTTAGTGGATTTAAAGCTCTAGCATGTTTAAATCCATTTTACACAACTATTTTCTATTATTCTTTTAAATTTATACAGAAAACCACTGGGTGTGTGATTTTTTAATGGACTGTTGATACGTGGTATCTATGTACCTCTAGATGTAACGTTACAACGACTTCACCCACGTCCCTTCGGAGTAACATGAGCCAATACTTCTTTCTAGTAGTCGGTCAAAAGGGTTAATCGTGGCTCATAAGCAGCTAATTTTATAGTCACACTTGGAATTTGGGATTTCTCTCACAATGAGATAATCAAGGCTATAGTCCGCTGCGCATTCATCGCATGCGTCCGGTATTGTACAGGTTGGTAGATTACACGTATCCTTGAAAGAAGTATTTCTAGGAAGACGCTAGTTTACTCAAAAAAAATTCTCTTCAATAATGAAAACAGTGGTTTTATAAAAATACTGAAGTGCAGAAGTAGTCACGAGACTATTATATCACTTTGAATAAGTGTTTTCAGAATGGCGTCGCTTTTTGGGCCAGTAAACATAAGACACAGTAGTTAATAACTAAACATGTCATTCCACCAACAACTATCTGCTGCCAATGATAATTTAATTTACTCTATTATATTGCGTTTGCACGGCAAAGTCCATTTGACGAGGTGCTAAATTACTATCGACTACAATCTAGAGCGGGCCATTTTACGAACTTGACAAATTCAAAGTACAAGTCACCCAATTGCATCAACAAACACTCGCTAACTAACTGTGAGGAAACGAAACCATATACATTACTAGCAGTGCGCCGCGACTTACCACGCGTATCACATTCTCATTAGCACAATGAAATAAATAGTAGACTGTATGTTATTTCAGACTATAATCTATCTGCCTTCCAAATTTTAACCCGATCCGATGTTTGGATACTTGAATGTGTGGATGTTCGTTGCTCAATCACGTCGTAACGACGGAACTTACCTGGTTGAAATTTGAAACATGACTAGATTATAGTCTGGAACTACGCGGTAAAAACACGGGCGCTCCTACTCGTAATTTGTAAACATAAGTTGGATAGATAATAAGATAAACCGAAAGAAAATAATCAATTACTACACTAACTCAGTTACTTATAAAACGTCATATATTTGAAAAAATAGCGAATGTTGACCTCGAAAAAATGCTTTTAGAGATACCTGATATAGCCCAGATTAAGATTTGTGCTTAGGATTGTGATTACTTGTAGAAATTGTTTATCGGCATGATAATTATGTTTTCATCCAAGTAAATATATTTTAATAACTAAATTCCAGGTCAAAGCGTAGTGATCTAGGGGCAGGAGCGTTCCATTTTACAATAGTGTAGTCGTTTGAATCCCGTCTGAACCCTTGAGTAATTTTTCAAACGCAAATGTCGAAGTTTGTGATGGCTACTAGCTTTAGCGGTGAAAGAAACCATCGTCTGAAAGTCAGAGGTGTGTTTCAAAAAGTACCTACTTCTTTCCAAGATGTCTTGCAAAGAATTGCTTTTTGAATATGTCATCTGTCAACTAGTACTGAACCAATGTGGCCAAGTTATAGCCTCAATCCTTATAAGAAAGGCTTCGATTCCCAGCCGTAAAAAATAAAATATGCCGCTTGTGAAAACTTAAGTTAAGTAATACAGTCAACAATTTACGCTTGTAGACTTGTAAAGCAGATAATGGTAAAGCGCGCCCCGGTCTAGAGGGACTTCCAAGCGGCTAATTAATGATAACCCCGTGGGAGACATCATAAAGGCAAACATTAATTTTATACCTATGCTGAAACTTGTGTCGTAAAACTTAGCCTGAAATAATTAAAATAACTACTAGAAGTCATTGACATTTTGATGAACGCAGGCGTATTTTGACAGCTCAGTGACTTTATTTGTATAATTAAGTTTGAAACTAATGTGGTAATGTTTTTACATGGTTTTTACGGTAGTTTGTTTTTGTTAGTTTGAGTTTTTTACAGATGAAATAGCTACTGTTGTATATATTGTAGTAGCCCAAGATCCCAGAGCCGCCAGACGTCACGTATTTTCTGATAGATGAAATGTGGACGATTGAGTAGAGTTAGTACGTACTAAGAACACATGCTTACCCGCTAACTTGCTTAGACGGTCAATTTTGATATATGGGGTCCAGAAGATACTTTACTTCACGTATTTTCTGGTAGCTGATTGTTACGTATGTTATAGGCAATATCTTTAAAAATAAGAGCCCAACACTCCCAGACACTTTTCTTCGGCTGTTTTGCTTAACAGACGCTTTAAAACTCCCAAAATAATCGAGTTTTAAAGCGTTTGTTAAGCAAAACGGCCGACGAAAAGTGTCTGGGAGTGTTGGGGCCTTATTTTTAAAGATATTGCCTATAACATACGTGAAAATCAGTTATCAGAAAATACCTTGTGTAAATGTTCCTGATACGCTACATTTCAACACTTGTGGTGTAAATAAAAGTCAAAGAGATAAAAGAGAGCAAATAATATAACGATTTGGAATAAGAGCCAAATCTAGATATTTGAAAAAACATATAATAGCTATATTGTTATATGGCTCTGCATAGATTTTTTTTTCTAACCATGAAAAGACGGCGAAAAGAATTTTTTGTTGTAACAATCTTACAAGCTAACCTTAGTTTAGTAAGTTACCTTAAATCTCAGTTACAAGTGGGTATATGTATATGCTTTTTATTGAAGTATACATTGTCCATGCCAAGTTATATAGTATGAAATCCTAATAATTATAAATATAGCTTAGGTATAAGCAGCCATTTAATGTTTCCGGTACTTCGAGTAGAGGCACTTCCTCACAAGGAATGAGTTAAGGTCATAATCCACCACGCTGACCAAGTGTGGTTTAGTGGTTAAATATGTCTTTCTTGCCAACATATGTACGAACTTTTCTATCGCCGTTAGAGGTTAGTGATGATGTCGAACTTGGACATCTGCATTCTGAACTTATATCAATACTCAGATATACAGGCAGGTACAGTCCGCGAGGTATAAGCTGAGCTTTGCATTAGTGTGAGTGATCACCAAAAGTACAGTCAGACAACAAACTTTTAAAAATTAATATCATTATATTTTAGGTAGGTACTTAAGGCATAACATAAGTCGGAGAAGTATTCTAGTATTAAAATAAAATAAAACTAAATTGATAAAATAAAGTCCAGCTGTGTATTTGACTGATAGTGCATATTATTGTGTGATTATTACTAAAAATTCAATTTGAAAGACAAAATAACTACACATCTTCTACACCAGACATTGCACCATAGTCACTTTCTTTATCACTCTCGTTATCATTTTCACTCTCGTCTGATGTGTCGTTTGTTTTAATAATGAATCTTTCCGTTATATTTTCAATAACGGCGTCGTATTCATGAAACTTTTTTTCTTCTTTTATTGCATGGTCACAAACATTTTTCCATTCCTGTACAGTGATACTTTCAATTTTTTCATTTGCTAACCTCATTATTGTATCCATATTCATTGACACGTTTTTTTTCGCGACGTATCCTTTTATCATTGCCCATATATTTTCAATTGGATTGAAATCTGGGTGATAGGGTGGTAGACGAAGGACGCTGTGACCATGTTGTCTTAATAAGGTGTCAATTTTATATTCAATAAATCGTTGTTTATTATGCAGTATCAATTGATAAAGTTGTAGTTTACGCATGGATATTGAGTGATCGATATTGCGTAACTTGAGCCAGTCAATCATATCTTGTTTGCGACTATTTGAGTTGGGAGCGGGATTTTTTAACGAATTGTGGTAAGATGCGCTGTCAACTACAATAACGCTATTGGGCTTCAAATTGGGAATTAATTGCGTTTGTAACCATTTTGTATAGTTTTCTGTATTCATATTGTTATGATAATCACCACTTTTTTGATTAGCTTTAAACATCAGCAGCGCATTTGGTATGAAACCGTCCTCGCCGCCGGCATGAACGATTATCAATCGATTTCCTTTAGAAATAGGTTTCTTCAAACCTGCATCCTGAACCTGAAACCTGAAAACCTGAAGTGCTGCCATCTGAATATGATTTTGATGAAGTGTGAGTGGTGTCAATATATGTTTCATCGGTATAAACGATAGGCATGCCCTGAATACGGTATTCGGAAATTTTAAGAAAATAAGTTATACGTAGGTGACGGATCTCATGCTTTTCCATTAAAATTTTTCTGTTATTCTCTGTCCTTGACCATTTGAATCCTAAAAGAGATACTTCTTTTCGCAATGACCATATTGATCCTGGATAGTTAATGTCAGCCTTTAATTTTTCATGAATTCCTTTCATTGTTGGCACCTCTTTGTCAGTAATGTGAAAATTATGAATTTTTCTACGGATTACTGTTTTCTCAAAATCATCAATGATTATTATATTTTTCCTGCATCTGGTCTTTTTCGGAGATTTGAATTTGGTTCCATCTTTCAAAACACGTTTACCTTCCAATAAGACTCTTTTAACAGTTGACAGTGGAATTCCTGTCGATGTCGATACCAATTGGGCTGATGTAGTCACACTTGACATGTCTTTATCGTTCATGTCTTTAAAATAGCTATTTAAATTACACAAAATTTCTTTGACTGCCCTAGTGGCTTAGTTGGTAGTAGCCCTGCCTGCGAAGCCGAGGGTCGTGGGTTCGATCCCCACCCAGTGCAAATATTTGTGTGATGAATTCAGATGTTTGCACTGTGTCTGGGTGTTTCTATGTATAATAAGTATGTATTTAAAACTATATAAGTATTATATCAGCTTTCTGGCTGCCATCACACAAGCTTTGCTTAGTTTGGAGTCAGATAGTGTTGTGTGTGAATTGTCCACCAATATTTTACTTGGCTATTTAATGGTTTCCGTATTTTGCGCTTATTTGTGTTGGCATCCATTTTACTAACACTTATATCAAACAAAAACAAAATAATATTAAACACGTCACGCTGCAGTCTGTACAAGAGGTGAAGTGCGGCAGGAGCGCGGCGAGACAGAATGGCGCCGCGCCTCAGGCCGGTTACCCAAAATCAGTTTAAACTGGTTTTTACCGGGCGAAAATGGCGCCGCGCCTAAGGCCGGTTGTCACACCTACACTATCCATGTACACTCACACAAATGCAAAGCTCAGCTTATACCTCGCGGACTGTACCTACGTCCTAACGATTATGAGATGCGCATTCTCACCACTAGGCCACGACAGATTTTTTTTCATGGCATTTTTAAATATTGTATCTGCTTATGAAATAAGAATTTAAATTCCATCGTAATCAATTGCAAAAACTGAAATCAATAACAATATTTACAAAAAAATATTTTTAGTAAATATTGCAAGCATTAAAAGCGATTTAGTTATACATAGGCACCTACTAGCAGCGTGCCGCGGTTTTTTCCGCGTTGTTCCCGTTTCCGTGTTTTTCTGCGATCAAAAGTTCTATATACCGTTCCAGACTATAAAAAATATGTGTTCCAAATTTAAACCCGATCCGTTTTGAAGTGATTGAGCAACAAACATCGAATTTGCACAATACAATATTAGAAGGGTCGTAGTACGACTAATTTTGGTATATAGATATATATAAAGAACAGAGAGAAATCCCTTTTATTGATTAGAACAGCCACCAATAACTGAAAGCCTGTGCTTAATCTTTACGTGTCAGATATACGCAACTTAATCCTAACATAAAATATTTTACCGCCTTGAAATGATAAAGTTCCGACACAATGAGCACCAGACTGACAAAAGCTGAGCCTAATAAAGTCAATTTTATTATTATAGCCGCTTCCCATCACGGAATTATTTCGCGTTGCAGAAAAAAAGACACCCTTTTCAACGCGGCAAGGCGGCTGTATAATTTGTTGTGACAAATCGTGGGGCTATTCAAAACAAGCAAGCGGGGCGAGACTGATTTACTTCGCCTTTTTCGGAGACAGACAGGGCTCGGCTCGCTCGATTTGAACGCTTTTTGTGCTCACGTCTGAGTTTGATGATCTAAAGTTTACCTACATGAACCGTACTGCAAGCCTGGAGCAAACGAGTATTTTTGAACCCACACGTCTGGGTATTGAAGAATCGTGTTTGATAATAGAGTGCAGTCTACTAAAACTAACGAGATGAAAAGAACGAGATCAATGAGTTTTTATTTCCACGTTGCATTCATAATTTTATTGTACTCGATTTTTGCAAAACGACCGGACAGTAAGACAGTCTTTTGAATCATTCAAATTTTAACCACCGCCAATCAATACGAGACAATTGTTATAGTGTTTCTAAAGTGAGCCTAATGACCTACATATATTTATAATCTACTAGCTGTACCCTGCCACGTTTCGCTGTGGCACATTGTGATGCAAAAATTAGATAAAAACAATCCTTGATGCGGATTACATATCATTCTAGAATTTCAGCTCGATCGGTGCAGAACTTTTTGAGTTTTTAAAGCGTACACAGACCAACATAACAATTTTATTATATAGAGATACTCTATACGAACATTGTAAAGAGGTAAGACTTGTATTTTTGCACTTATGTATGTTTATAACGAATAAATTAGAAAACTACTGAACTGAATTCAAATATTTTTCCCACTTGTAGAATTGTACATTATCTTTGGGTTATAGTTTACATTACATACTAGAAAAAAATAGTAAAATGTATACAAAAAATCTATAATTTTATAAAAAATATGTAAAATGTCTTTCTTACGTCGCATGCTTTGCAGAAACTATTGATTATTATAATTATACTAGCGGCCCATTCCGGCTTCCCATTCATTGCTCGGATAATAACCTAGATACCAACTGCAGCGCCATCTACCGGGGTGATTTGTGAATCTAAACCATCCAGGGCCCTACCCAAACGTATACAAAAAAAATCATTCAAATCGGTCGAGACGTTTAGGAAGAGTTTACTTACAACGAAAAGTGACATTGATTTTTATATTTATAGATTATGTATAGTAATATAATAAATAATAATATATATGTATATATGATAATATAGTAATTATTATTATAAATGTATTGTTATCTATCCATAAAAGCTTTGCATTAGCATATATTTTGCTTTAAAAATTGTTGAAATTTCCAACCGAAACCATATTAGGTAGCCACATTAAAAACTGAATACTTATCTCAAATAAACTCAACAGTGAAACATACTACTCGGAAAATAATAGATTATCATTATTGACCATAATATAACAAAACTGACAGACTTTCTTTACGCATTTACGCATAGCCTAAAGGGGATGGACGGGTTATGTCGGACTCGACACCACAAATGGTGCCGTAGGGGTTCCGACCAAAATCTCCACAGAGGATGACTCATCATCACACACTCACCCAAACTGACTGACGTGACTGAAGTTCAATTTGACATCACAAACGTCAGACGTTTCTTTACCGAATTAGCCCATGTGGAAAAAATATTGTTTTGATTTTAGCACACGTAAGTTTTGTGCAAATATTTGAAATACGAGTACGACAGTAAGGAGTAAACACCGCCAAAAACATCCACACAGTAATTAAGTTACCGAGCGTGTCGACTCTCTTTCTCGCACCAACGCCCTACTTTCAATAATTTGCCAAAAACAAACTCCGCGATACCAAGCCGTATGGCAAATTCAATTTATCTCAGGAGAACGGAGTCAATAAAAGACTGTTCGCGAAACGCGTTCCAATTTCCATACTCAATCAATCTTCTTCTTCAATTAGGCCGTGGAAAAATGCCGACTCGTCATATTGTCGTCGGAATGAGGTTGAGTGGAGTCTTTAGTGTATTTTCCTGTATTTTAAGCTTACTTATTTTTGTTTCAAAGATATTTTCTTCCGTTACGGAGTTGTTGTATCTCATTTATGAGGAGTGAAGTGATGAGAGATAACTGGTTATGAGACTGCGTGAATCTTAAAATTTACACCAATCCAAACGGGATTACATTGTTATACAAAATGTTTTTGTTGCAGAGGTTGAAAAACTAGCTTAAATATAGAGAGTTTTATACTTTTTCGGCAGTTGGACTGCTTATAGCTTCAAAAAAAATTTCGTCATGTATGTCGAGTCGACATCGTTCCATGTTTGATGTGTCAAAGACTCGAACGAAGAGGTTTGCTTTCACTTTCGTAATAAGAACGCATAGGTTTTTTTTAATCAGTTTTTTATGGGACTTAACGTATAGGCTGTGTGTGGCATCCGTTACGCGATTGGGTTTTCCAATGGTTACAATCTTGATGTCGTAAACTCGAGAGTGAATCATTTTATTCTAAGTAAGCAAGCTCCATCGTAAACCGCATCATCATTAACATCAAGCAAAATGGCGATCAAGTTGCAAATTTAACATTGTTAAAATAATACAAATTAGACAAAGAAATCACAGTACTTAAACAGAAATAGTAGAGGCGGAATGCTAGTTAACAATATTTTTATCGACAGCAGAAAAAAAAAACATGATTCCCAAATAAAATAGGCAAATATTTTTTGAAGCAATGTTTACTTATTCATTCCAACATTTAGGTCACAAGCTTCCTTGTCCTTTCACCATCCTGCCCTTATTGTGGAATTACCTAAATAAACAAAAACGTAGAAAACATTGGCGAAACGCACCGAGCTTAACTGAAAATGAATCAAGAAGACGATTCATATAAGCATGGAAAAGAAAGGCGACGCTTGTTGAAAAACGAATATGTTGAGTAAAATACTAGACATTTTTGTCATATTTAACCTACTTTCGAGAAAACTAGCCTTTCGTTTTAGTTATTACAATTAACCAACACTAGCTGCGCTCCACGGTTCTACTTGGGTAGTTCCCGATTCCGTTATTTTCCGTCATTTGAGCTACTCCAGACATAGAATAGTCTTGTTAGTTCTAAATACCCGATCCGTTGAGACGTTCCTACGTGATTGAGCATCCAGACTTTGTCATTTATAAAACCCATTGTAGGCGTGCGTCTCTTTGCAAAATCCGCCTGGAGAATTCATCTTTGTCAGTTATTTTACTGCTCAGCAGTAAGTGTGCAAACATCACTGTATTCCGGTTTGAATGGCAGTTTTCAGAAAAATAAGTGTGAGTCATAAAGTTAAATCATCTAATACCTCTGGGTGATAAATGCAGGGTAGTTCTAGGTAATGATTTGGACTCTGGATGTTACAATAGCTACGTGACACGTGACATTGTGATGTTATAGGTAGGCGTGTTACATACCATCCGGCACATGTCCTCCAAAAAAATACTTTTGACTTGAAGACGCCAAGGTTGCATCTATTGGAAAAAACTCCACTCGGGCAACGCATTCCATACTCACAACATAATGGATGAAACAGAGAGGCGTAGTTAGTAACAGCACACGGGCCAAGTGTAGGAAACAATTTATCTACGTCAGAACACCACACACCAACTTTTTGCAGAGGACTTTGATCAGTTAGGAAGCGTAAACCGCAGGCCACACTACAAACTATAAACATTACTAGCCAAATGGTTTTACTTAACGTTGCCTTTAGCTCGAAAAAGCGACATCGTGTCATAGTTGACGTTCCAAAGGCTCAAACAAAGAGGTATATGAATCGGTTTCTTCTAGGTCAGCACACTCTACTGTAGACCGACTGTAGATCGCTTAATATTTATCAAGATGGTGGTCAATTTTTAAGCCTACAATGATATAAAAATATATCGCAGAACTGACAACCGAAGGGGAAGAAAGGTTCTCGAGTGCCGACCACGAACCGGATAACGCAGTGTTGGACGGCCTCCCACTAGATGGACAGATGACCTCACAAAGGTCGCTGGAAACCGCTGGTTGTAGGTTGCGCAGGACTGTTCGTTATGGAAATCTAGGGGGGAGGCCTATGTTCATCAGTGGACGTCTTGCGCCTAATGATGACGATAAAAATATATTTAAAAATGTATTTTGATCTACTTACAGCGCACCACAGTTTACTCGCTTCGTGTCTATTCCTATATCTTTCTGCGATGAAAAGTAGATTGTCTTATTTCAGTCAATAAACTATCTAAACTTCAATCCGATTTCAACTTTACTCGGTTATGACAAATAACTGTGAAAGTAGTATTTTAGTTGACAACTAACTAATACCCTTCGAGCCTACGACGTTAGTTTTCCACCCTAATTTTATAGAACACTGTAATTGAAAGCGTGATAATGGTGTGTAGTTGAAAATACACAATACACATGAATTCTTTTATCTATAATAATTTGGGCTTGACCACCATATTTCTTGATTTTAAGTGAATCTTGGAGCGTGCTCGCCTCTAAAACACACAAAAAATATGGTATTTATTGTATGTATCTTTAGTCTTATTACTTAAATTCAAGCTCGAGGTCGAATGTCATGAACGAACGATCCTTTAAGCTAGCAGTTTGTGTAGGTACGTATACGTCACGCGTTAAATTGTAAACGATGACATAATTATATTAAAGCCAAACTTCGGAAATAACTCAAATTATTTTCATAACATTTAGTAAAAAGGGCGTTTCGGAATCGATAAATCATACTTAATCTTAATCGTATTTACACCGAGCAAAGCTCCGTCATCTAAGTACGTGTAGTTTATAGGTAACATGAGGTCTCACTCATTCAGATATAAATATATCGTTATAATATCGAATCCTTATGACAAAGTAGTATGTCTTAAGATAACATAATTTAAAACATATGGATATCCTTGATTGTCTATTCTTCAGAAAGGTTAAGCTCATTAACCATTTTCTCCTCCCTACGTAGAGGGCCAGCTCAAGTAGATTCAACGATCAGAGTATCATATCTTGTCACTAAGGTTGGGCCATGTCTGTCACTAATTATGATTTAAAGAGCCTAGATCCGAGTACTTACGCAGTTTCATGTCCTTATCTCCCGAACCTTCCTAAATCTCCATTAAGGCCCTGTCTCTCGAGGTAAAGCCAAGAAAATTGTTAAATTCTCAGCCTTATTAAATTTTACAACAATGGTCGACGTAAAGGAAAATATTTTACGGTTAGTATCAGCCCGTTAGTAAGGAGTTATAACATTTTAATAACAGAATACTTAGTAGCTTGTAAAATATTAAGACGGAAAGGTGATGAAGATGTGGAAATTGTGATATCAAGAGGCGAGGTCAAATTTACTCCATACTCATATATTTATTGTACGAGTATCATACGTGTAATACATTAGTATCTGTTGTTATTAGATATTGCGTTCATTACATCAGACCCAGAAAGGAGAGGGCGAAGCTAGCAACTAAGCGTTTTATTTCTAAATCATTAAAAACTAAAAAAAAAATACAGAACTGAAACATTTTTTAAAGACATTAAAAATTATTGTAGTCCTTAAACTTTTAATAAAATGGTTTTATTATTTCTATGCCATATTTTACAGCCATTAAGCGTGGGTAATTTTTAGTTCGTGGGAAAGATGCATTTACGTTTATAAGGAGATAGGGCAGGGTACCTATATCGAGCTCAACACCACTTAAGTGGTGCCCGTCCCGAATAAAATCCCCATAGGTTTCTCCGACCATGGCTTGGCGGTAGAGTGGTAGGACTGCTTTCACAGTCATTAAGTCTTTTTTGTTTTTGTTTCTGTTATTTCTAAACATACAAAATAAACAAATATCACTGTAAATGTAACATGATTAATTGAATGATTATTGACTAGATTTGCCTTTTTTGATATTTTCACTAAATATACTGGACTAAAGGAAGATCACTTTTATAACACGTTTATGGTAAAGAAATCAAATCCATAATAAGTTATTTTAAATAAGGGGGTTGTACCCTAAACCCCAAAATGTTCGACGTAATTGGGTCGATACAACTTAAAAGTTAAATGTTATCTCGCACGTCTCTCTTTTGGTTGGAATCTGCTACGATCCTGTCACGTACCAAACAACAAATATAATCAAACTCTCAAGGTAAAACGTGGAGATGTACTGCGGAGTCGTACCATGGAACGTTGAATAAAATAGCTAAACTCTGCTGTTATACCCGTTGTATTATGGATAAGTTATTTTGGAAAATCGGTGTTGACACTATAGCTTTGTTACGATAATTATTCTTCCGCCTAGTAGTAATGTACGAATATTATAGTTTTGGACAAAGATATTTTACAAAAATGAGGTAAATAAATATGTTAATAATTTAAATGACAGAACAATATTTGCGGATGCAGCTCGGATTTATGCCATATTTATTTTTTGAAGACTTACGCGAGCCATTGCTCGCGAGCTTGTTGATGTTTTTGTGCAAAGAGAAATCGGTAGATACATTTTCAACGTTTGTGAGTGCATCCGCCAACCCGCACTAGTTTTGCGTGGTGGATTATGACCTTGACTCTCTACGTACTTAGATGTTAGTAAAACTTGTATTACCCAAAAGACTACATCACTAGAAGTAGTATCCTACTATCCAACCAATATTATGAACGCGAAAGCTTAGATAGGATACATTTTAGATGTATCCTGTTGTAGTTGTATCTCAATCACGTCGGAACGTCTGAACGGATCCTGTCAAAATTTGGAGCAGAGTTAGATTATAGTCTGGATCTACACAATACGAGTATAGAGGTACTATTATTTCAGTGAAACATATTATCCAAGAGTATACTAGAGTTAGAACAAACGCTTCACAGCGAAAGCAAGGGCTTGATCGCTCTTGTGAAAGCGTCATAGTCTTGTCACACCCCGGACATTCCACTAAAACTCCATACAAACACCGCTGTGGAGTTACCTACTCTTCACACAACTACGCAGATATCGTTCGTAGACGCGTAAATGTGTGCGTTAGAGCTAGAGCTACTGAATTGTTTTATTGAATAGTTGTGTCCCTTGAGTTCACCTGGTGACGTAAAGTAGTCTATAAACTTGCTATAATGTTGAGTTACATAAATAGAATGGAGCCAAATTATACTATTCTAATGAAAAGGGTGTATGCATTGCCACGTAAAATCAAACGAAACCGATGATAGATAGGTACACATTCGCATATTATTTTACACTTACCCAAGAAGGAAACTTTATTCTGTCACTATAATTATTAGGTATATACCGGCATTATCAATCCGTGCCCAAAACTGGCTGTGTAAGTTACGATTTTTTGAGTTAAAAATTACTTCGTTATTATAAAGCAACGTTATTTAAAAGTTTCTAATCTTATGCTATTTTATCCTTAGGAAATTAAATAAAGCTTTTAATCTTGTCCCGTTTTAGTTGACGGGCAGCCGTAAACAGCACGATAACCCACTATTATATATATATTATGGTATTTTGTTAGGAATTAGATGTCCGATACCAGCCCTTCATTGAGTCCTCCTAGCGTACTCGAAACGACCTGAGGGGTGAGGAAGCTTGAAATTGGCGGGGGTGGGGAGAGTGTCCGTTCTATCTATATTATCTATTCTAGGGTTTCGTCGCGGCATATCACTTTGTTGCCATAGCTAACATATATCTCTGCTTACGATTGGTACAAAGGAACCTTGCGGAAAAACCTGATTTATTTACTTATTCTTTATCAAGCATATTATGTATATCACGGGAATGGGAACTATGCGGGTTAAGCCCCGGGGCGATGCTAGTTTCTACATAAAAAACTTTGCGTGACGGCGTAACTACCACGGAATTATATATTAGTTTGACTGTAGCCATGGTTACAGTCATCGGTCCAGTTTTATTGAGAAACTTCTCGAAGCCGATGAGATGGGTCCGATGGCGATATATCAACGCGCCTTATTGAAACTTTTACCCATTCCTCAGCATCGGTGGGAGCATCACTGCAAATGAAAATTGAAAAAACTTTAGCCTGAGGTTGCTGGAATCTTTTGTGATCTTATTCTTATGTGCGAATATGTTTGTTGAAAGAAATACGTACAGTTACTAACACGCATTTACATCACAGTAATAATACCTTCTAATAAATACGAATGTTTGGATGTCTTTTGTTCGGTTTGTTGGTTGAAATTTCGAACACAGGTTCATGATCTGAATTAACACTACAACATTTTAACGCAGAAAATTTACGAGAACGGGAATTACGCGGGTAAAACTGCGGAAAAATACTAGTTTATAAATAATTCTTTAAATTATTGCATATCCTACACTAATGATTTCACTTGACTCGATTTACAACAAACATAAATAGAAAAAGTTACTTAGGTAAATGTCTATTTGTAACTCAAAATTGACACTTTTCACTAAATCCAATGAAAGTATACTTAAAAAGTAAATTTTTAAATTATATCCGTTTGCTCTGGATATTCTCTGAAATGGCTGGGCTGATTTCAAAGAGACTTTCACTGGCAAATAGTTCTGATGTTATGAAAGAGTTAACTTAGGCTACTTACATTTAAGAAAAAGAACTTATAATACAGCTAGTTCAAAAATATTTGAGAAATTGTTTTAAAGGTGCCATGATGAATAGTCATAATAAAATTTGTACTTAATGAGCTTACATATTATCATACCTTATTGTATAGATTTAGAGGGGGAAATTCTTACATGCCTTACCTAGAAGATACCCCTTCATTCATAGAAATTATATTATATTTTAATATTCTGCAGCTTTTATGCCCGAGCGACACGAGGCTAGTTTTTCAAGCTAGGATAGCAAGCTAGTGTTAGCAAGCTAACTAGTACTTTTAGCTTCGCGTAGACAATGCTACGCAACACTAGTTTAGAAGTTTTACTTTCTACACGAAGGTAGAATACTAGATTGCTAGCTTACTAACACTAGCTTGGCATCCTAGCTTGAAAGACTAGCCTCATGTAGCTCGGGCATTAGTTGCTGCCATCACGCAATTTAAAGATCGACTTAGAATTGTCACCTTATTCGTAGTATATGCAAACTCTTTGCCTTATCCAAATACTAGTGGTCTGCCCGGCTTTGCCCGTACCTACACAATATATAGCCATTGGCACTTAAAGATTACGTACAAATCAAACGGTGAAAGAATTTTCGAAATCGGTTTGAAATTCCTGAGATTACCGCGTTCAAACAAAAAACCTCTTCAGCTTTATAATATTAGTGTAGATGTTTTGTATTTGTCACACACGTAGAAATATTTTCTGTTTATTGTTAAATTCGATGGTCAGATGGAAAATATATGTATATTGTTTTATGGCTGAATTTTGACCACTTAACTTGACCACTAGTACAATGCAATAATTAGTGACGATGTAATTTTACTGTACTTTTATTTAGCTATAAAGAATTGGCGCCGAGTTTAGTCAAACCTCAAGGTTTCTTCCCGGGAATATAACTTGTGAAGGCACACTGGATATTCGCACTTGACCGCTTCCGAGAGCCGTTTGTTCAAAGTTTTCACTAGCCTGAGATCATAATGTGTAACATTTGTTTATATGACGCCAACAGTTCTCAAACTTCAAACTTCAAGTTAACGTTTCCGGAATAGCATTGGGCTATAGAATACCAAACAAAAACACGAAGTTACCGACAAGAATGTAAGTAGCGTAAGCGCACTTACATAACAGATTAATGTTATTTAGGAAATAGAATGATGAAATCAGCCAGTTACGAGCAGAAGTGGCAGTCCATCTCGGGAAAGTGCTAAGCCTTTCCTTGACCCTTGTAGTTAGCCTCCTACAAAGCAGTTGAAACAGTGCAAACATTATTGTGTTCCGGTTTAAATGTTGAAGATTAAATGATTAGGCTAAAAGTTAAATTATTTTACGTCTCCGGGTGATGATCCCAGTGCAGTACTAGACAGTGTTATTGAGTCTTTATGATCAAGTGGCTGCTGGCTAAGCATTTTGCTTTTATGGGCAAGCTTGTTACTATCCATCAGGCTCATGTCTTGCTTGTTTCGACCTCAGTATTAAAACCAAAAATATTAAGCACAGTGTAGTGCCAGTAGGAAAAGGTTCCGAATTCGAATATCTGCCCGATACAGCTTCTGCGCATCATACTGTGCGACAAAACATAATGCAGCATAGCTAGTCAGTCTATTGTCACTTTTAATTACTGGAACTGTGGTTTTTCTCTTAATAGGTGAAAGTCAATGTCATAATCCACCCTGGCCAAGAGAAGGTTGGCGGATGAGAAGTATGATAAAATACATGAATTCCTTAAATTGCTGGCGATATTTTCCATAAAGACTTTTTTGAGAAAACTCGCGCTGCTCTTTTTCGCTCTGTTGCTTCAATTCTGAAGTACTTTATTGCCTGATGTAAAATGACCATGTGGTCTAAAATGACACAAGTGAAACCGATATGCTCAAGATTTGATAATACTCAAATTCATTGATGAATTGTAATATATCCATTGGAAAACGACTCAGGCAACCTATATCATAATATTCCTTCATGTATTCGTCATAACTGTTTTTAATTAAATATTTTAATACAAACATTCTTCTTTACAATTAACATTCTTAAAAAATAGTGTTACTTTGTTAAATATGACCTTCACAATTATATGGGACCAAAATAGTTATAATAAGTCAAGTAAAACGTAACTAAGTAAACTAGAAAGGGTCCATTATGCTCAGCCGCTTAATGTTTATTGTTATGATGAGAAATTACTTGTTGGTTTAGTGTTTTGAATGTAGACCTTGAAATATTAACGTTTTGAATAATTCTGTACGTCTGACTTGAATATTTAATAACATTCTTACCTACAATATTACTGTTGGTACACAAGGTGCTGTTACAAAATAGACACAAGTTGGAAGCACTGGAATCGATCGAAAAACGAGACAAAAGACTCATAGGAAACACATTTGCCCGAAAAAAACAATAAATGTCTTGAACATCGCCATTGGAGCTATTGGTTTTTTATCGGATACATTCGGGAGTGTGTGCAACTAATCTGCACGATCTGCGTGATTTAATACTATCTTAAACTTTTTTCTAGCAGACTGCTTGTAGTTCGAAAAAGCGATATCAATTAAATGGTTTATATTCGAAAGACTCGAACGAAAAGATTTGACTCAATTTTTGTAAGAAAATGTTCTAGGTTGTGGAATACCTTGTCTGAGTAGTTTTTTTCCCCATGATTACAAACTTGACGATTTCTAGTCGAGAATGACTTCATAATAGACCGCATCGTCGCTTGACATCAGACGAGGTGACGATCATATGCAAACCTATCATAGTTAGAAAAAGAAGATACAGATTTGCGGAAGGTTAATACGGAAAATCTTTTCCAGCTATGCGAGCATCTCTGCACTGTCGCGTCGTAGGTGATTGTCATAACAAAGTACCTACTACATATATGTATATGTCATGTTATACACAGAGGCAGAAAGCCTTATTTGCAATATTTCTTTGCATAGTTTCTGTCAGTGTTGTAATCAGCAACACGGATATCTTGCGTTCTTTTGTTTATTTGTCAGTCCACCTTATGTCACCACCTGAGTGGAATGCTCACATTCACAACTTACAACATTTTATTTTGTGGAAGATAGCACAGACTAAGTAGAGAGAGAAGATAGGTACTTAACATTCATCTATACTTATAATAAAACTGTAACGGGTCGAATTCTGTACATTGAAGATATTTTGAAAAAAAATTTTTTGGGGCACTCCATAGTCGATACTGATGGCGAAACTGCATTTTTTTTTCTTTCATGTCTGTCTGTCTGTCTGTCTGTCTGTCTGTCTGTCTTTCTGTATAGAGATCACGCATCACGCCGAAACTACTGATTCAATTCAGCTGAAACTTGGCATGATTTTAGTTTATACTAAGGACATTGCTGTAGGCTACTTTTGATCCCCAAATTCTGAGTGGTTTTCTTGCGGGAGAGGGTGAAAGTCAGAATGTGTATTTGGTTGTAACTCATGTTTGCGTTGTTTAATTTCATTAATTCTTCTTTTGTCAGAAAGAACATATTTTTTATATTGTCCCGTCAAAATTTGAATAGTATCGGTCCGGTGGTTCGAAAATTACACAAACATTAAATAATAACGACACGCGCGGCGCGTTCGGTACATACTAACTTCTAAGTATTCTGTGTATCAGACTATCCACAGAATATCTAGATTCTAGAAAGTGCCCACGTGATCGCGTCGCGTCGTCTTGGATGACAAAATAATTGTCAAAGATATAGTTTTGTGTGGAAAAACAAACATCATTCGGTTTTAATCGACTTCAAACAAGGAGGATGTTTTCAATCGGGTTGTATGTTTTTTTATTTGGTTTTATTTTACACGATAACTCCGCTAATTGTTAGTTGATTTTGATAATTCCTTTTTTGTTTGGTAGAAAATACTTCAGAGGTGATCTTAGATATCGAAAACAGGGAGGTAGTTTTTCAAATATCAACAAAAAGCTAAAATCAGCTAAATAAAATTAGATCTATCTGTTACGACATAGTCATAGCTTCTTATAAAATTTAGTCGAATGACAGAATTAAATTACCTATCACTGAAGTAGATTTTTGTTATTTTGGAGAAAACATATCAGCATAATAAGTAGCAGCCAAAACAACCCATTAAATGTTCCCACTGCTGGGCGTCGGGGCCTTCTCTCGCAAGGAGAGAGACAGGTTATAATCCACCACGCTGGCCCAGTGTCGGTTGGTGGATGACATATGACTTAGAACTTAGATTATAGGTAGATTTCGGTTTCCTCACAGTGTTTTCTTCACCGTTTTAATTACCGGCATTACGAACATGACTCTGAAAAGATAGTGGTACGCGTGGGTTTGAACCCTGAGTCTCCGGATCGACAGTCGCCGTTCTCCCGACTAGGTCAGCTGTAACTTACTAGACCAGCCGTAACTTATTAGAAAACGAATTATTTCCATCCAAACACTGTTTAAAATTTAAAGGTAGTGTTCAACAAGCTTCGGTGACCGAAGCAGACCGTTGTTAGGGTTCTGTACACAAAGGGTAAAACGGGACCCTATTACTGAGACTTCGCTATCCGTCCGTCCGTCCGTCCGACTGTCACCAGGCTGTATCTCAAGAACGGTGATAGCTAGACAGTTGAAATTTTCGCAGATGATGTATTTCTATTGCCGCTTTAACAATAAATACTAAAAATAAAATAAATATTTAAGAGGTGCACCCATACAACAAACATGCTTTTTTACCGTTTCTTGCTCGATACTAATAATAACGTACCTGTCACAGGTAGACCCTTTAACTATTGACATAATATTTAGTTTTATGTTCTCTTTAAAAGTAATTAATTAAAATAAAATAAATTATTCAGGGGGCTCCCATACAATAAAATCCGTTTATTTGCTAATGGTTCAGAACCCTTCGCGCGCGAGTACCATTTGCATTTGACCCGTTTTATTTTTTCTAAATTGTTGTTAAATCCTATGCTTTCCTAATATTATATAATTATGTCAATGTTTAAATTTTTGCTGCTCAATTACGTTGGAACGGCTGAATGTATCGAGTTAAAATTAAAGACACATTCTTGGTTTAGCTTAAGTAATACATAGGGTACTTATACATAGACAATGTTTAGCCTATGTGTTCTGCCAGACTATAATGTAATTCTATTTCAAATTTCAACCCGATCACTTGATACGTTCCGCCATGATTAAGTAACAAACATCCAAACAGTGACATTCATAATAATTACAGGACAACGTTGGACCGGCTGAACATATTTTGAAGGAATTCGAAACAGACGTAGTTTGAACTCAGAAATAGCAAATCGGTTACTTATAAGGTTACTGTGACGTCGGAAAGACTAAGCAAATTTGGTAGAAAATTGAAACAGAGATAACGTATAGTCTGAAATACCACATTTATGTATTACCTATCAACCTGAAAAGAAGCATGGGCCCTAAGGAAACAAATATTAACTATCACGTCAAAACGGCACAACTATATGTGTTTCGTATGTTAACCCATATGGTTGACATACGAAACACATATAGTTTAGAGTCTAAAATTTCACATGGGCTAATAAGTCTATATTTTGATTTAACTCCATATTAATATAAGCATATATTTTCGTAAGGAACTTGATGTGATGGTAAGGTAAAAGCCTAAAATGAAAAATTGATGCACCCGTTTTGGCGTAGATAATATAGGTGATTTGCGTTCACAATCAAAATAGCAAGCAACATAATATTCTCATTAGATGGCGCTAATGCCAGTTTAAATCTAAAAGCACTAAAGCCCCATTTAAATCGATGTTTTGCTATTGTGGTATGTATTTTTTCTTTCATCACTAGGTGACGTTACTGGTATTCTACTAATAATTTTTTTTTTTTAATTTGTACTAATAAGTTTTTGCTGCTAAAAGGATTATGATTTGGATTCTTTCGTTCTTGGATTTTTTTCTGTGTTACCTACAATTAAATTCATACATTAACATTTCACTAAGACTTGGTTTAGATTTACGGGTTAAACTTGCTTGAATATCATTAAAACTCAAAATCTTAATCATTTTTATTCCACACAGGCTTCGTTCAAAATTTTACGCGGGCGAATTCGCGAGTAACAGCTAGAAAACAGCTTGCGGATAAAAAGAGATAAGTAGGTATCAGATCATGAACATTCGCTTCAGACTTTTCATAATGTATCCTATAAAAATCCTACAAACTTAACACTTGCGGCTATGTTCGATACTATGAAACATTACTAAGTATGTTTGATATTGTTTAAAAAAAGAAAAATGAAGATGATAAAATTAAATATATTTTTGTGTGGAAAAACAAATTCACTCAAACTCAAAGGGTTTTCAATGACTACTTATCCAAATATTTGACGTACGATACTTCCAACTTCCAACTAATTTATAAGTTAGTAACATCTGCTTACGCGAACGAAGTAGCGGGTTCAGCTAGTCTAAAATATAGGTAAACATATTTTTAACGGAGGTCAACGGGACGAGCTTATAATTCAGCTATTTTTTATGTTTGTTCATCGATTACTCAGAAAAGAATGATTCAATTTACGTGACTCTTCTTTTGTTTGATGTAGAACAAAAGCTTTAGTTTAGTGTTTGTTGACAATCGTTGCTTTTGTGCGCTAACCAACCAATTTCTTACAAACCCGCTTGATACACCGAGGTAACCATATTACACCAAATGACGAAAATCAACAAACTTAACTTTGCGGGCGGGTTTTTTCCAGTTTTTTATTTGGGAAGGTATACCTACCCATAAAGTGTTTAATGGTGTCTACTAGTACCAGTCTTTATTTTAACGCAAACCACATTACAATTAAGGATCATTTACATAGAAAAACTGTAAAATTTAAAAATATTTGGCGCAATAATGCCGCCAGAGTATGAAACGGTTATGCACACTATATTACAGTAATAAGAATTGTCACGTTAGAGTGAACTACATACATAGTCTCATGAATGATGATTTTAGTAGGAAATGTACGCTTACATATTGTTTAAAGCCAATATGTAACGTTACAGAATTCACAATCTACTGCGTAATTAAGACTTTCTCGTGCAAGCAGAGAGACAAGGCCATAATCTCTAAGAAGCTGTCCGTCCATGTTTGTAGATGGTGAATGGAATTTATACATGTTAAGATAAATATGTAACATATATTTTGTATACTTTAGTTCCATGTGTAATAATTGATTTAAACTTTAGATTTGCTTTACTTGCAAACATACATTGTGTTACCTAAAATTTAAACCATTGCGTTGGGTTTTTTTTTAATTTATAATTTAGTACCTGAGATTTTCTATGTTTTAATAATGTTCCTGTATATCGATATACCATCTGTTTACACGATAAACATTTAATTAACAGTGCTGTGTTCGGGATGTTTAATTTCCGACGTGCATTGGACAGTGAGGGGACAATTTGCTCTGCGGTTGGCATCCGACGCAGAAGTACAGTTATGTTGAGTCGCCGAAAAATTAATTAAGTATATTACATTCAGGGAAACATTGGCTTTTGGCTATTATATATTTTCGTATAATTGATCTCATCCATCTCAATCTCATCTACACCTCCGAGTACTTTTGGAATTTCCAAGTACTAATATAAGACTTCGGCATCACCAGCAGTATTAAATTTGAAGTAAAATATTACAAAGCGTATTAAGACAGAGGCATTTTTACGTATCATCTGCCAAATGGTACTTAGATATTTGGGTGGATTTTGGCTTTAAATGTCTCCTTGTAACAAAAGGCTCCGAATGCTAGTAATATGAACATAAAATAGGCAATGTGTACTTGTAGTATATTTACTAATAAAACACTTAAACTTTGACTTTTACTTAGAGAGTTTTATCACAAAGTTACAGGAAAGAAGTGACCTATCCGAGCTAACGACCTAGAAACACATAAAGTAACTCGCGAGTTGCTGCTTGTTCTTGATAAATCAACTAAGTAAGTTAAGGTTTTAAAGTTTGCGGAAGAATAGAGATATAAACTTAAGTAATTAGGTCATGTGGTGTTGGTCGAAAATTAAGATACAAGTAATACTACGGAGAATTGCGGTGTATCACAAGCAACCAATATGTAATACTGACAATTCGTTTTGGATTTATCCGTGTTGTTTCCCTTCCTGATATATATATATTTGTGATAAAAAATAGCCTATGTTCTACACCAGAGTATAATCCAATTGTGTTCCAAATTGCAACCTGCAGGTCTACTACGAAGCACGATAAACGATATATCGGCCGAAGTTATGGACGTTTTATACCACGAAACACAATCGGTTGGTTGATCTGATCGGGCGTTTCGTTCATCCAGACCGACGCTTATTTGACAGTTTTTGTGTCATCAACCGACCGATTGTGTTTTGTGGTATAAAACGCCCATAACTTCGGCCGATATATCGTTTATCGGACTTCGTAGTAGACCTGCTGATCCGTTCAAACGTTCAGACGTGTAATACGAGTATCGTATAATATCTAAACTTTCGTATTTATTATATTCGTAGAAAATAGAATAGGATAACTCAAACATAAACAATTAATTAAAACTCGGCCATGTTGTAGTATCAGATGTCTCGAATTTGAGATTTATCAAAGGGCATACATAGTATTATACCAGTCAGCCCTTTCATTCTACCCATATTGATGTAGTTGTAATCCGGATGCAATCCCTCAGAGAAACCCCAAGCATAGCCCTTTCCATAGCTCGCTGAGCGACTTTGAGCTTACGGACCATTTTCACTGTCAGTGTCCACGTTTCAGCACCGTAGGTCATAACGGGTAAGACGCACTTGTTATACATTTTTGTCTTGAGACTTTGTGGGATGGGTGACGAGAAGACCCGACGAAGTTTTCCAAATGCTGCCCAGCCCAACTGTATTCTTCTCATAGCCTCACTCTCAAAATTACCTCTACCTAGTTCGAGCGTCTGCCCTAGGTAAACGTATTTCTGTACAATTTCAAGAGTGGTTCCACTAACGGCAATCGGTCCCGGAGCAACGAACTCGTTGCACATGACTTTGGTTTTATCCAAATTCATCCGGAGGCCGATGCGTTGAGAAGCGTCAGCCAGGCTGTCCAACATACACTGCAAGTCCTCCAGCGACTCTGCCATTATGACGATGTCGTCCGCAAATCGTAGGTGAGAGATGTACTCGCCATTGATGTTTAGGCCTTGTCCAACCAAATCCAGAGTCTTAAACATATCCTCTAGTGCGTTTGAGAACAATTTCGGGGAAATTACGTCCCCTTGTCTCACGCCTCGCTGCAGAGGAATATGCTTCGACTGCTGGTCTTGAATTTGGACCGTCATCGTAGCGGCGTCGTACAAACATCTCATCACCTCGATGTATCGCCAATCGACTTGGCATCGCTGTAAGGACTCCAGAACAGCCCAGGTTTCGACCGAGTCAAACGCCTTTTCATAGTCCACAAACGCTAAGCAAAGAGGCCGATTGTACTCTTTTGTCTTCTGTACAATCTGCCGTACCGTGTGAATGTGGTCTATGGTGCTGTACCCACTTCGAAACCCGGCCTGTTCAGGAGGTTGGAACTCGTCGAGTCTTCGGGCGAGACGATTTGTGATAACTCTTGAGAACAACTTATAGACGTGGCTCAGAAGCGATATTGGCCTATAGTTCTTTAAAAGGGTCTTATCTCCCTTTTTAAAGAAAAGGATGACTACACTTCTGTGCCACGCCTGTGGAGTCCTCCCGGTGAAGAGGACGGCATTAAACAGTTCTTGGAGCTCTTTTAGAAGTGGGGCTCCACCAGCCTTTAAGAGCTCTGTTGTAATCCCGTCCTCGCCCGCGGCTTTTCCATTTTTAAGTTGCCCAAGAGCCATCACAATTTCGTCTTGACTTATCTCAGGCAGGTCTTCTGTGTAGTGGCGTGTCAGAGTGGCACTTTTGTCCTCGTTTTGTGGGAGATGAGGAGCATGTGATGCGTACAGCTTGCCGTAAAAGTCTTCCACTTCCGAAAGAATACCCGCTTTGGATGTAAAGACTGTCCCCGCCGAGGTGGTTAACTTCGTTATGTGGCTTCTACCTAGTGTCTTGACGAACACTTTTGACCCCCGATTTTGCTCAATTGATTTTTCAATCAAGAGCGTGTTAGCTAATCGGAGGTCACATCGTACAAGTTTGGTAATTTTCTTATTTAGAGCCCCTTGTTCTGACGAAGTTAACGTGGGATTTCGTCGTTCCTCCATGAGTTGCAGAGTTTCCGTCGAAAGCTTTGACTTTCTGCCTTTGCGCCGCATTTTGCAGAATTTTGTGCCCTCATCTCGTAGGACATCCACCACTCTGTCGAGCTTCTGGTCAACGCTGTCTGTGGTTTCCAAGGCAGCAAACCGGTTATTCAGTTCTAGCTGAAATGTTTCAGACCCAACTATGGTTTGGAGAAGGTTCGGACGGAGTGTTGACTTCATCAAACGGGCGCGTTCAAGCTTGTAATCAATATTCAGGGTGCCTCTCACAAGCCTGTGATCACTTCCGGTAGCAAACCTAGAGACCACTGAGATGTCCCTGAATATACGCCGTTTATCCGCAATAATGAAGTCAATCTCATTTTTCGTCCGTCCGTCGGGGCTTCGCCATGTCCACCTCCTCTGGGGCTGTTTTTGGTAGAACGAATTCATCAGAAACAGCCTTTCCTTTTCGAGGAAGTCGATCAGCATTTGGCCCCTGTCATTTCGTCTTCCCAAACCATATGGTCCTACTACCGATTCACTGCAAGTCCGTACTCCCACTTTGGCGTTAAAATCCCCCATAACAACGTTGAAGTGGGCTTTGGAGGTGTTATGTAAAGCGTTCGCTATATCCTCATACAAAGCTTCCACCTCTGAATCAGGGTATGCCTCCCAGGGTGCGTACGCCACGACCACTTTGAGGGTATACCTCTCGGTCAACTTCAGTACCAGGTATGCGACCCTCGGAGACACACTTGCGATTTCTAAAACGTTGTTATGAAGAGTTTTGTGGACCAGAAACCCGATACCACCTTGCGACAGCTGGTGACCTTCACGGTAATACATTAGATGGCCCGATTCCAAGGTTACGGTGTCCTCTCCCTGTCTTCGGACTTCGCATAACCCGAGAATGTGCCACCTTATGTGGGTCAGTTCTTCTTCCAGCTGAGCGAGCCTATCGTCATCTCGAATCGTCCGTCCGTTATGCACAGCCAGGGTCAATTGGGTTTGGCGGCCTTACCGTAGCCCGGGGATTCTTCGCACCCCCTGCCCTGCCGTTACCATGACCGCCGCCTTGGCAAGGAATAGCAGGGCGGCCGGGAACTAGGGGCCTTTTCTTTTTGGGACCTATCATAAAGGGGGTATTGCCCATAGTCGCCACGCTGGGCATGCGGGTTGGCGACCGCAGTGCCGTGCCATCTTATGCATGTGACGCTGCTGCCCGTCACAGCTATATTTACGGCATGGCTATTTGGATGGTTATCCCGCCATCGGTCGGTCGTCAGAGCCTCGTTTGTTGGTCGGCAGGGTGCACCACGGGCAGGTGAGGTTGACAGTTTTGGGGACACTTAGATGTTGAGGTCCCCTTACACCCCAGAAAGAAATATGTAATCCGCCATTTTGTAGCGGCGGCTATCTTGGATAGAATTTCATGAAAACATAGTTAACAGTATTTCCTACTGTTTTACTTTTCAACCATAATAATCAAAATTAAAATTGGTTCATCCATTCGAAGCTACAATGCCATAGACAAACACACTCGCACATGCATATACGAGTAGGTACTTTAAACTTATAACACCCCTAGTTTTTACGTCGGGGTTTAAAAACATAGGTAACATACTATGTATGTATAATAAGTATTTATTTACAACTATATAAGTATTATATCAGCTATCTGGGCGCCATATCACAAAATTTGCTTAGTTTGGGGTCAGGGGGGTGTTGTGTGTGAATTGTCCATCAATCAATTAATTTATCAATTTATTTTATTAATTTATTATACTTACTGCCGTTGTAGAAAAAGCAACATCGTTTCATCCTACTTAATATTTATAAACGCGAAAGTTTGTAAGTATGGATGAATGTTTGTTACATTCACGTAATAACTATTGAAGAGATTTGGATGAAATTTGATACATAGAAAGATAATGGTCTGGAAAACGCATCATAGGCTTCGTCATCGTTTTATATTAATTTGTAAGGCAAAAATGCATAATAACTAGAGCACGATCAGCTTCATCATCACCTTGACGAATATATTCGTAAACTGTGCGCTTGGAAACAATACATTTTCAGAGATATCGTGTGTGAAAAGTACTTTTTGTTATTTTTGTTAAAGTTGTGTGATTAGCGATAGAATTTATCGTCAGTAACTGAAACCGCGAAGTACTTAATTTATTTACTTACTAGCGATCCGTCCCTGCTTCGCATGGGTGCAATGCTGATACCAAATATAAGTACTAATAAAGATGGTTATTGTGGGTTATCCTAAGAGATAGACATATACTATTACAGACTTTTATTAGACCTTTTGAGCGAGTATAATATTGCTTTACATTATTTTATCTAGTTCATAGGGTTCAGCCACCGTTTGCAGTGTAAGCGCAAAAAAAAATTTGAAATCTTTAAAATGATCCATGTTTATCTATCCATTAAAAACCAGCATTAAAAACTGATTTGCGGTTATAAATATCTAAGTATACCTATATAGGGACGGACGGACGCGGGAAGTGACTTCGGTTTATGCTATGTAGTGACAATCCAGAACGGACAGACGTTGTCATACTTCTAAAATACAAATAAAGTTCAATTTATATAATAATGTGATATATAATAATTAATGTAATATAATAATGACCAAAACATGACATACGACACAACAACAACATTAATAACATTCGTTTACATAATAAAATACTGATACAACACTACAAATCCCAACTGAATACTAATGAAATGTCCAAATGAACTTTAATAACATACGAGTAAGTACATAAGGACATACGCCAGTAAATCAGTTCCAACAACGTCCCAAACTCTAGCTAATCCATTGAAGTACAGGGTCAAGTCCCGTCTTTACACAAGGGCTTATTTCCCTTAACGTTGTCAAAACATTCTGTGTCGACTTTTGACGTAGGTCCTCAATTCACGCAAACAACCACCAGAGGATTATGACCTCTGAAGAAACAATAAAAATATTCACGTATTTTTCGTTAATAGAAAATCCAACAGGTGAGTCCTGTTGAAAAACAGCAGGTAAATTTGATTGACTTACCTAAAATGTCGAGAAAATAATATATATTCGATAAAACTACGGAATAATGGATTTTTGTACAAATCCAAAAAAAGAAAATAACTGCGGCGGTCTATTGTAGTGTAGTGTGTGTCTAGTGTAGTGCATTGCTAGTTGTGCTGATGATGCCCGAAAGCGCAGTGTAGCATAGCCTTAACACTGGTTAGCTGTTTATACCTAAGCTGAATTAAGCTCAATATCGAATACAGAGGTAGCGTGGAAATGATGGTTGAAATAAGAATGACGGCGTTATGTTGTCATTTATTAGATTACTTTAATCTCTGGGTGGCCACTATGGTATTCCATTCATAATCGTTGGTTATATTTGGAGATCTGTCACAGGTCGCGAAATTTCTAGATTGTACGTTGATTTTGTTTAAATTAAAGGCATTGGTAGAGTGAAAGACAACACAGGCTTTGAACTAAAATAAAGTATATATATATGTATATATAAGTGGAATACCATAGTGGCCACCCAGAGATTACTTTAATCTCTGGGTGGCCACTATGGTATTCCATTCATAATAAAAGCTATAATTAAAAAACTATGATAATTTATTACTGAACTAATATTAGCATTTATGTACGTGATGGATAACATCAGGTTACTCTGGTTGAAAATTAGACGCCGTATGTCAAACATTTTTTAAAGAATTTCGAGAGCAGAAATATTAATATTCAAGACTCAATTTTTTTAAACATTAGACTTGAAAATATAAGACTTTGCTCAACATTTTTAAGAATTGTCATTTGCTTAAGCTTTGAGTAAACATTTATAAGCGTCAAGTAACGTTTTTAAGAGTAAGGGAACACAAGACACTTTAATCAATTAATAACGACTTGTCATTCTCATAAATTTTGTAGACCAACAGTCTCAAGGATCGATGACATCAGACCCGTAGCAGGGCTTGCCTATATTAGATTAACCCAGGCCAGAGGTCAGTGACGCAAGAGACAGGACTCCTATATTCACGAGTGGGTCGATACGGGCTGACAACAATGACGACGATTGAGCCCTTATTAAAGTGGAAACTTCTTTTGGCACTACACAGAAATGTTGAATGGGCTGGGAATTAAGCTTATCATCACGATCGGAAATGAGAAAAATATTCAGGTGAGGCGGGACCGCCAAATGTGCTTGAGCGAGAAAGATAGTCTGCTGCTGTGTGTCAGCTGTCACTGTCATGTCGCTGTGTATTAAATTTTTATGCAATCTTTTTTATTTTTGATCGGTATAATTATTCATGCAATAGTTGTTAATCTGTCTCCGCACACACATTTTTAACCCCCGACCAAAATAAGGGGTGTTATAAGTTTGACGTCGATGTCTGTCTCTCTGTCTGTCTGTCTGTCTGTCTGTCTGTCTGTCTGTCTGTCTGTCTGTCTGTCTGTCTGTCTGTCTGTCTGTCTGTCTGTCTGTCTGTCTGTCTGTCTGTCTGTCTGTCTGTCTGTGTGTCTGTCTGTGGCACCGTAGAGCTCAAACGGATGGGCCAATTTCAATGCGGTTTTTTTTATTGGAAGGTTGACATCCGTGCGGATGTTCTTAGCTATGTTTGGTTAATATCGATTCAAGATGGCCGCCTCCACAAAATGGCGGACAAAATATTTCTTCACAACCTACCTCAATATGGGTATCAAATGAAAGGGCTTGACTAGTAGAATACAATACATAATGACGAATTTCAAATCCAAGATGGCCGCCACCACAAAATGGCGAATTATATTTTTTTTTCACTACTACCACAATATGGGTATCAAATGAAAGGGCTTGACTAGTAGAATACTTTGCACTGTGACAAATTTCAAATCCAAGGAGGCCGCTACCACAAAATGGCGAAATACATTTATTTTTTCACAACTCCCTTAATATGGGTATCAAATGAAAGGGCTTGACTAGTAGAATGTTGTATAGATAACAAATCCGAGGTAGTCGGGGGTTAATCAAAATTTTTAATTTTGTTCTTGTTATATTCATGGTTATCAATTTAATCTCTGACATCGCGCTTGACTAACGCATCCATCCCATTATAATTGATGTAATTTGAGTCATAATTGATGTTCGCTTCTAAACCGTGTCAGTGGTAAATAAAATGGTGAACAAAACGGTTTATTTTCCTTCCCTCATTATTTTGCTTCGCGTTTCAGCCGCCACAATAATTCTGCTTCATAGTCGAGCGATAATTATTCAGCACGGTGCTTTATGTCCGATAATGAAATAAAATTACGCAACGAAACCACAGCAGACAAAAGCCTTTGGGTTGTGGCCTAAATCACCAGAAAAAGTCGAAGTAACTATCTAGATTTTACAAGAAAAATAAATACTAAAATAAATATACTCGTACAATACGAGTACATAACATGTATACGAGTACATAAGATTTCACCAATCCAAAAATCGCCTAACATCTACGTCCCGCTTAGCAACGCAACATTAGCATGAACTGATACGATTTTTCCCTCCCAAAAAGTGATCAAAGTGGCTGAATAAGTGTTAAAAAAATTGATCTGTCCAATCCTGTATTTTATCGCACATTACCTGAATATCTTCATCAAACAGCGCTATTAATCTCCAAACTAGTCAAAACAATTGGTTGTCTGTAAAGTCGGTTGGTTTACGGACAATAGTTTAACGTGACAACGTCATAACAAAACATTGATAGATGCGACGCCAGCTCATCCGTAACAGGACATAACGGGACTTTAAGCTTTTTCGTGCATGCAGCCGGCGTTCATCGATTTATTGGACGTTGTTACGTCAACATTTTCTAGTCACATTAGTTGGCTGATATAATTCTACTATCCTATTTATGTGATTGCTCAATCACGTCGGAATGGCTGAACGAATTTAGTTGAAACTTGAAAGACAGATAGTCAGGAGTCTTGAGTATCACATTGGGAACATTTAATTAACAGGTACTACGCGGGTAAAACTGTAAGGGCACTGCTAATACTTATACAAACCTACTAATGATACACCAAAAAAATAACAAAACACAATTTCAACAAAACAAATACGCCGATAAACGTTTTTATTTGTCTGTGTTATAAATAAATATTATAATATTGGTGTGCAATTCACACACAACACCATCTGGTCCAAACTAATAAGCAAAGCTTGTAATATGGTGGCCAGATAGCGGATATAATTCTTTCATAGTTCTATATGCATACTTATTATACAAAGAAACACCCGAAGCAAATATTTGATGAATTCAAATATTTGCACTGGTTGGGTGGGAATCGACCACGACCTTCGCAGGCAGAGTTACTGCCCACTAAGCCACGAGGTCAGTCAAAAAAGTTACATCTGTATCTTAAACTATTCATACCAACATAAATTATTGATGTCAGAAACACTCTTCTTTTTTAAATGTGGACCGTGCGTTTAAAGATTTCCACCACCGAACAACAAAAATCGTAAATTAGTTCCTCCCTACAACTTATAAATCGTTTGAATCGTGTCCCGTGCACCATCTAGCTCGCCGTCGGCCACGAAAATACAATTTAATTGTATTATACAAACGATACTAAGGAACAAGCTCAATAAATATTTCCTAACTGCTATAAACGTAGCTCACGGTTTCCAAGCCGAGCTGTGGACCGGCCGCGGTAGGGATAAATCGTATATTTTGCATCGCTGTAGCGACCGTCTTGAGTTGTCGGTGAGGGTTTGTAGGCAGATCAACGCATTGGAAGTAAATTCTGCTAATCACTGAATGTTATCAGCGTATTGTGAAGGTTTTTTTAACTTTTATAGATTTACACTTGATGACCATCTCACCTGATGTTAAACGACGATGCGGTCCACGATGAGGCGTGTTTACCTAGAAGAAACTGATTCACTCTCAATTTGAAGACACCAAGATTATAACTATCGGTATTGTACCCCAGAACAAACACATACATACACCCTCACAATAAACACACACCCTCTCCCACACACACACCCTTACACTAACACACACACCCTTACCCTCACATACACACCCTCTCTCACACACACACCCATACATACTCTCTCCTTCAAATACACATCCACCCAATCATACTTACCACCACCAACCCACATTGGCTAGTTTAAAATTTATTTAATTAATTTTCTTTCTTATGCTATTTTTGTTTGTATATTTAATAATGTCAATTTAATTTTATGAAAATGATATTATATTGGAAGGTAGAAAATGGTTTTGTCTGAAATCACTGACGGTTGCAGGGTTTCTTTACATTTTTTATATAAATTTGTATTCATTAATTATGCTTTTGTAGTAACCTATTTTATTAATTGATTAATTATTTTTTTCCGGAAATTGTGTCAGCATGATCTTGTCTGCAGCATTCTCTAAACTTGGAAATGTTTGAATACTTGAGGGGTGTCCAAGTCACAGGCTTTGCCTAGTTTGGAGCCCACGGATAATTATATCTTGTATTAATTCGTGCTAAGCTGCCAACATGTTATACTGTGCTGTATTTTATTTTGGAAATAAATTATTATTATTAAAAACCCACTCTATCAACTCATTTCGCAGCCTAGAAGTTCTTATCACAAAAGTAGAGTTAAACCTCTCCGTCAGTGTCCTTGGAACATCAACCATGAAATGATGCCTCTTCTTCTAGCTACAAGAAGTCCGATAGAAAAAAGGGTATGTCCTCGGTCGGCTCTCTGCTTTAAAAAAATGGGTCAAGAGAGAAAAGGCTCGCGTCAAACTCGTAATCGAGTACTGATTGTGGTAAGGTAATCAATCATACGACAACACGGTCAGTAACAAAGATATGTAATAGAAATAAAGTGCCGATATTAGTTTGACGTCCGCCATTGATTCGTCGTAGAAGATTATTCCACACATAGACAAAACACACGCACCTATTCTAGCAATTTACATGCATTTGACGTCTGTGGGGGAATGGGGGGCATTATGGTACTTTAAAGTATTAAATCAACATCAATTATTATCAACATTTTGCCCAAAATACAGGTGTAGCCTAGTTTGACCGGACAAACCGGACAAATTTATTTATTTATTAATTCAATGAGCACACAAAACAGAATGTAATAAATATAAACTTTAACATAAGAGTGTACTGTACAGAACTGTATTACATTCCAAACTATGTGGGCCTAGAAACAACAATTTTTTAAATTCAGTGGTTTGATAATAATAACATTACATTAGTGATAATACATAAAGAAACTTAGGCCAACATATCTGAACTTAAAACTAAAAACTAACATGCGTTAAAACAGTAGATAAATAAGATATAAACATAGAATATTATAACACAACAGATAAATATATTAACAGTGTGAAACAATTAATGTATAAACAATATAAAAAAAAACTCATAATAGTATTTACAGTAAGCACAACAGGGTTATTATTCTTTTAGATTTGCTGACCTACAGGTTTAAATTAGTAATGTGCTTTATTTATAACTAATAATGTAATACGTTGTGCTTTGGAAAATAAATGATTTATTTTAAAAAAGTTATCGTCCCTAATATGACGATTTCAAAACAGAGGCATCTATCCCAGTAAGGCAAGTGTCCGGGTTTCACCCTGTACATGTCGCAGCCTAGCCTAGCCTAGCATCTTTACTAAACAGTGCCATTTTATTATAATAGCTCATTTAAAAGACTAAGATGTTCATTGAACTAGTTGATCGACAAACACACATTATAGCCATAGATAGCTACTGACCGACTGGTACTCGGTGCCTTCTCTCGCAAACAGAGATTCAAGTCAAGTCCATAATCCACCACCCTAACCGAATGCGGGTTGGTGGGTGACACAAACCACCTCGAAAGATTTTAGGTACATGTCGGTTTCCTCACTATGTTTTCCTTTACCATTTTTTGAGTTAGCAACGCGTTAGCTTTACACCCTCCAAAAAGAGGCCTATGATAATAAAAAAGAGACAATGTAATCTAAATCTAACAAACTAAAACTAAATATAATTTTGTACGTTATTCTGACTGAAAAATATGATGGTCTTTGTGATATTTTGCAAAGCAAACAACCGTTTCAGAGTCCACGAATCGGATTACATTTGAGTTTTTCGATGTTATTTTTGGGATTTTCAGCCATATTGAAGCTGGCTAGCTAATATCAGTACCAATCATGACGGACTATAACTGCGGCACTCGTAAAAGCGCGGAGATTGGATGTAAAACGCGCCATAAAACGACTACAGCGCCCTCCCGATACATCGGAAACTACTGACACGCTGAAAGGTTTCAATCTCGTAACATCGGTAAGATAGAAAAAGTTGAAGGTCGTTAGTTGGTATGATGCCTGGTTCCATGGGTAATATTTCCAGAATAACAATTACGTTTCTAAATAATTAATTACAGGGCAAAGAATATATTATGTTGTCTCAAATTTCCGGGTGACGAGTCCATTGCAGCGGTAGGCAGTGACGTGGACTCTTCATATTCAAATAACTGTATGAGAAACAGGTTGTACTAATTCACATCTATCTGTTCATGGTGAAGGCTCTGAGCCGAAAAGAACTACTTCGAAAATAGCAAAACAGGACTAAACAGCTAGCACTACGAGTAGAATTAGGTTGAAAACGGTGTATACAATTACAAAATATTATATTGCTGTTTGCGGGTTAGATATGATACAAAACATTTTAAAAGTTGACCCACGTAATATGTATGGGAAATCAATTTGTTTTAGTCTTATTTTATACAACGATAAAAATAAAGTCTTCTTATTCGTCATTTTCTTTTCAAATCTGACTTTTTTTACTACTGCTTACTCCTCCATTTTCCTTTTTTTCACCTAATCCAGGAAATAGGTATGTTAAAAAAACAAATGACAAAGATCACGGACCCCGGAATCTGTAGAGTCGCTAAATTTCAAATCAGAAAAATCAGGCATGTTGTTTACTAGTCTTTCTCGCCCCTTACTCAGAATTGGAAAAATAATACGTTAAAAATGTAATATGAATTGGTCGCTATATAACTTTCTCTGAGTTTGCCAAATCAAGACCATTAGTCTAAGATCCCGCTATACAACGACCTTCACCGAGGTGTTTATTGGATGAAAAGTGTTTTATATGTAATTTAATACGTCAACAAATATATTGCAAATGTATTAAAATTAACGTGGTTGTTACACATATTTAATTGGATAACGGGACACTCACGTATAATAATATACGGTCGGTCAATCCGACTCGAGTTTCGGCCGCGGCACGCCGTGCGGCAGCCCGTAGCCGTAGTGCCAAACGGGCAGCCGTCGCGCGCGTGCACTCTCCTTGAAAAAGGCCGCCGGACGCGGCCGAAACTCGAGTCGGATTGAGCGACCGTATATACGTGAGTGTCCCGTTATCCAATTAAATATATTGCAAATGGGTTGCCTAAAAATTTCAGTCCAGAATATAATTAATTAACAATTAAAAAATTTGATTTTAAATATTTCACTTAAATTGATTGAATTTTAGAAAAAACTTATTATTAATTTAACTTATTATTTTGGTTTTACTCAGTGCTTACGAAATCTCATGCAAATATTTTCAAAACAATAAAAAGTTTCAAACAAACTTTCATCCCTTATTTCATCCTTTTGGAGGTTGAGTTTTGAAAAATACTGTAATACATAATTCATTATTTTGATCATGCTCAATTCGTGCGAAATTTTATGCGAATACGTTTAAGGAATAAAATGTTTCATACAAACTTCCATCCCGTTTTTACATCCTTAGGGGTTGAATTTCGTAAGCATTGAGTAATAAAGCCAAAATAATAAGTTATGGTGTACAGTTTTTTCTAAAATTTGATAAAATTCTATTGAAATATGAAAAAAAATTAAAAAAATGTTAATTAATCATATTCTGGACTGAAATTTTTTAGGCAAACCATTTGATATTATATAATTTATTGACATATTAAATTACATATAAAATACTATTCATCCAATAAACCGCTCGGTGAAGGTCGTTGTATAGCGGGATCTCCTACTACATCTGTCACGAGTCGTTTCTTGTAATACAAAGAAGCGAAAAAAGTTACGTGGTCTTTGTTTTTCACCTTTAGATTAGGCTAAGATTACGTTTACCAAACATATTTCTTTGAGCTCACAGATTTCTAAAACCTGTGTTTGAGCTATATAATTCCGCATTCGAAACATTTATTCAAAGCTTGTATGGCAAAATGTTGTTTTATATTTCAGTCAAATCGAATCGTGTCAATCAAGTGACGTCGAATAAATTCAAAGAGATACAATTGAGCATAAGTTAGATTTTTAAATATAATAGCGGTTTGATATCACGCTCAAGTTAAGTATGTGTAATGAAAATGTCATTTTAGTATGTTTCATATTTTGTTTGTAATTTTACTGTACCATTTGATTAAAGTCACTTGGAGGCCTATATTTCCATGTAAATATTTTTATTTTATGTTGGGTGCATGACAAAATCTGACCTTGATAATAAGGTCATCAGTAGTAGCTCTAGCGGTGTTTTATGTCTTCTTTATCGATTAGAGGTTCACATTTTACCGCCATTTGTTGCCTGATGTTATTTTAGTTTAAAAAATATTTTTGTTCATAGTATAACATATAAAATTCAGAGTCATGATGACTGTACCGAGTTAAATCTTTACCAAGTCAACAGATACTCATTCAATTTGGCATTTATGTATAATTTTGACTGGAGAAATAAAATAGCTTTTATTTCAATGAAAGTACAAGCTTTGGTTAGTTTGGGGTCAGATGGTATTGAGTGTGAATTGTCCACAAATATTTATTTATTTAATTTATTTTAAAAGTGAAAACGTCTTTAGGCGCTCCACAAACAGAAATGCGTCATCATTTCCCATTGTTTCCCAAGTTTTCACTTCTGTCGGCAGTTACTATGACTGGCAATTTTTTTTTAAATTAACGGTATTATCATTACAACATCCGGATGAAACCGGAATGATCTGACGGACACTGAATGAAGAATTATTGTGTATCTATTTTTATTACGCGCAAAGTTACTGTGTTTCTGTTTTTAAAAAAAATATTGTGTGTTACTTTACGATTGAAAAGCGGTTGATGGCACAGTGAAAAAGGTTTTATTTATTCCGTTTCAGCAGACTGATTTCTTACCGAGTATGGCTATCGTAGTAAACGTATTACAAGGAGTCTGAAGCGACGGGAGCGAACGGCGACCTAACGAGGGCCCATCTGCATATCGAGAGCTGAAACCAAATTGGTACAGTGCAAGTAACCCGGTATCATGTCTTTATTTATTACATTGTAGTACTAAGACCTTACCTTTCGCAAAATCCACTTGAGGAAGAACCACACCTTTGCCAAAGTATTATACAGCCCAGTAGTAATGTGCAAATATCACTGTGTCCCGGTTTGAAGGGCAATGTTTCCAGACAAATATACGGAGAAGGAGTGCAGAATGCTATCTTTTTTATTTTATTTTTTAATTTATTTCGAATACTATAATTATTAAAAATAAATTCGCCCTTAAAACAAGGTTTGTCTAGGACAAACAGTTCTCAATATGTTTCTTAAAAAGTGAACATTATATCTATATAACACCAAAAACTAAAAATAATACAAATTAAATAAAGCATATTTATCTGCGCGCGCGCACCTAAGACAGCCGTATGTGTTTCAGTTTAACCGGTAAGAATTGTACATACATTTGATGTAAACAACCTACAACAAATCCATAGAAATCGTGTAACGTATATATTCTATTTGACATACTTTTTCGTTTATCTAAATTATATACAAACTAGCTGTACCCTGCCACGCTTCGCTGTGGCACATTGTGATAAAAAAAACTAGATAAAAACAATCCTTGATGCGGATTATATATCATTCTAAAACTTCAGCTCGATCAGTGCAGAACTTTTTAAGTTTTGGAAGCGTACACAAACCAACATAATATATTAAATAACATAATATTTTTATATATAGAGATTGCGAACATTGCGGTATACCAAAAGAACTTTTCCCTTCAAAAAAATTGTGTGTTTAAGAGCGCACGATGAGCTTTCACATGCCACGAAAAATTTGTGTGAGGTACGCCAAAAGAAGTATTTTCACTTACTTAACATTTTCCAACTGTGGCAAGCTGCCCACTTGCCGGTCACCGGTAGCACGGTGAGCAACCCCCATTAGATTACTTTCGAACGCGGCCGTGGACTCCGACTGAGTTATGGTGTTGGCGGTATCTGTGGATTTCGCTGTTACGTATTCGTTATTGGCCTGTAGAGATGTGTTTTGAACGTTACGAATTTGTACATCCTCAGATTAATGTGGTGTTAGATTAGACTAGTCTCATAATTGTTGGACTTTCTTTAGATAGGTAGTGCCTGACTGACTTAATATACCTAGATGATAAAAATAAAGGCTAGGGTTAATATTAGTCGTAAATACGGAAAGCTGAGAAATCTTAAAAAGTACCTAGCTTATTTGCTTTTTCAGACTATAGTTTAACATAGTCACCCATACACCATAGTCAAATGATGGAAATATGCAACCTTCGAAAGTGGTTACATATTTTTGAGCCCTTTGGGTGTGAGACATCGGGGACCCGTAGGCGCCTCGAGAGCTCATCTCATCTTTAAAAGCTTTCCGAGCGCTTGGTCGACGAGAGGCGGGACTTAAATACTGGCGTTTGTTTGGCCCAACGCATAAGCATTCCCATTCAGCGTGGTAATGCTGCCAGCATGCTGGGCGTGATTCTGACTGGTAGTGGGCTTGAACATCTTGATTACCTGTAGACGTTCTGTGGTCCATGGGTGATTCAGATGTGACTAATGTATGTACTCAGTTATGTGGCGAAGTGTAGTTCTCATTGTACTATATTTTAGTTTTGTTAGTAATCTAACTGTATTCGAAATTAATCTCAACCCGATCCGTTCAGACATGATTGAGCAACAAACATCCCAATATCCAAACTTTCGCATTTATAATATTATTAAGATTACACTCCTGACTGGGAAATATTTTATGGAGACTATACTTAATTTACTCAAGTTTTCCATCTTGAGTTTTATTTCAAACCTTCCTTCTTCAAGCAACCTAATACACACTCGAAAAAATAATTATGCCCATTCAAAATAATCAACCAAGTATATTTGCAGTACGAAGTCTGTTTGAAGCTCCATAGAGATAGGCATCTCCAGACTGTGGCTCGTTAGCCTCGCACCTTGCACAGATATAACAAGATACTGCTTTTAAACTTTGAGACAATCGTAAAACTTCTGTCCACTTGGCGTGATCGGAGTCAGTAAAATTTTGAGAGGCAAAATTTCAAGAAGACATCAAGTAGGTAAGTACTTTTAATTGAACCAACGCGGTCAACTGTGAGCCAATGTTCTCTTTTAAAATACATTTTGGATACCTAGCGTTGATCTTGAGTCTAGTGCAGATAAATAAAAATCTGAATTCACGTCACAATTACATATTCGCAACAAAAAACAATCAATTTTACATCAAACAAAAGTTCTATATGACTTTTGTTTGGTGTACAATTCTATTCACAATGTCAGACTAGTACTTACGTTCCTGAAAATGAAATAACCATTCTTACCAGACCTCCAAAAATGATACAAGAGTACAGTGGAAAAGACAACAGAAAAAATACTTCAGTTAAAATTTCCAGAACATTTTGAGACGTCGATGCGAGGTATTAAACGTCACACCATTATTTCTTTACGAGGCTTAAAGAATGAATGTAGAAAAGGAATTTTATATTTTATTAAGATAAAAGTTAAGCCTCTACACGAGGCAGAAAATCGATTTCTTGCTACTCATGAGACGCTTTTAAGTACTTAAATAAACGTGGTTTTGTACATCTCACTTTTAACTACGAAAATTTGTTTACGGGAGTGATCTCGGCGAAGAGTAAATAGATTTGGATGGAACCGACGTTTTTTCTGGTTTGGTAAGATTTATTTTTTAGACTGACGGGAATATGCGCTTGATAGCAAGTGTGCCTACATAACATAACAGTGTCCGACAGCTATTGGAACATAGATAGATTAACTCTTTATTGCACTTAATTTGAAAACAAAAAAGTCACTTAAAATAAAACAAAATAAAGTAGCAATTGACGACCTTATCACTAAAAGCGATCTCTTCCAGGCAACCATATGATGTAAAGACGGATATGAGAATGGAGGAGGGAAAGTACAAAAAAGAGAGGCTGGCACTTAAATTGTAACTTCATCTACAATTAAAAATAAAACAGAAATAAAAACTAAAATAAACACAAAGAGTCTAAATCATTACCTAACACTGCACTTGGCACGTCACCAAGAGATATAAGAGAATTTATCTCAGTGCTCTATAATTTCTCTGGAAACATTGGACTGCAAATCGGAGCACAGGTTAAAAACAAATAAATATGGATGATTTTGGTGATTAATGTCTGGGCATTTATCACCCAACACCATCTAACCCAAACTAACCAAAGCTCGTACTATAGGAAATAGGTATCTGATATAATAATATGTACATACATAATTGTAGATACAAACTTAGCATACTTCGTTACTGAATTATTCCATACTTTTATAAATAAACGTATGTATTTAGAGATTGTTATTTGTTTTCCACCGTTGTTTCAGATCGTTTTTTGAGTAGATAATAATATTAAAATTATCAATTTACGCAAAGATAACTTAAATTTACGCAATATGTTATTATATTTGCATTATTTCAAAATGCTCACATTTCAAAATTTCTGTACTTATATATTTGTATAGTCTAGTGTGTATCTTTTTGTTGCCTTCTTACATTGATATTATGCTAAAGATGTTAAACAATTGCCATTAATTATTTTTTTTTAAATAAAGAGTGACGAGACGAACAGTATATGTACCTGATGGTAAGCATAAGCAACATAGCCTGCTACATAACAACACAGTGACACGCAGCTATTGGAACATGAAGAGTCCAAATCATTACCAAGCACTGCACTGCGCGCGTCACCCAGAGATCTAAGATGTTATATCTCTAAGCCCTGTAATTTTTCTGGTAACATTGCCCTTCAAACTGGAATACAGTAATCACATTACTGCTTGGCGGTAGAATAACTGGCAAAGGTGTGGTACTTTCCCAGGCGGGCTCTACTAGGAATCCTACCACTACAGAGTTGTTTATCAAACCCTAGACTACTGGCTATTGACGTGACAACGTCTTATAAATTGGTTTGCCGGGTGACACTTCAAGAAACTGCGTTACGCTCCGCTCACGTTATGCACTCACAACGAGAGCGAGTGAGAGGCACGCGTCCCTTCCACTCGGGCATGGTTAGCCCGCCTAAGAGCGAGAGAGACAGACATAAAAAGTGAAAGGCACGCGTCCCTTCCGTAAAATTATTTTACCACTCAAAGTCGTTGTCACGTAAAACTTTCGCCCGTATACCGACTTTACAGGCAACCAATTTTTTTTTTTTTTTGTTGAATGAAATAACCTCTACACGACTCACAATGATACAGACAAAATGCTTACACACACGTTTTCCAATAACATAAGATAAAACAAGAATAATCGATTATTTCTGTAAATTTTCCACTGTCGAGTATTAAAACGCTTTGCAAGTATTCATGTACATGAATAAATTAGCACTCAGGCGAACGTTATGTGGGCTGTTTTCATTTTCTCCTTTCAGGGGAGACAGGCGAGGACTCACGGGTGTTTTTTATCACATAATAATAATAAACAGTTAATTTCGTGTTCCCACTACTGGGGCTCGAGGCCTATTCTTAAGAACTCAACCTTTCTAAGCAGCCGTAGCAGTATGTACTGATAAATTTAAAAGTAACGCTTAAATTGGCTCATAGCGCGAATAGTAGGCTTTTTCTCCTTACAAATTTAATAATCTTAGTTTGAAAAAATCTACGTAGGATCTTCTCCTTATCCTTATTCAAATTATCAAACTTATTCTAAAGAACCTTTCTTCTGTTTCAAAAAAACAGAAGTAACTTTGCAATTATTTAAATTTTATGGAATGTGTTTTCAAATCGTAATAAGCGTAAAGTATTTCCAGAACTTTATCATATTATATCAATTTCAAAATTTCAATATAATAAATATTTAGACAAATTATTAACAGAAATTTCAAACAAATGTATTGTATTTTCTTACTTCTTTAAATTCAAGGCGGACACTCATACTTAGCAGTATGGTAGATATTGTTTTTGATACAAATAAACAGTAAGTTATGGCTGGCTGGTAGTCTGAAGAACGGCTACTGCCGATCCGGAGCCTCCGGGATCAAATCCCACGGCACCACTGTCTTTTCCGAGTGTTGTGCGTAACGCTGCGCTAAACTTAAAAACGATGAAAAAACATCGTCAGGAAACTGTGCCTAGAATCTTCCGAGGTCATGTCGCATTCACCTGACTGCACTGGCCCAGCGGGTGGCTTACGGTCTTGACTCTCTCCATGAGACAGAAGGCCGGGAAGGCCCCTAATCCCAGCAGGAGGATTCTGAGGTCGTTCCAATAACTGCCAATTTTTAACCCCCGACCAAAAATAGGGGTGTTATAAGTTTGACGGCGATGTCTGTCTGTCTGTTGTGTGTCTGTCTGTGGCACCGTAGAGCTCAAACGGATGGGCCGATTTCAATGCGTTTCTTTTATTTGATGTTTGATATTCGTGCGAATGTTCTTAGCTATTTGGTTTTTATCAAATCAAGACGGCCGCCTCCACAAAATGGCGGCCAAAATATTTCTTCACAACTTACCTCAATATGGGTATCAAATGAAAGGGCTTGACTAGTAAAATACTAAACATTATAAAAAAACAAATTCAAGATGGCCGCCACCACAAAATAGCGAATTATATTATTTTTTACACTACTATCTTAATATGGGTATCAAACGAAAGGGCTTGACTAGTAAAATACTTTGCACTATGACAAATTTCAAATCCAAGATGGTTGCTACCACAAAATGCGAAATACATTTCTTTTTTCACAACTCCCTTAATATGGGTATCAAATGAAAGGGCTTGGCTAGTAGAATGTTATACAGATAACAAATCCGAGGAAGTCGGGGTTAATCAAAATGTTTAATTTTGTTCTTGTTGCTAGAATGGATTGTGGTCCATGTTGGTCGTTGCACTCAACATTTGACATCAGAAATATTGAAAGCTTGTAAGCAAACTTTTTGTTGCTGTACTAAAAAATGTTTTTTTTACTATTCTAAGTCTTGAGTAAATGTTTGTGAAATGACGGTAGACACAACTAAACTCCTATCGTAGGCTAGTAGACATTTTGATTAATTAAAGAAATATAGCGAGTTACGAATTGTTCGGCGTCTCTTTGATGTGTGTTTCTCCGCCTTTGATGTCTATATTTGACGTAATGTACGGCTTGGGAGGCCAGCAAACTTTCAAAGCAAGAGTTTTCTGTCCCATACAAATAAAGTTTTTATTCAGTTCTACCTCTAGTATTTGAAAGAAAACTAAATTAAATATTCTAATTTACTTTCTTCTCAATTCTAATGAAGAGTTTCAAACGAAATAAATAAAAGAATTAATAAGTGGTCAGTTGACGTTAAAATAAAATCGATGGTACAGTGATGGGATAAGCGGGACATGTGCCTGATGGTAAGAAACACGCTTGCCCATAACAAAACAAAATCAAACAGCTATTGGAACATGAAGAGTTGAATTTATCACCTAGCAGAGGTATGGTGATTTATCTTATAAGTGATAAATATGTATTTAAAACTATATATGTATTATATCAGTAATCTGGCCGCCATAGTACCTACAAGCTTTGCTTAGTTTGGTGTCAGATGGTGTTGTGTGTGAACTATCCACCAATATTTATTTATTTATTTATTATTATTATCTCTATGCCCTGTTATTTGTCTGGAAACATTGCCCTTCAAGCTGGAACACAGTGGTGTTCGCACATTACTGCCTAACGGTAAAATAACAATTACAAAAATAAAAAAATATGTTTTCTGTGAAGTCGGTTTACGGACGATAAAATGACGTGAGTAGCGTGATAAAGTTTTAAGAAAACGACAATCGAGCCGTTATATTCATACAACATTTTCAAAATAACATGTATTGTTTATTCAAATTACACTTTGCATTACGCAAAAGCATGCGATATCAAAAAAGTACGTAGCATGAATACCAAAAACAAAAAACTTTACTGACTGACAACGAAAACATCTGAATTCGGAATAATAAATCACTTCACATTCCAAAAATACAATAACAAATTTCGACATATGATTTGAATAACAAGCTGAAAACTTTTCAAAGTAAGTCGTGCCTACGTCATATTTGCACAACCAACTGCAAGTTAGGGCTGACGAAGGCTTTGCGCTCCTTGAATGGGACTATTGAACTGTGAACCAATCTGGGTACGCCTGGCAGACCTTCACGTCTGCCAGGCGTATCGGCGTAGCAACGTAGCATTTAATAAAGGCTAAAAATATAGGGCTGCTACAATGCTTAACATGCCGTAACAGACTGACCTAGTAGCTTAATTGGTAGTAGCTCTGCCTGCAAAGCCGAGGGTCGTGGGTTCGATCCCCACCCAGTGCAAATATTTGTGTGATGAATTCAAATGTGTTTACATAGAAATGTATAATAAGTATGTATTTAAAAACTATAATATATGTAATATATCAGCTATCTGGCTGCCATCACACAAGCTTTGCTTAGTTTGGGTCAGATGGTGTTGTGTGTGAATTGTCCACCAATATTTATTTATTATTTATTTATATTTATATTTATAGATACAATGCCAAAATGAAACCTATGCCAATAATAAAGGTGATAAAAATAGTGTGACTGAAAAATATTAGTACCTACTAACTAAGTACTCATTGAAACGTCAATTATTTTAATAGACTAGCTGTGCTTCGCGGTTCTAACCGTGTAGTTCCCCTTGCCCTTCTTTTCTCGTGACAAAAATAAGTCTATGTGCTATCCCTGACTATAATTTTATCGTGTTTCAAATTCTAACCGTACCCATTCAACCCAATCCACGTGATCGATGCAACATACACATAGTGAAATATTTTGTATCCCGAGAAAATTACGGGATCGGAATGTACGCGGGTAAAACAGCGGGGCGCAGCTAGTCTTTTCATATAGTTGTCTTAACTAAACCACGCGGGTGAAACCGAGGAGCACTGGTAGTTATGCAACAGATACTTGCATCGAACCATTGTCTTTCATGTGTAAGTAAAGAACTCCGTCACTGAACCAATCATGTATAATTTAGCTCTTTGTATGTGTTCCATGACATTTCGACTTGGAACTGTTGTGGAAATTTCAACGAACGTTGCTCGTGAAACTTTTGAAAGCTTATATTTCGTGTTATCATAACTCACGAATCTTGTCACTACTCGCATTTGCATTTTAATTGAGAAAGTTTACTTTATGCAAACTCAATCTTGGTCTAACCCGATTCCTTTCAACACAAGCCTGGTTGAAACAATGAGTTTAATTTGAGAGTGAGTCGCGCTGATAATGTTTGAAAAATTAAGCGCAAGGGTCTGATCGCACTACTGAGCGCGCTCAAGGGTCTAATTCGCTTATTTAGGGATGCAGACTGGTACAAAAATAAACCATAGTGTAATTCGATAAGTCGGTACCAAAGAATTTACATATACTACGTATATAGTTAGATTTTCCGCACGGTTCCATTGTGTCAATCGTAAGCAGATGACGTGCATACGTTCTATAGCAACAGAATGATGTGCCGCAACAAAAGTGTGACACTTACACATGAGCGATAAGGCAAGAATACCGAACGTACGAATTCTACCCGTGCTTTCGGTGTAAACGTTTGTGCCAACTTTAATGCGTAGTATATGTAAACTCTTTGGTCGGTACTAATTGGCGAGAAGACTTCTTTCTTCTTTGTGTGTAAAACGTGTACCTACAGTATTTTAGCAATCTAACAGACAGTCTGTCTGTTAGATTGTAAAAAAATTATTCCGAGAGCTAGCATTAGCAAATTATGGTATTTGGGGCTCGCTGTAAACTTTCACATAGTTCTTCTAGAGTTGGCACACACGCTTTACACTGAAAGCGCGGGAAGCATCTTTCTTGCCTTGTCGCTCTTGTGGAAGTGTCATACTTTTATCGCAGCACATCACTCTGTTGCTCTAGAAAGTATGCACGTCATCTGCTTACGATTGACACAAAGGAACCGTGCGGAAAATCTAACTCTTTACGTAGTATATGAAAACTCTTTGGTTATTCCCCACTACTCAACGTTAGTATTCAACGTTTGAGTAAAAATGAGACATCAAAAGTCATTCAATCATTATCTAGGACTGCACTGGGCTCGTCACCCAAATATTTAGGGTTTAATGTATGTGTCACCGTAATTTGAAGATTAATTACAAACTTTGTGTCTTCAAATCGAGACTGAATCGTAAGTAAACACGTTCCATCAGGCGAGATGGCGGTCAAGCTTGAACGTATAAAAGTTTTAAAAAAACTAACCTAACCGACCGTAGGATTATAATCTCACGCGTTAGATTATACGACGATGATGTTAACAGTTTTACGGTGACATATACATTACATAAATATTGTCGAGATATAAATTAGTTTTATTTAGTATCGGCACAATTTTTTTTCGAAACCGTTCATATTAACATTCATTGTTGTCTAGTAATATCATTGATATTTCAAAAATGGTTTCAAGTTGTTATCCTTGCCTTCCTTGTAGGTACAAATATTATGATATTTGCATTGATATCGTTATTTTATTTTAACATGTCTAATATTTTATAGAATTTTGTAATTTTATGTTTTTTTTAATTTATTCATAAAGGCAGGGTATTGTTTACAGTCATACGCATTTTTTCTTATTCGTCCCATCACTTTATGTTATAAAAATGCTAGTACACTCAATTTAATTACTCGTATGTTTTACAATAAAACCGTAATAAAGTTTGAATGAAAACTTGGAGACATAGAGATAAAATATCTTATTTACATATCTGGCTGACGAAAGAAGTACACTCTGCGAGGCATAAGCTGAGTTTTGCATTTGTGTGAGTGTACATGGATAGTGTAGGTGTGACAACCGGCCTTAGGCGCGGCGCCATTCTGTCTCGCCGCGCTCCTGCCTGATTGGTGATCACTCACACTAATGCAAAGCTCAGCCTATTCCTCGCGGACAAAATTTCAAGCTCCTGCCTGACTGGTGATCACTCACACTAATGCAAAGCTCAGCTTATACCTCGCGGAGTGTACAGTGCTAGGTAATGATTTGGACTTTTCATATTCCAATAACTGCGTGTCACTGTGCTGTTATGGGCATGTTGCTTACTACCAGGCATAATATTTCCTGTTGGTCTCGTCACTCTATACTATACTCGTAAAAAAAACTTTGTGGTGATGTTCAAGACTTTGAAGTTCTTCAAACAAGTTTAGTGTGTCCTTTGAGTTTTTTGATGTCTAAGTTTCCAGCGGGTAATTAATTAGCTTAGTTTTGTCATACAACGATAAATTCTCGCCTTGAATCTAATAAAGATAAATGAAACTCAAAAACAAGATTTGTTTCTTTCCGTTTTGCGTCCAAGTGCAATAAAACCTTAATACTAATTTAGCCGGAACCAGCCTCAAAGGGCAAGCGGGATTGGCGACAGCTAATCATTGTAACGCGATAAAAGTTTAATGAACCCCGCTATCTGCCGGAGACAGCAGAACTGTTACTTGTAATGGTTCTCGGTCAAAAAGCCTACCACGCTCTCTAAAACCATGAACTAGCAAAATTCTAATTAGAGGTAAACTCTTGCAAATAAAGTCAACTAAACGTTATTTTGGTTTAATGTATTAAACCATGATCTAGTCTGATGTTAGGCGGCATGCATGATGAAACGCGTTTACCTGCCCTTCTACCGCCTAACTAAATCGGCTATTGCTTTGCTATTGCTGTCTTTATAATTGCACGTGAAAAGAAAAGAGAGAGAAATTTCATAGCTAAGACATTTTTCGTTCGGCGGTAGACCCTCTGGAAACCGATTCTTTATCTATTTGAAATGAACAAAATTACATCAGGAAATCTCAGTCAAATTTTGCATTTCACAGTTCACATTCTGTTACTTTAACAGAAGTGGAATAGAAAACCAGCCAAAACCTAGTGTAATAAAATTCAAAATACAACTCATAAATAAACTAACAATTATAACTAATTATTATATTATTAGTGACAGTATTGTGTTTTTGTTTTTCATCGGTTCTAGAAATCACGCTGCTGAATATTTATATGTGGCACAGATCTTAAAACTTTTGGTTTTATATTTTTGTCAAAGATTCTTGGTAACAAATTAAAATGTTTGCTAATATTTTCCAAACATTTCTAGAAAAAATATAATTATAAAAAATATATCGTAGAAGATATTTAACATAACATGTAAGTGGGAGACAAGTCAAAGATCATCACATTTTTTTCAATGTATAAATTACAATATATTTTATTCAAAACCTTTTTATTATTTTTGCTACTAGCAGTGCCCTGCGTTGTACCCACGTACTTCTCAATCCCGTTATTTTACCGGGATTATAAGTAACCTAATCACCAGTTAATCGTAAGTAATGCAATGCAGTTCTCCGCTGCTATTTCTTGTCACTTTTTTTTTGTTAAGTTACTTTTATGTTACTTTTTTTTAGTCATGATTTTGTCTTCGGGGTTGTAGGTTTTTAACTAGTGGTTGGGTTATAAGTGATATGTTCCTAATTAATATAAGTTGTATTTACCTATGTATTAGACTCACTTTTATTTTATTTATTGTCTTTGAATGATTGTGTATATTATGTATTAATTTGTTTTATATTGTAGTATTTAATGAGTAGTATTAGGAAAAGTGTCACCTCGCTTCGCCTAACCATGTTTGTAGGCGAATCTCCTTTAAGCTGGTTGCCTGGAAGAGATTGCTCTAAGCAATAAGGCCGCCATTTGTGGTGCTAGTTTTTTAAGTGTTCTACTGCAATATTTCTGTTTTTGTGTCGCAATAAAGAGTTATCTATGTATCTATCTATGTGTTCAGGCTATAATCTATCTATGTTCAAAATTTCAACCCGATCCGTTCCGCCATTACGACGTCATTGAGCAACAAACATCCTAACATTTACATTTATAATATTAGTAGGAATTAGGATTAGAAGAAATTGTAATCATAAGTAATTTTAAATATCTGAGTAAATCCTAAATTCTATTCGCAAACCACGCAAAGCGAGAAAAAGGTTCGAATATAGTTAGAAATTGTGGTAGACCTCCAGGTCTCTAGGCGGCTGGCTGTGCAGCTGTAAGTGGCTGAATTAATTATTAGACCAGATTGGGCATATTCTGTTGCCTTTAAATTCGAGAATATTTAACTATGTGGAATTTTATGTAAGTAATATTCAGTCTAGTCTATAAACAGAGAATATCATGTACAACATTTAAATAGCAGTATTTATAGTATTAGCCTGTGCTAATACTGAACAGTGGTGAACCTGTGTTCACCACAGCATGAAATAAATTGGAAGTAGTAAGTAACTGGCATACGTTTTACACTTTTAACTAGTGCTGATACAAGAACAAAATTAAAAATTTTGATTAACCCCCGACTACCTCAGATTTGTTATCAGTACAACATTCTACTAGTCAAGCCCTTTCATTTGATACCCATATTAAGGTAGTTGTGAAAAAAGTGTGGTAGCGGCCATCTTGGGTTTGAAATTTGTCATAGTTCAAAGTATTCTACTAGTTTTTCGTTTGATACCCATATTGAGGCAGTAGTGAAAAATATAATGTAATTCGCCATTTTGTGGTGGCGGCCATCTTGGATTTGAAATTTGTTATAGTGTATAGTTTTCTACTAGTCAACCCCTTTCATTTGATACCCATATTGGGGTAGGTTGTGAAGAAATATTTTGTCCGCAATTTTGTGGAGGCGGCCATTTTGAATCGATATTAACCAAACATAGCTAAGAACATCCGCACGGATATTTACCTTCAAATAAAAAAAAACGTATTGAAATCGGCCCATCCGTTTGAGCTCTACGGTGCCACAGACAGACATACACACAGACAGACAGACAGGCAGGCAGACAGACAGACAGACAGACAGACATCGACGTCAAACTTATAACACCCCTTTTTTGGGTCGGGGGTTAAAAAGAGGTGATGATACTAAATGTGATCCATATATTCCCCAGTTGTAGACTAATGTCGAATTTTAAGCACAGTATTATAAAAATAACAGTCCGGCAACCAATCTTGAAATTAAAATGACAGAGTTATAAATGGCATTGTAAAAGCTAAAATATATCTACTTACTCGTAACTATGATTCAATTTAACAAAATATTATCCATAATCCCGAAAACTGAAGTAATTGACACAAGATCAATTTTCAAAAGTATTTGCCAAAGTGACGGCGTCATAGTGTTGTGTTTTCAAAAGAAGCTGTAATACTGATATATGACATATGGCATTGTGTAATAGTTCTAAGTCTCTTTTGTAATTTTTTCTTTTCTGTTGTGACTTTTAATAAAGAGTTTTCTTATCTTATGACGAAATATTTTATAAATGTAATTATTAGATGAAATCAATTAGTTATTTTACAATACTTACGTAGGTTACATTCAAACCAATTAATACGGATTCCAAATCCATTGCATGACCATAATATGATTTTCTATTGAACCTATTACTTTAACACTAACCTACCGGATGACACATGTCTTCGGAAGATCTTTGTTAGAACTCGCTGGTTTCCACACGATATTTTTCCTTGCCAATAAAAAGGAACGGTGATGACGAACTTGTAAATTGTGACATATAAAATAATCAGAGGTACAGCCGGGATTCGACTCAACGCCTTTACGATTGTAAAATCGGACTTTTTCATCACTATGCCACCACGAGTTCAACATAACATACCTTTGATATGTTTTAAAATAATTTATTTATGTGACTCAATGGAGAATCAAATAAATAATAATAAGCATAAAATACTGTCTAATAATTTGATCACGTTTTGTCCCTCCATCAGTGTCCCGTTGTCACTGAAGGTCGATCTTTAGATCTTCCCCACTTCGCACTAATTATTCCTGGCTCGGCAAAAGGCAGTAATAAGATCTTTTGTAATCATATTTATTAATTTTCGCCTCTCATTACATCAGTGCCCTCTGGCATGTTGCTGTGTAAAACCTAAACAAGATGGCGGTGGGGTGAAAATCTACTATTGCTGAAAACAAAATCATAATAAAATTCTTTCCGGATTCAAAAATCAAATCATTACAGAATAGGAAAATTAGAACTCTTCAATCAATTTTCACTAAAGCGATACATGTAAATATAAATGTTTATTTTTAGTTATTGATTTTCTTAGTATTATTATAAGTTATTTTTTGTATTAATTGTATTGTATGATTGTTAGGAGTTATATGCGTATAATATTGTTAATCGCAATTTTTATGTATTGTAAGTGTTAAAGTAATATGTATGACGCTGTAATTTTTATCTCTGGTTTTTGTTTGAACTCTTTGTTCACTATATCTTACTTTTCTTGCTATTAATGGGGGCCAGGAAAAAATATTATATTCGATATTCACTACAAGGTCGCCACACACGGTACGTTAATATAATCATTGTTATTTTTTTATTGTACAGTGTATAGCAAAGTGTTTCTGTCTGATCTTTGAAATGCTTACTCTTAATTACCATCCTGTCGGATGTTAATACTACCATCATGTCTGATGTTAAGCAACGGTGCGGTCTACGATGCAGCGCATTTACCTAAATCAATTAACCGAGTTTGGAAAACAATACACTCAGACAACACATTCCACAGTTTAGCTGTTAATTTAAAGAATGTCACCTCGGCCTCGACCATGAAACGGACTTTTCGAGCTCCTAAAGATCAGAAGTCCTAAAAAAATGGCTAGATGATATTAGACCAAAGAGGTAGCAGCACTGAACCGAAATGTATCCCATAAAAAACTTTAAAAACTACCAAGACGTTCAAAATTTTGAAGTTCCCTCCTTAAGGCTGCGCTATTGCCAATGACAATGAGCTTCTACGACGCGCTATAGACTACAGGTCCGTGAACAAAATTTATGGGTCATATGAACCACCAGGACACCTATGTAGGATGATAGAAGAGTATAAAATAATAAGGTTCAGCACTATGCCGTCACTTGTAAGCTGTCCAACTGAGTGCAGGTGAAGAGAGGGTGTTGCAACTCTCGATAATTTCTCCTTGCCGCATGATTTTTGTACGGCATTGCGGAATAGAAGAGGCATTGAAACTGTATGGTCAACTGCTAGATCTTTTTCACAATAAAAAAAAGATGAAAACAACCATTTTAAAAACAAAAAAAGAAATAAATTCTATTCGCCGTAACTCGACGGCTAATTTTAAAATAGGCGTGTCGACAGGTCCTTCAATTATATTAAATTACTAGCTGAACCCACTACTTCGTTCGCGTAAGCAGATGTTACGGACTTATACATTAATTGAAAATACGTCAAAATATTTGGAAAATTAGCCATTAAAAACCTAGTGAATTTGTTTTTTGACACAAAAATTTATTTACTTTTATCATCTTTATTTTTCTTTTTTTAAACAAAATCAAACAATACTTAATAAATAGGTTTCGTAGTAGTGAACATAGCCGCAATTGTTAAGTTTGTAGGATTTTTATAGGATACATTATGAAAAGTCTGAAGCTGTTGTGCATGATCTGATACCTACTTATCTCTTTTTATCTAGCTGTTACCCGCGACTAACATTAAAACTCAAAAAAAAAATTAAGGTTTAATTCAAAATTTTACACGGGCAATGTAAAATTTTAAATGAAACCTTCAAAAGTATTAATTTTTTTGAGTTTTAATGTTACGCAAGCAAGTTGAACCCGTAAATCAAAGCCAAATTTAAGTGAAACATTAATGTAAATATAAATTTAATTGCAACACAGAAAAATTATCCAAATTCGGCATAAAAATAATTTTATCCGCAAAAAAACTCATTAGTACAATTTAGAATACCAGTAACGCCACCTAGTGATGAAAGAAAAAATACATGGTACCACAATAGCAAAACATTGATTTAAATGGGGTTTAGTGCTTGAGATTTAAACTGACATTAGCGCCATCTAAAGAGAATATAACGTTGCTTGTTATTTTGATTGTGCATCCAAAGTACCTGTATTATCTACGCCAAAACGGGTGCATATATATAATATAAAATATAATATGGAGGTAAATAAAAATATAGACTTATTACCCCGTGTGAAATTTTAGACACTAAACTATCTGCGTTTCGTATGTCAAACCAATTTGTTGTGTCGTTTTGACGTTAATATTTGTTTCCTTAGGGCCACAGATAACATACCTCCTTAGAGCCAATGCTTCTATTCGAGTTGATAGGTAGAATATGTGGTATTTCAGACTATAAGCTATCTCTGCTTAATTTTTCTACCAAATTTCCTTTCTTTTTTACTTGAAATTTACCAAATTTCATTTCTCTGATTCATATTTCTGACGTTACAGTAACCTATAAGTAACCGATTTGCTATTTTTGAGTACAAACTAAGTACGTGTGTTTCGAATTCCTTCCAAATGTGTTCAGCGTTCCCACGTTGTCCTGTAAATATTATGAATGTCAATGTTTGGATGTTTGTTACTTAATCATGGCGGAACGTATTTAGTGATCGGGTTGAAATTTGAAACACAATTAGATTATAGTTTGGAAGAACACATAGGCTAAACATTGCTACTGCTAAGCCAAGATATAATGTGTTTTAAATTTTAACTCAATACATTCAGCCGTTTCAACGTAATTGAGCAGCAAAAATTTAAACATTGGCATATTTATATAATATTGGTAGAATAGGATTTTACAAAGTTTTAGAAAAAATAAAACCGGTCAAGTGCAAGTGGGACGCGCGAAGGGTTCCGAACCATTAGCAAATTAACGGCGTATGGGAGCCCGCTTCATAACTTATTTTAATTAATTACATTTAAAGAGAACAATAAAACTAAATATTATATGAATAGCTAAAGCGTCTGTGAGAAGTACGTTATTAGTATCGAGCAAGAAACGGTAAAAAATATGACGTTGTATGGGAGCCCCTCTTAAATAAATATATATTTTATTTTTAGTATGTATTCTTTGTGAAATCGGCAATAGAAATACATCATCTGTCTCAACTGTCTAGCTATCACCGTTTTTGAGATACAGCCTGGTAACAGACGTACAAACGAATGGACGGACAGCGAAGTCTCAGTAATAGGGTCGCGTTTTTACCCTTTGGGTACGGAACCTTAAAAACGGTTTGCTTCGGTCACCGAAGCTTGTTAAACACTACCTTTAAATTTTAAACAGTATTTGGATTTAAATAATACGATTTCTAATAAGTTACGGCTGGTCTAGTAAGTTACAGCTGACCTAGTCGGGAGAACGCCGACTGTCGATCCGAAGACCCAGGGTTCAAAACCACGCGCCCCACTATCTTTTCAGAATCATGTTCGTAATGCCGGTAATTAAAACGGTGAAGGAAAACATCGCGAGGAAACCGAAATGTACCTAGAATCTAAGTTCTAAGTCATATGTCATCCACCAACCGACACTGGGCCAGCGTTGTAGATTATAGCCTTGACTCTCTCCTTGCGAGAGAAAGAGAGAAGGCCCCGACGCCCAGCAGTGAGAACATTTAATGGGTTTTCTATGCTGCTACTTATTATGCTAATATGTTTTCTCCTAAAGGACAAAAATCTACTTCAATGACAGATAATTTAATTCTGCCATTCGACTAAATTTTATAAGAAGCTATGTCGTACAGATAAATCTGTGAGCTGATTTTAGTTTTTTGTTGATATTTGTCCACCAATATTTATTATTTATTTATACCTCTGAAGTATTTTCTACTAAACAATAAAGGAATTATCAAAATCAATTCACAATTAGCGGAGTTATCGCGTAAACTCAAACCAAATAAAAAAACATGCAACCCGAGAACATCCTCCTTGTTTGAAGTCGGTTATAACCCAATGATGTTTGTTTTTCCACACAAAAATATATTTTTGATAATTATTTTTTCTCATTCAAGACGACGCGACGCGATCACGTGGGCACGTTCTAGAATCTAGATATTCTGTGGATCGTCTGTGATACACAGAATACTTAGAAGTTAGTATGTACCGAACGCGCCGCGCGTGTCGTTATTATTTAATGTTTGTGTAATTTCCGAACCAACAGACCGATAATGTTCAAATTTTGACGGGACAATATAAAAAAATGTGTTCTTTCTAACAAAAAAAGAATTAATGAAATTAAACAACGCAAACATGAGTTACAACCAAATACACATTCTGACTTTCAGTCCCTCCCGCAAGAAAACCAATCAGAATTTTGGGATCAAAAGTAGCCTACAGCAATCTCCTTAGTATAAACTAAAGTCATGCCAAGTTTCCGCTGATTTGGATCAGTAGTTTCGGCGTGATGCGTGATCCCTATACAGAAAGACAGACAGACAGACAGACAGACAGACAGACAGACAGACATGAAAGAAAAAAAATGCAGTTTCGCGATCAGTATCGACTACGGAGTGCTCCAAAAAAAAAAATTTCAAAATATCTTCAATGTACAGAATTCGACCCGTTACAGTTTTATTATAAGTATAGATTTGATATAATGACAGTATTTAAATAAAATAAAATGTGTACCAATTTTAATTTTGATATTTTTTAGTATAACTTACTTTATGATCATTCAAAGATGGATGGGTAAGTCCATTTTAAAAGTACAAAATTACTAGAAAATGTATTTACCATTGGATAACCCATTCAATTTCAAGTTATATTTGTTATGAAACCAGTTTCCTAAACGCAATATTTAATATAGCTACCAAACAAACTTTACGCGCGACGCATAGAAACTACGGCACTGTGACGTCACGTTTCTGTAGTGATTTGTATGAAGCGTTTTTGGGAGAGTCCAAAATTGTAATTTTAAAATCGTGATATCACGGGAGGTTTTTTAAGATAACATAGTAATTATTTCACCTATGTTTTAGTTATTGAGTAGCCTTTTGATGGCACATTAAATCAAAAATGAGTCGACATGCCTATTATACTCAATGTCGAAACAAAATTAAAACAAGATTCGAAAACTTGTACGTTTTCCCTATATTGTAACTCAGGAAAGTCAGAACAGGTAGCGGGCACGTACCGTTTCAACCTTTGTAGGTTCTCACCTTAATTATATTTAGACGCAATTTCTAAATCACAATTAGGGAGCCATATCTCATTTTAAAGCCCGAGTTCGCAGCGAAGAGCTTTTTGAATGTTTATTAAATCAGGACTCCTAATGAAGGCTGCTGTGTCCCTTTTGATTGCGCTTAATTGTATTTTGTGTGATTCCCACAGATCATTTCTCTTTGCTATAAAAAAACAAGAGAGTACTTGAATATTTTGTGTTTCCATTTTAAAACAATAAGTTTTTTAATGTTATTAAAATAATAATTGACCTGTCGAAGTACGAATGTAAAGACATATTAGTAAAGATGAACAAAATACAAGCGTATTTGTCCAACTTTTCCATGAGCATAGTACAAGTAGTGCTGCCAGTTTGCATCCTTACGGCCAGTGGTGGAGTTGATGATCCTTTTTAGTGTTCCGCAACCAAATGGAAAAAACAAAACCCTTATGGATTCGTCATGTCTGTCTGTCCGTCCGTAACCAACAGCCGCTTTTTTTCAAAACTAATATAACTATACTGTTCAAACTTGGTAAGTAGATGAATTCTGTGAACCGCATTAAGATTTTCACACAAAAATGTAGTAAGTATTTTTTTGACGTGACAACGTCTTATAAATTGGTTTGCCGGGTGACACTTCAAGAAACTGCGTTACGCTCCGCTCACGTTATGCGCTCACAACGAGAGCGAGTGAGAGGCACGCGTCCCTTCCACTCGGGCATGGTTAGCCCGCCTAAGAGCGAGAGAGACAGACATAAAAAGTGAAAGGCACGCGTCCCTTCCGTAAAATTATTTTACCACTCAAAGTCGTTGTCACGTAAAACTTTCGCCCGTATACCGACTTTACAGGCAACCAATTTTTTTTAGTTTAAGTTTTCTACAAAGGTTACAACGAACTACAAGAACTTTTAATAATATTATGTTACTTGCTTGTACGGAACCCTTCATGAGCAAGTGCGACTCGCACTTGGCCGCTTTGTTATCTCTATATCTACATTGGTCAATGGATAATTCAGATATGCTTACTGCTTAGTGTAGGTAGTATAGTTTTTATTAACCAACATCAAAAAAGGAGGAGGTTTCTTACTTCGACTATACATATTATCGTAAATATATATATAAATATGTTCGCGGATAGCTTCGTCGTTTATGAATCTGAATTTGATGATTTATTTTTTGTTGTAATTTAGTTTTGGTAATAAAACTTCGTCTCAGTTTATAAAGCGTATCCGCACAAACAAACAGCAGTGTGTAAATTAGAGCATGACCCGAGGTGAGCGTAAAAAGTACCGTATTTCCTAAACATCTTATTCGTGACGTTAACTTCTACAATAGTATTTCTACTTGGTCTACATCTGTCGATGTAAGCTTGTTTTCTACAAGAAAATTTATAGTTTTTTTCCCACTGCGTCTGAGCTTTCGGTGGAATGGTACAAAATTAGATTTGTACCACGATCTTTTGATGAAATCTGATATCTGCTTTCCCACATTTTACCACCATAGCGGCCATGGTTTTAACCTACTCATCGTTAGAAGAAGAATTTTAGCAGCGGAAGCATCCAAATTTCAAAACCAAGACATATTCTATGCACTATTATCGTGTAAAGCACAACAAAATGCCGAACTAGATACTATCTTAGATTTTCCTTTTAATGCTTAAAATATTTTACTTTATATGCTAAAGTTATGTCAGACAGCCACCAGCAATGTGGGTAGATATTGTACCTTACTATAGTGAGTCGAACCTAGCCTCGCTTGCCACAAAACCGAGGCAAAGTACGAGAGAAGCCTTTACCCAGCAGTGGGGTAGAGACTGTAGTGGATGATGACAGTGATATATTTTTAACCCCCGACCAAAAAAAGGGGTGTTATAAGTTTGACGTCGATGTCTTTCTGTCTGTGTGTCTGTGTGTGTGTGTGTCTGTGGCACCGTTGAGCTCAAACGGATGGGCCGATTTCAATGCTCTATTTTTTATCTGAAGGTTTATATCCGTGCATAGCTAAAAACATCCAGTTATGTTTGGTTAATATCGATTCAAGATGGCCGCCTCCACAAAATGGCGGACAAAATATTTCTTCATAGCCTACCTCAATATGGGTATCAAATGAAAGGGCTTGACTAGTAGAATACTATACACTATAACAAATTTCAAATCCAAGATGGCCGCCACCACAAAATGGCGAATTATAGTTTTTTTTCACTACTACCTCAATATGGGCATCAAACGAAAGGCCTTGACTGGTAGAATACTTTAATATTATACATTTCAAATCAAAGATGGCCACTACCACAAAATGGCGAAATACATTTCTTTTTTCACAACTCCCTTAATATGGGTTTCAAATGAAAGAGTTTGACTAGTAGAATGTTGTACAGATAACAAATCCGAGGTAGTCAGGGGGTTAATTATTTTTTTTTTAATTTTGTTCTTGTTACAAACAGTCACTAACTATAGTTAATGCCACGAAGCTAATCAATAGCTATTACTACTAGCCTCGTGTCTTAGTTAGTTCCTCTGTCCACGAAACCGTATGAAACCGTGGTCGTGGTTTCAATTTCCACCCAGGGCAAATATTTGTGTGATGAATACAAGTATTTGTTTTCTGTCTGCTTGTTTCTTTGTATGATTAGCATGTATTTACAATTATATGAGTTTTATATCGGCTATCCGGCTGCCGTAATTCAAAGCTTTGCTTAATTTGCGGCTAGATGGTGTTGTGCGTGAAATGTCCACCAATATTTTTTTATTTATTTACTGACCTTATAACCATCAAATGCTATACTAGCTCGTTCTTTTACTCCATTACCTAAGACAGCATAAGATATGAGTACATTTAAAAAAACAATCAATTTTTCTCATAATAACTGAACAAAACAAATCTAATAAAGAAGTTCTCGTCTCGTTTGAAACAAAAACATTCCCATTTTTTCCGCCTCGATAACGCCAGTATGGATACATACGAATTTATCGGAAACTTTCTGTGAGAAGTAATAAATCCAAGACGTCTCTAAAACATGGCGCAATTTATCACATCACCGTTGGAATACTTTGCAAGTTTTTGCAAACGCCTTACGGGTTACATGGATTGAACTAGTGTAGCTAATGTGAATTTGCTTCAAGAGACTGAAGCTTGTGCGCGGCTTACTCGTTCTCGCATTTTAAAAAATAATATTGTTATGCGTCTGTTGTGTCCCAATTTCGGATTCCAAAGCCTATTCTCTACTAGCTCTACTCTACGTCCATTTTTTTTACCTAAGTTATTCGACTCAGCAATTTCTAAGTTTTTCAGAACCTTTCTACAGAGACCATGGCTATATCACACAGTCACAATCACATACAGTCGATTAACTTACGATTTACGATGTATTTTAGTGGAGCAGAGGTCAAAAATAATTATGTTTTTTTTCGGGTATAATGTTCAAAGTTTCATATTGGTGAGCATTTCACACACAACCATTTGACCCCAAACTAAGCAAAGCTAGTACCTACTACGGCAACCAGATATCTATACTATCTATACTAATATTATAAAGCTGAAGAGTTTGTTTGTTTATTTGTTTGAACGCTAGGATCTCGGGAAGTACTGGTCCAAATTGGAAGATGCTTTTTCTAATAGATAGTCCATTTATCGAGGAAGGTTATAGGCTATAGAACATAACGCTACTATCAATAGAAGCGGAGCATGAATCAAACGTGTAACAAAAACGGGGGAAAATATTCCTCTTTCCTCTTTGAGAGTTTTCGTAGCGTGCTTTGACATGACAGCATGTGTCTAAGGTTACGTCAACTTCAACTTCGAATTTTTATTTTGGCTTCCATTTGGTAATGCCACCGTAATTTCGCCAATGTCCAAGATTACGTCATTGAATATAAACCTAATTGCTAATCAAATTTGTTTTTAAATCTGAGTTGGTACGACCAATTTCCGACAGGTGGGGTAGCAGGTAGCTGAAGAGGTTTTTTTTGTTTGAAAGCGATATTATCAGGAATGACTGAACCGATTTCAGTCATTCTTTCACCGTTGGATATGTACGGGATCCCAATGAGTGCTATATAATATACCACGGGCGAAGCCGGGGCGGGCATCTAGTGTATTATATCAGCAATCTGGCCGCCATAGTACCTACAAGATTTGCTTAGTTTGGTGTCAGATGGTGTTGTGTGTGAACTGTCCACCAATATTTATTTATTTATTTTTTATTATTATCTCTATGCCCTGTTATTTGTCTGGAAACATTGCCCTTCAAGCTGGAACACAGTGGTGCTCGCACATTACTGCCTAACGGTAAAATAACAATTACAAAAATAAAAAAATATGTTTTCTGTGAAGTCGGCTTACGGACGATAAAATGACGTGAGTAGCGTGATAAAGTTTTAAGAAAACGACAAAAAGTTGTATTCTTTTATGAATGAAATTATCACTAAATTATCGTTATTTTTTATAACGCTGCCGCTGTTACTCTGCTACTCAGATACAGATGGAGTGGAAGAGTGATACATGTATCACAAGCCAAACGCTTAGGCCGATTGTGCCTCTCTATGGCTCGTACGGCACTCTCGCTTGCACGTTCGGCACGTACACGTGACACTTTGTCGTGAGTGCAGCCGGCATTCATCGATTTATGAGTCGTCATCACGCAAAAAATAATCAATTAGTGATGCAACGTTGCAGTACCGAACAACCGCTATAATCATTTTGCTTCACCAGTATTTTTTGTATACAGGAATATATCTTTAAAAAACTTAAAAATAAGTAACAATCATGTTTTTTTTTAATCGAGCCGTTATATTCATACAACATTTTCAAAATAACATGTATTGTTTACTCAAATTACACTTTGCATTACGCAAAAGCATGCGATATCAAAAAGGTTTTTCAAATAATATTTATAAGTTTTCCAAAACCAAAAAACTTTACTGACTGACAACGAAAACATTTGAATTCGGAATAATAAATCACTTCACATTCCAAAAATACAATAACAAATTTCGACATACCACGGGCAAAGCCGGGGCGGACATCTAGTCTGATATAATCCTACTAGTATTATAATCTCTACTTATAAAAATGTTATGTTGGTTTGTGTACGCTTCAAAAACTCAAAAAGTTCTGCACCGATCGAGCTGAATTTTTAGAATGATATATAATCCGCGTAAAGGATTGCTTTTATCTAATTTTTGCATCACAATGTTCCACAGCGAAGCGTGGCAGGGTACAGCTAGTACTTACATATATAGTTTAAATACAATCTTATTACACACAGAAACAACCAGACGAAGAATCAATATTTGTTTTCATCACACGAATGTTTAAGTGGGAATCGAACCCAAGACCCTTGGCTACGCAGGCAGACTTACCAGTAACTAAGCCACGGGGGAGGCTAGTCATGTTAAAATTCCAAACCAAGAAACCCGCGCGTAAGCATTGAGTCCTTAATAGATGTTTCTAGGTGTCAGTACACCTATTGCTTTTTACTCAGATGGCTATTTCTCAACTTTTCAAAACTAACTAACTAACTAACTAACTAACTTGGCTCAACGACCCAAAGTACCTGGCCGCTGACACCAAAAGACGCCACTCATCTCTGTCTTGAGCCTTTTCCTGCCATGATACAGAGGCTTGAAGCTCACGTATGTCTCGTTCCACTTGGTCTTTCCATCGGAATCTGGGACGTCCCACCGGTCGTCGACCATTTGAGACACCTAAATAGGCGCGCTTAGCAGCTTGATCCTCTCCCATTCTCTCTACGTGGCCGAGCCAGCGAAGTCTATAAGAGTGCGAGGGGCTGACAACCCTTCCACTTAAAAAGTATTTTGTTGTTGTTTCAAAACAGAAACTTTTATTTAACTTTTATAATACATTGCCTAGCACTGCACTGCGCTTGTCACCCAGAGATATAAGTAGATTTTTTCTCTTGGACTTGAAAGTATTGCCCGTCAGATCAGTAATGTTGGCGTTTTCGATTTGATACAGAGATAGATTATAGTCTAGGAACCGGATCTACTTGGATAAAAGCGCGTGAAGCTATGACTTAAATATACCTACAGATGCAGTTTAAGATCCGTCCACGAAGAATTTAGGATTATAAAGACTGATCCTAAGAAACTTTTTATATTGCAATACAAAAAGCTTAGTGTGCTGTTGTACCTAATAACTATCTAACTATTTTCTACCTAACTCCAAATTACCAAGTAGTTAAATTCTGACAAAACTATTTAGAGAGACTTAATACAAATATAATTACAAATATCGGAATATTCAAACAGCCAAACATCCAACTTTCGTGTTTAAAATATCATTTTATTTCCTTTAAACTAATATCTACGAAATCAGAAGTCCGTGACTTTTTTTATATTGATTGAGCGTAAAAATTTTAGCAGGTAAGGCCTCAACAAAAGTACTCGTAAATTATAAAGAAAATTTCGCTACACTACTTATGTAACTACTTCCACATTTAAAATATTATCCATAGATTGATGAAAGTCTAGACATAATCTGCCAATTGAAAACATTTCTAACTTCAGGGTACTATTTCATTATTCATTTTAAACAATTGTTTACTATGCAAACAGTTTAAGCCAACACGCAGAGAAACCAGTATATCATTAGACGAGTTACAATGGTTACAAATACTTATTGACGGCATTACCAGCCGAATGGCAATGTTTAAACGTTGAGCCTACATTATACGTCACCATTTGTATCACGCGTAAAAAGAAACTAGGTACACATGCTGGTTTCCTCACGATTTTTCCTACACCGTCAAAGCCAGTGCTGGCAAACTTGTACCCATATCTGTACTCAGAAAATTATTCAGAAATGTAGGTAGAATTCGAATCTATGGCCGCACCATTGTGAAACGGATATTGTAGTTCTCTACTTGATCACCGCAGCTTTCGCAGATAAACTTACATACATAGTTATTTTTTTATTAGTACCCACGGTTATAACTAAAATGCTATCACTACGTAAGTAATACCCACGTACACCTTAGGTAGAATAAGTACGTAAGCTACCTAGTACAGATTATATAAATTGCTCTCTTCGTTTCATATCGTAAAACCATTCCATTTTTTAAACTCTACCATTATGTATTGAAGATTACGTAAAATCGTAATTACAAGAGGGCTAAGCGAATACCGTTCGTTGTGCACGTTGATACTTATTAGGATTTCCCCGTTCGAAGCTTAGCTCTCAGCGGATGCTTAAGCCTTCCCCAGAGCATTTTCTTTGACGACTGGCACTTACACACCCACTTTTCTGTCACTCCCCACCCACCCTTGGGACGCGCGAGTGTGTAAAACCGGGAAAATTGTGGAGATTTAAGACAAGTATGTTAAATGTAAGAATGATTACATAAGCTCAGTACAGAATGTTTGCTGAGTTTTCAGCTAAAGCATATATTTAAACATGAGAATTGCATGAATAGGGTTTAGTTATTATTATGTTTTATATGAGCTTAATATTTCCATGTAACAGTCAGGGATTCGAAGCAACGTACTTGCTTATAACTATGAGCAAACTTTTACTATAATAGCTCACTTTAGGTAAGGATTCAGGACCTTCTCTTCCAAGAACAGAACCAAGGCCTCCACCTCGCTAGCGAAGTGCGGGTTAGGAAATGGCCCGTGTCTTCGCAGTATGCATTTTTGCAATATGCAAATTTCCTCAAACGCACGTTTCTAGAATCTTTCGAGATCATACGTCATCCACCAACAGGCATTGCGTCCGTAGCATAGCATAGCCATCGTGGCAGATTATGTCTCTACTTACCTTTAAAAGAAGGCCTCGTATATCGTAAAGTAGCCTATTTATGATGAATCATTTGATTTGAACTCGTAGAAACATGTAAAGAAACTTCGAACCTTATTTTGCCTTCCAATCGCAGCTGGAAACGTCAAAAAAGTAATAGACTACCGGCCAGTGAATAAAATGTATGGGTCATAATATAATACACCAGGAGACCTATATAGGATGATGGAAATATATAAAATAATAAGATTCAGCACTATGCCGACATTTGTAAGCTGTCCAACTGAGTGCAAGTTGAAGAGGGGGGCTGCAACCCTCAATCATTTTTACTTGTTGCACGATTTTTTGTAGGCCATTGCGGAATAATGGGTTTCATGAGGTATTGAAACTATAAAAATTATTAATTTTAATTTTTTCATTATTATTTTTCGACCATTTTCATGGTAAATTTGGTCATTTGATTATGTGCGGCATTGGTTCTGTATAGTTTTAGTTACAGTTCTATACAGCATAGTGCTGAATCTTATTATTTTATACCCTTTTATCATCCTACATAGGTCTCCTGGCGTATTATGACCCATAAATTTTGTTCACGGGCCTGTAGTCTAGAAGTAATTATTATTTATCTTGCACTATACACTAGTATTATTTGTAGTTGTATTTTGGTTTTATTAGTACTGTGCCTGGGTATTTTCTATGTATAATAAGTATTGTATTTAAAATATATAAATATTATACCAATTATCTGGCTCCCATAGTACCTACAATTTTTGCTAAGCTTGGGGGTAGATGGTATTGTGTGTGAAATGTCCACTAACATTTATTTTTATTCAGTGATTCACCTTGTGAAGTTTTTTGTCATTAGTGCTTTCAATGGCGTGTTTCTATTTATATTAACTGAACTTGTGGTTGTTGCATAAAAGTCTGTTCTAACCTGGTGGTGGTGGTGGGTGGGTTTGATTCCTACATTGTGCAAATATTTGTTTGATGCATGTTATGTATGTTAGTAAAAATTAACATTGATATAAACCACTACACGTGTCCTCCCAAACTTCAGGCGCCCGGAATTATGTCATCGTTGGGAAGAGAGAGCTCACTCTTTGCGTTCTAGTCGGTTTTTGTAACGGTGATCGCTGGACGTTATTACCTATCACTATTCGTTGTCAACAACCAAAATAAATAGAATCACGGCTTATCTCGCCGCTACCGATTCTAGAGGTCAAGTACATTGTTTGTGTGTACCACTTACTCTACATACAGTGACGAATTTATTACCAATTTCAAGGTGCTTATCATCATCCACTGCTGGACATAGTCCTCCCACCGAGATTTCCACACCGAACGAACCTGCGCAACCTGCATCCAGTTTCAAGGTGCTCAGGGCACATCAATGGTTTAAATCGATGAAAATTTATAAATTCTAGTTGAACTGTACCTGAGTGTTTCTTTGTATCTTGTGTAGGTATGGTACATATATATATTAGCCAACTAGTACCTACAAACCTTGCTTAGTTTGGGGCTAGACAGCATTTTGTGATAAATGTCCATCGATATTCATTTATTTTATGACTAGCTGCGGTGGAACCCATCGTTTACCTAAACTGTTAGTATCTTTGTCCTTTCTCAGGCTATAGACTGTCTTGATACTAAATTATATTTAAATCAGTTCAGTAGTGAGTAGTAATGGGGACTGTGTCAGCTTCGTCCGTGGGAAAGACCCGTAAATAGAAACCCCACACGTAGTCCCTGGGTGGTGCTAAACAGCTGACAAAAATACCGGTGGTAGGCCTCGGCCGTGGCTGGTGACCACCCACCTGACTAAGTCATGCCGCCAAGCGGCCCAGCCGTGTTCCGGCATGTTGTCTGGTGACGCCATTAGGGAAAACGGGTCAGAACAGTTGCTGCATAACTGCAAGACTGGAATGCCACACACCGACACTTTGCATCGGAAAGCTAGTCGTGGAGGGTAGCGGGATCCGAGGCACGGTTGCCGCGGCCGACCGCAGACAGTAGGGGGGCCCAAGTAGTGAGCTAGCCCCTCTTGAAAGGCTGCCCCGCCATCTAGCGAAAAATCCCGGGATGCGCTATCCTGCCGGTTGGCGACCGGATATCAAGGCCAGATAGACATCCCCGGGGGGGCTCGGGCGTCCCCGCAGTCTCCAGACTAGTTTCCCATAGATGTATTCGTGATGTGTTTTGTGGCCGTTAGTCGGCAGTGTGTAGCCTCGTTCTACTTCCGTTTTTCCACCGTAATTCACCCTCAAATATGAAGAAAGTCAAAAACAGAAGCAAAGTTAATACGCGGCTGCACTCCTTGATCCTCAAAGTGCACCTCGAGAACATCCGAGGTCTGCACTCAAATATCACAGCAGTCCACCACTATCTGGAGACTGAGCAGCCATCACTGTTATTTCTTACGGAAACGCAGATAGGACGTCCGTCAGACGTGGCGTACCTAACATATCCTGGGTACACGTTGGAGCACAACTTTAAGCCACGTGCTGGAGTGTGCCTGTACGCCCGTGACGATATCTGCTGTCGGCGTCTCCGTAATCTTGAGGACACCAGATTCTCTGTTGTTTGGGCGCTGATAGACACAGGTATAGACCAAATTGTCTATGCCTGTGTCTATCGGTCGCACAGTGGGGATCTGGAGACAACTAGGCTCATGGAATATTTAAGTGAGGCGGCAGATGCGGCTCAGCAAAAGTACCCAACAGCCCAACTAGTGTTGCTGGGGAATTTTAACGGCCATCACAAGGATTGGCTGTTCCCATGCCGGGACACTGACCACGCTTGGCTGGAAACGAGAAAGCTAGCTTTATCGTTAGACCTGACCCAGCTGGTCCAAGAGGCCACACGGGTACCTGACGTTGAGTCGCATACTCCTTATTGTTTAGACCTTCTGCTAACAACTGACCCAGACCGATATTCCGTGGCGGTATCTTCGCCGTTGGGCAGCTCCGACCACTGTCTGGTGAAGTCAGTATCAATGTACCATCCGCCCGATCCCAGCCCTAGAGGCAACCGGCGGTTGTGGCGATACAAGTTAGCAGATTGGGATGAGATGCGTTCTTTTTTTTGCGTCTTACCCATGGCAGTCATTGTGCTTCTCTTCTGGTGATCCTTCAACTTGCGCGGATGCTGTGACTGAAGTGATACAAACGGCTATGGAATATTTTATACCGTACTCTGACGTCCCAGTATCCAGCAAAGCTCGCCCTTGGTTTGGCCCGCAGTGTAAAAATGCTGAGGTATTTAAGCATGGGGCTTACCTAGCTTGGGTTGATGCTCGACAACGTAAGGCAAAGGACACACACCAGAAGAAGAAAGCGTTTAACAAGGCTGCTAAGGCATGCAAAAAGGTTTTACAGAGGGCTCGTTTCGACCATATTAGTCGAATAGGGAACAAACTAGCTTCATACCCTGCGGGTAGCAAAGCGTTTTGGTCCTTGGCTAAATCGGTCGAATCGAACTTCTGTCACCCCCTCACTACCTCCAATGCTAAAACCTGATGGGACGTTGGCTCACACCGCAACGGAGAAGGCAAACTTGTTTGCATCTCAGTTTGCGGAATCTTCACGTCTAGATGCTGGTTGTGCGAAACCTCCTACTCCACCTGGCAGTCTGACTGTAATGTCTGAAATACATATTCGCCAAAAGGAGGTTACCAAAGTGCTACGCAATCTGGATGTGAATAAAGCCAGTGGCCCGGATGGAATTCCTGCCATAGTACTGAGGGTCTGTGCACCCGAGTTGTCTCCAGTACTAACGCGCCTGTTTAGACTTTCTCTCCAAACTGGGCAAGTGCCAAAGTCGTGGAAGCTTGCAAACGTGCAACCTGTGCCCAAAAAAGGTAGTCGTGCTGACCCTGTCAACTACAGGCCCATTTCAGTCACGTCCATACTCTGCAAGACTATGGAACGTGTCTTAAACCACAGGCTCCTGACATACCTAGAATCGAACGACCTCCTCAGTGACCGGCAATACGGGTTTCGCCGGAACCGGTCCACCGGGGATATTCTAGCGTATGTCACCCACATCTGGAGTGAAGCTATCGAGAAACACGGGGAAGCACTTGCAGTCTCCCTGGATATCTCGAAGGCTTTCGACAGGGTTTGGCATGATGGCCTTATAAGCAAGCTTTCTGGCTATGGTTTGTTTCCTGGGTTTATTGCGTGGATATCAGACTTCTTGAGGGATCGATCCATACGAGTTGTCATTGATGGCTGCTCGTCGGATCAAATGGCTATCAATGCCGGAGTCCTCAAGGGTCGGTACTCTCTGCGCGCTCTTCCTGCTACATATCAACGATCTGTTGAAGCCCGGTATTTTGGGTACGCAGATAGCACCGTCGTAGAGAGTTATATATCTAGCGCAAGAGCCAGTGGGCAACAAACTCAGCTACTGAGAGAGAATATGATCGAGCGTTTAAACTTGGCCCTTGAGGCAGTCTCGAAATTGGGCGATGCCAATTTAGCCAGGTTTAACGAAGGAAAGACACAGGCGTGTTTGTTCTCCGCTAAAAGGAGTCCGTTCCAACTGGCTCCTACTTTTCGAGGCGTGTCCGTGCCGGTTACTGACCATCTCGAGCTTTTGGGCGTTTCTTTGTCATCGACGCTCAACTTTGGCACATATATTGAGTCTAAGGCTAAATTGGCCGCCAAAAAACTGGGTGTCCTCTCAAAGGTGCGAAGATACTTCAATTCTGAACAGTTGCTCACGTTATACAAAGCACAGATTCGCTCCTGTATGGAGTACTGTTCGCACCTTTGGGATGGATCGGCTAAGTATCAGCTGGGGACTCTGGAATCTATTGAGAGACGTGCCAAAAGACTCATAGGCAATAACACTCTTGTGCGTAAAAGACTTCAAAGTCTTGATCATCGCCGCAAAATCGCTAGCTTATCGGTTTTTTATCGGATACACTTCGGAGAGTGTGCAACTGATCTGCATGATCTAATACCACCTTGCCCTTTCTTCTATCGGACTTCTCGTTCCACAAAAGGGCGACATCGTTTCATGGTTGATGTTCCAAAAACGCGAACGAAGAGGTTTGACTCCACGTTTGTGATAAGAACGTCTAGGTTGTGGAATTCGTTGCCTGAGTGGGTTTTCCCTGATGGTTACAATCTTGGTGTCTTCAAATCGAGAGTGAATCGGTTTTTTCTAGGTAAGCACGCTCCATCGTAGATCTCATCATCGCTTAACATCAGGCGAGATGGTGGTCAAGTGCGAACCTATTATAGTTAAAAAAATAAAATAAAAAAAAAGTAGTTTAGGCGTGAAAGCATAACAGACAGACAGAGTTACTTTCGCATTTATATTAGTAGACATGTAAGGATTTGGGAAAATATCAAGAGACAAATTGCGGTGATTTTCCGTAACTAGATAGTATACCTACAAGACGTGGCTGGTACCGAGAAAATCTTACGTAACGAAGATTTCATGTTTCATAGCCAAGCTGACAAGAGATAGGTAGGTACCTATTTTGGCTATGGCAAATATATTTAGTTAAAATTGTAAAAGCGCAATTTTATGTGAATATGTGTAGTCCCTCATGCTACTCGTACTACGACCATCATACTATTTGCCGTTGTTTTACCTGATAATCTGAATTGACGTATTGCTTTTAGCGTTAAAAGTTGATTTAGGTTTATTCTAAAAAAACTCAAACTCAAGTTCAATCTTCTCATATTTGCTTTGTTTAAAAATATTTGCGTTTGAAATTTTTACCAGATTTTAGATGTCAATGTTTGGAATAAGCTGGTACAAGTAAGTAAGTGCTTATATAGCAAACGCCGCAAACGGAATAATACAATGAAGATAATAAGCGAAAATTTTGCAACATTTAAACCAATTCTATTTATTACGAAAAAAACTAAAAGCTAAGTTTAGACCACAATTATTGTAACATAACAGTGAATGGAAAAAAACTGCACGGAAACTTTTTCGGAAACAGTTTCAGTAAGCCTACTGCATTTTTCTACTAAGGATACCGTTCCGTCAACACCCTGCTACACCAATTTACTTATGTACGTCCATACGCCGCAGAAAAGAAAAATAATGAACGCCCAGCGCGGTACAACCTCCTTTCTATTTTCCCCAACATTTTTCCACATTTTTGCCGGTCTGCCAACATGGCAAAACAAATTACGGAGACGGGCCGACCGCGGCTGTAGAATCATTCGTCAAGCGCCACACTTAGCCCTCACTAAACCCTTTATGCTTGCCCTTGAATAGTTAACCTCCTTTATGTTCTAGAGAAAAATAACGTTACACAAAAAGGCCCTTTCAACACCCGGATACGTCTGAATAATTTATTAAGAAAAATGTTCTAAACAAAAGCGGCTGAGTATTTTATGGTTGTTTTCTTTACATAATGGTGTTGGTATAATGTATTTCTTGTGATATTTTTGAAGGCTTTATTATTTTTAAGGAGGATATCAAACAGGAACTGGCAATGCTTTCTAATATCAAACGAATAAATTGTTTTTGGGTTAAAAAAATGTGTATCTACATACAAAAAACTGAGTGTGTTTACTGTTGAGTCATAAAACGCACTTGTATCTTCAGAAACTAAATGTTGATACTGCCTTTAACATTTAGTAGCCCAATTCTAGAATATAAGTTACATAACAGGAGCCCTGGACTACAATTACTCTACTCATATGTACCTACACAGATTTGTAAAATATAGCATTTGATATTTTTACAAGATTACAAGCCAAGTAACTATTAAAGTCTACACGCCGTACGGGCTAAGCTATAGAAGCAACAAGCTATAGAAATTGACTCGCTAAATTGTGTACAGTATACATTTTTGTATCAATGAAAATAAGTGTATTATTTGAAAGTAACATAAATACTGATGTGGAAACAAAATATGAAATAGAAATCATCAAATATAATAATTTCATTGATGTGTACACATTTTCCTCAAACATAAGGAATAATCTAAAAAAATGGCATTGACCGCCCCCGTCATCCCATGGTTACCATCATCAATATATTCAACCTGTCAATCGGTATTTCCCCACTTATTTACCTACAAAAGTGTCAGGTGATTTGCATTTCATCAACATGAAGAGCTGGCCGGGATTTTATAATTTATCGAAGGTAGGTGATCCTTTGAAAGCTGTTTGAATAATAAATACGGGATGGGATGGAGTGAAATTAATATTTTATATTTTGTTTGTGTAAGCTCGCTTGACACTCGTCGGCGCGCCTGCGGCCTGGACGTAGATCTCAGTCGGCAATGTTTGTCCTTCAATTGGGTTAATAGCCTATTTGCAAAGATACAACGTAATCTATACTGGAGTGGAGCATATGCACGATGATCTCTATACTTCTATATTTTCTATTCTATTTGTCTATTCAACAGTTATATAAAGCAGCACGGTATGATGAAACTCATTTATTGAAACTTTTCTACAGTATTTTTATTCATTACGACATAGTAGGTAAAAGAGTTTTTTTTTTTAATTTTACTAAGTTCACACCTGGCCGTCAATGTAGCATTCCTTTCCTAGAAGAAACCAATTCACTCTCGATTTGAATATACCAAGATAGTCACTGCATGTTTGGACTGTAGGTACGCAACAAAAAATGGAAAAATACAAAAAAAAATATTTTTTCACTTTAGCTACTGTTTTAAAACTATTTAGGCAAATACCCATTTATGTTCTATTCGCACTAAATTGCTCTTAACTATTTACTCAAAGAATAAATAATTTAATCGTATCGAAATTTTGATCGAACGAATGAATACTCAATGTGACCTTGAAAGTATTTAATTTAAATTTTCTCATAAAACCAAATAAATGTTCAATATCTTGTAAATTACACTTCAAACATTCCCTGAACTCTACGAATTGTTTTCTAATTTAATTAAAGACCATCGGCACGAAGTTTCCAAAGAATATTTTACTTGCTAACGACGTTCATTATTTCATTTTATGTCGTTATCGAATTAACAGTTTGAACACGGCTTTTTTCATATTAAAAATCTGATTAAATATTCCCATTCAAAAATCAACAGTACATTATCACTATTATCAAGAAATGAATCGCTAAAAGTAGTACTATTTGTACCTATCTGGTCTCATTTTCAGTAAATTAATCTTTGACAGTGACGGATTTTCACACAAAGTTGCCGACAATATTTTGAAAGCTATATATACAAAGTCACGTTTAAAAAGATATATAAAATGTGAAAGTATGACCGATTTTAACTTTGATTTTAGTGTAGAGCAACTTAAACATACGACATACGCTACTTTTCATCACGAGAAAATAAATGAAACGGGAACTTGGAAACAGCGGGGTACTATTTAGGCGCGGATCCAGGAGGGGCATGGGGTTCATGACCCCCCCCCCCCCTCCCTGGGCTGGGGCCTCTGCCAAGATTGACCAATAATTAAAAAGAATGCATGTACTTATCGTACAGTTTTGTGATTTGGCCACGACTATATGACCCCTTCCCCCCCTCCCCCCACCCGCCAATGCCAAAGCTGGATCCGCCCTTGGTGCTGCTAGTTTTACATATAAATTAAGCAGGAAAGCAAAATCACCATCACAAGTTACCTACATCTACTATTATGAAATTAACCGACACATTTCTGATGTTAATACAGAAGTGTGAACATAAATTACATAATTTCTTCAGTATTTTAACATCAAACCCCCGATAATAAAGGAACTCAAGCGCTCCATTTTCCTCATTCCCCTGTAACAGTCACCCTCGGCACTTTCATAATTAATATATCCAAAGGCCTAATTATAAAGGTGACTTACCGAATCCCGGCTAATCCAACGAGATGAAAACGCAATGTAATGTCAGACAGTAGGCTTGCTTTGCTGACCTGTAAACGTTAAGGAAATACACATTTAGAGCATCGAGAGAACATTTTAAAAAATCGACTCTATAGTAAACAATCAAAAAGTATATGATTTGATCAGATTACAAAAACAGATAGATAAATAAACGCTTTATTGCAATTAACAAACCAAAATTAAAAAAAAAAATATAGTAGCAAATGACGACCTTATCGCTAAAAGCGATCTCTTCCAGGCAACCGTAAATACGTAAATACTTACTATTTGATTGTTTTCTATAGAGTCTAGATACTTGGTAGTGTATTAAGCCAAGTTCAAGCTAACGCGTAGCACACTCACAAGCAAGACCATCTGTAATATTACACGAACCATTTGGAACCACTATATCACCATAACTTTATTACAACACTGTATCACATAACATGACAAATAGCTCATACTTTTTCTTGTAAAAAAAGTGTATGTGCTTCAAATATCATAAGCACCCCTGTTACAGTTAATTAGTTATAAACGTCCAAAACTCGTAAATTTTATCTCTAGGTGGATTAGGGAATAGATTAAAATTCTACCCCAGTTCCAGCTGTTGTAGAAAGTTGTAATTTTTCATTCAGATATGTTTTGTTAGAAAAAACAAAATAATAAATTACATTTTTTTATTATTAAATAGCTTTAGAACTTGCAAAAGCTACAATATAATCGATAATTAGTCAACTCAGCCTTTAGGCTACAAAATACATAATTATACCTAATTCATATTTTTTTATTATTGAATAGCTTTAGAACTTGCAAAAGCTACGATTTAGTTCATAATTAGCCAATTCAGACCTTAGGCTACAAAATACATATTATTAATAGTATTATCCAAATTATAAAATGGAATTATAGTTTAAGTTGTTATAAAATATTATTTGTTGGAATAAATACATTACAGGACTATAATTCTATATTCCATGCATTGACTTGACATTCATAGTCATTTGTCGTTGAATTCAACTACCAAGGCATACTAGTATTTTAATTTTTTTGTTTAATAGAAAGTGACGAGACGAGCAGGACATGTGTCTGATGGTAAGCAACATGCCTGCCACATAACAGCACAGTCACCCGCAGCTATTGGAACATAATATTGAACTTGGGTCTTATTTATATTTTGATGGGATATAATTAGTTTTTGTTTTAAAAAAAATATTTATTCATAATTGCATTAATGAGTAATAAGTTAAACACAAAACGGGGCTGATAATGTTAATTCATAAAATTCGCCAATAATCCAAATTAGATTCTTCATTGTCGCTGCTGAATTGCAGCTAGCAGAATGAAGTAATATCAGCAAACACACATATTTAGCTTATCGGTATTCGTGAATCGGACCGTTGTTGTTATTCTGATCTGCAAACAAAGCATAACGTTGGTGTCATCCGAATCGCGCTAGTAGCAATAGTTAGCTCACAGTGGCGGCACTACGGACACCAATACGTGTGATTTTATGTTTTACATTACTATGCGTTATACACATTTGTGGCATGTGTATAATATGTACCAATAATATGTGCTTCTACTTTCACCAATACGGGTGCTCATTTTTTTACGTTACTCAATACCTATGTCACCAATACAGATTTTTCTACTATTTACATTACCGCACATTATACCTATGCCAACAATAAGGGGGGCATCAACTTTTTGCGTTATTGGACATTACACCTATGGCAAACTCTTTAAATCCGCACTAACTATGTATATTAAAACTGTTCAGTAAGATTAAAGAGTTAGGTTCTTTGGTTCGTAATCCCAGTAACAACTGCAAATATTACATCAATTTATAGTGGTAGGAAGGTATAGGTGCCTGAGGAAGTACCACACTTTTACCTGTTATTCTACATCTAATAGTACTACGTACACAAACATTATGTGTTCCAGTTTGACTGGCAAGCTTTGCAGGAATTTATAGGACATAATTATAACAATCTTGTTTCTGTGGGAACACCAGTTATATACACTATATATGCATTATATACACCATACACCACAGGTACGCAGTGTTCGGACTCTTCGTACTCAAATATTTCGTTAGCATAGTCATAGTGCTTTTTTGGGCAGACGTACCACTCAAGGAGCAGGTTTTACTCACTCCGTCACTCTATATTATAAAAAATCGACAAGTTCGTCCTTTCGTCGGTTCTAAAACCCAAAAAACAAACCTACTACAATAACGTTAATAGGGTCAACTAGCTGTGCCGTGATGTTTTACCCGCGTAGTATCCATTCCCTTTACTTTTCCAAAATAAAAATAGAAATGATATTTCTTCCAGACCATATCTAACTGTGTTACAAATTTCAACCCGATCCGTTCATGCGTTCCAGCGTGATTGTGCAACAAACATTCAAAAATTGCCATTTGTAATAATGCTAGGATTAGATAAAGAAGCACTCCATTAACTTCGCCAATCTATTACAATTTGCACTCTCCAAAATTTGGCAGCTTTTTCTGAGCAAGAAGTTGCTCTCACCGCGAGCTGACAACTTTTGAACAGCAAATTTTCATCCAATTTGCATCCATAAAGAATTTATATCGGGGTTGTGTAGGAGTTTCCTCGCGGTTTAAAATAAGAGGTTCTCAATTTGGCCGTTTTGCAGAGGTAAAAACGGAACCCTATTACTGAGATTTCGGAATTATCGGACCACAAATAGACAAAATGCAAAAAGTTGGTGGCAGTTTGGCAAGATGGTTATGATTGTATTCTCGTGTTTATTTTATTCTAAAAAAACGTGTAATTAAAAGTTCCCATCCATCCCATTATTTTGTGGAAAGTCGAACGAAATTTGGCAAAAACACAAACATACAAATTAATTCCAGAAAATTGTTTTATTTCCAGAAAATAAGGAATTAATTCAAGATTAGTAACTGCTACATTGCTATAAGATCCCGGGAATACGATTTAGTGGATTTAATGAGAGATGTCGCTAACTCCGCGAAAGACCACCGCCTAAATTAATCAGGTGACTTATTAAAATCCCTTTAGCAAAATCTTATTGAATTTTAATCCTATCTATTAGATGTTTTAGTAGGCTTTGAACTTGCTTTGACAGAGATTTCATATTACGGTTTCTTTAAAAGAATTAGAACAAAATTTTACTATCGCATTTCTACAGGAGTTGTGCCTATGGTCTGGAAAGTCTAAATAAATGCTACTATTCATTTAGATATAAAAGTTTGGATGTTTAGATATCGGAATATTTGCTGCTTAATCACGTCGCGTCGTATATACTGGATCTAGATGATATTGGAACTCAAATGAGTTGCCTGAGTGGGTTATTCCCGATAGTTATTATCTTGGTGTCTTCAAACCGAGAATGAATCGGTTTATTCTAGGCAAACACGCTCCATCGTAGACCGCATCGTCGGCGTCGCGTAACATCAGGCGAGATGGCGGTCAAGACAAGTGTAAACCTATAAAAGGTAAAAAAAAAGATTGCAGCACATAGGTCACTTTTTAACCCCCGACCAAAAAAAGGGGTGTTATAAGTTTGACCTCGATGTCTGTCTGTCTGTCTGTGGCACCGTAGAGCTCAAACGTATGGGCCGATTTCGGTGCGGTTTTTTTTTATTTCAAGGTTTAATATCCGTGCGGATGTTCTTAGCTATATTTGTTTAAAATCGATTCAAGATGGCCGCCTCCACAAAATGGCGGACAAAATATTTCTTCACAACCTACCTCAATATGGGTATCAAATGAAAGGGCTTGAATAGTTCAAGAACAAAATTAAACATTTAGACTAGCCCCTGACTACCTCAGATTTGTTATCTGTGCAACATTCTAGTCAAGCCCTTTCATTTGATACCCATATTAAGGGAGTTGTGAAAATAGACATGTATTTCACGAGTACGAGTATATTTAGCCGTATTTACTTCCAGTAGTATTTTAAGACAATAAAAAACGAACTCACTTACCTATTAGACAATTACCTACTGTTAGTAGTACCACTGCACATCCACGTCTCTCAAAGATTAAATTAATATTTATTGATAACTGTTTTTTTGTATTTATACGTAATAATCTAGTTTCTCCGATAAACCAAAACCGACTTATATTTCAAATTAAATTCAGACGCTTGATAAAACTTCATAAGAATCTATCACTACGTCATCTAAATAAATGAAAACAAATGTTAGTGTTTTGTTCATATTTCAAATAAAATTTATATGGGACCACCTCTGAACTATGATCTACCAAACAAAAACAAAACAATCATCAAAACCAATTCACAATCCACTTGGCGGCGCTATCGTATAATATACATACTAAAAGAACATAGAACTGAATTGAAAAACACCTCCCTTTTTGAAGTTGGTTTACATATTTGTTCAAAGAATTTTACTTTGTAATAAATAAAACACAATACATTTCATGATATACCTACTAACACATATTTGGGCCGCGCTCGAAACGTGGAAGTACATTTTTTTCACGTTCCTGGAACTTGAAGAGCTCGCAAGAGCACAACAAAATTTCTTCAAGAAAAACAAGCAGTCCCTTTTTATAAAACTACATTAAAATGAGAATTAAAATATTTATTTAGAACGCTTTCACACATATTCGTGGCCGAGACAGCAACGCGTCGGATATGTGAGAGTTTTAATGCCACATTATAATCTACAGCTTTTCTAGTCCTACTACTGGGTAAAGACATACAAATTCAAATGCAAAAATCTTTATTGCTGTTTGCAGGTAATATAAGATGATATAAAACATTTTAAAACTGACCCATACAAACTGGCCTCTTCTTCTAGAGACATGCAATATGTCTGGCAAAACAATTTGTTTTAGTCTTAATTTATAGGTATAAAGAAAAATAATAATTAAATAAATCTCATATTATCTTATTGTGCCTCACTCCTGTAGCAATGTAGATTACGAGCGGAAAGTAAATGCCGTAAACCCATCTTACCAGTTAGAAATCAATAGCAGATAATATCAACTTGAGATGATTTCGACTAGCTTTTTAATAAATATCAGTTTGCACCATAAATTATACAGTTACTAGAAGCGCCCCGCGGTTTCGCTCACGTAGTTTCCGATCCTGTTAATTTCCCAGGAAAAAAAATAAAGTTTATGTGATATTCCAAATCATTATCTATCTTCGAAATGCCAAATTTCGCCCAGGTCCCTTCAGTATGTGTTGCGAGAACGAGTAACAAAAATACATACATCTTAGTAGGTTAGTAGCTTTGCTTAGTTTGGGGTCAGATGGTGTTGTGTATGAATTGTCCAGCAATATTTAATATGTATTAATTTATTATCCGTAAATTTTTACAAACGTCCGCGTTTACTATATTAGTAGGATTTAAATATAATGGACACCGTGGCCATTAAGTATCTGATGCTACTGTCAATGTACAAAATTGAAATGCTCTTAAAAGTGCTTTTCTGTATGCCATCTGTCTGGTGGATGGTGCTGTCAAAAATTTCACATTGGCTGACTTGCGCCAGACAGTCGGAGAGTGCAGAGCTGAAATTAATTTCCTGGCGTCGCGTCGTGTCGAACATTCTAGTTTATGTTGGTTAAATAAAACTTTCCAATAACTTTTACAGTCATAAATATCCCATCTCATCTTCGTAACTTTCATCTCGCGTAACCTATACTTACGAGAGAACTCGCGGTATATTATCAAACTAGCAGTGCCCCACTTGATACCCGGGTAGTTTCCATTCCTGTGTTTATCCCGTGATAAAAAGTAGCCTATGTGCTATTCCAGTATAAAATCTAACTGTAATGCAAATATCAAAGTCTAGAACATCGCCGCAAAATTGCTAGTTTATCAGTTTTTTTTCGGATTCACCTCGGAGAATGTCCAACTAATCTGCACGATCTAATATCACCTTACCCTTTTTTCTATCGTACTGCAAAAAGTGACATCGTTTCGTGGTTGATGTGCCAAGGACACAAATAAAGAGGTTTGACTCCACGTTTGTGATAAGACCGTCCAGGTTAAAGAATACGTTCCCTGATGAGTTTTTTTCGATGCCTACAATCTTTGCGTCTTCAAATTGAGAGGGAATCGATTACGCATGCTTTCGTAGACCACAAAATCACTTAACATATCAGGCAAGATGGCGGTCAATTGCGAACGTACCTATAGTTAAAAAATATCGTAATTGATCGTAATGGTGCTCTTGGTGCGCTCAACGCCATGCTAGACGCACAGCCAAAGTGCGATGTATTTGACGACGACTGGAGGGAATTGATGTCTGAGTGCTTATACTTTTGTGAGAAAATGGAATGAATTTTTATTCAATTCAATTCATTTAATCCTTGCGAGAATAGGTAAAACAATGAGAATATATATAATGAATAATAACTACTCATTCCCTCCTCTAATACTCTAATATTTTGACTCACATATTGAATTTCGTGTTTTCTTTATTCATGTATCGCTTTTGTCTTTGTTGTTTTTGTTTAGTTTTACTTTTACATCATTATTTAATTTTTGACATCTTATGGAATTTTTATCAATTTAATTTAATTTACATTTGAATTATTTTCTATTTGCCTAATATATGAATGTGCGTAATTATCTTAACATAACATAATTATTGTATCATGACATAAATTGATTACATTTTTTGTTTACTTTTGTTCACAATATTTTGTAAGTAAATGAATGTATCTATCATTAGTATAATTGGCGTTATGCCGTTCTAATTTATTAAAAATAAATAAAAGTAATTGATTGCGTAACAAACAGTCAAACATCAAAACTTTTGCATTTATAATATTAGTTGGATGCGGGCCTTTAGTATAGCGGAGAGATAAAAGAGAAACCCCTCATATCTAAACATTTGCATGTGGCAGTTAAAAACAAACCCTAGTTACAACTACCGCTAAACGCGTTAACCGAACCCCAAACTATGCACAAACTAAACGACGTTCGAATTCAAACAAGCAAAGGCCTCCTCAGCTAAACATTTCCAAAAACGGCAAACCGACAACGATAGGGCCCAACGGGTTATAATAATACACCAAGTTGACACATTTTGACCTAGCATTCCGTCAGTTGCGCTGTTTATACATGGAGTGATAAACACTATTCCTTTATGCGTTTATTATTGATCCATTTTTGACGTTTGATTGGCGATTATTTAAAATGTCGATTAACTAACATTCATGAAAAAAATATTTAACCGACTTTAAAAAAGGAGGAGACTCTCAATTTAGTTGTACTATCAGTACATTTATACTCAATTCAATTGTAAGTATGTATGTATGTTCCACGATAGCGCCGCCAAATCTGACTCGAATTTTTTTTACGATTGCATTGTTCCATACGATTGCATTGTTCCATTGTTGTATAATAAAATTGACATAGAATTTAAAATTAAAAGAAAATCGAATAACGAAATTAAAAAGATTTTGAGATCATGGTTGGCCAGATTCGATTATGATAGTATTGAATGCTTACTTGTAGATATAGATATAACATAATATGACTAACTTAATAAAATAGTATACATGGCATAACCCCGAATAACAATAAGTGTTTTGTAAAAATTTGTTTTGATATCAAATAGAATGTACTTTTATTATTTCTTTACTTCAATCCTATATATATATATATATATATATATATATATATATATATATATATATATATATATATATATATTTACATCCTACAATCTTTTTGGCGTCATGCACGTCGGGCATCGTTACGACGTCCTCCAGTTCCTCTTGCTTATTTTAACATCTCTTAATGAATATTGCTTAGTTTTTCGATTGCCAGCTCCGTGGGATACATCGTTTTCTGATAATTTTATTTTTCGCGATATTCCTCTTACGTTCGTGCCGCAACATTTTTGAACCCCGAACCATGGTCATTAATTATAAACGTCCTGGATATATTGATCTTGATTTACCAATGGCATCGACTATTTAGCGTCTGCATAGGATGAACGGCATTTGTGAGTGCGACGTTGCCAGCTAGTTTAGATTTACTTTCTCTTTCTTTTACTTCAATTTCGTAAGATCTATAGTTATACGGATGCCCGATATTTTTATATTCTTTATTATTATCTATCTACAAATTCATTCTCACAATATTAAGGTATTGAAATTGTTATAAGGCGTCTTGTTGTGAACGATCACAGATGAATGAATTGTGTGATAAATGTATGTCACAATTCCACGTAGTGTCCATTCCATTGTTACTAATTAATAACAATGGATTTTGACAAAGTTTAGTAAACAATTACTTAATAAGATAAAAAATTAAGCTCCTATTTATGAGATTTTTACCAATAATCGCAGGTAGTGTCTAGAATAACAAGCATAAATTAATGTAGATGTACATGTTTGTTTAGTCATATCTTTTCTTAATTTAAGACAAGTAGGTACGTAATAACCTCATTTGTGGATCAACAAAGTGTAGATAAGATAAAATCGGGATTGTATCCTGCCATGGACTGTACCAATATTATATATAGACGTCCAATGTAATATACGGACGTCCAATATGATATACGGACGTCCAATATCTATATACGGACGCCTAATAGTTATATACGGATGTTCAATAGCCTGGCCACTTTAATTATAAAAATACGGCACTATGTGAAGCAGTTATATTTGGCAACGAGCTACGGTAGAAATACTGCTGCCAATCGTGTTGCGCCATACTGGTTTATTCCCATTTGTCTCCACACATTTATCCCAAGTAGAAACAAACGGGTGCTGAGTTCCTGAGAGCGGGTGGAAAACGGTTACATAAAGTCCTTCAGAAACTGTTCTACTCCGTCATACTTGACGGTAATACGCCATAAGCGTGGAGCTGAAGTGTGGTGGTGCTCTTCTACAAAAAAGGTGACATCACTTTGTTGAAGAACCCATCTCACTTCTGAGCCACGTTTATAAGTAATCACGAATCGTCTCGCACGCAGGTTTGACGACTTCCAGCCACCCAAACAAGCCGGTTTCCGAAAATATTGGTAGATAATTCACCCACAACACCATCTGACCCCAAACTAAGCTTGTACTATGGCGGCCAGATAGCTGATAAAATTATAATTACTTATAAAATACTATAGTACGTGTACCACAGACCATATCCATACACTTCGGCAGATTATACAGAAAACCGACGAGTATAATCGGCTACTATGTATAGCGTAGGTATATCGAAGTGTTGAAGTGTTTATACAACAAAGCCACCATGTCTATCGGTCTTCAAGACCAATGCACAAATCCGATCCAAATGCAAAAAGGGGAGACAGGGAGACGTTATCTCTCCGAAACTGTTCACCTCTGCATTGGAGGATATTTTTAAGCTTTTAAACTAGAATGGATATGGTATCAACATTAATGGCAAATACATCACCCACCTTCGATTTGCCGACGATATAGTCATTATGGCTCAATCGCTAGATGACTTCGGCTCAGTGCTCAGAGACCTCAATACTGTCAGTCAATAGATAGGGCTAAAAATGAACATGGGTAAGACACAAAATCATGTCAAGGTCAGCCGACGAATCCAACTCGGATGGGCAGTGTTTGGCATCACATCTTCTCGTCAGAAATATCACAAACTCTCAAGGCGAAAGTTTACAATCAGTGTGTGTTACCAGTGATGATAAATGGTACTGAGACGTGGTCGCCAACTATTGCATATTGACATAGCTCAGAATAAGAGAGCTGAAGTGGCAATGGGCTGGGCTACATCGCTCGAAAAACTGACAACCGATGGGGAAGAAAGTTTCTCGAGTGGCGACCATGAACCGGAAGACACAGTGTTGGACGGAATCCCACTATATGGACAGATGACCTCACAAAGGTTGCTGGAAACCGCTGGTTGCAGGTTGCGCAGGACCGTTTGTTGTGGAAATCTAGGGGGGAGGCCTATGTTCAGCAGTGGATGTCTTGCGGCTGATGATGATGAGAGATGACGAGGGACAAATGGGAATTACTGGCAGTATGAAGAAATATTTAAAACAATTTCTCTTGACGTCCCCGGTGGGAAAATATCTCACTGGATTTGAATTGGACATCCATATATAGCAATTGGACGTCCGTATACAGCTATTGAGCGTCCGTTTATAGCAATTGGACGTCCGTATATAGCTATTGAGCGTCCGTATATAGTAATTCGACGTTCGTATATAGCTATTGAGCGTCCGTATATAGTAATTGAACGTCCGTATATAGCTATTGAGCGTCCGTATATAGCAATTGGACGTCCGTATATAGCTATTGAGCGTCCGTATATTTCTTCTCTTTATCGTCGACGCTCAATTTTAGCACGTATATTGAATCTAAGGCTAAATTAGCCACCAAAAACTAAGTATTCTCTCAAAGGTGCGAAGATACCATTCAGATAGACATACAGATTCAATTCTGAACAGTTGCTCACGTTAAATAAAGCACAGATACGCTCCTGTATGGTGTTCGCACCTTTAGGATGGATCGGCTAAGCATCAGCTGGAGACTTTGGAATCGATTGAGAGACGTGCCGAAAGGCTCATAGGCAATGACACTCTTGTGCGTAAAAGACTCCAAAGTCTTGATCATCGCCGCAAAATTGCTAGCTTATCGGTTTTATACCGGTTATACTTCGGAGAGTGCAATTGATCTACATGATCTAATACCACCTTGTCCTTTTTTCTATCAGACTTCTCGTATCTCAAAAACGTTCTCGTGTCTCAAAAGCGACATCGTTCCATGGTTGATGTTACGAAAACACCAACGAAGAGATTTGACTCCAAGTTTGTGACAAGAACGTCTAGGTTGTGGAATGCGTTGCCTCAGTGGGTTTTCCTTATAGTTACAATATTGGTGTCTTCAAATCGAGAGTGATCGTTTTCTTCTAGGTAAGCACGCTCCATTGTAGATTGCATCGTCACTTAACATCAGGCGAGATGGTGGTCAAGTGCAAACCTATTAAATAATAAAAAAATGGCAATTGGACGTCCGTATATAGCTATTGAGCGTCCGTATATGATAATATTTTCTTCTCCGAAGTCCTCGATAATTCGTCTTCTATCTACATCTAATACATTCCAATACCACATAATTTATTTTTGCAACTTTTTGAAAGTTTAAATAAAGTCGGACTTCTAATAATACGCAACGCGTACAACGCCACCTACGGCGAATATTATTTTTTTGATTTCAGTCCGTGATAAATATTATGTGATCTATTGTTGCGAGCTGGCAACGTCGCAGTTGCGGACGCCAAATACGCGGATCCATAGTCAGGAAATCTCCGAGTTATACGGCTGTGAATATACGCGCGACAGCAGCGCCTCACCTGCGCTGAGATTTCATCGCGAACTTTTAATATATTATTGAATCCATTTTAGAGTTTTTTGGCTTCTATCGATATTTGTCCTACGGCTAGTCAGGACCGATAGGACGTAAATGGCAATGGCTATAAAAGTGGCGTCCATTATGCGGACGCCAAAAGCAGGTGGACGCCAGTTTAAATGCACTTTTTCCTTCAGAGGAAGCCTAATTGTAAGGAGGATGTAAATATAAATATATATATATATATATATATATATATATATATATATATATATATATATATATGAAAGTGTGTAAAAAAAATTTGTCACAGTTGTTAATGTTAATTTATGTTTTTTCTAGTGTCATAAATGTTAAGGGAGAGGCCATCGGTTCCGAAACACAGTATTACATACTAGTTCGGAACTGATGGGTTCCAATTGATCTTGTTAAATGTATTTGTTTCAATAAAGTATTTTTGTATTTGTATTTGTATTTGATGGTTATTTTTGTTTTGTAGATCATAGTTCAGAGGTGGTTCCATATCAATTTCATCGAAATTGGTGTAGTAGTTTATGAAATTTGAACTAAAAACTAAAATTTACTTTGGTTTATCTAGATGACATAGTGATTGCTACTTATGAAATTTGATCGAGTTTTGGAATTTAATTTAAAATTAAATTCAGTTTTTGTTTATTTGCAGAAAATAGATTATTATTATCAACAAACTCTGAAACGATTGAGTAACTCTTCTCCATCATTGGAAAGCTAAGTCATCCAGAACAACAAAAAAGTTAATATTTCTCATGACTTTACTGAAGCTACCTACGTTATAATTTGTTTTTTTTAAACATCAATTTTTTTACTTCAATTTAAAATTAAAGACACTCTACCAAATGGCATGAGAAGCTATCACTATCGTCTAGATACGTAAATAACAGTAAATTTCAGTATTTTGTTCATATTTCAAAAACCACTTCATCGATTTCGATAAAATTTATTAGGGACCACCTCTAAACTACTTATATCAACTATAAACAACATAAAACCATCAAAATCGATTTACAATTGGTAGACATATCGCGTAACATAGGTACATACAAACAAACATAAAATCGCTGTACTATTTTGATCTCCATCTCTTACTTTACCATCACTTCCATAAAAAATACTTTCATAGCTGATTACACCTGAAACTTGCATTTCGTCATCATAAGGTGCATTCACTAAAAAAACAGCATTACTTGTGCAATCTTGCTTGAAGAATCTCCGGCAGACGCCCCGCCACCAAACCCAACGACTCGACCTGGCAACATATAACGCACGGACGCTGAGGGCTGACGAAAAGATTGTGGAGCTGGAAGAAGAAGTGGACAAGTTGCGATGGGATATCATGGGGCTATCCGAAGTCCGTAGACAGGGCGAGGACAGGATAACCCTCGAATCCGGCAACTTGTTCTACTACCGGGAGGGAGATCAACAATCCCAAGGGGGTGTCGGGTTTATCGTCCGCAAGTCTCTCGTCAACAACGTGATAATGATCGAGTGTGTCGAACAGGGTGGTATACCTTGTACTTAAAATTAGCGACCGGTATTCATTGAAGGTCATACAAGTATACGCACCGACCTCGACACATCCCGACGAAGAGGTTGAGGCCATGTATGAGGACATCTCCAAAGCCATACATGTCTCGCCAACACATTTCACAGTTGTGATGGGAGACTTCAACGCGAAACTGGGCAAACGTAGCGGTGATGAGTTGAGAGTGGGGAATTTCGGATATGGGCAGCGGAACCCAAGAGGGCAACGTCTAGCGGATTTCTTGGAAAGGAGAGCCTCTTTATGATGAACTCCTTTTCAAGAAACAGCCACAAAGAAAGTGGACCTGGATTAGCCCTGACGGTTCCACAAAAAATGAGATCGACTTCATTATGACGACTAAACGGCAAATATTCAGCGATGTCTCTGTGATCAGCAGGGTTAAGACCGGCAGCGATCACCGTATTGTAAGAGGCACGATGAATCTAAACATTAAGCTCGAAAGATCACGTCTAATGAAGTCCACGCTCCGACCAAATTATGCTCAGATCGAAGATCCCGATAACTTTCAACTCGAACTTCAAAATCGCTTCGAATCCTTAGATGAGTGCGTAACGGCGGACGAAATAAACGACAGGCTAGTGGAAACTGTTCATGCTATTGGCAGAAAATTTTATAAGAGCCGACGCCAAAACAGAACCCAAAAGCTCTCCGATCAAACTCTAGATCTTATAGCGGTCAGACGAGATATGCGGTTACAGTCTTCGGTCGACATGACGGTATACAGACGGCTTAATAGACAGATCTCTACTTGTGTGCGACGCGACATACGCTGCTTCAATACTTCGAGTATTGAAGAAGCGATCAAGCAGAGCAAAGGCTCAAAAGTGTTCGCAAGAAATCTGTCTCTTGGGCAAAGTCAGCTGACCAAACTGAAGACCGATAGTGGTAACGTTGTCTCGTCGAAGCCTGAAATTTTGGAGGAGATTGAGAGGTTCTATGAAAAGTTATACACCTCTACGCAAGCACAACCTGTCGTTAGCATGGCAAAAGACCCCAGAGCCAAGCTGACCCGACACTTTACCGAAGATATCCCAGAAGTCAGCCTGTATGAGATTAGGATGGCCCTCAAACAACTTAAAAACAACAAAGCACCTGGCGACGACGGAATTACGACTGAGCTTCTGAGAGCGGGTGGAAAACCGGTACTTAAAGTCCTCCAGAAGCTGTTCGATTCCGTCATACTTGACGGTAGTACGCCAGAAGCGTGGAGCAGAAGTGTGGTGGTGCTTTTCTTCAAAAAAGGTGACAACACCTTGTTGAAGAACTACAGACCTATCTCACTTCTGAGCCACGTTTATAAGTTGTTTTCGAGGGTAATCACGAATCGTCTCGCACGCAGGTTTGACGACTTCCAGCCACCCGAACAAGCCGGTTTCCGAAAAGGCTATTACCATAGACCACATTCATGCGCTTCGGCAGATTATACAGAAAACCGAGGAGTATAATCGGCCACTATGTATAGCGTATGTGGACTATGAGAAAGCCTTCGATTCCATCGAGACCTGGGCAGTGCTTCAGTCTCTCCAGCGATGCCGCATCGACTATCGCTATATCGAAGTGTTGAAGTGTATTTACAGCAAAGCCACAATGTCTGTCCGATTACAGGACCAGTGCACAAAACATATCCAGCTACAGAAAGGCGTGAGACAGGGAGATGTTAGATAGATAGATAGATAGATTAACTCTTTATTGCACTTAATATAAAAACAAACAAAAGTTACTTACAACAAACAAAATAAAGTAGCAATTGGCGACCTTATCACTAAAAGCGATCTCTTCCAGGCAACCATAGGATGGAAAGAGAGATTTGAGAATAAGGAGGAGGGGGAAGTACAAAAAGGAGTGATTAATACTTCTACAATTAAACAATAAAATAGATTTAAAAAAACTAAAATACCAAATAATATATTGATATACTTACACAGTAATTATACATCCTAATACATAAATACGAATTAAATAATATACTAATACATACAAATAATTAGATATGATAAAATAAATAAATAATATGTATGGGTATATATTAAACATTGAGATTTTAACTAGAATATCAGCTTCAATTGGGTGATGACTGCGATAAGTATACTTCTTTTACTTGGTTCTTAAAAACAACGTGCGATTGAGCTTGTCTAATGGTCACAGGCAAAGCGTTCCACAGCTGAGCTGCCTGAAATGCAAACGACGTGCCGTAGAACATTTCACTACGTGCGGATGGTATTTGCAGCAACAAATTGTTTTTCGATCTAAGAGGCCGAGAGTGCGCATCGCTGCAGAAAGTGAAAAGGTCTTGTAAATAATGCGGAGACAATGGGTTAAACAACACGTTATATGTAAGGGACAAAATATGAGCATTCCGACGAAAGCGAATGGGGAGCCACTTGAGCTGCATACGAAACTGAGAAACGTGATCATATTTGCGTAAGCCAAATATAAATCTTATGCAATAATTTTGGAGGCGCTCAAGTTTATCTAGCTGATCTGCTCTGAGATCAAGATAGCAAACGTCTGCGTAGTCCAGGATGGGAAGAAGGAGAGATGCGCAAGCGCAACTTTAGTAGCAGTAGGTAAAAATTGCGGAGTCGCCTTAAAGATCCCCAGATGCGAACAATTTGCAACTGATAGATTTCAAGTGAGGCTCCCAGCACAACGTGCGATCAAAAATCACGCCAAGATTTTTCACAGATTCACTGAAAGGTATTACGACTCCGTTAAAACGACTTGTGGAATAGAAGACCAGTCGACCCTGGAGATCATATAGGAACTACCAATTATGATTGCTTGAGTTTTGGTGGGGTTAGCATTTAATCCGAAGGAGTTGCTCCAGCGGACAATACGTTCTAGATCAGCATTAACCATGGCTATAGCAACGTTAATATCAGAAAGCCGAGCTTGAGAGTAAATTTGGAGATCATCTGCATAAAGGTGGTAGGAAGAACTAAGATTTTGAGAAATTGAGTTAATGAAAATTGCAAATAGAAGTGGTGATAGCACGCCGCCTTGAGGGACACCGGCATTAGTACTACTCAAGACGATAATACATCGTCGAGGTGAATACGTTGTCGACGTCCATACAAGTAACTATGAAACCAACTGATTACTGATGGAGATACGTTAATAGAGCGTAGCGTCGCCAGCAAGATATCGAAATCAACGGCATTAAAGGCGTTACTGAAATCTAGCAGAGCTAGAACGGTAAGCCTGCCGTCGTCCATACCTTTGCGAATGTCGTCGGTGATCTTAACAATGGCGGATACAGTGCTATGCCCAGGACGAAAACCGGATTGGAAAGGATTTAGAAGGTCTTGCTTGTTCAGGAATTGGTTAATTTGGGAGTGAACAAGACGCTCAAGGACTTTGGACAGAAAAGGAAGAATAGATATTGGGCGATACTCGGAAAAGGAGGCAGGATTAGGTTTCTTAGGCAAAGGAATGAGTTGCGCGTCTTTCCAGATTGCTGGAAAAACGCCACAGGAGGTGGATTGTTGAAAATTGAACACAGGACAGGAAGGATGACGTCAATGATGGGCATCAACATGTTCCTACTGATACTATCACCGCCAACAGCGTTGGAGGAGATCGACACAACACTCTTCTTAACATCACTTTCAGTGAATCGAATGAACGTAAAAGGAGAGTAGTCAGGAGTAGGCATGGCAGAAAGATGATTTAAAGTAGATGTTTTACTGCTTCCGATATAGAGGATGGTGAGGTAAAGTATTGATTGAGAGCGTCTAAGTCCAAATCACCTGGAGTAAGATTCGGTTGTGATTTGCCTACTCCCATAGACTTGAGAAATTTCCAGACTCTGGCTGGATTTTCATTTTGTACAGATTTGTGAACGTGTCGGCGCATTGCATCTCTACACACCTTATTGCAGTGATTTCGGATCTGAACATATTTCTCTCTATTAGTTTCTGTGGGGCGAGATTTGAAACGTGATTTTGCAGCCGCTTTCTTGTGCAATAATGACTTGATTTCGTCGGAGAGCCATGGGGCAGGGAGATGTTTGATTTTAATTTTACGTAGAGGAGCATGGACATCATACAGTTGAGTTATGAGCGTGTTAAAGATTGCTACTTGATCATCCACCGAGTCAGCGTCAATAACGGGGCCCCAATCGATCTTTCGCGCGTCATCGATAAGAGAATTGTGATCCATGCTACTAAAATTGCGTTGCACGATGATCCTGGGCTTAGTTTTTGGAGGCCTTATTTTATACGATAGATATATTAAATCATGGTAGGAAAATTCGTCAGCAGAGTACTGACCATGTATAGAAATATTATTAGGGAGGAGACAATCATCAGATCTAATAATGATGGGACACTGTTAGGAAAATGATGAGTGGGATTTAGAGGAGGATATGTAAATTAAAGGATTTGACTAAAGATTGAAGTGAAGAAGAGCGAGAGTCGTTTTTTGAAGGCAAGTGTTAAAATCACCCATAATAATGGAATGATTGTAGGAAGGTATAGTGTCATTTAGGAGAGTCTCAAATGATGTAAAGTAGTTAATGTTTTGGAAGGGCTATAATAGACTCCGAGAAGAACTTTTGTGTGTGATAGAACTACTTCAATAAGAAGATGCTCACCCGCACATGCCGGTGGAGGTTGTGGTGATTTGCTCAAAATTGAGAAAGGAATATTGGCCTTGAGATAAATAGCCACACCTCCACCAACACGGTTGGCCCGATCATTTCTTATGAGTATGAAACCAGGAAGAGAGTAAGAAGTTGATGGAAGACAAGGTTGAAGCCAGGTTTCGGAGACTAAAATAGCATGGATGTTATTTTGATCAAGGGACGCCAACATTTCAGGATAGGAGGACGGAATGCTCTGCGCGTTAATATGGACAACATTAAAATTTTTCGGTACATTTACAAAGGTGGTTTCCAGGAAGTTAGATAAAGGTTGAAAACTACTGAAACTTTGATTACTGCTATTTGAACCAGAAGACGCTGAAATAAATTCATCATCACTCACACCGTCATTATCACTGAAAATATTTAACATACTCAACAGAATAATATTTAAATAATAATAACAATTTAAATATAATTATATGTATATATATTTATATGTAGGTATGTGTAAAATATATAAATATATATATAGTTAATAATAAATTAATAATAAAACAGATGATATACTAAGTTTAGTTTACGCATCAATCACCTGTCGGGTTGTGCGAGAAAAGAGATGGCGAGTTTCACATCAATTTAAAGTAGGTTTGTAAATAACAAAATTAATACATAGTAAAAACACAGATTTCTAAAAATAATAATTTCAGTCTAAAATTATCTACTTTATGAAAGTCGGCTACATAGCACTGCATCCATGAAGCTAATAGCTGGGGTAAAAAATAAATAAAACGTTTCGTCGGAACATCCAAATATGACAATGACAGCCACATATCATTTCGCTTGCAAACAAAAACAAAACAAAGAAATCACAATTTAAATTTAAGATTTTGACATAAACTATTAAGAAATTATGATAAAATAGTAAACTACGTACATACACGATTAGAATTTAGATGTACATTAATCGTAACAATAGAAATTACGACGTGCATAGTGCTGAGCCAAAGTTTAGACCATTTAATTTAAGTAACAAGGAGGTAGATGTGAAATGAAAACTCTTAAAGTGAAAACCTGCACATGCCTCAAATATAAAAGCAAGCTACTTTGAAACATAACAAGGAGCTACTTCAAAGGGGCCCTTCGCACTGCTTTTGGACCCTTTTTCACAGCTTCTGTCTCCGGTTTCTTCAACTTTGTCGGAACCGGCGCCTCAAGTTTGTCCAGTTCAGATCTACAACAGACCCGATGGCGCTTGCCGTCTGGCCCCAGTACTATAATGACGCCGTCCCGAGTCCAACATCTTCCTATTCCGAAGCGTTCGCGTGCTGACATAAATGTATCATGCCGGGGTTTGGTTAAGAATTCTGAGAGAGTTATCCCCGAATCCTTCAGAGCAGTCTTGGCATACCATAAGCGCTGACGCATGGTCATGTCTTTAATTTTGACTAGAATAGGCCTGGCCTTGTCCGGAGCGTGAGAGCGACCCATGCGCTGGCATCTATTGATATCAGTAGCTGTGAACTCTGATACCTTCAGCTGACTTGAGATTACCTTAATTACTGTGGCTGCCGGGTCTTCATTCTTAACCTCTGGAATCCCGTGGAATAGAAGAATTTTACGCCTTGCATGTGTCTCTTGCTTGTCCACATCAAATGCAAGAAGGGAAATCTGATCTTGCAGTGATTTCAAGGCTTCTAAAATGAATGACCGAAAGAAAGAGAATTCCTCGGTCAATGATGATGCCTTGGATGTTGAAGGTGAGCGCTGTAGTTGAAGCTGGAAAGTATCCATACGCTGCAGGAACAAGGCCTGCAGTTTTTCCTGCGACTCCAGAATAGCCTCCATGTAGTGGTTGTGATGTGCAGATGTAACTTATAGGTTGTGATTTTTAAACTTTTACAAATGTGCACTCAGAGAAGAAAACGCACCCAACAGGTATTTATGCACTATTAATTAATTTAACATTAAGATTTGATTTAAACTGTAACTATTTCAATTATTAAATTAAATTTAAATATGAGCAGATATAAAAGCTGTGTTATTGGTATCTACCCCCAATAAGCCTCTATATATATATCTCTATATCTCCGAAACTGTTCACTGCCGCGCTGGAAGATGTTTTCAAGCTACTGGACTGGAACGGATATGGCATCAATATCAACGGCGAATGCATCACTCACCTTCGATTTGCCGACGACATAGTCATTGTGGCGGAGTCGATGGAGGACCTCGGTGCTATGCTCAGGGACCTCAGTAGAGTATCCCAACAGGTAGGTTTGAGGATGAATATGGACAAGACGAAGGTCATGTCAAATGTTCATGTCTCACCTGTACCGGTTATTGTTGGGAATACCACACTCGAAGTTGTTGACGAATACGTCTACCTGGGTCAAAAGATCCAATTAGGTAGATCCAACTTCGACAAAGAGGTCCAGCGAAGGATTCAACTCGGATGGGCAGCGTTCGGGAAACTTCGGCACATCTTTGAGTCCAAAATACCCCAATGCCTAAAGACGAAAGTCTTTAACCAGTGCGTGTTGCCAGTGAAGACTTATGGAACTGAGACGTGGTCCTTCACTGTTGGTCTCATAACGAAGCTCAAAGTCACACAGCGAGCTATGGAGAGCTATGCTCAGAGTCTCTTTGCGCGACAGAATCCGTAATGAGGATATGCGCAAAAGAACGAAAGTAGCCGACATAGCTCAAAGAGTAAGCAAGCTGAAGTGGCAATGGGCAGGCCACATCGCTCGCAGAACTGACAACCGATGGGGAAAAAAGGTTCTTGAGTGGCGACCACGAACCGGGAGACGCAGTGTTGGACGGCCTCCCACTAGATGGACAGATGACCTCACAAAGGTCGCTGGAAACCGCTGGTTGCAGGTTGCGCAGGACCGTTCGTTGTGGAAATCTAGGGGGGAGGCCTATGTTCAGCAGTGGACGTCTTGTGGCTGATGATGATGATGATGATGACTTGTGCAATCTTAAGTTTGATATTACATCGTTGCATGTACGAACGACGTTACTGTTAGTTTAGGACCCTTTATTACCCGTCCGCACTAGGAGTGTTACCAAAACAAACACCCAGCGATACAAGGAAACCCTATGATGCTGGAGTGTCACCAACTCTGTTTACTGACACGAAATAGCGGTGACGAGTCATTATTACGAGTATACACAGAAATAAGGAAAATATTTTACTCTTGGGCTTTCAGGAACATTACTAAGACTATTTTAACTATGATAGTGTTACTGTCAAGTTTGATGATAAGCTTTCTGATGGCAACCGCCATCATGGCTGATGTATTGAAGACTAAACGGAAAGTTCCCTGCGAAATATACTAATTAGTTCGACGAATTTTCGCTGGAAAATGGTTTGGGATGATTGTTGGACCAATAGAACCCAGAAGTCTTACCTAGACTTCTCAAATGAAATCAATGCTAATTGAAAACTAAGAAAATTAGTTAAGTGCTAAAGGCGTGATACTTCAAAATAGAATTTGGAAGTTCCACCTGTGTCACACTAATACTCTCACTCACTTCTCACTTTACGACCCAAGTTTTCGTGAGATTGAGCACTGATCCGCTGTCAATTTTGAGCACTAATTTTAGATTTTTTTCTAATCTTGTTATATGTTTATCGAGATAAGACTTGACAATTAATTAAATCCAAAACAAAGCAGTAGATAATATCCAACAATGTGTTCCACTTCGAAGGGAAATGTTTCCTGAACAAATAACAGGTTTACCCAGTGCGTGTGAGATAAATCTCTGAGTGAAAACGCTGTGCAGTGTTCAGCAGTAATTACGATTTATCATGATCAAATAGTGTGATACCCACGGATATTCGGGTGATACCGAAATGTAATGCATGTGTGCGATAATAATTATGTTGCTTACCACCAGGTGCAAGTTGAGGTCGTCTCTCCTCTATATTCCAAAAAAATACTCTTATAAAATAACTATACTTCATTAGCCTTATTTAGTCCATTACCTATTATGTGTTATTGTGTAGAATTGCGCTAAATGATTAACATGTTAGAATACCTTAAAATACTTAAATACGATAAAGTAGGGAGAAAGTTAACGACGAAGAGTGGTCAGAGGTTACGCTAAAATATGATTAAGAAGAATGAAAGATGCCCCGTACCATGTTTTCTAGCTGCGATGATCAAGCGACGCGGTTGATAGTCAATAATTTGAATATCGCGACTTTGAACCATATCACCCAGTGATACGGTTAAGGGTCGCAGTGTGCTTTGAGTAAAGCGTCAATTGCCTCACAAAATCATCACAATAAGAGTTTTTGGTACCGGTAGTTTAAGTTTTGAAAACTGGGGTGGGCTAACTTCGTTGTAAGTTGTTGATTAACTTGAATGTTACCGTAAGTGATTAATGGAATTCTGTGAAAATATCACTCCGATTCTTGTACTCGTAATCTCTGTAGGCATTCCATTCAAAATCTTTAAATTAAGCTTTTCAAAATGCAGCAAAGAGTTTTTTTGTTAAAGATTTATCTTGGTCCTATAATACTGTGGTGGTTTAATTGCCAGTAAGTACTTCCAATTTCAGAATCGTGGATCGCAGATTTGAATCCTGCTTACACCTCTGCGTGTTTTCCCAAGTAACGATAAAAATAAATTAAATTTAACTAAATTTTAGTAGACAGTTCTCACACACTACACACTCTATCTAGCCCCAAACTAAAGAAAGCTTATACTGTGGGAGTTAGATAGCTGATATAATACTTGATATTATGATAGTTAATGCGAGTATAGGCATACTAAATATATACGAGTATATACATAGAAACACCCACACACATTACAAATATTTGTACTGGATGGGAATCGACCCCACAACCTACGGCTTTACCTATGTATGTGTAAGTTTTTCTTCTTTTCGCAATGTTTTGAGTATAGGGATGCGTAAACAATGGCTTACTGCAATCGTAGCACAGACCCCACTCCTCCACTTTTCCCTGTTATGTAAACATTTTTTTGAAGGGGCAGAGCCTTTATTAACAAAACTAATACAATGAGTACTACACTACGCTACACACCTAACTACTTACACTAAGCACACCTGAATTATCCATAGACCAATGAAGGTCTACAGATAATCAAGATGTTCAAGCCCACTACCAATCTAAACATAAAACAATAATGCTTAAATCCACGCAGTCTATAGAACAGACGATACATATATGTTCTGTTCTATGGACAATTGTCAAACAGACAGGTTTAGGTGTATTAGACTACAGGCACGTGAACAATTTTTTTTAAAGTAATTAGGGACGAGACTAGCAGGACGTGGGCCTGATGGTAAGGAACATGCCTGCCACATAACAGCACAATAACACACAGTTATTGGAACATGAAGAGTCCAAATCATTACCTAGCACTGCACTGCGCTCGATCTAAGATGTTATATCTCTAAGCTCTCGCTGTAATTTCTCTGGAAACATTGCCCTTCAAATAACACAGTAATGTTTGCACATTACTTCTTGGTGGTAAAATAACAGCAAAGGTGTTGTACTTCCCCCAGGCGGACTCTGCCAAGAGTTTTGGGTTTTGAGAGACTTATGAAAAAGCAAATGAGTCATTAATAGAAATGCAAAATATATTTAATATTTCTTTCATTTTCAAAATCATGTTTTAATCTGTTGGGCTTGAAGGCTTGGCTGAAAGGGCTTGAGTAGTAGAATACTATCTTATACCTTTAAACGAGCAATTCTTGTAAGTACATATATATATATACAGAAACTGAATCTCAGAAACGGCTCGAACGATTTTCATGAAATTATGTATACAGTGGGTTTCGGGGACAATAAATTGATCTAGCCAGGTTTTATTTAAAAAAAACGCCGATTTATGTGCGTTTTTAGATAATGAAAAACTGTTACATAAAGATTGTAATGCGACGGTAAATTTCGCGACGTCGCGCGACAGTATATTAGCTCAGTCGGGAAGATGGGCGGTCATAATATGGTAGGTACGGGTTCGAATCCAGCCGGCCGCCTTTCTTTTTTCCAAGTAAATTTTTTCACCCAGGTTCTATAATATTATGTACTAAGACAAATTTTAAATGCATGACGGCCGCCACAACAAACTGCATTACATTTTTTTACGCTATTGCATAGCTTTTATCGCGGGCCTGGGAACTGAATTTTAGTGATCGTGCATCTCTTTCTAATGTTCACAAGAAAGAGGGATGGAAAACCGTAACGCCGTCCTCCCCACTCGGTCATTCGACTTTGAATCTTATTTGTATTAGTTTTACAGACTAAATGCTCTTAGCAGTGTTGCCAACTCAACGGATTTCCCGTGATATTTTTTATGGTAAACAAATGTCACTCTTCAAAATAAAAGCAATTCCGAAAAATTTTTAATATACCTATTGCTTATGTTGATAAAAATGCATGCAACATGCAATAGCTTTACCGCGGCAGTCTCCGAGTGCCACATTTCTTTTTTTTCACTACTCCCTCAATATGGGTATCAAACGAAAGGGCTTGGCTAGTAGAATGTTGTACAAATCACAAATCCTAGATTTCCGAAATAATCGGGGGCTAATCAAAAATTTTAATTTTGTTCGCGTTTTAGGTGTTTGTTTGTTTAAATAAACTAGATCTTACAAATACAAATACAAAAATCTTTATTGCTGTTTGTAGGTAAGATAAGATGATACAAAACATTTTAAAAGTTGCCCCATACAAACTGGCCTCTGCGAAAGGCATGCAATATGTCTGGCAAGACAATTTGTTGTAGTCTTAATTTTTACAATGAAAAAATTAAAAAATAGTCAGCCGATTAAAGTCTTCTTCTTCCTCTTCGATTCATTTCTGGCTTCTATTTGTTTGTGATATATATATGTGTGAGATAAATGCTTGGTGAGCACAATTTCGCCAACGTCTTGTCTTTCATCAGGATATTGTTTTGTGTTTTTGAGTTTGATCAGTATGTCCATCCAAGGTCTTACATGTTTGTCATAACAGTTGCTGTCACAGTGGAGGAAAAATTCGAAAGGAGACCGTTTTGTTCGAAAAAGGAACCTGGTTGATGCCACAAGCCTTCGCTTGAATAGTGTGGTTATGGCCTTGCTATTCTCTTGTGAGATAAAGGCATGACTCCAAGCTATGGAACGAACGCTTACTTATGAGTTGCGTATACTTATGGATAGGTTTTGAAATATCCGATTCTACACTTAACAGTTGAGATTATGTTTACAAGGAATATTACAAGTATTTTGAAGGAAGCGACACGAGTTAATACGACAGCCGTTCAGCGTAAGCCGGATGTATCCTAGCGGATTAGGGACTTGATTTGAATTGAAAATTACCGGTATAATATTCTAAGACAAAATTAATGTAACACTCTACGTGGTTCAAAACCCTTGGCATCTTGGTCCCGCACTCGAATAAGGGCTATAATTTAAATCTTCTAGCTCCACTACCCGGCTTATGTAATCCCGGAGTAAAGCAATTTAGATTTTTTTTATGTAGAGTGACGAGACGAGCAGGACATGTGCCTGATGGTAAGCAACATGCCTGCCACATAACAGCACAGTGATTTGCAGCTATTGGAACATGAAGAGTCCAAATCATTACCTAGCACTGCACTGCGCTCGTCACCCAGAGATCTAAGATGTTATATCTCTAAGCCCTGTAATTTCTCTGGAAACATTGCCCTTTAAACCGGAACACAGTAATGTTTACACATTACTGCTTGGCGGTAGAATAACTGACAAAGGTGTGGTACTTCCCCAGGCGGACTCTGCCAAGAGTCCTACCACTACAGAATATGACAGTTAATTAGTTAATTGATATTTTTAGAAGCGATCCTAAAAAAAATTCTTTGTACATTTCCCACATAGAATTTACAAAATGGCTATTATCTAATTATTACCCTACAAAGCTTCGAAATGACAAAGAATTGTAGGCGTTATCTTTTTCCAGACAATTAATTATTATGTGTGTTCCTATTTTAACTTGATCTTTTCAGTTCTTTCAACGTTCGTTCAAGATTGAGTAAGAAACATACACACATGTTAACAAACAAACATCAATAAATTCACTTTTAAGATACAAGTAAAATTAGCAGTTAACTTTTTTACATTGCCCCATTGAACACTTTGAAAAGCTAGCTTTTTCATGTTTTCGGTTTTTTAGTTTCAAAGTTTTCCATTCACGAGAAAATACTTACTCTTACAGAATAGTATTACATATTATAATTAACATCTATATTTTATTTTGCACCATACCCCATCCCCGGCTGAGTGAAAATAAAGTGAGTTACATATGCTATTCATATTTAATATATAACTTCAATTACCGAAATGATTTGGACTCTTCATGTTCCAATAGCTGCTTGTCACTGGGCTGTTATGTGTCAGGCATGTTGCTTACCATCAGGCACATGACCTGATCGTCTCGTCACTCTATATTTAAAAAAAAAAAAAATTTCAACACTGTGATATTTCTTCAACAATATTTTCGGTCAAGTTACGGACGTAATACGAGTATTCACGTTCTTAAGCGCTGGCTTTCCGTTCCTAAGTTTCAGCAACCGATGTGAGTAAAAAGCCCATTCGTCGTCCGTCCATCAGCTCAAGAGGTGCCCGGCGAAGGGCACTCTGTGTGTTTGGAGGCTCGCGAGAACCGTGGAGTGCCCTTGTGACGTCAACAACGTTTAGAGCGATTGGTTCTACATTAGCCAGGACCCAGTTAAACGAACACGCTAGAAAAGGATTGAGAGTAAGTTGGACATGGCTAAACTTTGAGAGTTTTTATTTTATTGGTATATTATGGTGGTTTTTGGATTACTCTATCCATTTATGTCTTTTCAATGGTGCAAAGGTACTTAAAGTCTTAGTAGTTGGTCATGTTATACCTTGCAATTTTTTTCTCCTGTACGGAATACTTTACTTAATGTGTCTTCAAATCGAGAGTGAATCAAATTCTTCTACGTAAGCACGCTCCATCGTAGGCCGCATCGTCTGAATCTGAATGGCAGTCCAATGTTAACCTATAACAGTTAACAAAAAATAGTATCATCTGCATTGAACTCTTAAAAACGGAAGAAGCGGCGCACGCTCCTCAACGATGGCGATGTAAAATCAGGTGACGTCTCCTGAATGAGATCAGTCGCTACGTGAGCGACAAATGGAGCGCATATGTGTTAATAATTCCATGAAATTCGATTTGAGCTGTTACAATGTCATTTTGTGTGTGTACAAGGTGCACAAATAGTTCCAAGACCAGTAAAAAGTTTCGTGGCATCACTTTTCATACGCAATTACACAAAATCTTTAAGTATTTCAATTACAATAATATTTGCTATTGTAAACAATTTGTCATTCGTAAAAAGGGACAGATATACATAACGTGAAAGAGTGGGACACGACTAGCGATATGTTGATGGCAGTGATAACGGGTAAAACACTCCTTCTCTTTCACGCCAGTGCCTTCGTTCGTCTTTCTATCTTATCTTGTCTTCTTATCGAAAAAAATTTAAACAAACGTGTAACTGTGGTATGTATCATTCCCATCTACTGCCAATTTGTTATAATGTATTTGTAGTTTATTAAAACGTATCTCACGATGGAAGTGTAGTTGTGTGCACGTTGTGTATTTGTGTGAAATTTTCGCCACATTATGTCGTTTTCATATTAGAACGTACCTCATCTTTCTTTCCTTATTTTTTTTATCAATGATCCCCTGTAGTTTTACCTGTGTTGCCGTACGATGATAATAAGTAAAATAAATGCGATTCTAAATAAATACACGGGTAACTCACGTTTAATATAGTCAGTACAGTCCGACTCAAGTTTCGATCGCGTCCGGCGATCTTTTTCAAGGAAAGTGCGCGCGCGGGTTCGCAGCTTGTTTAGCACTGCGGGCAGCCGCACGGCGCGCACGCAAGCTCAACGGTTGTTGCGGGGGTGCAGGAGACGCACCCCCCATCAGTCGGACTGGACTGACTATATAAAACGTGAGTTACTCGTGTATTTATTTAAAATGTGTAATAACCACATTAGTTTTCATACTAAATGCGATTCATTAATATAATCGAATTGTGTTCCAAGTTTGTCTAAACTAAGGCTAAATATCCATAATTTGACCTTTACAATATTAGTGGGATAGTCTTGCACTTGACCGCCATCTCGTCTGATGTTAAGAGACAATGTGATCTACGATGGAGATGAGAAAAAAACCATAGCTAGCACCTCCGATTTCATAATCTTAGGTCGCGTAAGTCTGAATCTCGCGTACCACTCTTGAGTTTTTTTTTCAAGTGTCAATGTACCAGTTTGTTATCACCACAGACTGGCTTAAACGGTAAAGCAAAACATTGTAAGGAAGCCCATGAAATGAAGCAACAATCCTTCCTTGAAAACGCGTATTGGAGCGTTTTGACTTTCTCCTTGTGAGAGAAACCTCAAATCCTAATAGTAGGGCCATAAAGTGGGCTACTTATGTACAAGACTGTACTTAAACACGAGATAAGTAGGAGGGACAGCGTAGGAGTCGGAAAAAACACCAATTTTCCGACGAAACATCACTGTATAAAATTATCTATAAGGTCGTTATTATTAGGTCGTTTTTATAAATATTCTCTTATTTTTCTAAGTTTCATCAAAAACTCATAATGATATCAACCGTGCTCATTTTCAAGCTATCTATAAAGACAATTTTCGAATCATAAAAATAAATATATCCGCGTCGCCATCATCGCCACGGATTATGTGCCGGATAACAATAACATTTATTTCTTTTGCATTCAAATGAGGTAGACTCATCGTGAGCATTCCTGTACGGTGGGTATTTTACCAGGGACGAATGTAGGATGAAGTGGGAGTATACGAAAAAAATCAGTGATGTCGAAAGTCTATCAATATTAAAGTTCAGACAATGATATTGATACACTGATTTTCCGATGCAACCATTCAATGATACAATTATACTTTATTAGTCTCTGAAACTAGGTAAACCCATAGATGTTAAATTTAAATGTACCTACTCTGCGTAATTTTTAAACGACGAATAACGCCGTTATCAAATATTGTAACGCCAAACCAAATAGCCAAGTAGAACACGACAATGTTGCGCTTTGCCGTTTGCTAGTAGAATAAATAATATGCCGTGATTCCGCTGCATACTCAGGAAAACTGCCTTGTTACAAAATCTAACTTTAGTATGAAAACTAACGTGGTTATTACATACACATTTTAAATAAATACACGGGTAACTCACGTTTGATATAGTCAGACCAGTCCGACTCAAGTTTCGATCGCGGCCGGCGATCTTTTTCAAGGACAGTGCGCGCGCGTGTTCGCAACTTGTTTAGCACTGTGTTTAGTGTTTACTTTTACTCCCCGACCAAAAAAAGGGGTGTTATAAGTTTGACGTCGATGTCTGTCTATCTGTCTGTCTGTGTGTGTCTCTGTCTGTGGCACCGTAGAGCTCAAACGGATAGGCCGATTTCAATGCGGTTTTTTTTTATTTGAAAGATGATATCCGTGCGGATGTTTTTAGCTATGTTTGGTTAATATCGATTCAAGGTGGCCGCCTCCACAAAATGACGGACAAAATATTTCTTCATTACCTACCTCGATATGGGTATCAAATGAAAGGGCTCAACTAGTAGAATACTATACAGTATAACAAATTTCAAATCCAAGATGGCCGCCGCCACAAAATGGCGAATTACATTATTTTTATCACTACTACCTCAATATGGGTATCAAATGAAAGGGCTTAACTAGTAGAATACTTTGCAATATGACAAATTTCAAATCCAAGATGGCCGCTATGACAAAATGGCGAAATACATTTCTATTTTCACAATTCCCTTAATATGGGTATCAAATGAAAGGGCTTGACTAGTAAAATGTGGTACTTACAGATAATAAATCTGAAGTAGTCGGGGGTTAATCAAAAGTTTTAATTTTGTTCTTGTTTATCTAACTTTTCTAGATCTCGTTGATTTTACAAACGTCAAAACTTTCTTAGCCGTTTGGAATTTATTTAAAGTTGGCCAGATTTTTGGCCCGTTCTAGCTAAAATTCCGTTGTTTTAATACGGCGGTTAATACAGTTTAGTTAGTCCACAAATAAACTAAGCAAGCAAAGCTAAGCAGATAGTAAATGTAAAAGCCGTGGTGGCATACAGGTGAAAACGTTCAATTTTACAATCCTGCGGTCGTAGGTTTAAATCCCATCTAAAAATCTGTGTGGATTTTGCCAAGTTCAAATGTACAAGTTTGTAATCATCACTGGTTTTATCTAGCTTAAAGCTTAAAAACATCTTGAGCTAATCAGCTTGTTTCAAGACAGACATATTTCGACATATTGTGTAATCCGACATTCAATTTTTTTTATTAGATCTTAGCCAGCGTGGCAGATTAAGGGTTTGACTCTCTTCTTGTAAGAGAATGCCCCAAGTTTTAGTACTGGGAACATCATGTGGACTGTTGAAATTTTGTAATTAATTCAGGACAATACGATCCATGATACGCCCAAAAATCTCTCCTGAATTCGGTCTTGATACTTAAGTATAATGTTTGGTATAAAAATACCCCATCCCTTAGATAGGTATTATAAAGGCCAGACATTAGTAATCATTACGTCTGCTTAGATTATCCAATTTAGATACGTTTTCGGTTTCACAGGGAATTATAGCCACGATATTATTTTATTATTTTTCCTAGAATTTCTTATTTTCGATTATGTAACAATAGTACATCTTGATAAAACAAAATAATATCAAGAGTTTTTTTTTGGTTTTTTGAAGAGCTTATTGCGATCTCAATACTAAAGCACTGCTTCTCTTTCGCTCAAAAACTTGTCGCTTGCCAGCATAGAAATGTAGATATACTAACTTTTTCTTTTGGCATGTCATTCTATATGTAAATTGTATTTGTATGCTTATTTTTCAATTATTTGTAGGTTTTTTTACTTTAAATACGTTGAACGTCTAGGCTGTGGAATACGTTGCCTGAGAGAGTTTTCCCCGATGGTTACAATCTTTGTGTCTTCAAGTCGAGAGTAAATCGGTTTCTTCTAGGTAAGCACGCTGCATCGTAGACCGCATCGTCGCTTAACATCAGGCGAGATGGCGGTCAAAAGTTAAAAAAATGAAACATATATGAAATAATACACGTATCACGTCACGTACAAAACGTACGTCATATATTAAAATAACCCGCCCCGAACAGTTCCCGGTGTAAATGTGCACAAAACGTTGCTTCGCTCAAAGGCGATAGCTATCCTCTGCCGCAGAAACGAGCCAGAGCGGGAGTCACCACATTGATTTCGTAATCGACGCCCAATCTCAGGGACTAAATCTTTGGCATCGGCTCCCCAGCTGCCCATAGTCTCCACTTATTTACATAAATAACTAGTTTGTTTTTTTTTCTGTTCAGTGTTTTTATTGGTCGTGGTTTGCGTGGCATGTTTTGCGTATGAATGAAGACCACATCACCAAAAAGTTTATGAATATGAATGCAGATGGATGCCATGGTCAAGGCCGACCAAAAAAAAGCATGGATGGACTGTGTGAAAGACGACATGAATAGTAAAGGAGTAAGCCTAGATCTGACGAATGATAGAGATTAATGAAGGAAACGTACGTGTTGTACCGAGCGACCCCGCATAAAGTGGGATAAGGGTAGGCGAATGATGAGTGTTTTAATTGGCCACTATCTGCAAGTTATTCATTGAATTGAAAAAGGTATATCGATTTGAATAATAAAATAATTTAGAAAACATCAACAGTGTTAATAATAACAGTGGTAATGATACTCCTACTTATTTAAAATGCTAGATTAAAGAAAAAAAACATATCCCCTTTATGTACTTGGTCGTATTTTTGTACCTTTGGTTTCGATTTCCGTCTCAAACTTCTAAAATCTATGTATAGGTAGTGATCTGAATATGGTCAAATATACCTATATTACACCTATGTACGAGTTATTTTCTGAGCCTGCACTTGAAACTTTCTCTAACAGGTGAGATTTGAGGTCATAATTAAGACTATGACTTTCATGCAAATAATTATTGCACACCTTTATGCAAATAATTATTGCACACCTCCCGAAGCGAAGCGTTGAGCTACTGCTCTATTCTCAAAATATCAGTGTTAGCAGTGTTATCATTACGGAAGCTGTTTCTTTTCTTGTATTAAAACTAGAGGCGTACATTCTATTAGTAAGTAACATTTAATTACGTTAGAGTTAAGCGCCGGTCAATCCCAAGTAACAAATCCTAGGGCAGGAAGTCCGTATTCGGCCAAATCTCCAGTCGTCTTATTAAACTGTCCACAGAGACAAATCACTTTGTCCTGTCAGTACTGACTGCTGTCTGTTCTGTGGACTGCGGTCCCTACAATTAATGCTTGGTAATTAGTACATGTGGCGGTGACACTTCGTTAATTACTTGTCAAAACATGACAAATATGAAGATACTAAGGTCAGCTTTTATGTCAAATATCGGTATGGAAAAACTGCGAAGGTTAATTGGTGATGAATATGCATGTTTTAATTTTTAGTTATCGTAATAAAAGATGTTTTATTAGGTTCAATATTGAAGTGTTTCTCTTAGAATCCGCTGGTTTTACGTTTGATTAACAACTAAGAAGATTTTTTTGGGTTTTCATGGTTTTTATGGAACCGGTTACCTTAATGCGATAATAAATAATTACAGCAATCAATTAACATCCGAATGTTGGAATTTAAATACCTATCAGCTTTCTAATGTTTAATTACTTTAAAATCTATAGAATTTTTAGAAATCTACAGAAGTTTAATTTTAAAATCGACAGAAAAAAACATGAAACCTAATTTCGAAGTAGGCATCAAGCACATCGCTTCTCCCACGAGATTCAAAGATTTGAAGCAAGATATGTAGGTAATATTTCCAACCACATCTCGTCTTGTCTCGCACATATCACTCGACGCATTTACTCCACAGCATCCATCTATCATGCCATCAATCTGCAAGCATCGAACACTATTCCAAAGGCAGCTAAAAATTTAGGGAGAAATTTTTCCGCGCCTTCATTCCCCGAAGATCGCTGGCAATTACTGGCTTATCTTCTATGCGAATTTTCTGAGCGACTTTAAATAGCAACCATTTTCCCTTGTGGGTTCGGAACGAAGGAATGCTAAGGCTTAATCCGCGAAACTGAGCACTTATAACAGCTATTACGGTTATAGGTGTTTGCGCTTTTGTTATTCTAACGTTTGAAACTTTACCGAATCTTTTTGGGTTAAGTTGGAGTTAGAAGTAAGTTCGGGGTGTAGTTCCGAAGCTTCTGTTTCTTATTGAAGTGCTTTCGACTGTTTAAGTGAAAGTGACAACAATCAAAAAACATTTCCACAGATTAGTAGCTAGATATAGTGGTTTAACCAGCTGTTCCTCAGCTGGTTTTATTTTTTCGGGATAAATAGTATAGTTATATGTTACTCTGAGATAGTAAAAGCAGCCCTTTTTATGTTTCCACTCGGGAATTACATACCAACTTGGATTATATACCAATTCTACTAATATACTACTATTCTACTATATACCTAAACGTAAAAGTTTCCTGGATGTTTGTTGCTCAATCATGTCGGATTAGCTTGAAATTTGGAGTACTTTTAGATTATAGTCTGGAATAACACATAGGCTACTTTTCATCACGGAAAGTGATGGGAACGAAACTATGCGGGCATAACACTAAAACGCGAAGTGATGCTTATAAATACGTAATTCAAAATTTGTAAAAAATCCCATTCAATCGGATTTGGCAAAATTAAACTACTTACTGTGAAAAACTAGTAAATTGCTGGTAACTCCGAGTAGCTAGTTTAAATTACATTCTGAAAATAATACGAATCAAATTTTGTGGCATTTTTACACCAAAAATCTATTTTTATTTATAGTTAATTTTTTCAATCCTAAAATCGTACCCCAACACATACATTTCAAGTTCACATGCTATTATTACTCCACATGTTCACAGCAGGGCAGGGTTGAAGATACAAAGAGTTCTTTTGATCCCCTATCCTATTAGCACGACCCTAATGAGAATTTAAATATTTCAGTGGCGCTTCCAACGGTGAACAAATCCATTACTTTGTAATCCTGGAAAACCCCTTGCTATTTATTTTGTACTGTTGGTTTATCAGTGCCGAGTTACAAGAACGCCTTTAAAATTACTTGAAAACCAATCCGTATTCTGTTTTTTGCCAAAATCTAGCTTGAATTAGCTGTGACGTCTTCTTCAAAGCACCTAACACAGGGACGCAGTCGGGGCCAACATAAGATTTACCAGCACTTAAAGAAGACCAAAAGTTACGGATGGTGTAGTCAAGAGAACACCAACTGCATCTGAAGCTGAAGTGGTTCCAATCCTACACACACACCACTGTATTTTCAAAGTCATGTGCATAATGCCACTGATTTAAAAAACGGTGAAAGAAAACATTGCGACCATGCCATGTTTCTAGAATCTTTCGAATTCATACGTTATCCACCAACCCACACTAGCCCAACGTGGTGGATTATGACCTTAGCTCTCCCCTTGCGAGAGAAAGCCCCGAGTCTCAGCAGTAGGAACAAATAGTGGGCTGCATATGTTTTTGCTAAAACAAAACCAAGTCCCAGACAATAAAATGGTACAAATCTCCGTACAAACGCTGCGTCCTAATTACATAGACGCCCCCGTACGTAAGTAACTTTCTGTGAAGCATACGTAAGCTTACAACTATGAAAATTACTTCAGGTTTTTAAATAACATTGAGTAATAGAACGAGTAGACGGTATATGCCTAACGATAGTCGACACATAGCATAAGTATATACTTAGCATAAGCAGCCCACTAAATGTTTTGACTGCTGCTCGCAAGGAGAGAGTCAATATAATAATCCACCACGCTAGCCAAGTGCGGATTGGTATATCACACAACATAACCTTGAAAGATTCTTTCTGCGGGACACGACCGAAGACGGACGTGTGCACGATACTGCATTTGTACTCGTACGAATAAAATAAGTACCCACAAGTTCTGCGAGAGACGCCTATTTTTTGCGTGAGTGAGCCATACACTTTAAGATTCCTCACTAAACACTCGGATGAGCCCCAACGTTATTACACACAAGGATTCAGCACACACAAAACCTACTGTTTTACGTTCAAACCTACTCCAGCTAACGTTACGCGCGATCCACCCGCTTTTCTGTTTTAACTCACTTGTCTGATTATTTGCGATTCTAAGATGTCTAAATCACCAGCGGAGAAGTCTACGTCTGATACTGAGTTGCGACACGCTAGAAAGTTTAAAAGGCCCCGTGAGGATCCTTGGCAATCTGAGTTCAAATCACTTAAGGATGAAATGCTTAAAGCCATACATGCGCTTAGAACAGACATGACCGCGAGACTCACAAAAATGGACTTACAGTTAGGAAAACTCGGTGAAATTGAGAAGGCGATGGAGTTTATTTCAACACGAAATGAGGAACTATCGCGTACTGTGAGCGAACTGCAGGCAAAAATGATCTACTATGATGATTATATCCAAAAGCTGGAGGGTCAAGTAGATGATATTTCGCGCAACTCGGTCTGTTCTAATATTGAGATCCGTGGCGTTCCTAAGCGCGATAGCGAAACGAGGCATGACCTTGAAAATACATACTGAATCTGTCAAATGCAATAAACTGTAAACCTCCAGAGCTGCGTAATATTTATCGTTGGAATACAAAAAAGGAAGGTCACCCTACTATAGTTGCAGAACTAAACAACGCTCAAGCTAAAGTAAATCTAATTAGAGCTGCTGGGATATTTAACAGGAACAACCCAGGAAACCGACTCACCGCTTCTCACCTCGGCATTGTAGGAAATAACTCGTCTCACATTTTTATTGGTGAACAGCTGACTAACAAGAATCGTCGTCTATTTTTTCTGGGAAGAAAACTAGTTAGAGATGGTGTCTGTAAGTTCTGCTGGACCGCAAACGGAAAAGTCTTTTTACGAAAGTTTGAGGGAGCTACTGCCATACTGATAAGAAGTGAAAGTCAGATAGATGGGTTGAAAATTACTGCGGATATCACCGACACTACTGCGATTCCTATGCAGTGACTCTTTTATTTAACCACAAAACAATGTTTGCCTTTTATCGTTTTTGTTTTTGTAATGCGCATGGGCTCGTTTTACCAGTCTCGTTCAAAAGTTAGATGTAGTGGTGAGGCTAACAGGCGAAGCAATATAAGTTTACCGAAGTTTTTAAACATTAGACGACTGCATTCACACGAACGATTTGAACTATATTGCACATTTTTCTCATTTACCTCTGCAAAACCTTTCAAAATTGATAGAAATGTAAGCGCCCGATACATTAAATCCCATTCTATTTACAAGCTATTTATAGTTACAAAAAAATTAGGCATACCTACATATATTCCAAAAGCAATTTGTAACTTAATGAACCACTTAGCTATTCCATTATCGGACACTACGCATACACATTCACTACTACACTCACTAATGCAATATCTTTGCGCGATGTACCTGAACTCCCAGCTACAACTATACATGCACGTATCACTAACTTATATGGAAAGAACAATATCTCCAACGGTGTGCAAATTTCCCTTTTGTACTAAACCAGACCTTGAGTCACTCACACTTGCATACCTGGGTTGTTTATCTTTCTATACGTGTCACCATCCAATCAGGCGCAGCATACGTCTTAGTGCATTTTTCCGCTGGTTCTCAATCTTGTACTACGGGTTTTTGCGGTTATTCCGATTGAACTTGAGATTTGTTATTTTGTGTTTTGCTGCACGTATATGTATACAGATGATGAATTGTAATAATATAATGTCAGAAATTGACTCAATAAACATCTCGACTGTGGTTTCTTGTGCTCCAGAGGAATGTTCAAATAATATTGGAAGACTAAATGACAGTATAAAAATATTACATCTCAACATACGAAGTATTTATGCTAACTACTCACGTTTAGAAATTTTACTGGAAAGAATTAAGATAAAATGTGACTTTATTATTCTTACTGAGTGTTGGATAAATAAAAATAAAAATTTACCTATTCTTAACGGTTACAACTCACATGCTACTGAACGAAATCATAACCAAAATGATGGTGTCATAATATATGCTTCCACTCGACTACATTACTCTGTTTTTGAGCCACCATTTAAAGGGGCCAGTTGCTTAGTTCTTAATCTTAAGGCTAAACAAGAAATGGCGATAATTGGAGTATACCGTTCTCCGTCAACACGTGACATTAATAATTTTCTACAGTCACTAGAAGAAATAGTTATACCTCTGAAAAAAATACCTAACATCGCCATTTTGGGTGACATGAACATAGACATTCTTAATTCTATAAATAATGATATTACTTCTGAATACCTAAATGTCATTCTTGAACTTGGACTCTTCCCGGCGCATAACTTACCTACGCGAGAATGCAACTGTCTAGATCATGTTTTACTGAAAACCTCATATCCAAGCTTTGTCAACATTATAAACACTGATGTTACTGACCACTTACCTATTTTATTAAGTTTGAATAAAGATTTACTAAGAGATAAACCAGTAAAGACCATTATAAGGACAGATTGGTCCGAAGCAATTTCAATTGTGGAACAAGCCAATCTGTGCACTATTTTTACGTTAAATTCGCTTAACCTTGTTGCAGAAACTCTTTTAAATATCCTTTCTGGAGCTATACAAAAATGTTCAAAAACAATTTATTTATCTAAAAAACAAAGAATTTGAAAGCCCTGGATTACACAAGGTATTCTTAGATGTATTCGACATAAAGATAAATTACACTATATTTCTAAAAAGAACTCTGCTGACCAGGATGCTAAAATAATTTATAGTAGATATAAAACTTTTTGTGATAAGTTAATTGAACAATCTCGGAATGCGTATTATCAATTTGATTTGGAAAGTAACTTACGCGATTCTAAACGCACATGGAAAACGATTAAAAATATAACACATATGTCCACAGATAAAACTATTCCCAACGATTTACTTCAAATCTGCCATACTCCTTTTGAATCTGTTGAAGTTGTAAATAATTATTTTGCGAATATAGGAAGAAATCAGGCACAGAGTCTTATTACTAATAATCGACGAGAAGCTGATTTGAATCATATGATCTCTCCGAGCCAGTCCTGTGCTATGTTACCTACTGATGATTGCGAAGTCATTAAAACTATCAACAGCCTAAAATCTCACGCTGCTACTGGTTGGGATAATGTACCATCCAAATTTTTAAAAATGACTAGCCATGTTATCACTCCTATTATTACAAAGTTATTTAATATGTGCGTTGAACAAGGGAAATTTCCTGATGCTTTTAAAAAGGCCATCGTTCTTCCTGTTCACAAAGGTGGGGATAAGGGTGCAGTTAGCAACTACAGGCCCATCTCGATACTGCCGGCTATGTCAAAAGTCTTTGAAAAACTTTTAAATAAAAGACTCTTGAATTACCTGACCAAACAAAATACACTATCTGACCACCAGTACGGTTTTAGAGCTGGCAAGTCAACGGAAGACGCAGTGCGTGATTTATGTGTCAATGTCTCTCAAGCACTGGACAAAGGTAAAAAATGTATTGCCGTTTTTCTTGACATTGCAAAGGCATTTGATGGACTTTCGATTCCTATCCTAGGCAGAAAACTGGAACGAATTGGTATAAGGGGCAACTGTCTAGATTTGTTCAACGACTATCTTTCAAATAGAACTCAAAGAGTGAGAATTGGTAATCACCTGAGTAGTGAGACTGTCATTTCGTACGGTGTGCCACAAGGTAGCATAACTGGTCCGAGTCTGTTTTTATGTTACATAAACTGTCTGTGTAACCTTGACGTTGAAAATGCTCAAATCTACACGTATGCTGATGATACTGCGATTGTATTTCAGGGTAACACTTGGGCCGAAGTTTACGCATTAGCAAATGAAGGAATGAAAAAGGTAGCTTCTTGTCTCCAAGATAATATATTAGCGCTCAATGTCTCAAAAACTAAGTATATCCCATTCTCCCTTCGTTCTAACAATAACCCCCCTGATAATCTTACTATCACAATCCATTCTTGCAATGAGACTACAGCAAGTTGTGCCTGCCCTTGTTTAGGAAAAGTAACACAGATAAAATATCTGGGGGTGATGTTGGACAATAGAATGTCATGGCTTCCTCACATAGAAATGGTATCTGCGCGTGTACGGAAGTTGGTATGGGTGTTTAAGAAACTCAGGAGTGTTGCTAATTCTGATCTCTTGAAAATGACGTATACAGCCCTCTGTCAATCCATATTGACCTATTGTATAACAGTATGGGGCGGTGCTTTCAAGACGCATTTACTTCATCTCGAAAGGACCCAAAGATCTGTTTTAAAAGTCATGTTATTCAGACATTTCAGATACCCTACTACTGAGCTATACAAAATTGCAAAAGTTTTAACAGTTCGACAGCTGTATATACTTGCTATTGTGCTTTACCAACACACCAAGATTCCATTTGACATTGTTCAGGCACACAGAAAACATCGCAAGCTAAAATCAATTCCCATCGGATCTCACATATATCGAACACATTTTATAAAACCCAATTTTCTTTTTGTGCTCCTTTTTATACAATAGGGTAAACAAAACTTACACATTATAAATTTGTCAAAACAGGAAACTAAAACAGTATTACAGAACTGGCTACTTTCTGCTGATTATGTACAAACTGAGAATCTAATGGTGGTGCAGAGCTAAATGATAATTGCATGTGAATATTATATTACAAATTACAAACAACAAATATGTATTGCAAAAAAACTTAAATTTAATAAATAAATAAACATACATGGAATAATGTCATATAGTGGCAGTTGAACTTGTGACATCAGTTTCAAATACAGATAAATACTATAATGATCGATGACTGGTTTAATTTGGCCTAGACATGAAAGTTTGAGAATTGCTTGCCATTGTTATATTTCATATTCATAGTGAAGTTTATTCATAACTACCCACATATTATGTTACTTATATTGAAATGATTTTGTGATGCATTAGGTTGGTGGTGGGTATTGTTGTTTTGTATTTTTTGTTTCTTTGAGTTTTTGTTTGTGTACCGTTGAAAGATGTCGGGTCCGAGATACAGGGTAACCTAGTTCGGGACCGACGCACCAATGTTTTGTAAGATATCTTTTTAGCAAATAAAATTTATTATTATTATTTATTATTCTACGTAATTTCGGTTTCCGCACGATGTTTTCTTTTACCATTCAACACGCTTGCCAAAAATAATAGCACATTGCCAAGCAGCTATTTGCATATACGCTCGAACAATTCCGAAGAAATCTGTTCGAAAAAAGATTCGACCTACAATGCAAGTGTTGCCATAGCGTAGTATAAGTTAACGAGATATTAAACACAAATGGAATATTGTAATTAACCTGCATCGCTTTTGGTTGCGCGGTTGGTTTTGCACCAAATGGCACACGAGGTTATTCTAATGTCACGGAATGTGTTGCTTGTGGAACTTGTTAAGTTTAATTACAGAACGTTGTAATCAAATGAAAACGGTGTTTCGGTTCACAATATGATATTATTTCGGTTCTTATAATAGTTACTTGTGGTTGTAAATATATTCTTAGGTTCTTAAAAACCCTTGATTTTTGTACAGTAAATGACGCTGTTGTTACTGTTTCAGACACGAGTGTAGGTTACCATCACCGCCATTTCCTGCGCGGCTGGTCGCTATAGTATATCAAGTAAAAATTGTGTAACTTCTGTGCTTATTATTCAAGATAATCCATCTTAGCGTTCCAATCTGATCCCGTCTTCAATTCAAATTTTATCCTAAATTTATTAATTGTAACTAGGTATACTAAATTGAATTAACACAAGTAGTGGAGAAAAAATATTTGTTCCATAGCATTGCTTAAGTTACCTACATACCTACTCGTACACATTGCTTACGTTCCATACTTTGTTGGTTTATATTAAGGTGCGTCCCCCAGCAAAACAAGTTTTTTGTCCAATTTTCAGAACTATCTACTCATTAGCCAAAACAAATATCAACTGGTAAAAAATACATTTAATGAATTTATTGCTTAAATAATCTCTTCACAATGAAACCATAAAAAATAGAAATAATTGTAATTATCGTGGATCTACCGAAAAACCGCCATTATCTGGTTTTTCTACTTAACTACACCAACGGATAGGCAAATCCATTACGAACATCTTGGTTGAAATATTTTTTCAAATTACCAAAATCTGATTTTATAAAGAGTTTATTCTAACATTTGAGCGGAAAACAGCGCCAAATTCTACTATTTCTCTGTTGTTCTTTCTTGCGGTATGCGATGAAGTAAGAAATACTCAAGGTCATTTGCTCGGGGTACGGCCTTAATAATTACGTCATAAAGAAAGCCATAGTCATCGATAATCAGTATTATGTACATATGTACCTATACTGTTTTTTACAGCTTGACAGCGTAACGTTGTATAAATTGAGTAATTACCCTTTCTAATAGGGAAATCCGTAGAGAAAACTATTGGAAAACTCATTTTGTCGAGCGTTATAGAAGAGCTTATGAAATCTCAAGGGCCAACGATATCAACCTCCCTGTTTATTTATAAAGTAAACTAATTCCCAGAACTATAACTTTGAAAGGAAAATGTTGTAAAATACTTGGTTATTTATTTCAAATTAAGGCGGGAGCAATCAAACTTAAATGAGAAATCCGCAGACGCTTTAATCATTAGGATTTAGTGGTTTAGTTAGGATCCAAAATCCTGAATTTAAAATTTAGATTACACTGTCTCAAATAAAGATCTACGTACGTGAATATGGTTTCAATGATCTTGCCTAATTAATTTTTATTTGATAAACGAATGTTTGAATTAACTTTTTATCCTTACTTTTGCTACGAGTAGGTACTATAGTCCAAGATCCCAGGACCGCCAGACGTCATGTATTTTCTGATGGATGAAATGTGGACGATTGTTAAAGAGTCTGTTACGCAAAACGGCCGACGGAAAGTTTCTGGTAGTATTGGTGCCTTATTTTTAAAGATATTGCCTATAACATACGTGAAAATCAGTTATCAGGAAATACGTGAAGTAAGTAATGTATCTTCTGGACCCCATGTCTCAAAATTGGCCGTCTAAGCAAGCGGGTAAGTATGTGTTCTTAGTACGTACTAACTCTACTCAATCGTCCACATTTCATCCATCAGAAAATACGTGAAGTCTGGCGGCCCTGGGATCTTACTCTACTAATATTATAAACACGAAAGGTTATAAGAATAAATGGCTGTATGGGTGTATGTTTGTTTATTCACGCTAAAACCACCAAAGGGTTTTGAATGAAATTTAATACATTGATAGATAATTGTACTAAATTCAGATTTATTGACAGATTTGTATCAAATTTTTCAATGGTTATTTCAATTTGTAATGAAATTGTAGGTGAACAGGGTTTTGAAATACGGAAGTTAAACCGTCTACACATGAACCCTGAAATCAGAGGAAATGACGTAAAAGTAGTGGGGAGAATGTAGAGTCATTAGAGAGATCCCCACTAGTTTTACGTAATTTCCTCTGATTTTAGGGCTCCTGTGTAGAGAGTTTTAGGCCTAACCCACCATGATTACTAACCTCTTACGCTGTCGTTTTACAAAGTATGAACTTCTTCGACACACAAGTTTCTTTAGGATATCTTTATTCATCGTTAAAGCAAATGATAACGTTGAACTGGTATTACAAAAGTATATTAACACCTGCATGTGAGAAGTGGTCAATGAAATACGATTTTTGATTCGAGCCGCTTCCTGTCACTCGATTTAAGTACCTACTGTAAATGCTATTTTACATTTAACGTCAAACACGTCAAAATTTTTGTAGGTGTTTGCGAGATCTAGTATAATTGTGAGGCTAAACCACAATAAAAGCCATAAACCAAAAGTTGAGATCTAGTATGGTCGAGAGAGGTATTTTCTCTGCAATATAACAATATATAGACTGATTTAATAACAATTATAATTTAATAATGCAAGCAAGTAGAACTATGTTTAATTATTATAGACGGCAATCCTACTAATACAGTAATCCTATATTATTGTATCCTGTTAATATTATAAATGTGAAAATGTATATGTTTGTTGCTCAAACACGTTAGTACGGGTATACGAATCGGATTGAATATTGAAACACCGGGTAAAATCTGAAATGGCGCATTTATCGTGGCCTGTGCGGGTAAAACTAGGAGGCGCTACTAGTAAATAATATGCAGATAGTCCTAATTCTAATTTGCTCCAGACATCGCGGCAATTTAGAACGCTGATCCCTGGTTGCTGATATAGATTACGTACTCAACGGATAGGATTTGTTGCTTTGCACTAAGCTTTCAATTAATATCATAGATACAGTATCAACGTTTAGGTTACAAATAATTCTTAAAACAAATATTCTAATATCATGTATGCAAAATATTCCAATCTTTCGGAAAAATGTCTATCTGATTGGCCCCATCCAACCTTCATTATTGGAAGAAATTTCCTTACTCACTTACTCACTTGCAGAAGACAAATAAAACTACGTCTACATTAATATTATTTCTGCACTTTATTCCAATCCAATAAGCTTTTGTATTATATTTCACTTAATTATCGTAGTATGGTTATGTTTTATTTTAAGGTTATGTTTTATTGTAAGTTTTTTGTAGGTACCTATAGTGTGACGAGACGATGACGAGTTGTGCCTGTAAGCAACACAAACATGTGCTCGTAACATCTCTGAGCCACGTAGCTAATGGAACGTGAAGAGTCCAAATCGTTTCCTAGCATTGCACTGGGTTCGTCACCCGGAGATACATGAAGATTTATATCTATGTTCTGTATTTTTCTAAACAGTATACTTATAAACAGTATAGTATTTTTCTCTATGTTCTGTATTTAGGGTGCATATATACTCAAAACACTTACCTACACATACACGAACTAAAAACCTGTCAAATCAAAAAATCAATTTCAAATCGAAATTTTAAAATGTTGACACGTGAACTCAACCATAATCAAAATTGAGCTTCTATTACAACACGTTTTCCACACTTTTTAAAGTAAAAACAACTATATTAATTTTCTTCTGAAATGATTTCAAAACATTTCTGAGCTAAAACAATTTGGCTAGGCTAATTTAATATTCCCGTATAGAGTTAGCTTGAAACCCATCATAAAACATTACATAAAGAACAACGCAAAACAGAAAAAACAATAAAACGACATCGAGTTCAACTTCGTCGGAACAAAAAACTTAACTTGAAAAGTCGAAGAAATTAATATTGTGTTTAAAGTTTAATGAAAGGCTGCAAGTTATGAAACTTTGGAATGTGTACCGGCATGAGCTTTGACACAAGCCAGAACTTCCCAACTTCTTAAAACTAATAATCGCTGCGGATTAAGTTTCTACTGTCCATTTTATTTTACACCCACTTTCTTAATTTATTTATGTACTAGGTAAGTACCGATCTGGCTGGTGGCTTGTGGAACTTTTTTAGCGATAGGTAGTCACTTTGTCAGATACGTACTCCACTTGCCGTCACCACCGTGCCTCTGTGTCATGCTCAGCGCCATTTAAGTCGTATTTACGATCCATATCAGCACTAACAGCCCACTAAATATCCCCACTGCTGGGCCTCGGGGTATTCTCTCGCAAGGAGAGAGTCAAGGCTATAATCCACCACGCTGACCCCACGCGGCTTTATGGATGGCACATGACTTCGAAAGATTCTAGGTAGGTGGTACATGTCGGTTTCCCAGCTTTTTCCGTCACCGTTTTAAGATAGCGGCATTACGCACATGACTTCGAAAAGACAGTGGTGCGCGTGGTTTTGAACCCGGGGTCTCCGGATCGGCAGTCGCCGTTCTCTCGACTAGACCAGCTGTAACTTATCGATCTATATCATATCTACTCAATACACCAAATTTTCAATAAAATCGGTAGATCTGTTTTTGAGTAATATAAACACAAATATCGAAACACTAGATTTTAATATTATAGGGGTGTAATTATAAATTCTATGAATGTGTAAACTGAGCAAAATCAAACCGAGAGATAACCAGCACAGTCAATAATAGGAAAGGAAGTTATCAATTCTCTGGTTCAATCCCAGTGGGCCAGTTTCGTTTAGAATTTGAACAGTTCAGCTCAATCGATCTCCCAGGAGAAACATGTCGGAAAGTTAAGGATCGAAGGTCTACCCTGATATAACTCAACGGTCCTGTACTGATATCTACCTTTATTGTGAGTCCGAAACAATATTACTCAAAAACACATTATCGGTGCCACAAAATAGAACCCAATTTGAGATATTACAAATGGATTACGATGATTTTTTCAATAAGAATGCCGTTTGGATTTTTAAATAAAACATCTGCTTTACATGCGTATTTCCCATTACCTACGTTAAAAATAAGCTATGTATTTTTCCAGACAGCAATCTATTTCTCTGCCAAATTTCATTCAAGTCCATTGAGTAGTTTTGCATTAGTTAATAACCATTGATGATGTTGTCTTTTATTTGTGTGTGTGTGAGTCTTTAAAATTTTTGCTGCCCAGTATTCCGCAACTGTGACTCCTGGTATCGAGGCCTCCATCAGGTCGGTTCTGGTGCAGCTGGTTGGACACCGACCATTTAAACACCTCACCTTTTACAGATTTTATTTGGTACTTTTGCTTTTTTACAAAAGAAACATTTGATTCTCATCCAGCTTTAATGTAGTTGCATTTATTAGAAGCTCAGCACATTACATATTTAATCAAGTCGTACCCATCGATTAGTGTGACGACCAATAAGGAAAATCAAGGTCCCTATATTGGAAGTCGCTTGTTTATTTATTCCAGCCGAGTGCCCGGAAATAAGTCTGGATGAAGTCCTTGTAGGATTTCCTCACACAGAGTTTATAAACAGATGTACCATATTTTTTTTCTCCGCAACAACCGACTTCAAATAAAAATTAATATCAGATATACCACCAAATTCAATAGGAAGTAATCACTGAGTCATCGAGTTAACGAAAGTAAGTTTTAGTTGTTTTTTGTTCATATTGCCAATACCACTACACCGATTTCAATAAAATTTATATAGGATCACCTCTGAACTGTGATGTACCAAACAAAAAAAAAACATCAAAATCTATTCACACTTGGCGGCGCTTTCGCGTAACATACATACATACAAAAAATTGGTTGCCTGTAAAGTCGGTATACGGTGACAACGACTTTGAGTGGTAAAATAATTTTACGGAAGGGACGCGTGCCTTTCACTTTTTATGTCTGTCTCTCTCTCGCTCTTAGGCGGGCTAACCATGCCCGAGTGGAAGGGACGCGTGCCTCTCACTCGCTCTCGTTGTGAGCGCATAACGTGAGCGGAGCGTAACGCAGTTTCTTGAAGTGTCACCCGGCAAACCAATTTATAAGACGTTGTCACGTCAAAATATTTTTAAAGTAACATTGAGCAATCTAAGCTCAAAACCAAAGCTCCAAAGGTCACCAAACAAGTGACTAAAGCTCGATTATAGTCTGATGCATACATTATTGCTACATTATTTTGCGATAAAATAATAAGAACAGAAAGTACGGGGGTGAAATTCCGAGGCACTACAACTATAATATATGATGAAATATAATATCTGCGCTCTTGCTATAACTTCGGTCTCCTCTACGCCTGTTGATCTATGTGAAACCCGAAGCTAAGGATTAGTGTTTGCCGAGCAAAGCGCGACGTAGATTGAGACGTCTTGTTAGACACATTATCTGTGACGTTCGATTACGTTTTTAACCGACTTCAGTGAAGCAAAGAGGTGGTAATATGATGGAGTGAGTTTCCCGCTATAGTATTATAGGCTATAGTACCATAGACCACATCCATGCGCCGCATCCCGGTTACCTATAAAAGTTAAAAAAACAGAACTTTATTTTCGTTTACGGCTTTACGACTTATGCCCGAGCTACACGACGCTAGTTTTTCAAGGTAGTGTCAGCAAGCTAGTACATCTAACTAAGTTAGATGTACTAGCTAGCTTACTAAATAAATAAATAAAAATTGACAATTTTGATTCACACACAACACCGCCTGACCCCAAACTAAGGAAAACTTGCGGCCAGATAGCTGATATAATACTTACATAGTTTTAAATACATCATCATCATCATCATCATCATCAGCCGCAAGACGTCCACTGCTGAACATAGGCCTCCCCCCTAGATTTCCACAACGATCGGTCCTGCGCAACCTGCAACCAGCGGTTTCCAGCGACCTTTGTGAGGTCATCTGTCCATCTAGTGGGAGACCGTCCAACACGGCGTCTTCCGGTTCGTGGTCGCCACTCGAGAACCTTTCTTCCCCATCAGTTGTCAGTTCTGCGAGCGATGTGGCCTACCCATTGCCACTTCAGCTTGCTTACTCTTTGAGCTATGTCGGCCACTTTCGTTCTTTTGCGAATATCCTCATTACGGATTCTGTCGCGCAAAGAGACTCCGAGCATAGCTCTCTCCATAGCTCGCTGTGTGACTTTGAGCTTCGTTATGAGGCCCACAGTTAAGGACCACGTCTCAGTTCCATAAGCCATCACTGGCAACACGCACTGGTTAAAGATTTTCGTCTTTAGGCATTGGGGTATTCTGGACTCAAAGATGTGCCGAAGTTTCCCGAACGCTGCCCATCCGAGTTGGATCCTTCGCTGGACCTCTTTGTCGAAGTTGGATCTACCTAATTGGATCTTTTGACCCAGGTAGACGTATTCGTCAACAACTTCGAGTGTGGTATTCCCAACAATAACCGGTACAGGTGAGACATGAACATTTGACATGACTTTCGTCTTGTCCATATTCATCCTCAAACCTACCTGTTGGGATACTTTACTGAGGTCCCTGAGCATAGCACCGAGGTCCTCCAGCGACTCCGCCACAATGACTATGTCGTCGGCAAACCGAAGGTGAGTGATGTATTCGCCGTTGATATTGATGCCATATCCGTTCCAGTCCAGTAGCTTAAAAACATCTTCCAGCGCAGCAGTAAACAGTTTCGGAGATATAACATCTCCCTGTCTCACGCCTTTCTGTAGCTGGATATGTTTTGTGCACTGGTCCTGTAATCGGACAGACATTGTGGCTTTACTGTAGATACACTTCAACACTTCGATATAGCGATAGTCAATGCGGCATCGCTGGAGAGACTGAAGCACCGCCCAGGTCTCGATGGAATCGAAGGCTTTCTCATAGTCCACATACGCTATACATAGTGGCCGATTATACTCCTCGGTTTTCTGTACAATCTGCCGAAGCGTATGGATGTGGTCTATGGTACTATAGCCTTTTCGGAAACCGGCTTGTTCGAGTGGCTGGAAGTCGTCAAACCTGCGTGCGAGACGATTCGTGATGACCCTCGAAAACAACTTATAAACGTGGCTCAGAAGTGAGATGGGTCTGTAGTTCTTCAACAAGGTGTTGTCACCTTTTTTGAAGAAGAGCACCACCACACTTCTGCTCCACGCTTCTGGCGTATTACCGTTAAGTATGACGGAGTCGAACAGCTTCTGGAGGACTTTAAGTACCGGTTTTCCACCCGCTCTCAGAAGCTCCGTCGTAATTCCGTCGTCGCCAGGTGCCTTGTTGTTTTTAAGTTGTTTGAGGGCCATCCTAATCTCATACAGGCTGACTTCCGGGATATCTTCGGTAAAGTGTCGGGTCAGCTTGGCTCTGGGGTCTTTTACCATGCTAACGTCAGGTTGTGCTTGCGTAGAGGTGTATAACTGTTCATAGAACCTCTCAATCTCCTCCAAAATCTCGGGCTTCGACGAGACGATGCTACTACTATCGGTCTTCAGTTTGGTCAGCTGACTTTGCCCAAGAGACAGATTTCTTGCGAACACTTTCGAGCCTTTGTTCTGCTTGATTGCTTCTTCAATACTCGAAGTATTGAAGCAGCGTATGTCGCGTCGCACACAAGTAGAGATCTGTTTATTGAGCCGTCTGTATACCGTCATGTCGACCGAAGACTGTAACCGCATATCTCGTCTGACTGCCATGAGATCTAGAGTTTGATCAGAGAGTTTTTGGGTTATATTTTGGCGTCGGCTCTTATAACATTTTCTGCCAACAGCATGTACAGTTTCCACTAGCCTGTCATTTATTTCGTCCGCCGTTACGCACTCATCTAAGGATTCGAAGCGATTTTGAAGTTCGAGTTGAAAGTTATCGGGATCTTCGATCTGAGCATAATTTGGTCGGAGCGTGGACTTCATTAGACGTGATCTTTCGAACTTAATGTTTAGATTCAGCGTGCCTCTTACAATACGGTGATCGCTGCCGGTCTTAACCTTGCTGATCACAGAGACATCGCTGAATATTTGCCGTTTAGTCGTCATAATGAAGTCGATCTCATTTTTGTGGAACCATCTGGGCTAATCCAGGTCCACTTTCTTTGTGGTTGTTTCTTGAAAAGGAGTTCATCATAAAGAGGCTCTCCCTTTCCAAGAAATCCGCTAGACGTTGCCCTCTTGGGTTCCGCTGCCCATATCCGAAATTCCCCACTCTCAACTCATCATCGCTACGTTTGCCCAGTTTTGCGTTGAAGTCTCCCATCACAACTGTGAAATGTGTTGGCGAGACATGTATGGCTTTGGAGATGTCCTCATACATGGCCTCAACCTCTTCGTCGGGATGTGTCGAGGTCGGTGCGTATACTTGTTAAATACATACTTATTATAAATAGAAATACCCAGACGCAGTGCAAACATTTGAATTCATCACACAAATATTTGCACTGGATGGGAATCGAAGCCACGACCCTCTGCTTCGCAGGCAGAGTTACTACCCACTAAGCCACGAGGCCAGTCGAACTGCTAAAGTAAAAAGTAAAGTCCTGCCTCGCCTCGTCACTGTATACTATAAAAAATAAAATAGTAAAAAGTAAGATGACAACATTTCTAGGATATTCCTATTATACACAATTCAATTCATCTTCATGCAAAACAAATTCGTCCGTAGAAGCTCTAAGCGGAAACTTTTTAGGCAAACCGTACGAGTATCAGTATGAGTGAGTTTTAAAATAGCATGAAAGAAAAAGCTAAGTGCAGCTTTCGGTCTGACCACCTAAACGAATGTATTTCAACAAACTGGTCCAGTAGCAGTGTCGGCCAAAAAGCTATTGAATTTTGAAAAGAAAATACAATAAATACGGTTTATCACCATTTTTTCCTGACTTCAAAAAAAGAGGTTCTCAATTCGGCTGTACGTTTCTGAAGTGAAAACTTCTTTTAGCGCGCAATATACAGATTTTTTGTGGGCTGTGAATGGAATTCTAGCGTCACGCTCGGAAATGATAGGAAATTTTCTTGTAAGCTTGGGACCATGGCCATTGGTCATCTAGAAATTCGTCTGCATTTCTCATTGGGCATCTGGAAGTGCTGACACATTTCTAGGTATTTCCAGATGCCTCTTTGATAGATGATTTCTAGATTTCTAGATGCTAATGGTCTTACCCTCCGGTTTCACCCGCGTAGTTTCCAAAGTAAGCTGTCAAATTCTGAGTTTTATGTTTTCACTTCTCGCGGCATTTTCTATGACTGCCAACTTTTTCTTTTCTGCTGCTATCTTTTTCTTTTCTTTTCTGTTGCAGACCTGATAACCGTTGGGGAAGACGGCTTCTGGAGAGGAGATTGCTAATTGTTGTTGTTAATTGCCTAAATTTGTAATCAATTTGGCAAGTGAGTGAGGAAACTTAATCACAATTACGTCTCTTAAAAACAGTTTTTTTTAATGAGTTGTGACTAAATATTTATGAAAAAATTAAAATTAAATTTCATCAGAAGCTATAACGTCATCAAAATAAATAAAAGCTTATTTTTGTTTTTTGTTGCCATTTCAAAAACCACTTCGCCGATTTCGAGAAAATTTATCACTAATTATTATGAATCGATTTGGATGATTCTTTTTTGTTTAATTCAAAATACTTCCGAGGTTTCTCATAAATTTTCTCGAAATCGGCGAAGTGGTTTTTGAAATGGCAACAAAAAACAAAAATAAGCTTTTATTTATTTTGATGACGTTATAGCTTCTGATGAAATTTAATTTTAAATTGAAGTCGGTTTATGTGATATTTCGGAGAAAATTAAATTATTTGAATTCGTTGATATGGCCTTACCTCTCTACTGACGAAAGAAAGCCCCGAATCCTAGAAGTGGGTCCATTTACTGGACTGTATCGCTGTATTCAAATCCGCTTCAAAGCCAATATGCGAAAAATATTACAAACACCTAAATTAACTCAAATATTTAGGTTCGTATTAATTATATCAGACTCAAAACTCAAAGTAATTTCAAAATAAACATTCCAAGTCGCTGAAAATTAAACAAAAAGATAATACGATGAAAACTGCACTCACTATTTGCAATTTCAAAGTAGGAAAATTAAATTCATGACATCAGAAGTGCTCTTTTCCCAGAAGACACAAGTTGAATTATCTCGCGAAGAGTGCCACCCTGCTTCTAATGATATCTGTTTAAAAATGGAAAGTCTGCAGTATAAGAAGTTGTTAACTGAAAATTATCTATACGTGAAGCAAAAACATTGTACAAAAATTGCACGGACGGAGGAGGAAAAAGTTTCGCACGCTTATAGTTTATACGGAGAAGAAGTGCATAGAGTAGAGTGAAAGTGTTGTTTGTTGTTGAAATACATTGAACTGGGCAGCGTTTGGCAAACTTCGTCGAGTCTTCTCATCACCCATTCCACAAATTCTCAAAACAAAAGTGGGTCCTACCTGTTATGACCTACGGTGGTGCAACGTGGACACTGACAGTCAAAATAGTCTGAAAGCTCAAAGTCGCTCAGCAAGCTATTGAGCGGGCTATGCTTGGGGTATCTCTGAGGGACTGCATCCGCAATGTAGTAATTCGTCAGAGAACTAAAGCCACTGACATGGCTCAGCGTATTTGCAATCTAAAGTGGTAATGGGCTGCTCACATTTGTTGCAGACCTGATAACCGTTGGGGAAGACGGCTTCTGGAGAGGAGATTGCTAATTGTTGTTGTTAATTGCCTAAATTTGTAATCAATTTGGCAAGTGAGTGAGGAAATTTAATCACAATTACGTCTCTTAAAAACAGTTTTTTTAATGAGTTGTGACTAAATATTTATGAAAAAATGCTGCACCCTTCAGTAATAATCAAATGATATCATCACCTAATTCTAAGCTTGAATGGTAAGATATTCGTTAAAGTTTTTAAATCGGGCTGAAACCTTTTCAGCTAGACTTGGTGAGATTTTGCATTACTGTAGAACCAACAAAGAGGATTCAAAATTACTACGAACCTACTGTAGAATATCACCGGATTTCCGGGTTTGTTGTAAGGTTGTAACCCAATATAAAAAAGAAGGGGATTCTGAAACTTTACGAGTATGTTTATTTATGTCTGTTACGTGTGTGTCCGAATTTTTTTAAGACATACTAAGGATTTGATAAATTGGCGCCTCTAAGTACAATTATGTATAATATATTAACACAATTTTTACTTTTATTGTAAAACCAACCTTAATTTTACGAAAATAAATCAGTTGTTTCCCTACTTAAATCACAACAAAATAGTATATTTTTAAGAACAGTTACCAATATTTCTCAACAAGTTTGCCCCATAGCATTTACGATGGGGATCATAACGATGACTATACCATCACACATTTTAGTTCAGAATATCCACTTAGTCCTATCCTGTATTTTTAGCTTCATCTTAAAGGCTGTACTTATAGAAAAGAGAAAATTACATGATATGTTCTGGAATATTCTCAAAAGGTATTTCATTGATTGCCCGCGCTACTTGGAGACAGTCAATAAGCCACTTTTATTCTATTTTCAAGTGAATGGAAAGACTCGATATGAAAGGTCTCTTTTACATTATTTAGTTGGCAAATAGACAAACCAACTTCTATTGAGAGCACTTGGAAATATGTTGATGTTTCAAGATTGGTAAACGTGTTTTATATGCTGAGAAATAGGAGATAGATTTCACGCTATGAATGAAACGCGCTTTGGCTTAAAACAAACGTTTTGTAGGCAAAAAGAATCGTAGAAGAAATCAACTATTCATTGAGCTGAACAACAGCTGAGCTTCGTCTAAATCAGATGATTTTGTTTTACGTAATTTATGTTTTGGTCACATAAAAAATTTGTTCACGATAAATGTAAAAATATAATAATCATTTAAGCTCATTACGACCGTACTGCGGCTGCACTGAGTTGCTTACATTATCTAAACTCTATGTCATGTATTTTTACATGTAAAAAAAATCAAATCTGTACCCACAGGAATTTTCAAGTCAAAAGACTTTCAAAAATACTTACATAAATTTGGTAGGAGTAAAAAATGGGACACAGAATAAAGATACCTAACATGTTCACTAATATAGTGGGATACCGTTACCCAATCTCTATATATAAAAATGTTAAATTGGTTTGTGTACGCTTCAAAAACTCAAAAAGTTCTGCACCGATCGAGCTGGAATTTTACAATAATATATACTCCGCATCAAAGATAGTTTTTATCTAATTTTTGCATCACAATGTGCCACAGCAAAGCGTGTGAGGGTACAGCTAGTAACTTATAAATCAGCAGATTTATTGACGGGAATCTTAAATACATTTTCCATCACAAAGTTTAGTAGTAAACGCGTTGAAAGGTGAGATAAGAATTTAAAGCCGTTTGAATAAAAGATTTGATTTATACGAAGCGGTGCTCCGGACAGCCTGATACTTGGAAACTCGCAGATTTATGCCCTTTTAAAATTTTAGTGAAAGTTGTTAAATTTTATCGAGATTACTACAATATTAATCAGTTCGAGTACAGCTCTTTAAAGGTAAGCTAATAAACAGATGAAGTACAGAGTACATTCCGAACATAGTTTTATTTCCCTGTAGGAATTGCATGCGGAATGTTTAAAATCAAGTTTTTGTAATATTCATCCGTTCCCGAAGTACGCAGTTTACAGAGAAATGCGAGAGCTTCTCCGCAATCCCTCTGAAAGCGGTAAAGGATTTCACATTTTCCCGTCGGTCGTGGAAGTTTTATTTGGTAGGGGCACTACTTGTGGTATCGTGTTCAACACAAATAGTTCTTTCGTCGCGTCTTATTTCTGCAGCACCCCCAGCAGACAATGTAGTAATTTATAACGAATTGACATAGGGCTGTAAATACCATTTTTAAAGTTTTTGTGTCTGTAACGTCACTGTTGATCAATGATGATACCTAGATATCTGATGTGGTCTACGCACTGGAGCTCGGCACATTCACATTCCATGTCATAGAAGCTGCTTTTTTGGTCGCGTTCTTTCAGTGATCCGAAAGGCCATGAATTTGGTTTTGCTAGCGTTCAGTGTGAGAAGATTATTCTGAAGCCCATTCGACACCTGCTCTAGACCCTCTTGGGTAGTCTTAACTACTTCGTCCCACGTATCGCCATGAAACACAAGCAAATACTGACATGATATCAAATAATTTATTATAATTGCAGAACTTGTACCAAGTACCTGTAACCAGAATAGGCATGACGCTATTCTATAATGTCAAGGGCCTGTCGCGATACCTGTCGCGGTCTCCGAGGTCTAACTAAAACTGTCTTTGATTTGATATTGCTCTCTCTTTTCAAATACACATACAAAAATCTTTATTGCTGTTTGCAGGTAAGATAAGGTGATACAAAACATTTTAATAGTTGACCCATATAAACTGGCCTCTTCTTCTAGAGGCATACAATATGTCTGGGAACACAGTTTCCATTGGTCTGAATTTATACAATGATAATAATACTCAGCTGATAAAGTCTTCTTCTTCTTTTTTCATCATTTTTAGCTTTTAATCGGTTGTATCATATTATATGTCATCTAATTCATCGTCTATTAATTTCTGGCTTCTATCCAGTTGTGCTAGGTAAGTGTGATATGTTTGGTGAGCACAATTACGCCAACGTCTTGTGCTTCAGCAGGATGCTGTTATGGACTTTGACAAGTATGTACTTTAAATCTAAGGTCTTGCAGTAGTAACTCTTGCAGTTCAGCCGTGTGAACAATGTCAAAGAATGTCATTATGTATAGAATAATCAAAAAAATAATAATTCAATTTGTATGTCAATGTATATAAAATAATGTCAATGTGTATAAAATAATGTCAACATGTATAAAATTTAATATTTGTATACCTACTCAAAGAATTCTCACAATATATACAGAGTAATCTGATTCAACCTGTCAGTTACAATATATAGTTTCATAAAATATAGACAGTGGACACTAATGTGGCTAATGGAATTTAATGTGGAAGTTAATGGAATGCAAAATGTCATGTTAAACAAAATCTATACACTTGAATTCCAATTAATTTTCTTACCGCGTGAAATGATGGAGACCGCAATAGCAAGGGGAAAGCTGATTTAGTTATGCGGTAGAGGGGCCGGTCTCGGTCTAGAGTCGTGGTCGCGGCGCGTTAGTTGTATTCTTTCAATCCTGGTATCCACTTTTCGTATTGTGCTGTTTTAATTTTATTGCACTGTTCTAATTTTCTTTCAAATAACCTGTCGTGGCTTTGTAACGCGTTAGATTTAGTTTGTGTTAGATTTTCAACGGTAAAGTCGTAGCTTCAATCTCGCGTTCACTTTTGAGTATGATTTAAATTACAAACGTACGAATTTTTCAACACCACTGACTTTAATGATGAAGGAAAACATAGTGAGAAAATCATCGTTTCCATAAAAGATTTATTTCTAGGACATGAGTCACTCAATCTGCTCTAACTCAGCGTGGTGGATTATGGCCTTAGATCTCTTCTTGTGAGAGAAGACCCCGAGTCTCATCAGTGGGAATATTAAGTAGGCTGCCAATGCTAAAAAGCGATAGATTTCTGTGTACAGTTATTTATTTTGACTTTGGTTTTTTCATTTACTTTTTATTGTTTATTTCGCAATAGTAATTTTTATTTTTTTGAGAAGCACCCGATGCAGAGTCTATGACTAGTTCGGGAGCCGATGGGTCAAACTATGTAAATCTAATCGTATTGTGTCGAAATAAATTTAACTTTATTTTAATTGATGAATACAAATATTTTCTGAATGTTTTAGTGTCTCCATGTATCATAAGTACATAATTACAATTATGTAACATTTTTATCAGCCATCTGACTCCCATAATACAATATTTATTTGGACTCTTCGTGTTCCAAAAGCTGCGTGTCACTGTGCTGTTATGTGGCAGCTTACCATCAGGTACATGTCCTGCTCGTCGCGTCACTCTTTACTTAAAAAAAAAACAAAAAACATATTTGTGAATTTATTTAATTATTATTTAATTAATTTGGATTCCTCAGTACGCATTGTTAGGTATTTACGCATTTAGATTTTGTAAAAATAATATATTTTGAGTATAATGATAAAGCGTTTACATAATTTTATGCAATACTCGTACTATTTAGGAAAGTTGCTATTCCTTTCCGCCTGAAACTATGTAGTATACTTAACTAAAATAGGCACCTGGTAATTAATTTACATAACTACTTGCTGTTGCGTTTCGAAGAATTTCTCAGTTATCCCTAAGTTTTAGATAATATCAATAATTTCAATATTCAGTACCTATGGCTTGCCTAACTTTTTGAAAGCTTGGCAATATCTTTCTGAGACAGCCTAACGAAGCTATTTACATATTTCAAAACAAATTTTCTTTTACGCGAACTCTTTGGAAGCGACGATTTCTTTATGGTATAAACATTTAATGAGCAAGAAAGAGCTTATTTTTGTAATAAAGAATGATGGAACGAGCTGAATATGAGTCTGATAGTAACCCACATGTCAGCACATAATAATACAACAGTGTTACATAGTATTAAGTTACGGCTGGTCTGGTCGGGAGAATGGCAACTGTCGATCTGGACCGGGTTCAAAACCACGCGCATGACTTTCTTTTAGAATCTATGTGCCATCCTCCAACCTGCACTTGGCCAGCGTGGTGGATTATGGCCTTGACTCTCTCCTTGCGGGAGCAGAATATTTAGTGGGCTGTTCATACTATGTTTATGCCTGTTACCGATTGAGCTTAGTTCTTTCGTTTTAGTGCAAGTAATATTTGTATTTTATGTGTTCCTTTTCTTCTCCTAATCAATATATGTATGTGTAACAAAAATAATTCAAAAGTCACGGACAGCCGAGTCTGTGGAATTGTTAATTGTAAAAAATGAGATGTAATAAAATAGATAGATAGATAGATAGATAAACTCTTTATTGCACTTAATTACAACACAAATAAACAAAAATATAAAAACTTAAAAAAACCAAGTAGCAATTGGCGACCTTATCGCTAAAAGCGATCTCTTCCAGGCAACCGCAGGATGGAAAAGGAGAATTGAAGATTAAGAAGACGGGGAAGTACCAATAACGAGTGTAAGATACTCACAGTGCTATAAATTTGCAAGTTAGATCTGATAATAATATTATGTGAACAAAACCACTTACATTTAAAAAAATATATATATATATACTACATAAACTTACAGATGAATCACAAAACCTACATCCTAATACATAAATACGAATAAAAAAAATAAAAATAAACTAATACATAAATAATATCATGTTTTACTAATGGAGATTTATATAAATTACATACGATTTATATTAGAGTGACGACATCGACTAAACGATCATATAGACAAATAAATCTGATTAACCATTTTTTTAAAAACAGCAAGCGATTGAGCTTCTCTTGTTGTTACAGGCAAAGCGTTCCAAAGTTCAGCAGCCCGAAAAGCGAAAGACTTGCCATAGAAATTTTCGCTGCGTGCTGAAGGCAATTGGAGTACCAAATTCTTCTTAGATCGGAGAGGCAAAGAGTGCGCATCGCTCCAAAAATTAAAAACATCCTTCAAGTAACGAGGTGATGAGGGGTTAAATAATATATTGTAGAGTAGAGACAAAGTATGAGCATTCCGACGAAGGCGAATGGGGAGCCACTTGAGCTGGATACGAAACTGAGATACGTGATCATATTTGCGCAAGCCAAATATAAATCTTATGCAATAATTTTGGAGACGCTCAAGTTTATTTAGCTGGTCTTCATTGAGGTCGAGATAACAGATATCTGCGTAGTCTAAGATGGGAAGAAGAAGAGATTGTGCAAGCGCAACTTTAGTAGCAGTGGGTAAAAAGTTTCGTAGTCGTCTTAACGATCCACCAGAAGCGAATAGTTTGCTACTGACTGCTTTCAGTTGATGTTCCCAGCTTAACGTACGATCGAAAATCACGCCAAGGTTTTTGACCGATTCGCTGTACGGTATTACTATCTCATTAAAAACAACTTCTGGAATGGCAGCCCAGTCGACTCTGGAGATCATATATGGACTACCAATTAATATAACCTGAGTTTTTGTGGGGTTAACGCTCAAGCCAAAAGAGTTGCTCCAGTGAACAATATGTCGTAGATCAGCGTTCACTAGTTCAATGGCATTATTAAGATCAGATAGCAGGGCTTGGGAATAAATTTGGAGATCGTCTGCATAAAGGTGGTAGGAAGACTTAAGGTTTTGAGAGATTGAGTTTATAAAAATGGCAAAAAGAAGAGGTGATAGCACGCCGCCTTGAGGGACACCAGCGTTTGTGCTACACCAAGACGATAATACATCGTCGATGTGAATACGTTGACGGCGTCCATACAAGTAACTATGAAACCAATTGATTACCGATGGAGATATGTTAATAGAGCGCAGTGTCGCCAGCAAGATATCGAAATCGACGGCGTTAAAGGCGTTACTGAAATCTAGCAGACCTAGAACAGTAAGCCTGCCGTCGTCTATACCTTTGCGAATGTCGTCGGTGATCTTAACAAGGGCGGATACAGTGCTATGCCCTGGACGGAAACCGGATTGGAAAGGATTTAGGAGGTCTTGTCTGTTTAGAAATTGATTAAGTTGTGAGTGGACAAGACGTTCAAGGACTTTGGACAGAAAAGGAAGAATAAGATATAGGGCGGTATCCGGAAAAAGAGGCAGGATTTGGTTTCTTCGGCAAAGGAATTAAGTGTGCATCTTTCCAGATCGCTGGAAAAACGCCACAGGAGGTGGATTTGTTGAAGATTAAACATAGGACGGGAAGGATGTCGTCAAGAATGGGCAATAACATGTTCCTACTGATACTATCACCGCCAACAGCGTTGGAGGAGATTGACAAAACACTTTTCTTAACATCACTTTCAGTGAATCGATTGAATGTAAAGGGAGAATAGTCGGGAGATGAGATGGCAGAAAGATGATTTATAGTAGCATGTTTTACCGCCCCTGATATGGGGGAAGCGGATGAAAAATGTCGATTGAGAGCATCTAAGTCCAATTTATTTGAGGTGTAATCTGGACGTGATTTGCCGACTCCCATAGACTTAAGAAATTTCCAGACTTTGCCTGGATTCTCATTATGAACAGATTTGTGAACATGTCGGCGCATTGCATCTCTACACACCTTATTGCAACGATTACGGGCCTGAACATATTTATCTTTATTAACTTCTGTAGGACGTGATTTATAACGCGACTTAGCTGCCGACTTCTTATTCATTAAAATTTTAATTTCGTCGGTCAGCCACGGGGCAGGCAGATGTTTAATTTTAATTCTACGTAGAGGTGCATGAATGTCATACAGCTGTGTTACGAGTTTGTTAAAAATTACAACCTGTTCATCCACCGAGACAGCATCAATGACAGGGCCCCAATCAATAGTTTTGGCATCTTTGAGAAGAGATTCGTGGTCCATACTACTAAAATTGCGATGCATGACGATCTTAGGTTTAGATTTAGGGGGACGGATTTTGTAAGAAAGAAATATTAAATCATGGTATGAAAACTCATCAGCAGAGTGCTGACCATGTGAAGCTACATTATTAGGGGAAGATACTAACATCAAATCTAGTAAAGATGGGGTACTATTAGGGAAATGATGAGTAGAGTCAAGAGGAAGTATATGTAAGTTGTATGATTTAGCGATTGATTGGAGTGAAGAAGAGCGAAGGTCATTTTTAAGAAGGCAAGTATTGAAGTCACCCATTATAATGGTGTGATTGTAAGAAGGTAAAAGGTTAAGTAAAAGATTATCAAATGAAGAAAAATAGTTGACGTTTTTGGAAGGGCTATAGTAGACTCCGAGAAGAACTTTAACATGTGAAAGAAGAACTTCAATAAGAAGATGCTCGCCCGCAGAGACAGGGGGTGGTTGTGGCGATTTGCTCAAAACAGAAAAAGGAATGTTGTTCTTAAGGTAAATAGCCACACCCCCACCAACACGGCCGACGCGATCATTTCTTATGAGTGTGAAACCGGGGAGAGAATAAGAGGTCGATGGAAGACAAGGTCGAAGCCAGGTTTCGGAGACTAAAATAGCATGGATGCTATCATGATCAAGAGACGCCAACATGTCAGGATAGGAAGCCGGAATGCTCTGTGCGTTAATATGAACGATATTTAAGTTTTTGGGCACACCTGAAAAGGTGTTCTTAAGAAAGGTGGATATTGGTTCAACACTATTGCAACTTAGAACAGTGCTTGTTGAACCGGATGAGGCGGAAAAAAAATTCGTCATCACTAATACGGTCATCGTCACTAAATATATTTAGCATAATACTGTAAACAATATATTTATAATAATATAAGTACCAATAAAAATAATAATAATAAAAAAAAAAAAAAAAAAACCCGCTGTCACGACTGGACGCTTTTTTTTATCCGTTTTTATCAATTTGATACTATATATTAGCACACAACATAAAGTAAAATATACAGCCTACCGAAAATACACAGAAGTAATAGATAAAACGTAAGTACAAACTAGAAAATCCAGAAAATGCATTATGACAATAGAATGTCAATCAAGACAGCTTTTGTAAACAAACTAAAAAACGGACGAAAAATAACAAAATAACATGATAAGGCGGTCAAAAACACGAACAGAAGCGGAAACATGTAGCGCACGCCCAACACCAGCCCAGATCCCGTCACCGCCAAGCCTGTCGTCGGAGGAAGAACCTTTCTTGACACCCCGCGATACAAGTGCTACTTCGAGTGACGAGGACGCGGTGCGGACCCCGCCGCCAACAAGACCTGGTCGTCGTGGCCGTCCGCCGCTGCCGGCACGCTTGGGGCTTGTGAGGCAACCTGCCTCGCTCCCGGCCCTCGCTACCGGTGGTGTAGTGCGTCGCATGCGATGGACTCGCCAAATGAACGAGAACTGCATGCGCGCCTATTACAGGGCTACAGAGGAGGAACCAACCTGACCGCGTACTGTGCCAGGATGCTGCTTCTGTTTCAGGCCCTTGAACCAACTGTCGCCGTATCCGCACAACGACTCTCCGACCAAACCCGGGCTATCCGACGCTGTAAGCTGTTGGATGACTCGGCACTTGATCGGATACGCCTGGAGGAGCAGCGTACTCGCCCGGCTTCTGCCTCGACTCGGGATCCACCTGCCGCGTCGTCGACGCTGACACTGGCCTCATTGCCGACGTCAGTGGCGACACTTGCGGCGCCGGTCGACCCCGACATCGAGGAGGAAGACTCGGCGAGTAGTAATGTATCCGACCAGGTAATAGAGCAACTGAGGAGCACTCTGGAAGACGCGATTTTGCGGTATAGATCCACACCTAACTCTAGGCCGCGATTACCGCGTTTGCCCACACATAGACGTAATTTGGCTTTGATGGGAGCCCTGAATACTTTGCTAGTGTCCTACCTGGGAACTAGCAAGGATTTGACTGATACCCATGACTGATATTCTGTACTGTGGTGCTATCGCAGCGTGTCGCGTTGCACGTGTCAAGTTCCCAGACACTGACCGTACAACGCGAACCGCCGGAGATGCACCCGCATGGCAAGTGCGAATGGAACGGCGTATCAGCAAATTCAGGACTCTTATTGCAAAGCTAATCTGCTTCAGACAGGGGAACAGTCGTCCCCGAGTTATGCGTTTCGTAACACAGGCATTCGCTGGGACTGGTATCAGTCCTCAGCACTATCTTGCCAATGTTACGGAACGTATTGACTATCTGAAGCAGAAAGTTTATGCGTGGGCAAACCGTATTCGCCGCTACAGAGAGCGTGTGAATCGATATCGGCAAAGTCGCGACTTCCAGAGCGATCAAAGGAAGGTGTACCGAAGCTGGGAGGGAACTACTAGTCCACGTGTGAACGATACGCAGCTACCGGATGTCAGCGCTATGAAAAGTTTCTGGCGCAGCATCTGGTCGGTGCCTGTCGAGCACACGGAGGGAGCTTGGATGCGTGTTATCGAACGTGCATGTGAGCTTATCGAACCCATGGAGTCTATTACGATCGACTCCATAGACGTTAGTTGTGCTATCCGAACGGCTCAGAACTGGAAAAGTCCTGGACCGGAAGGATTGCACAACTTCTGGATAAAGTGGTTTCGGTGCTCACATGAACGTTTGGCAACACAATTCAAGAAGCCCTGGAGACGGGTTCTCTTTCCAGTTTCTTGACCACCGAGTCACCTTCCTGCTCCATAAGTCTGGTAGTACCACGGAACCGAAGAACTACAGACCCATTACGTGCTTACCTACCATCTACAAGCTGCTTACATCCATTCTGAGAGCAAAATTAATGCGCATATTGTCGCGAATAACGTTTTGGCCTCCTCTCAGAATGGATGTAAGATTGGGTCCCGTGGTACTAAGGAGCTGCTCCTCATTGACACGACCATTTGCCAACAAGTCAAACGAAACAAAGGAGCCCTCCGCTGCTTGGATTGACTATAAGAAGGCCTATGATGCGGTGCCCCATTCATGGCTAGAAAGGGTTTTAGAGTTGTACAAAATAAATCCAACTCTAAAATCTTTTCTAAGCAAGTGCATGGGACAGTGGGTCACAGTCCTTCGTCAACCAGGTAGCGTAGACAGCTCTTTTGTTTCGGAGGACTTGATTAGGATTGAAAGAGGCATTTTCAGGGTGACAGTCTAAGTCCCCTATGGTTCTGCCTAAGTCTGAATCCTCTCAGCACTCTGCTGAAGGATTCAGAGTTAGGTTATCGTCTTCGTAGGGGAGGTGAGGTTATATCTCATTTGTTGTACATGGACGACCTCAAAATTTTTGCACCGAAACGCCAAGACTTGTTGGAGCTATTAAAAACCACGGAGGTTTTTAGTAACGCCATCAAGATGGAGTTCGGTGTGAACAAGTGTGCGGTCATGCATGTACAGCGAGGGAAAGTAGTAAATTCAGAGAATTTACAACTTTCCGAGACTATAACTCTCAGATCTCTCTCCGAAGACGAGACCTAAAATATCTCGGTATGTCACAGTCTTTGGGTATATCAGCAGATGACATTAAGAAATCAGTGAAGGAGCGCTTCTTGTGCCGGCTGACAAAAGTACTCAAAAGTCTTCTGTCAGGCGGTAACAAGGCGCGAGCCTTCAACGGTTGGGTAATGCCTCTGCTGATATACTCCTTTGGCATACTGAGATGGACTCAGACTGAGCTCGACGCCCTGGACAGAAAGGTCCGTCAACTGCTCACAACACACCGAATGCTACACCCGCGCTCATCTGTTATGAGGCTGTATATCCCGCGGAAGTGTGGAGGTCGAGGCTTTTAAATGCCAAGAACCTTCACAACCGCGAGGTATGCAGTCTTAGGGATTATTTCCGCAACAGTGAGTCCGGGGTGCATCGTGATGTTGTGGCAGTTGACAGGAGCTCACGCCTCTTTCAATGGCAAACGAGAACTGGCGCAAACCATCGGTGCTCAGCACTGATGATCGCAAGGAAGTATGGAAGAGCAAGGAGCTGCACGGGCGGTTCTATCAGGCCCTGACGGGCCCCGATGTGAATTTGCTCGCGTCGGTGAACTGGCTACGCTTCGGGGACCTCTTCGGAGAAACCGAGGGTTTTGCCTGTGCAATTGCTGACGAAGTTATCAAGACGAACAATTACCGGAAATACATAATGAAGGACGGTACGGTCGACATTTGTCGGGCATGCCGCCGTCCAGGCGAATCACTTCGTCATGTTATTTCCGGTTGTTCGCATCTTGCTAACGGCGAGTACTTGCACAGACATAACCTAGTAGCCAGGATCATCCACCAGCAGCTTGCTCTTCGATACGGCCTTGTCGAGTCCGAGGTGCCGTACTATAAGTACGCACCTCTGCCAGTTCTCGAGAATGGTCGTGCGTTGCTCTACTGGGACCGCTCTATCATCACGGACAGGACTATTGTTGCCAATAAGCCTGACATCGTGCTGGTAGACCGGTCCGAGCGCCGGGCTGTAATCGTCGATATCACCGTGCCACATGGCGAGAACCTCGTGAAAGCTGAGAAGGACAAGCTTAGCAAGTACCTTGACTTGGCTCATGAGGTTACCGCCATGTGGGATGTTGATTCGACGATCATAGTCCCAATAGTTGTGTCGGCAAACGGCCTTGTAGCGAAAAGTCTCGACCAACATCTCAAGAGACTTTCGCTAGACGGTTGGATTAAGGGTCAGATGCAGAAGGCGGTCATCCTCGACACAGCGCGCATCGTCGGGAGGTTCCTCAGTCTGCAGCCCTAACCACCGGTAGCTTGGGCCCTGCCCCGCTGCTGGCGGCACCCTAGTTTTAAGTTTTTTATAATGTTTGTATTTTTTATATATGTATTGTAAAAAACTTAAAAATTAAGAAAAAAGATTAAATGAGTGAATAATAATAATAATAAGTCAAAAACCGCCGTCACGAATTGACGTTCCTTTTTATCGCTGTGTTATTTTATTCATTTTCGCCGATATTTTTACAGTTTTTTATGGATTATTTACTACGCAATAGAAAGAAAAATTAAGCAAATAAGTTAAAATATCAAAAGTAATCCAGTACAGCCTACATTGAATAAATAACCAACAACATGCATTATGACAACTTTATGACAAGCAAGAGCCTTCAAATTAATGTAAATAAACCGAGAAATCAAACGAAAATGGTAATGAAACAATGATTACGCGATCAAAAAGGAAGGGAAATGCGGAGACTAGCAACGCACGACTGTCACCAGCCCGTGTCGCGTCACCACCGAGTTCGTCGTCGGAGGACGAAGTTTATTTGACTCCCCGCGGCACTACTACTTCGACGAGTGACGACGACACGGCGCGGACCCCGCCGCCCACAAGACCTGGACGTCGTGGTCGTCCGCCGCTGCCGGCACGCTTGGGGCCTGTGAGGCAATCTGCCTCGCGCCCGGCCCTCGCTACCGGTGGTGTAGTGCGTCGCATGCGATGGACTCGACAAATGAACGAGAACTGCATGCGCGCCTATTTCAGGGCTACTGAAGGAGGAACCAACCTGACCGCGTACTGTGCCAGAATGTTGTCTCTGTTTCAGGCCCTTGAACCATCTGTCACCGTTTCCGCACAACGGCTATCTGATCAGGTTCGCGCTATCCAGAGATGTAAGTTGCTGGATGCCTCGGCACTTGATCAACTACGCCTGGAGGAACAACGTACTCGCCCAGCTTCTACCTCGATCCGGGATCCGCCAGCCGCGTCATCGACCCTGACACTGACCTCAGTGCCGACGTCAGTGGCGATACTTGCGGCCCCGGTCGACCCCGTCATCGAGGAAGACGACTCGGCGAGTAGTAATGTATCTGACCAGGTAATAGAGCAACTGAGGTGCTTTGGAAGACGCGATCTTGCGATATGGATCCACAGCCAACTCTAGGCCGCGCTTACCGCGTTTGCCCACCCATAAACGGAATTTGGCTTTGATGGGAGCCCTGAATACTTTGCTAGTACCCTACCTGGTAGCTAGCAAAGATTTGACTGATACCCATTCTATTCTATACTGTGGTGCTATCGCGGCGTGTCGCGTTGCACGTGTCAAGTTCCCAGACACTGACCGTACAACGCGAACCGCTGGGAATGTACCCGAATGGCAAGTACGAATAGAACGGCGTATCAGCAAATTCAGGACTCTTATTGCAAAGCTAATCTGCTTCAGTCAGGGGAACAGTCGTCCCCGAGTCATGCGTTTCGTAGCACAGGCGTTCGCTGGGACTGGTATCCGTCCCCAGCACTATCTTGCCAATGCTACAGAACGTATTGACTACCTGAAGCAGAAAGTTTATGCGTGGGCAAACCGTATTCGCCGCTACAGAGAGCGTGTGGATCGATATCGACAAAATCGCGACTTTCAGAGTGATCAAAGGAAGGTGTACCGAAACTGGGAAGGAACTGGTCAACGTGTGAACGACGGGCAGCTACCGGATGCCAGCGTTATGAAAAACTTCTGGCGCAGCATCTGGTCGGTGCCTGTCGAGCACACGGAGGGAGCTTGGATGCGTGTTATCGAACGTGCATGTGAGTCTATCGAACCCATGGAGTCTATAACAATAGACTCCGTAGACGTTAGTTGTGCTATCCGGACGACTCAGAACTGGAAAAGTCCTGGGCCGGACGGATTGCACAACTTCTGAATAAAGTGGTTTCGATGCTCACATGAATGTTTGGCAACACAATTTCAAGAAGCCCTCGAGACGGGTTCTCTTCCAGTTTCATGACCACCGAGTCACCTTCCTGCTCCATAAGTCTGGTAGTACCACGGAACCGAAGAACTACAGACCCATTACTTGCTTAGCTACCATCTATAAGCTGCTTACATCCATTTTGAGAGCAAAATTAACGCGCACATAGTTGCAAATAACGTTTTGGCCTCCTCTCAGAATGGATGTAAGATTGGGTCCCGTGGTACTAAGGAGCTGCTCCTCATTGACACGACCATTTGCCAGCAAGTCAAACGAAACAAAGGAACTCTCTCCACTGCTTGGATTGACTACAAGAAGGCCTATGATGCGGTGCCCCATTCATGGCTGGAAAGGATTTTAGAGTTATACAAAATAAATCCAACTCTAAAATCTTTTCTAAGCAAAATGCATGGGACAGTGGGTCACAGTCCTTCGTCAACCAGGTAGTGTAGACAGCTCATTTGATTCAGAGGACTTGATAAAGATTGAAAGAGGCATTTTCAGGGTGACAGTCTAAGTTCCTGTGGTTCTGCCTAAGTCTGAATCCTCTCAGCACTCTGTTGAAGGATTCAGAGTTAGGTTATCGTCTTCGTAGAGGAGGTGAGGTTATATCTCATTTGCTGTACATGGACGACCTCAAACTTTTGCACCGAAACGCCAAGACTTGTTGGATCTATTAAAAACCACGGAGGTTTTAGTAACGCCATCAAGATGGAGTTCGGTGTGAACAAGTGTGCGGTCATGCATGTACAGCGAGGGAAAGTAGTAAATTCAGAGAATTTACAACTTTCCGAGACTATAACTCTTAGATCTCTCTCCGAAGACGAGAGCTAAATATCTCGGTATGTCACAGTCTTTGGGTATATCAGCAGATGACATTAAGAAATCGGTGAAGGAGCGCTTCTTGTGCCGGCTGACAAAAGTACTCAAAAGTCTTCTGTCAGGCGGTAACAAGGTGCGGGCCTTCAACGGTTGGGTAATGCCTCTGCTGATATACTCCTTTGGCATACTGAGATGGACTCAGACTGAACTCGACGCCCTGGACAGAAAGGTTCGTCAACTGCTCACAACACACCGAATGCTACACCCGCGCTCGTGTTATGAGACTGTATATCCCGCGGAAATGGGGAGGTCGAGGCTTTTTAAATGCCAAGAACCTTCACAACCGCGAGGTATGCAGTCTCAGGGATTATTTTCGCAACAGCGAGTCCGGGATGCATCGCGATGTTGTGGCAGTTGACAGAAGCTTCACGCCTCTTTCAATGGCAAACGAGAACTGGCGCAAACCATCGGTGCTCAGCACTGATGACCGCAGGGAAGTATGGAAGAGCAAGGAGCTGCACGGGCGGTTCTATCGGGCCCTAACGGGACCCGATGTGAATCTGCTCGCGTCGGTGAACTGGCTGCGCTTCGGGGACCTCTTCGGAGAAACCGAGGGTTTTGCCTGTGCAATTGCTGACGAGGTTGTCAAGACGAACAACTACCGGAAATATATAATGAAGGACGGTACGGTCGACATTTGTCGGGCATGCCGCCGTCCAGGCGAATCACTTCGTCATATTATTTCCGGTTGTTCGCATCTTGCTAGCGGCGAGTATTTGCACAGGCATAACTTAGTAGCCAGGATCATCCATCAGCAACTTGCTCTTCGATACGGCCTTGTCGAGTGCGAGGTGCCGTACTACAAGTACGCACCTCTGCCAGTTCTCGAGAATGGTCGTGCGTTGCTCTACTGGGACCGCTCTATCATCACGGACAGGACTATTGTCGCCAATAAGCCTGATATCGTGCTGGTAGACCGGTCTCAGCGCCGGGCTGTGATCGTTGATATCACCGTACCACATGACGAGAACCTCGTGAAAGCCGAAAAGGACAAGCTTAGCAAGTACCTTGACTTGGCTCACGAGGTTACCGCCATGTGGGATGTTGATTCGACGATCATAGTCCCAATAGTCGTGTCGGCAAACGGCCTTATAGCGAAAAGTCTCGACCAACATCTCAAGAGACTTTTGCTAGACGGTTGGGTTAAGGGCCAGATGCAGAAGGCGGTCATCCTTGACACAGCGCGCATCGTCAGGAGGTTCCTCAGTCTGCAGCCCTAACCACCGGTAGCTTGGGCCCTGCCCGCTGCTGGCGGCACCCTAGTTTTAAGTTTTTTTTATAATGTTTGTATTTTTTATATATGTATTGTAAAAAACTTAAAAATTAAGAAAAAAGATTAAATGAGTGAATAATGATAATAATTAAAATAAACAAATAATAATAATAAAAAAATAGAAATGTTCACTTACCTACTATTAAAATAAAAAATTATGTAAATAATAATAACTAATATACATAAAAAAATATATACAAACAAAAAGTTTGATGTTACTTTATACCTGTCGGGTTGTGCGGGAACGAGATTGCCTCTCATCACTTTGGTAGTTGTAAATATAAATAGTGTAACATAAAATTCACAAGAACAACAATAAACTTTGATCACAATTACCTACAACATTGTACCTACTTAATGAAACAGTCGATAGACGACAGTCTTATGGACTATCATTATTTTAAATAACCTTACACACTGGCAAAATTACGGTGATATAACCAACACAGACTCCATTAGAAAAAACAGAACATGACAGTTATCATGTTATCAATGCCTGGGTCAAAACAAAACAAGTAGGTAATGAATAATGAAATAATAATTACAAAATTGAGTCAAAAATTATTAAATTGTGGAGTAGAACCAGTGTACACGTTTACGTATTTTCAAAAAAATTTTAGAAGTGAGGCAAAAACCATGAAAAATAAAAATAGTGCTTGCACAAACAATGCAAGTAATTTGAGGCACTATACCAAAATCCAAGTTCGCTACTTTTGAGGGGCTCTTCGCGCGGCTTTTGATGCCTTCTTCACTGCCTCTACTACTTCGGGTTTCTTTATCTGGAGCGGAACCGGCGCTTCAAGTTTTTCAAGATCCGCTTGATTGGTGAAGAAATGGCGCTTGCCATCCGATCGCAGCACAACCACGATGCCATCCTTCGTCCAACACTTTCCGATGCCAAAGCGTTTTCGGGCCAACATAAAGGTTTCATGTCGGGGCCTCGTCAAAAATTCAGAAAGTGTTACTCCCGAATCTTTGAGTGCAGTTTTCGCATACCATATACGTTGACGCACGGCCATGTCACGAACCTTCAGAAGAACGGGCCTGGTTTTGCCCGGGGAAGGAGACCGACCCATCCGATGACATCTATTTACATCAGCAACAGTGAAATTGGGAATCTTGAGCCGCTCTGAAATCACCTTCACGATTGTGACTGCCGTGTCTTCACTTTTAACCTCCGGGATTCCGTGGAAGAGCAAAATTTTGCGCCTGGCGCGCATCTCCTGCTTGTCTGCTTCACATGCAAGAATCGAAACCTGGTCCTGCAAGGACTTCAAAGCTTGTAAGATGAAGGACCGAAAAGATGAGAACTCTTCAGCCAATGATGATGTCGGCTTGGAAGCTGAAGGTGAGGACTGCAGTTGTCCCTGAAAAGCGTCCATACGCTGTACGAACAAGGCCTGTAGTTTTTCCTGGGACTCTAATATAGCCTCCATTTTATGTTAGTTGTTGTGTAGATGGAGGTTATGTTGAGTGTTTACAAAAAACTATTGTAACTGTGCACTTTAAAGGACAAAAACACACCCCAACAGGTATTTAAACACTGTTTATCAATTAAACATTAAGAAATATTTGCAATTTTATAGATTTCCAATTTTATAAATAAATTAAATAAGAGCACTTTTAAATGTTGTGTTATTGGAGACTACCCCCAATAAAAAGTAAAATAGTGATTTTTAAAAGTTTTTTTCAAATAAACCTTTTTAAATATAGCCTACAATTCGCAACATAATTCATAATCAGTCTCATCGAATCACCTGATGCATAAATCGGAGTAATCAATACGATGACCTGATGTTTATTTCCGCACGACCTCCGCATTACTGGTACGTGATCAAACTACCGGCGTGCGATTCATGCTTCCCTGGTATGTGCCTAACGCAGGCTCGTTTTAATCTCTCCAACGAGCAACAGAAAATGAAGCATCGAAGCTCTATTATTATTTTTTTGTTGATAAATATCACCGAGAAAAAAACTCTCATTCTGCAAGTCGAAATTTCCAGAACGAAAACATTAGAACCAAAAACGCACTGTTTTCTTTTGCGACACCGCCATACACATCCACAGATTTCTAAAACAATCTGTGTACACATCATCAATCCTTCGAGCCGTTTCTGCAGCACTGGTGCCACGATGGAACTCATACTCGTAAATAACGTGATATTTCAAATGTTTCTTTTTGTAAATTGACACTGAGTTACCGAAATAAAAACTCAGTAGAGGAAAAACAAATGAATTACGTTTTTCAAAACACGAAAGTGAGAGTAATAGCTGTATAAATTTGAAATTGGAATTCCTAACCAAAGAGGATATATTTGAGATCAAAGTGGCCAGTACGACAAAACCTCAATTTCATAATGTAAGGACCTAATATTTATAGCGTGGCACTGTGCTACATTATTGGCAGGCGTAGTATGTAGTGATCTGTGGACTGGCGTGTTCCTTACCATAAGAGACATGTATTCGTCTCATCACTCTAAATTATATAAAAAAATCTTGGTTCATGCCATTATTAGGACATTTCATATTTCTTAAAAAATATGAAATGTAGTTTCCGTGGCGTCATGCAAGTCTCGTAATGGCAGTAATACGGACGCATGGCGTCTACGTGACAGAAACTGCCGTGCGCTGGACTCACCCAATATTTGCTTAGCTCTAGGTTTCTAGAAACAAACACACGGTTTTATTACTAGAACACTGTCTGAAATTCAATTTCAATATAAATATGTTTTACCTGCAGTCGTATCGGAAGATCCGATGAACGTGCATTCTAGTACACGTTGTAGGCAACCAGCTATTAAGTTAATGTTTTCAATCTAAATTCAAATCGCGAAAGTTTTTTTTTTAATAAATATTGACGAGACGTGCAATAAGTACATTTGCCTGATGGTAAGCAACAACATGCCTGTCAAATAACAACATAGTTTAAAAGCTATTTAGCATACGTCATCTTCGACCAAATCGTAGCTTACACCATCAGGCGAGTTGGTAGGCATGCGCAGACATATGCACGTTAAAAAATACTAATCTTTGCTCAACGAATTTAAAGTTTATTGGTTTGCGTAAGCGTGGAATAAATATTTGGAATAAGTACAGCAGTATCAACATGCACAAGCAGCCTACTTTATGTTCGCACTTTTGGGACTCCACGCCTTTTGTCAGGAGTGAAATCTACCTCTATAATCCAACACACAGGCCAAGCGCGGCGTGGTGGACGATCTATGTCTTCGAGGGATGTTTTTATTTAAAAATTATGTTTTTCTCACAATGTTTTTCCTTTACCGTTGCAGTTTAGTTTAACTGGGCTTTTGCTGCACTTAGCCTCTTAATTAATCACAATAAATCACAACTCTCTCTTCACAATAAATCACAAACACAATAAAACACAATAAAGTTCATCACCATAGAGGTCTAGTCATCATTAAAAAAATGGCAACCATAGGAGCCATTTTTTCTGCAGACAGAAGTGAAAACTTATAACTCAGAATTTGATAACTTACTTTGGAAACTACGCGTGTGAATCCGGAGGGCGTGGCCATGAGCATGGCTATTTAGATGGCAAATGGGTAATGCTGACGCATTTCTTAATGGCCAACGGCCGTGGTCCCGAGTTTACCCGAAGGTTTCTTATCATCCCCGAGCGTGACGCTAGAATTCAATTCACAGCCCACGAAAAATCTTTCTTGATTTTCTTAGCTGTGCCGCGCCAAATGAAGCTTTCACTCAAAGGTGCAGGCGGGATCTTAACCTATGATCGAACGTTTTCGAAGTGTCGATATGAATTACAAGTAATGTTAATATTAACTGATCCATGAATACTGTTGGCTAGGTAGATGGGCTATTGAACAATAGGCCATCAATCAAATACCATTGGCAAATTCTGGTGGCGCGCCAACCGGAAAACGGAAGTCGTAAAATGCCTGTGTATCTTAAACGGATCCAAGTTTCAGTTTGGATTTATAGCTATTTATTCTGTGATCACTTTTGCTTTGTTTATGGTTATTGTTTAGAGTTTCATTCAGTGACTGACACAGCGGGCCGACAAAAAATCACTGCTTTAGGATTTTTCACTTTTAATCAACTAATTTAAGCCTTATATTCCAAGAGCTGGTAGCAAAATCATCTGGCTTATTAATATTTTTATTCTTTAACCATTAAACTGCAACATATAAACATTGCGTTTGCTCAAACACATACACTGATCAAAAAAAAAAAAAAATTTTTATGTATGGATCCATTTTGCCCCGCGTCTCACCAGTCAGGTCTGCTCCTCCATGTTAGGAAATAATAGGAGAGCTATGTGAGTAGTTTCAGTTTGCCTCAAATTTGCTAGTAGCTCTCGGAATATTATGTCGTCGGTTCGATTGCCTCCTGGGACAAAGGTTTGTGTGATTAATACAGATGTTTATTCTGTATCTGGGTGTTACCATCCCGATTGTCCCTACTATTCCTATAATTCCACTCACACTTATTATAAATTTGAAAATGTATTGAAGTTTGTTCTCTTTTAAACATAAAGTACAGAAAGAATCTAAATAAAATTTAGTACATGGATAGATTACAGTCTAGGATCTAGGTCTTCTAAATGTCATTGTGTTTGTCTGGGTAGAAGAAATACCAAATATACGTCTTACGATCCGGGACTCTCCATAAGTGGCCAAGGAGTTGCCACAATTGCAGAGGCAGTGCCTTTCAAATTTCTTGGTAGAAAGATAGATCACAAAGGACGTACACCATCATTAGAGGTGGTTGTTGAAAATTTCATGAACAACCTCAATAAGGTAGACCAGCAGCCTATCAGCAATATCAAAAAGGCATGGATATATGACAACTACCTCACATCACGTCTCACTTGGCCTTTCCTAGTATATGACATCGGTAAAACTCTCCTGGCAAAGCTAGATGCCAATGTCATAAAGATATTGAAGTCATGGTTCGGATTGGCACATCCGGTTGATCCCTCTACTCTTTTTAGGGATCACAATAGTTTTGGGCTGAAACTAAAGAAACCGTCTGAACTTTACAAACACCTAAGAGTTACAAAAACGCATGTTTTGAGAAAGTCAAGACGAATTAATTACATCTCTCCCAAAAGACAAAACTGCCTCAGACCTGGAATCTAGACTTCAATTCCATAAACAATTTATGGCAGGTGCACAAGTAAATACTGCTGGGTTGGGTGCGAGAAAAAAAAAGGGAAGACCGAGACATGGTAAAACCTTTCTACAACAAGACGAAAATGACGGTTACAAAGTGCACGCTATGAATTTAGAAATGCAAAGTGAGTGGTTAACCATAGGTGAGTTCTGTATCCCATTAGCTCTAAAATGGCGCACCTTGATCTATGACTGGTCCCCTGCCTTATTAAAATTTTATCTAAATGCATTCCAAATGACCCTCCCTGACCAGAGTAACTTGGCAAGGTGGGGAAAAGCCTCTGAAAAATGTTGCTATACTTGTGGAGAGGCGATATGTACAGCAAGGCACATATTGGTGGGATGCAGGGTGCTCCTTAATGGGGGTCATTACTCACGGCGTCATGACAGAGTACTTGAAATCATACGTGAAGCCATGAGCCTTTCAGTAGCTAGAGCCCAAAAGGGATTGACGACAAACAACAGACAAATTAACTTTGTAAGGCTCAACTTCAAACTCCAGGAACAAGCCTTACTCAATCCTGGGTACAGCACCTGATTAGACTATTTTAATGGACACGTATGAAAAGCACTACAAAATCCCAGAGGATGTGGGTGTTTCGTCATCCAGACCGGACATTTTCCTTTTTTCTAGAGCTACGAAACGCATAGTCCTTGTAGAACTTACCGTACCGTGGGAAACTAATATACCTAAAGACCACGCGATGAAACAAAATAAGTATTACGACCTCCTAAACGAATTAACAAAAAACGGCTATGTAGTTAGTTTATACGCTGTAGAAGTGGGAGCGAGAGGTATACCAGCAAAATCTCTCTATAACCTACTGAAAGACCTTGGCTTATCCAGAAGTGCAGTAAGTTCTATACTAGAACGTGTATCTAAAGCTGCACTAGTAGGCTCATATCAGATTTGGCTGGGCAGGAGAGAAAAACGAGTGGTGAAGGTGAGTGTTGATGTACGTCAGAAAGGGGCCCCTTAAACCTACGCCCGAGTCACAAGTCTCGGGAACTACTCGAGTTTTTCTCTCTCTGCCACACGATGGACCCGGCACCCGCACGGTGAATCCATGGAATGCTAAGAAATCGTCTCTGTATAGGCTACTTTTTATCGAGGTAAAATTATGGGAAAGAGACCTGCGCGAGTAAAACTATGATGCGCTGCGAACAAGCATCAGTACAAGTGTGAAATAAAGAGAATTCTTCACAAATAAATATTATTCGCAAAAATATGATAAATCTGCGAATTTCCCCGCTCCTAAGCGGCCACGCACATGTTATTCCTATTCCGCAGAGGAAGGAAATTGTCGGCGACACCAATATTTTTCCTACATATTAATTCCTACAAATCCAATTATCCTTAGCTGATATACTTTGGCCGCATAGGACGGGATGTGCAAGCAAAACATTGGGAATGGATGGAGTGGAGACGAAAGGTTAATCTGTGGTGACACTAGGTCTGGAATAATAATCATTACGCGAGATCAAAATGCGTGATAATACGTACCTAATACCATTCCCATATGGGCGTAATGTTTGAATGGTACACTCGGAGACTTCTCTCACAAGGAAAACGTCAGGACCATGAGTCCACCACGTTGATCCACTGAGGGTTAGCGGATAAGGATGGCCCATGACCTCGTAAGATATTAAATAAATAAATATTGCTGGACATTTCACACACACCACCGCCTAGCCCCAAACTTAGCAAAGCTTGTACTTTGGCAGCTGATATACCACTTATCTATTTTGAAATACACACTTATTATACAAACATTTGTATTCATCACACAAATATTTGCACTGGGTGGGGATCGAACCCACGACCCACGGCTTTGCAGGCAGACTTACTTCCCACTAACCCATCAGGCGAACCATTCTTGAAACATTCCTGTTTCGTCACGATGTTTTCCTTCACTGTTAAAGCCATTGGTGGAATGAAAATTGTACATCTGCACTTGGAAAAGTACTCAAAGGTGCAGGTGGGATTCGAACACACTACACGTAAATCGCATGACGCAAAATCTACCGCTTACCCACCTCGGCTTATATGAGGGCTGTAAGAACTAGGATAAATAATAAAAGCCAGTTAAATGTTCTAAAAGAGGGACTCAATAGCAAAAAAACAGTGGCACTAAGCAGTGCCTACAGAATAAAGTCACTAATATGAACATACTGATTTATACTTGCGGTGACAGTACCTATCGTTAGTTGTACCTATTGCTTTTTCTCATCTCAAAAAAAGTTAAAGCCACACGCATCTAAAAGTTTTACCTTCAAAAACATTATTATAGATTTTGTAACTTTATGTGTATAACTAAACATTCTGTTGAAGATCTAAGTATAGACATCTAAATTAAATATCTTATCATTAATGACTTTAATCCTTTCTCTCTATCTATAATGATTATCATGTTTGAGAGGATAGCTTCGGTATCAATATCATGCATTTATATCTCTCAATTTCTCGAACAATGATCGTATGTGGGAGGGATGGAAAACAGTTTATTCTTACCTTCCCTCCCTCTCTTCGCTCTCGTGTTTCGTTAATAACAACATTAATTAATCTACCTGATCGAGTGATCGTGTGTCAACCAAGTCGCTAAGTGGACGCCCTATATTTAGCTAATCTAAGCGACGGTACCTACATTAACACAGTAGGACAACTTGAAATATTATAGACCCGTGAACAAAATTTATGGGTCAAATGAACCACCAGGCGACCTATGTAGGATGATAGAAGGGTATAAAGTAATAAGATTCAGCACTATGCCGTCACTTGTAAGCTGTCCAACTGAGTGCAGTTGAAGAGGTGGGGTTCCAACCCTTGATCATTTCTCCTTGTCGCATGATTTTGATTTTGTCAGTCGCTCAGTCAGCGCAACTGACGCTGTGTGAATTGTCGAGGTCAGTCGCTGCCACTGTATTGTACGGGGACCACACTGCGACTCGCACTCCATCACAAAATGACGCGAAAACTGAGCGACACGGAAGCTTGAAGCTTATTCAATGCCTGTGGCCTGTGGGATAATGAATCACAAAATTATAGAAATAAAGAAATGTGTGCAAAATCATTACAGAATATTGCACGATTATAGAATTTAGAAGAGTTTGGCCCTACCGATCTATCATTATCATCTCCATTTTCTCACCCAAATTCTTTTCTGTTTGGATAATTCTTCTCCTAACATATCAGTTACTTTTTGCATCATGATAATAATAATAAATAATAAAAAATCCGCACTGACTTTACAAACGTGTGTACACTGAAAGAAATATCCTGGACTACTGACGAAATACTAACTGCGTCTAAATAACACGAGTCAGTTTTCGGTGCCAGCACTGGCGACAGTTACTGACCCTGTGTAAAACTGCCTTTACTCTGTAAACCGTCGGAATATCATGAATTTTTCTGACAAACTGATTATTAAAATCTTAAAATGTATGATTTTCATAGTTACTTTATATCCTTTTATCATCCTACATAGGTCTCTTGGTGGTTCATTTGACCTATAAATTTTGTCCACGGGCCTGTAGTCTATTAGGAACCAACAACAAGTATGATAACCAATATTTCGAGAGCTGGCACCAAATTTTAGGTATGTTTTTGAGCTGAAAACTTGGCACATAATATTATCTCTCCTACTATAGGTATCCCTAATACGGAGCTGCAAATCTGGCTGGGAGTAGTGGGGCAAAATTAATCCAAACATCTTTATTAATAATTTCGTCAAGGGGTACGGTAGACATGATCGAAACCTTATATGCATAACAAAAATTAAAAAAATATTGACTTTGAGTCGACAACATATGTCCACAAAATTCGGATTATGGAGAATTTCGTTAAACTCTGATGGCACTGACAAACAAACCGCTGTCGCCATCTTTGGTGTGAGACACGTTTCGTACCATCAATCTCCACATTGCGTGCGTCCGTCGCATTAAAAAAGTATCCATCACAAAAAAACTGTGACTAAAGTGACTACGTAAAACGAAACGTCTCGCCGCCGGACCGGGATTTTATTAGTAGAAATCAGTATCAATATTTAGTATCAGCATTGCACCCGCACGAAGCCGGGGCGGGTCGCTAGTTTTTTAAATTTTCTGTTTTACTTTTTTATTCAATAAATATGTTTGAGGTAATTAGAATTTTTTAAATTGTAGTTTAAAGAGTAAAAAAAATATAAGCCAGACGATTTTAATCGGGTTTTTAATTGCCAGACGTGTGCAAAAATGTTTTGCAAAAAATATATCAGAAATTTTAATTGGGTATTATTTATTACCCAAACATGCGCGCAATGCTGTTAACTTAGAAACGGTGAAGGAAAACGTAGTGAGGAAACTGACATGCACCTAGAATCTTTAGAGGTTATATATAGACCAGGAACAAGAAAATTAGTTGCACACTCTCCGAAGTGTACCTATGTGAAAAAACATAAAATATATATAAACTAGCAGCGCCCCACAGCTTCCCCAGTAGTTTCCAATCCCGTTATTTTCCGCGATAAAAATAGCCTTGTGTTTTTCCATACCATTATCTATCTATGTACCAAATTTCATCGAAATCCCTTCAGTTGTTCTTGCGTGAAAGAGTAACTAACATACACCGTACATTCATACCTTCTTACAAACATTCTTAACTTTATAGTAGCACTAAGCTAAGAACGTCGGTTATTGTGGGTAGTGCTACTGTTAGCACTGTTATCAATATGGTTGGGGTATGTTTACACCAGCAGTAATTAGCGACTCTCCATCAAGCGTCGCTGTCATTGGCGGACTCCCAACACATCAATAAGCTTTATTACAAGAGAGCCCTTCACAACAAATTTATATTTCCATTTTAACTTGACTTTCTAAAATTGTACCTTTTGATTTGTATTTAGGGGAGATTGTCAGGAATCTTAAATAGAATCATTTCTTTGTCTGCTAAACTACTTTATAAGTTGTCAGTCATATTCGTATTTGTAACTCGAGGACCAGTTGCCATAAATAGCATCTATTTAAAGATCGTTCCATTGTAGGACACGTTTGCCCTAGGTAACACTAACCTATTTTTCTAAAGATGAGGTACGCAAGTAAGAAACAGACAAAGAACAAGCACAGATTCGCTCTTGTATGGAGTACTGTTCGCACCTTTGGGATGAATCGGCTAAGTATCAGCTGGAGGCCCTGAAATCGATCGAGAGACGTGCCAAAAGGCTCATAGGCAATGACACTCTTCTGCGAAAAAGACTACAGTCTTGATCATCGCCGAAAAATTGCCAGCCTATCGGTTTTTTATCGGGTACACTTTGGAGAGAGTGCGACTGATTTACAGGATCTGATACCATCTTGCCCTTTTTCTATCGCAATGCTCGTAGCTCGAAAAAGCGACATCGTTTCATGGTTGGTGTTCCAAAGACACGAACGAAGAGATTTGTCTCTACTTTTGTGATAAGAATGTCTAGGCTGTGGAATACGTTGCCTGAGTGGGTTTTCCCCGATGGTTACAATCTTTGTGTCTTCAAATCGAGAGTGAATCGGTTTCTTCTAGGTACACACGCTCCATCATAGACCGCATCGTCGCTTAACATCAGGCGAGATGGCGGTCAAGTGAAAACCTATAAAAGTTAAAAAAAAAATAAAAGAAAAAGAAACATAGTATTACAAACTGAGGTCTTAAAATTAGTCCGATTCATCCGTCCCAACTAAAATTTCTACTTTAGTCTTTGTTCACATTTTCCATCTTCTATATATAAAAATGTTATGTTGGTTTGTGTACGCTTCAAAAACTCAAAAAGTTCTGCACCGACCGAGCTGAAATTTTACAATGAGTTATAGTCCGCATCAAGGATTGTTTTAATCTATTTTTTCCATCATAATGTGCCACAGCGAAGCGTGGCAGGGTACCTACAGCTAGTTAATTATAATTTAATTGATCTGTCAGCTAACGAACCGCCATCAATCATTGAGTTGGTTCTCTAGTAATATAAATCTAGGCGTCCAAAATGTTTGGAGATGTATAAATTACTTACTTTGAACAAATCGACAATTATTTATCTTTGACTTTTTGTCATGATGGTAGTAAATTAGTTAAATACTAGCAGCGCCACGCGGTTTCACCCACATAGTTCCTGAAATAAAAAAATAGTCTGTGTTATTCCAGACCATTCATTATCTATGTAATTTCATCGAAATCCTGATGGATGGTTCAAAAGTTAAAGCGCTAGAAAACCTATTGCGCGGAGTTTTATGACACTGAAGAGCCCACTAAAGCTAATATTACGTGGGCGACAGTAAAACCTGAAATCCTATCATCAGAAATTGAACATGCTATCACAGCTCTCAAGTGTAAGAAATCACAGGAGGTACGGGTGCTGTTACAGCTGAAATACATAAAAACTAGGTCACCTAGACATAAAGGCTAACACCAAAATCTACAATAGCATTTAGAATACTGAAAGATGGCCAAAAGACTGGACAGAGTAGGTGTTTATACCTTTGCATAAGAAAGGCTCATCAAAATACTGTAAAAACTACAGCACTATAGCGCTAATATCCCATGCAAGTAAGATCCTCCTCTATGTAATTAGTAGAAGTCTTAACTACTTTTTAAACCAACTGATACCCGACCGAAGAGTGTATCCCACTATTTCCATGGAAATACAAAATGGAAATAGTGGGACTAACTTTTTATAAAAATTGTATCCCATTATTTCTATTGCGACAAAAAAACGCAGAAGAATTTGTATTATTTGAAAAGTACCACTTTTATCGAATAGATTAAAATTGAAATATGACTTCCCGGTATTAAAAAAAATGAAGAACAATTTACTTAATAATCTGCAGTTTTATTAAATAATTCTCCACCACATTCTCGACAGTATAAATCACACAAAGCCACCTCGTCACTACACAGATGTGTGGATGATTGTTTGTGATTGTATTCCTCACATTTTTCCGTTGGCATTATTTCTTCATCGCTTAACGATATTACTCCGTCTGGTATTACTTTAAAAAATAAATCAACCCATATTGTTGTCGGTAGTTTAAGGTTATAAAACAATAATCGTATTTTAAGTAGCTGTAAACAAGACGATATAATATTAGAAATAGAATAATTTCAACATACTTGAAAAACATGGTCGTATGACTTGTTACATTTTCCAGCACCGAGTTTTCATAACTTTGTAAGTTTCCATCTATTTGTGAATGTAAAATGTTTAACACATTCGATAAAGCTATTTCATAAAGTGTCTTTGGAGTCTTTGTAAAAATTTTTTTCACAATTTCATCCATTATACAAAATTGATTTTTATTGTACCTATTGGATTATAGATTTTAAATTTTAACATGTTGTTTTAAATTTTTTGAAACAATTGACTGTAACCGATTTTTGTATTCCACCAAGCAGTATCAAAATTTCCAACATGAAGGTTTTATATAAAACATGCTACCAGAATAAAAAGTAGTCTATGTGTTATTCCAGTTTTACACCTATCTCCATTCCAAATTTCAGCTTAGTTTAAATATAAGGACCATCTTTAATAAAAATTGTCCAGGTGTTACATCGCCTTGGAGAAATTTCATTTGTTCATCTAATATCATCTCATCTTTTGCACTTCGGCTATTACTCGTTTTCGGGAATTATTTGATACATAGTATTCGTTTGATTTATCACCATCTCTTAATATATGCAAAAGTTGAACAATATTAACATTTTTGGCACCAGTCTATTTAATTTCCTATTCCAAGATTCCACCGCATTATTAGTGCGGTGACGTTCTCAAACACACACCACACCTTTGAAAAATCATTTTCATCCAGTAGTTATCTATGTAGTTTTAAATTTATGTTCGGCTTCACTGTCACCCATCTCTGCTAAGACATAATTCCAACCATCTTGTGTTTTATTTTTGGGCAAAAGTGGAAGTCTGAAGGAAAGTTGAATTATCAATTTCATGCGGATGGATTTATTCATGCCAAGAGATTTAGCTTTCTTAGCTAATGATTTCACAAAATGAAAATAGCAGCCCTTTATTTGAACCGTAGGAAAACTTGTTGTTAATGCAGAAATCAAAGCTCTTTCAAAATCAACGGTAAATTTAGCAGGTCTCCATTCAGGTAACCATCTTTTAATAAGATAAAATAAAGTGCAATACGCTTTCCGTGATTTACTCGATAAAAGCGCATAAATCACTGGTACCACTTTGCTTTGATTCAAGTCACTGCCAAAATCAGCGTGGATTGACAATAATTGTGTAAATGGTGCTGGACACGCAAAGAATGTCCCGTCAATGAAATAATTACCGCTTTTAATTCACATCTAGTTTTTCACGACAAAATATTATTATTCTTAAATCAGTGTCAAGATAATCAGCAAGAACAAAGTCTTCAAATATTACTGGAATTTGTACTTCTTGAACGGTCTTGCAACACACCTTTTAATATTTAGTACTTTGTTACGACGTCTGTACATGGAAGACTTTTTAGAGGTGTATTGTGGCAATGGTTTACCAAGTAATGGAATTCCTTTGTCAACTAAAGAATTTATAGCGTTATTGAAAGCTTTAGGTATTGTTATTTTGCCCATTGCAGCTTGATCAAAACTACAACTCATTGCAACTTCGATCGCGGATTGGTTGCTGTCGGAAATACAGTGAGAAGAGTGCTCAATGGTTCTCACTATAGTGTTATCCTATAAAATTTCAAATAAGTATATTAATAAAACATACAGTACCTATACAAAATAAATGGCCAACTTACAGCCTCTGTTATAGTAATAGAAACTTACCGGGGACACTGTCATCGAACCTTTACAATTAGTTTTGTGGCGCTTATTGCATTTCCATAACGTATTGTTATTCTTATAAACTATCTGCCTAGTGTATTCATAACCCTCGTACAACAGTATAACACCCTTCCCCCTTTTTATTAACTCCATTATTTAACAATATTTAAATAATTCAAAACCAACGCCTATCCCGTAAAGCAATAATAGCTATGACAGCTGTCTATCAATCAATAACAGTTAATTACAACTATGAGACAACAAGAGGTTTTATCTAAAGAGGAAATAAATAAATAGTTTCTAAGAGCACGCAGTCATACGAGCTAATGCAGTGTTTTTTGTCGCAGCGGACAGCAATAGAAATAGTGGGACAATCAGTCTTAATCAGGCCCAGTATTTCTATCAATAGAAATACAAAATAGAAATAGTGGGATACACCGCGACCGAAGAGCAAGCAGGTTTCGTTAAGGGCAGAGGAACACGAGAACAAATACCTACTGAACGTCACAGTCAAATGCTATGCTTTATCGATTACACAAAAGCCTTTGACTGCGTGCGATGGGAAAAACTGTAGTATGTGCTACGCAAAATGGAAGCTCCTGAACATCTTGCTGCTTTAATTTAAAGCCTGTAACGAAGAAACCCGTTCTTTCATTAGAACAGGTATACTGAATGCTCCGATTTGTTCCAAACCAAAAAAAGGAGTGAGACAGAGTTGCATTTTGTCTCCTGCAAAGTGCAGGATGACAGTAAATGAACATATATGGAGTGTACATTATTCGGAAGAACATCGAAAAATTACTTCAGTAAATTTTCGATGTTTCTCTATAGATTTCGGACCCAGTAAGATAGGAAAGAGAGTATCAAATATCCGATATGCCGATGATACCGTTCTCATTGAAACGTTCAGCGTTCCATGGTTCTTTCCTATGTCAGGCCAAAGCTGACAAACATTCAGTTTTATTAAAATAATAACGAAAGTCTCTGGGGTTCACGGGCTCTCACTCTGTCAGGAGTTTCCACATTCTGCAGCTCTAACCACCGGTAGCTTGGACCTTACCTTGTTGCTGGCAGCACTCGAGTTTGAAGTTTTTTAAAACGTATAAATTTTATACATTTGTCGTAAAAAACTTACAAAGAATTATTTTTTTTAGTAGTAAGTACATCAATAACTGTAATAATTATTGTGAGTGCCATCTGTGAAAAAAATGTTAAACTAATATAACACAGCTGATGTCGCTTTGAAAATTTCTAGTGCCATGTCCATTTTTGGTTAAGTAGCATGTACAGGTTCTGCCCACCACAAATAGAGGGCGCTAACAACAATGTTTTGTAGGTCTGAAGTAGTAAGGAGCCGTCACAGATTTCTAAAACAAAAAGCAGATGGAACGTGCGGAACACAGATCCTTAGGTCCGGAAAGCAAATATCAAACGCCAAAGCAAATACAAACTCCAGTCAGTACGAAACTGACTTCCGTCTCGTACGGGAGTCCCGTGTGATTTTATGTTTTGTTTAAGATTATGCCGTCTTGTGTCATCAAACATTGCAAACATTGTTCCCAAAAATAAAAAAATAAATTTCATAGGAAAGTTAGAATATTTTACTGGTATTTATATAATTTAGACGATTTTATTTCGATTGATGAATAGAAACACAACACCTCAACGAAAATAGGTCAGTGTTGCTATACTAAATTGAAATTATTTTCCCTCAAGTTAAGGTAAAATATAGATTCTAATTTTGTTTTGAAGATACTCGTAGACCAAATTATTGATGAACATTGTATAACTCAATTTTAAGCCCTATTTTTATAATCGTTATTTTATTTATTTAATGTGAATCGATGCCAAGAACAAATCCTCGCCGTTACTATAGTCCGTTCCACGAAGAGGTGTAGAAAATGTAAACAAAGGTGCTACTATAACATAAAAATCGTTTAACTTGAGTATTTTTCTAAAACTGTCTTAAAATATTTTTCACAAATATGATTCGACTTTACTGTGATCTTAAATACAACATACTTGTTTTTGTATTGATCAAATAATAATTTATTAACTTATCTTGAAAGTTATAAATAGTAATGGTAGAATGTGGTAGATACGGTTTTAAACAGCGGCAATTTGATCTGTGTTTCTCAAACTGCGAATCCCATCAAAACATAAATGTGAAGTGAAAGACAAGTTCAATATCATGATATTAAAACCAGCCAAGTCAGACTGCTTTTAATAATCATCATAAATTATAAAAACAAATCATATTTTAAGTGTAAAAAACTAGTCTATGTTATTATAAATAGATTTTAGAACTGTAGAACTGACCATTTAAGACTATTTAGATCTGTATTCTTTAGTCGTTGAAGTCAACAAACAAGGCATATAACATCATAATACTGAACTTTAATCTCACTCCACTTAAGTAAATGCATGTTTCTGATGGGATACCATTACTTTTTGCACGTAAATAATAAGACGTTTACCTAATGAACCACCAAATGATGTCTATTTATTCGCAAGAAAATCTACTAATAATACTTATTATAAGTGCAAAAGTTTTGATGTACTTTGCTTAATCAAATTGGAACAGCTCAGGTTTAAACGCGGGTCACGGTTAGATTATGATCTGGAAAGCATAGGTATAAGTTTATTTTATGGAGGAAAATTACGGAAAAGGGATCTAAGCAGGTAAATTTGCGGGACGCTGCTCACATAAGCAACCCACTAAAAGTTCCTTGCTGGGGCTATAATTCTTCCGTGTTGGTGGTGGATGACAAACCTCTCTGACCTCGAAAATTTTTAGGAACATGCCAGTTTGCTCAAGATGTTTTCTTTTACCGTTAGCAGCATTACGCTCATGAATTCAAAAAGGCAGAGGTGCGCGTGAGATAAGAACCATGCACTGCATCTACGTACTGGCGTGACAAGACCACCCGAGCCGGGCAATAACTTAAAGTTAAAATAATAAATGTAAAACAACTTAATGTAAAAACAGAACGCTCAGTAACAAATTTGTTTGGATGTAAAAATCTTATATTAGGATAGATGAAAACACTACCCAGTATTCGATTCGTTTTAAAATTAATTGTAACAGCATCTAACGCAGTAGAAATTAATTGCATTTTTGAATGAATTAACCTACCACTCTTACTAAAAAATATCCAATGGGACACCTAATATTAAAACTATTTGAATCTTCTCAGAATGGGTAGGAATAGTGCCACCAATATCTTTTGTGTGCCACCATTTGTTTTGTCATTTTAATTACTTTATTTGTTTGTTACGGAATCGAGTATAAGGGCCACGTTAGCTATATACTCAGACTGGATTGCTTTTTTTAGTTCAAATGTAAAACGTAGATCAATAATTATAGCAAGGAATAGTATATAGGTTACCACTTATATAGGTACACCACTTTTATTAAGACAAAATAATAGCAATGGCAGCTACACTGGTAGTAAGAACTACACTACTGATGTGCTGGATTGTGAAAAAGTACATCCACGGATACGGATCTGAATGTGGATATATATACGAGAATCTAAAGCTGCGCTAGTAGGCTCATATCAGATTTGGCTGGGCAGGGAGAGAAAACCGAGTAGTGAAGGTGAGTGTTGATCTACGTCAGAAAGGGGCCCCTTAAACCTACGCCCGAGTCACAAGTCTCGGGATCTACTCGGGATTTCTCTCCTGCCACACGATGGACCCGGCACCCGCACGGTGAATCCATGGAATGCTAAGAAGATCGTCTGATATATCTACATTTAGCTCATTAAATTTAAGTTTACTAAAAGTCAGTCATTTCACTCACATACATAATGAAAAAGGAATTTAAGTGCTACATAACAAAACAAAGCTGTACTTAGTAATTAATATTAATAAAAACTGTTTATATGTTACTATTGTGTTCCATGAACTAACCACCCAAGTTATTTTTGTATTAATGTTTTAAATTTATGCGCACCACATATTTAATAAACGTATAATTATAAAATAATAGAAATAAGACAAAAGGTTGGAAACGGACTTATTGGAGTATATTTATCCTTGTTATGTGACGAAAATCTAAAAGGGCAAACAGAGACGCTTACAACGAACTATCTTCTAAAACAAAGGTTGAGAAATGCTGTTCTGTCATATTGAGAGTGACATTGATTTGTTTACATTTTCTACACCTCTTCGTGGAACGGACTATAGGGTTAATAAAAATACTAATAGTGTTGATGAAAACTATAGTTATGAAACGAATAGATAAGAACAAATCCTCGCCGTTATTAAACGTCTCGTCTATGACCTGTGGATTCTAACTTGATCTGTGCAGTGCTGTTAGCATATACATTTTCAATAATAAAGATATAACATATTTTTTTCTTACTCCTTGTTGAATTAGAGCCTCCCAGGGCAGATTGTGTTTGATTGAGTCGAAAGTTTTATTTTAGTCGACAAATGCAATGTATAGGTCTTTCCCATACTCTTGAGATTTTTCTATTAACTGTTTTAATACATGCATATGATCAATAGTTGAAAACCCTGCTCTAAAACCAGCTTGTTCAATGGGCTGTTCTTCATCTATAGTCCTTGATATATTCTATTTAGGATCAGCTTTGAAAAAAAATTGTAAATGTTTGACATTTAAAACGTAATTTTCAATTACGTTTCTGTCTCCTTTTTTGTGGAGCAAGTTATTAACCAGAAATCCTTGCATTATATATTATCGGTGTAATAATAAATTATTTTAAAATAATGTTTTATGCGTTTATTATACGTGAAAATTTCCAAAGCAATAATAGTGGGACTTTTTTCTTAAGACTGGGAACATTACACGCACACCAACGTGAGTAATTTGACAACGTCGGTGAGAGCTGTCACGCATACATAACTATTGACTGGCCTCACAGTGTCGTTCACGAAGGTTTCATCTGTTTAGAAATCTGTGGGAGCCGTTTTCAGCAACAGAAAAATAGTTTCAAACTACGTAGTAGATGACAGTAGTGTGTTTCTTTTTCAGTCCTAAAATGCTGATTAGACTTAATACACTTACCTAAATTTAGTCGACTGAATTTAGAACCTAATTAAGAAGTAAGGTGTGTCGATTGAAATCAGAAGCAAGCAATTGTTGATTAAAATGCATGCAACATGCAATAGCTTTACCGCGGCAGTCCCCGAGTGCCACACTTCTTTTTTAAATTGCTCTTGAGTTATATTATGTTTTATTTTACCTAAATAATATCATTTTTTAAGCATAAAATCCATCAAAGACAATAATACACATTCAAATAATCCTTTCTTAAAAGATAAGAAATAGCTCTAAAGCTCGTCAAAGGAAGGTTAAACGCTATTTTGACGAACTTTGCGAAGATGAGCGTCTCCAAGAACCGGAAAATTTGTTCAGAGTGAAAATATTTTATTAAATATTTAAAAGAATATTTTATTTAATATTTAAAAGAATATTTTATTTAATATTATTTAAAATTTATTATTGTGTTCGGATGGGTTTGCTTCCCGAATGGTCCCATATAAATCTTATCGAAATCGGTCGGGTGATTTTTGAAATATGAACCAAAAACTAAAATTTGCATACAATTCTGGATAACGTAATTGTAGATTTCACAAAAGTTATGAAACTCGAACCTGTCACTACGAAATTGTGTAAATCTTTTATATATAAAAACGTTATGTTGGTTTGTGTACGCTTCAAAAACTCAAAAAGTTCTGCTCCGATCGAGCTGAAATTTTAGAATGATATATAAGTAATCCGCATCGAGGATTGTTTTTATCTAATTTATGCATCACAATGTGCCACAGCGAATCGTGGCAGGGTACAGCTAGTGCATTAATAAACACTTGTTTTGCACTAAAAAGGGTAAAATAAACTATTTTCGTACAAAAAATTAACCCGACTGAAGTCGGTTTAATTTTAACTACAACACTCAAAAGCGAAAAATAAATGTGATTTTGAAGTCGGTTTAATTTTTTGTAGTAAAATAGTTTATTCTAAGTATGCATCATTTATTTGTTTATCTCGTCAATATTATCCGCATTATTTTCATTAACCAAAGCAGTAAGCATTTCGTTTTATCCATCCTTACTATTGTCATAAATTGGATGTAGTTTTTCTTCTACATTTCCATTCTCAACCTTTTGTAATATTTTGTCATTATCAGCCGTGTTGTTTAACTTTTCTTCTTCTTCATAGAAATTTCCATTTAGCTCAATCTGGATCTCCCTCAGACTCTTGCCTTTTGTTTCAGGCACAAGAAAGTAACAAAACACTGCTCCACTGAAAGCAGCAGCCGCGTAAGACCCAAACAAACCAGAGAATCCGATCCAATCCCTGACTTGTTGATAACTTTTCACCGAAATGAAATTCATAAGACCACCTAATACGCTGGTCATTGCTAAAGCTATACTTTTAACATTCATAGGAAATAACTCAGCAGGTAACAAGTAAGAAACTGATTCGTAGCCAAGAACTGATACGATAATAGATAAAATGATAAATATAAACGGAATGAGGCTGTAAGGGTATATTGCCCCGTATTTAGTTTGGATATGGAAATAAACTGAAGTGATCATAAGAAGAGTTCCAGTTCCGATGAAGGAACCGATTAAAAGGGGGCGGCGGCCGAGTCTATCAACCAAGACTGATGACATTACACCTGAAAAATAAAATAAACTAAATTTAAAAGTTACATACTGCAAAATTCAGTAGCAGAATCAACAAGACCACCTGTCTTTAGTTTATCAAAAGTACCATTAGAATTCTTACAAAATCTTTAACATAGTACCTACTGTTCTATATCGAAATTCATGGTGTACTTTTTAAATTAAGTTAGTAACCACTAAATTTAGATCATTATCATTATTATTCAAGACAAATATTAGAAAGTTTTCTCTCACCTAATAAAAATCGAATAGCTCCAAAGAAAATGACTGCAGCAGTGATATTCATTCCAGATTTACTTTCCATTAATATAGTAGCCAAATAATTCTGGATAGCGTGAAGTCCAGTCATAATCTGGGGTACTTTAAACCCTGAAACATTTTTGCATGCACTTTGAAATAATTCATTTATCGATTTATTTTTCTTGAATTACTGAATTTCTATATATTTATAGATATTCAGTTTGGCGAAATCGTCACTCATTTCCATCATATTTTGAGAAGCGTAAGAAAGGTATAAATACCAATGACAATGAAAATAGCTTTTCGATATCGATCCCCTGTCAAAAACTCTTTCAAGGAACTCTTTTTATTCATTTCAACTTTCACTTGAGATTTCATTTGTGATATTCTTTCTTCTAAAATCTGGAATTAACAAGAAATACTTTACATTAATGTTATTCTGGCTAGAAAAATAAGAATGCACAAAGCAGTCAAAGCAGACCTCACCACAGACTAAGTAGTGACCTCACTATGATTATGTTCCCACTGCTAACACATAGCACCTTCTCTCAAAAGAAAGGAGTGAAGTCCTTAATCGCCCATACCATGCAAAAAGTTTTTCAGACTCGACACACATGTATGCACATATACAACAAAATAATAATTTTGTTTAAAGGAGCAGTGGCCGTAAGAATTTATAAGTACAGGAAATGTGATTACCACCCAGAAAACAAAAGTTTCCCGCGACAAAGCTTCGACTTTCTGTGATCTCAGCCGAGCTTCACCTTAGCTAGGCAAGAGAGAAGAATCAAGTTTGAGCTGGTATCGTATGGTAAGAGATGTACTAATGGCAACAGGTGACCAGTTCCAGAAAAACTAGTCTTAAGCGTAATTTTACAGTTCCACCAAAAGCAGCTATTATTGAAAATAGTTTTTATAAAAATACATTTTTGTCTACAATTACATTTTCAGCACTGATTTACACCCAAACTTACATCTTCGTCCAGAATTCCAGTTAACATCTGCAAATTCTTCTTGGCCGCTTCAAATTTTCCTTTTTTAATTAAATAAAACGGAGATTCAGGAATCCACCAGCAAGCCATAAAAAAAATTGCTGGTAGCACTAGTGTAATATAATTAAGGGTCTGGTAGGACACGAAAGCTCCTACAGTGATGACTAATAGACATCCAAAACTAAGCATAAAGCGGTTGGTCAAGGACAATTGCCCTCGTATGTCTTTGTCCACTATTTCTGCTACGTATACCGCGGCTACCTGAAAACAAATATCAGATATAAATAATAAAATGATAAACTAGCAGCCACATAGTTACTTTACTTTACCGCGGCTTTACTTTTGTGAGTAAAAATATTTATTATTATTTTGCGAACTCATTGCAGAGTCCCCTGGCACACCCCGGACACTCCACTAAAACTCCATACAACCGCCGCTGTGGAGTTGCCTACACTTCACACAACTACGCAGATGGCGTTCGTACACACGCATGAATGTTTGCGTTAGCGCTAGGGCTACTGAATTGTTTTATTGAATAGTTGTGCCCCTTGAGTTCACCTGGTGACGTAGTCTATAAACTTGCTATAATGTTGAGTTACATAAAGAGAATGGAGCCAAATTATACTATTCTAATTAAAAGGGTGTATGTATTGCCGCGTAAAATCAAACAAAACCGATTATAGATAGTTAACTAGATACCTATTTAAGTTAGTAGGTACACATTCGCATATTATTTTACACTTAGCCAAGGTGAAAATCTTTATGGACGGAAAGATTTATTATGTCACTATAATTATTCCTCCAGGCATTATCGATCCGTGCCCAAAACTGGCTGTGTAAGTTACGAACTTTGAGTTAAAAATTACTACGTTATTATCATCATCATCATCATCAGCCTGTATTCGTCCACTGCTGGACATAGGCCTCCCCTATGATACGCCACTCAGCCCGGTCCTCGGTCTTACTTCTCCAACCGCCACCAGCTGCCTTTCGAATATCGTCACTCCATCTAGTCTCAGGACGTCCTACACTACGTTTGCCGATTCGCGGTCCCCACTCCAGAACCCGTCTGCCCCAACGGCTATCGGGTCTGCGACAGATGTGACCGGCCCACTGCCACTTCAGTTTGCTAATACGCTGAGCTATGTCGGTGACTTTAGTTCTCTGACGAATTACTTCGTTCCGGATGCAATCCCTCAGAGAAACCCCAAGCATAGCCCTTTCCATAGCTCGCTGAGCGACTTTGAGCTTACGGACCATTTTCACTGTCAGTGCCCACGTTTCAGCACCGTAGGTCATAACGGGTAAGACGCACTGGTTATACATTTTGTCTTGAGACTTTGTGGGATGGGTGACGAGAAGACCCGACGAAGTTTTCCAAATGCTGCCCAGCCCAACTGTATTCTTCTCATAGCCTCACTCTCAAAATTACCTCTACCTAGTTCGAGCGTCTGCCCTAGGTAAACGTATTTCTGTACAATTTCAAGAGTGGTTCCACTAACGGCAATCGGTCCCGGAGCAACGAACTCGTTGCACATGACTTTGGTTTTATCCAAATTCATCCGGAGGCCGATGCGTTGAGAAGCGTCAGCCAGGCTGTCCAACATACACTGCAAGTCCTCCAGCGACTCTGCCATTATGACGATGTCGTCCGCAAATCGTAGGTGAGAGATGTACTCGCCGTTGATGTTTGAGGCCATGTCCAACCCAATCCAGAGTCTTAAACATATCCTCTAGTGCGTTTGAGAACAATTTCGGGAAATTACGTCCCTTGTCTCACGCCTCGCTGCAGAGGAATATGCTTCGACTGCTGGTCTTGAATTTGGACCGTCATCGTAGCGGCGTCGTACAAACATCTCATCACCTCGATGTATCGCCAATCGACTTGGCATCGCTGTAAGGACTCCAGAACAGCCCAGGTTTCGACCGAGTCAAACGCCTTTTCATAGTCCACAAACGCTAAGCAAAGAGGCCGATTGTACTCTTTTGTCTTCTGTACAATCTGCCGTACCGTGTGAATGTGGTCTATGGTGCTGTACCCACTTCGAAACCCGGCCTGTTCAGGAGGTTGGAACTCGTCGAGTCTTCGGGCGAGACGATTTGTGATAACTCTTGAGAACAACTTATAGACGTGGCTCAGAAGCGATATTGGCCTATAGTTCTTTAAAAGGGTCTTATCTCCCTTTTTAAAGAAAAGGATGACTACACTTCTGTGCCACGCCTGTGGAGTCATCCCGGCGAAGAGGACGGCATTAAATAGTTCTTGGAGCTCTTTTAGAAGTGGGGCTCCACCAGCCTTTAAGAGCTCTGTTGTAATCCCGTCCTCGCCCGCGGCTTTTCCATTTTTAAGTTGCCCAAGAGCCATCACAATTTCGTCTTGACTTATCTCAGGCAGGTCTTCTGTGTAGTGGCGTGTCAGAGTGGCTCTTTTGTCCTCGTTTTGTGGGAGATGAGGAGCACGTGATGCGTACAGCTGGCCGTAAAAGTCTTCCACTTCCGAAAGAATACCCGCTTTGGATGTAACGACTGTCCCCGCCGAGGTGGTTAACTTCGTTAGGTGGCTTCTACCCAGTGTCTTGACGAACACTTTTGACCCCCGATTTTGCTCAATTGATTTTTCAATCAAGAGCGTGTTAGCTAATCGGAGGTCACGTCGTACAAGTTTGGTAATTTTCTTATTTAGAGCCCTTGTTCTGACGAAGTTAACGTGGGATTTCGTCGTTCCTCCATGAGTTGCAGAGTTTCCGTCGAAAGCTTTGACTTTCTGCCTTTGCGCCGCATTTTGCAGAATTTTGTGCCCTCATCTCGTAGGACATCCACCACTCTGTCCAGCTTCTGGTCAACGCTGTCTGTGGTTTCCAAGGCAGCAAACCGGTTTTTCAGTTCTAGCTGAAATGTTTCAGACCCAACTATGGTTTGGAGAAGGTTCGGACGGAGTGTTGACTTCATCAAACGGGCGCGTTCAAGCTTGTAATCAATATTCAGGGTGCCTCTCACAAGCCTGTGATCACTTCCGGTAGCAAACCTAGAGACCACTGAGACATCCCTGAATATACGCCGTTTATCCGCAATAATGAAGTCAATCTCATTTTTCGTCCGTCCGTCGGGGCTTCGCCATGTCCACCTCCTCTGAGGCCGTTTCTGGTAGAACGAATTCATCAGAAACAGCCTTTCCTTTTCGAGGAAGTCGATCAGCATTTGGCCCCTGTCATTTCGTCTTCCCAAACCATATGGTCCTACTACCGATTCACTGCAAGTCCGTACTCCCACTTTGGCGTTAAAATCCCCCATAACAACGTTGAAGTGGGCTTTGGAGGTGTTATGTAAAGCCTTCGCTATATCCTCATACAAAGCCTCAACTTCTGAATCTGGGTATGCCTCCCAGGGTGCGTACGCCATAACCACCTTGAGGGTATACCTCTCAGTTAACTTTAGCACTAGGTACGCAACCCTTGGGGACACACTTGCGATTTCTAAAACGTTGTTATGGAGAGTTTTGTGGACCAGAAACCCGATACCACCTTGCGACAGCTGGTGACCTTCACAGTAATACATAAGATGGCCCGATTCCAAGGTTACGGTGTCCTCTCCCTGTCTTCGGACTTCGCATAACCCGAGAATGTGCCACCTTATGTGGGTCAGTTCTTCTTCCAGCTGAGCGAGCCTATCGTCATCTCGAATCGTCCGTCCGTTATGCACAGCCAGGGTCAATTGGGTTTGGCGGCCTACCGTAGCCCGGGGGATTCTTCGCACCCCCCTGCCCTACCGTTACCATGACCGCCGCCTTGGCCAGGAATAGCAGGGCGGCCGGGAACTAGGGGCCTTTTCTTTTTGGGACCTATCATAAAGGGGGTATTGCCCATAGTCGCCACGCTGGGTATGCGGGTTGGCGACCGCAGTGCCGTGCCATCTTATGCATATGACGCTGCTGCCCGTCACAGCTACATTTACAGCACGGCTATTTGGATGGTTATCCCGCCATCAGTCGGTCGTCAGAGCCTCGTTTGTTGGTCGGCAGGGTGCACCACGGGCAGGTGAGGTTGACAGTTTTGGGGACACTTAGATGTTGAGGTCCCCTTACACCCCTATTACACACTACGTTATTGTAAAGCAACGTTATTTAAAAGTTTCTGATCTTACGTTATTTTATCCTTAGGAAATTAAATAAAGCTTTTAATATTTTCCCGTTTAGTTGACGGGGACAACCGTAAACAGCACAACAACCCACAACATGATGATATTTCATTAGGAATTAGATGTTCGATACCAGCCCTTCGTTGAGTCCTCCTAGCGTACTCGAAACGGATTGAGGGGTGAGGAAGCTTGAAATTGGCGGGGGGTGGGGAGTGTCCGTTCTATCTATATTATCTATTCTATGCCCCTGGGGAAGTACCACACCTTTGTCACCTTATACTACTGGCAAGTGGTGATGTTCAAGTACTTTTAACTATTAAAAGTTGACACTTGACCGCTAATATAATGAAATATTGCTATGTTACAGTTTGAAAGGTAATGTTTCCAGAGAAATTACAGGATAATGAGATAAATCAACTTATATCTTTGCGTGGCAACCGCAGTACTGTGCTACTATCAGGCACTTGTCTTGCTTGTCTAATAACTCTAACTAAACTGACCTCTTGATCTATTTTTTAGTAGTGAGTCTGCTCAGTAAGCCATACCATGGTTTCGATTCTTTATCAGAACATTGTTTTATAATATACAGTGATGAGATGTAGGTACCTGATGGTAAGCTAGCAACATGTGTGCCCATAACAGCACAGTGGCACGCAGCTATCCATTTGAATGTGAAGAGTCCAAATTACAACCTAGCACTGCACTACTCTGCGAAAACTATTCGCTTTTTCCAGTCTTGATCCCTTGACATTTTTGTTTATTCGGCCTATTATATCATATAATTACATAGTAGACATAATTATTACCTAAATTATTATCTAAATCATCGGTTACATTTCACTATCAGGAGTATTAAATAGGCCTACTGTTATCAATGTCTGGCTTTTCGTTATATTTGAGTATGATAAAAAACAGCCCATTGAATTAGATAACAGTTCACGGTTTAGATTGCCATTTCGCGGTTTACTTAAAGCAACAGTTTTATTTTTCAACTTTTAAAACTTAAAAAGTCATAATTTTAGCATACATTAATAACATGAACAAGAATGTAGGATGTGACAAAAACAGATCAAATTTAAAGCCCTAACAAATTACAAAGTACATACACACATATTACGTAAATACCCTTCTTTTTCGGGGTTTGATAAAAACTAGCAAATATTACGAATGTACATACAATTAAAGTCACTTACGGCAACCGACATTCCCGTACCGACACCCCAAAGAAACCTGCCAAAAGACAGCATCCATGCCTCCCAAGCGAATATTATCGACATCTGAAATCATCTATACTTATAATAAAACTGTAACGGGTCGAATTCTGTACATTGAAGATATTTTGAAAAATTTTTTTTTGGAGCACTCCATAGTCGATACTGATGGCGAATCTGCATTTTTTTTCTTTCATGTCTGTCTGTCTGTCTGTCTGTCTGTCTGTCTGTCTGTCTTTCTGTATAGGGATCACGCATCACGCCGAAACTACTGATTCAATTCAGCTGAAACTTGGCATGATTTTAGTTTAAACTAAGGAAATTGCTGTAGGCTACTTTTAATCCCCAAATTCTGATTGGTTTTCTTGCGGGAGGGGGTGAAAGTCAAAATGTGTATTTGGTTGTAACTCATGTTTGCTTTATTTAATTTCATTAATTCTTTTTTTGTTAGAAAGAACACATTTTTTATATTGTCCCATCAAAATTTGAACATTATCGGTTTGGTAGTTCGGAAATTACACAAACATTAAATAATAACGACACACACGGCGCGTTCGGTACATACTAACTTCTAAGTATTCTGTGTATCACAGACGATCCACAGAATATCTAGATTCGAGATTCAAGAAGTGCCCACGTGATCGCGTCGCGTCGTCTTGAATGACAAAATAATTTTTGTGTGGAAAAAGGAGGAGGATGAGAATATCCTTCAAACAAGGAGGATGTTCTCAATCGGGTTGCATGTTTTTTTTATTTGGTTTTATTTTACACGATAACTCCGCTAATTGTGAGTTGATTTTGATAATTCTTTTTTTGTTTGGTAGAAAATACTTCAGAGGTGATCTTATATATCGAAAACAGGGAGGTAGTTTTTCAAATATCAACAAAAAACCAAATATCAGCTTAGATTTATCTGTATTTAGTTAGTCGAACGACAGAATTAAATTACCTGTCATTGAAGTAAATGTTTGTTCTTTTGGAGAAAACATATCAGCATAATAAGTAGCACCATAAACAACCCATTAAATGTTGGCCCAAAAAACCCACTGCTGGGCGTCGGGGCCTTCTCTCCCAAGGAGAGAGACAAGGCTATAATCCACCACGCTGGCCCAGTGTCGGTTGGTGGATGACATATGACTTAGAACTTAGATTCTAGGTACATTTCGGTTTCCTTACGATATTTTCCTTCACCGTTTAATTACCAGCATTACGAACATGACTCTGAAAAGATAGTGGTGCGCGTGGTTTTGAACCCTGGGTCTCCGGATCGACAGTCGCCGTTCTCCCGACTAGGTCAGCTGGAGCTTACTAGACTAGCCGTAACTTAACGTATTATTTTAATCCAAATACTGTTTAAAATTTAAAGGTAGTGTTGAACAAGCTTCGGTGACCGAAGCAGACCGTTGTTAGGGTTCCGTACCCAAAGGGTCAAACACGGTACCCTATTACTGAGACTTCGCTGTCCGTCCATCCCTCCGTCTGTCACCAGACTGTATCTCAAGAACGGCGATAGCTAGACAGTTGAAATTTTCACAGACGATGTATTTCTATTGCCGCTTTAACAAAAAATACTAAAACTAAAATAAATATTTAAGAGGGCTTATTTCCATACAACAAACTTGATTTTTTTACCGTTTCTTGCTCGATACTAATAACGTACCTGTCACAGGTTGACGCTTTCACTATTCACATAATATTAAGTTTTATGGTTTCTTTAAATGTAATTAATTAAAATAAAATATATTTTTAAGGGGGCTCCCATACAATAAAATCCTTTTATTTGCTAATGGTTCAGAACCCTTCGCGCGCGAGTCCCACTGGCATCTGACCGGTTTTATTTTATCAAAAATTTTGTAATATCCTATCCCTTCCTAATATTATATAAATATGTCAATATTTAAATTTTTGCTGCTCAATTACGTTGGAATGGCTGAATGTATCGAGTTAAAATTTGAAACATATTCTTGGCTTAGCTTAAGTAACACATAGGGACATATAGATAAGTAACTATACATAGGCAATGTTTAGCCTATGTGTTCTTCCAGACTATAATCTAATTGTATTTCAAATTTCAGCCCGATCACTTGATACGTTCCGCCATGATTAAGTAACAAACATCCAAACATTGACATTCATTATATTTACAGTTACAGGACAACGTTGGAACGGCTGAACATATTTGGAAGGAATTCGAAACACACGTAGTTTGTACTCAGAAATAGCAAATCGGTTACTTATAGGTTACTGTGACGTCGGAAAGACTAAGCAAATTTGGTAGAAAATTGAAACAGATAACTTATAGTCTGAAATACCACATATATGTACTACCTATCAACCTGAAAAGAAGCATGGGCCCTAAGGAAACAAATATTAACAATCACGTCAAAACGGCACAACGAATTGGGTTGGCATACGAAACACAGATAGTTTAGAGTCTAAAATTTCACATGGGGTCTAAGTCTATATTTTCGATAAACTTTATATTAATCTATAATAAGTATATATTTTCTTAAGGTACTTGATGTGATGGTAAGGTAAAAGGCGCCAAAAATGAAAAATATATGCACCCTTTTTGGCGTAGATAATACAGGTGATTTGCGTTCACAATCAAAATAACAAGCAACATTATATTCTCATTAGATGGCGCTAATGCCAGTTTAAATCTAAAAGCACTAAAGACCATTTAAATCAATGTTTAGCTATTGTGGTATGTATTTTTTCTTTCATCACTAGGTGGCGTTACTGGTATTCTAAATTGTACTAATAAGTTTTTGCTGCTAAAAGGATTTTGATGCCGAATTTGGATTCTTTCGTTCTTGGATTTTTTTCTGTGTTACAATTAAATTCATACATTAACATTTCACTAAGATTTGGCTTAGATTTACGGGTTCAACTTGCTTCAGTACCAATCATTAAAACTCAAAATTTTAATCATTTTCATTCCACACAGGCTACGTTCAAAATTTTACGCGGGCGAAGTCGCGGGTAACAACTAGAAAACAGCTTGCGGATAAAAATAGATAAGTAGGTAATCAGATCATGCACATCAGCTTCAGACTTTTCGTAATGTATCCTATAAAAATCCTACAAACTTAACACTTGCGGCTATGTTCGATACTACGAAACCTTAATAAGTATGTTTAATTTTGTTAAAAAAAAGAAAAATAAAGATGATAAAATTAAATAAATTTTTGTGTGGAAAAACAAATTCACTCGGTTTTTCAATGATTACATTATGCAAATATTTTGACGTACGATACTTCCAACTAATGTACACTATAAGTCAGTAACATCTGCTTACGCGAACGAAGTAGCGGGTTCAGCTAGTATTAAAATAAAATTAGAACGTGTTTTGGGCACAAAATCAATTATCAAAGTCTTACATCAATTTGCAGTTGAAAACAGCAAACGATAGAATCTTTTATATTTATAGCTTATATGTACATATATATGTTTGCATGTACCTACTCAAAGTGCATAATACCATCGATATAAACCAATGAGTGTGCCCTGAGCACCTTGAAAATGGTAATAATCTGCGGTTGTGTGTATCGTTACGCCAAGCACAGATTCGGTCCTGTAGGGAGTACTTTTCGCACCTTTGAGATGGTTCAGCTAATTATCAGCTGGAGGCTCTGGAATCGATCGAGAGACGTGCCTAAAGGCTTATAGGTAATGAATTACACTCTTGTACGAAAAATACTGCAGTCTTGAACATCGCCGAAAATTGCTAGCTTATCGGTTTATTATCGGATACACTTTGGAGAATGTGCAACTGATTTGCATGATCTAATACCACCTTGCCCTTTTTTCTATCGGAATGGTCGTAGCTCGAAAAAGCGATATCGCTTCATGGTTAATGTTCCAAATACACGAACAACGAGATTTGACTCTACTTTTGTGACAAGAACGTCAAGACTATGGAATACGTTGCCTGAGTGGGTTTTTCCCGATGGTTACAATCTATGTGTCTTCAAATCGAGAGTAAATCGGTTACTTCTAGATAAACACGTTGCATCGTAGACCGCGTCGTCGTTTAACGGCAAGATGGCGGTCAAGTGTACACTTGTGGTCACAAATCATAAGTGGTTTACACAAAACCAATCTATATAGGTACTTGCTCCTGTATCGCTAGCGGCGAGATATGCTGTGGTTCTACGTGTACCTACTTATTCTGGTGGTATTTTAAGAGCCCATCTTTCTTTTTCCACCCTAAGGTTGCCTGGAAGAGATAGCTATAAGCGATAAGGCCGCCGTCGGTCGCACTAACTTTAAGTGTGTAACCGGTTTCAATTTGTAAATTATTGTTATTTTGGTGTGTTCAATAAAGAGTATCCATCTACTATCTATACAGCGTGGCGCTTTGGTGTCGACATTAAATGAACACACAGGTAGGGTTACTGACCAGTAATCATACAAACGATGTGAGAAAAATAAATTCGCTTATTTAAAAAAAAAATATTTTCTAACAAACTAAATCATTGTATCAAGCACTCGAATCAAAATCACCCTTTGCACTAGATTCATTCAACGACGTCAGTTGTGTGCGTGGTTTACTTTCGTACACATCGTTACGCAAACGTAAATCTGGCAACGTCGCAAAACCCCCGCGCTGCGCGCCGCTTGCAGATAGGTAGGTATCTCCAAGCGGCGCGCGCGGCGTTGCAGCGTACCTACCTTAGTAGGTGCCGCCGCCGCGCCGGCCGAGAGGGGTAGGTACAAAGGCGCGATAATTCTGAACGGTCAAGTAGGTACGTCACGACAAAAGCTTCAATACCTGTTCATCACTAATAAATCGAATACCTACCATATGATAAAGATAAGAGATAAACAAAAATATTGGCAGTCATAGGAACTGCCGATAGAAGTGAAAACTTATAACTCAGTATTTGATAGCTAACTTTGGAAACTGCGCGGGTGAAACCGGAGGGCCTGGCCATTACCATCTAGAAAGTACATCAGCCAGTGGGAAATGCTAACGCATTTCTAGATAGCCAATGGCCATGGTCCCGAGTTTACCCAAAGAATTCTTATCATTTCCGAACATGACGCTAGAATTCAATTCACACACAGCCCATGAAAAATCTGTGTATGACACGCCGCGATTTCACTTCTAAAAGTAAATAGGTAAATGGATAGGTACCTAGGTGTCTATTGTAAATTTGGTGAAACATTACAAAATGATTGCTTTGTAGTAGGTAATACGAGTAAGATAGGTACGTGTTGTCAGAATCAAGGATAATTCGCATAATCAGCCCATCAAATGTTCCCACTGCTGGGACTCGGGGCCTTCTCTCGCAAGAAGAGAGTTAAAGCCATAATCCACCACCCTGGCAAAGTGCCAGTTGGTAGATAGCACTTTCCATTATTGGCACGTGACCTCGAAAGATTCTAGGTAGGTACATGTCGGTTTTCTCACGATGTTTTCCTTCATCGTTTTTAAGCTACTAGCATTACGCACATGACTTCGAAAAGACTGGTGCGCGTGGGATTTGAACGCGGCGCGCCGGATCGGCAATCACCGTCCTCCCGACTAGACCAGCCGTTACTTCAAGGCCACTTAGTAGGTACTCGTACCAACAAAAAATATTACCTAGCGTGAAAGCTGCTGAACTAGTAGAGGTACCTACAATATTCTTTAAAAGTAAAACTAAAACATCTTCCCACGAATCGATTTTAATTTCGTAGAAAATTTAACCAGTAAACCCTTGATCAATGAACTCTTTCAGATAAATTCATCATTGTCAAAATCAAAATCAGATACTTATTGTTTTAAGTTAAATTATCTATCGCATAATAGCTAAATCACCTAAGTACTTATGGCGTAATGCGCAATAAACATTAGTACGTAGGTACTTACAGCTTTCCGACTCGAAGCCGTAGTAACTATTTCTCGTCTGTGTCGCAGCGCAGCGTTGTGGAGCGGCAACGCTTCGTTTCCATAGCTACGCGCGCGCTCGCTCGCTTGACGAGCGGCGCGGCGCGGCGGCTTCTTTGAAATCGTAGGCGCATAACTAACAGAGCCACACTGTTTTGGTCTAAATTTTAAATGCTCAACGTGACCACCACCTTCGCAAACACAAACTCTTAAACGGCGTTCAATGTTTGAACGGACGCTTGCCGTGGGATTTGTAGGGCATCGCCTAGTATTCCCATATCTTTCGCGATACCTACATTCTTATCGCAAGTGCGGCATTTTGATGGGCTTCTCCGTAAAGTAAAATCATGTCAGCATACTCAGCAGCAGTATAATACTGTGTGTTCGACATCTTTACTTAAATAAACACTCACAACACAAAAAGTAACAACAAGTCGTCGTTATCGCTTTGACACTGAATCAAAATAACTTACACTAAATAAACAACAAAAAAATAACACGTAGGACACGTAGGACACGTACTTAAGCGTCTTTTCGCGAATAATTAAATTACCTAGTTAAGGGATTTACAGTAAAGTTATAGCGCGCGAGAAATGTGTCAAGGACTTGACAACTTCGCAGCCCGGCTAGCACTAACACAAAACTAGTGGAGTTTAAAGAAAAAGACAAAAGACTAACATTAGAGGAGTACCTACAGTCATTTTTTCGTTTCCGGCTCCATTTCATTCGCACACAAACGCGTGTTTTGCATGTTGTATGACTACCTGTCTCATTTTATTGTATTTACCTTTCGCCTGATTTTCATTCATGAAACGCGTGGATATGTGGCCTGCGACCTAATTACCTCTGACTCAAATTTTTAGATACAGGTTGCTCTGATTTGGTGTTTTTGAAAATTGCGAATAACTCAGTAAATAAAAACGATACATGAAATTAAATTTTACAGAATGTCTGAAAATATGATATGTGATATGTGGTTTCATTTAATGTCGGCACCAAAGCGCCACGCTGTATACTAGTTTTAAAAATGTTTGATAAACTTGATAGTAAGTATAACTCTGCAAATATTGATCCTAGCGTAAATACGACTATGGCCAAGCTTGTGAGAAATGAAATTTCCAACAACTTTGGATACCACCATTTTTGCTCTAAAGCTGAAAATTAACAAGTTATTTCAGAAACACGAAAAAATTTAACTTTAAAACAAGATGGCGGCGAATCCATTACCGGGAGTAGTTAGAAAATCGAGATTTATACGTCCAAGCAGGGGGGATCCCCTGTCGTTTAAAAAAGAAAAAACGCACCCCGGATATTTTTCTATTTAAATGTCTACCCCAACTAATGGGCCAATCTAGTTTCAGAGCGATAGATGCTGTAGATATACATACCAACTATCAGGTCACAATACAAAACAAAACCAACAATAAGGGCTTGGGAGAATCAGCAGGGATCAATCAAGAAGACCCTGTTGAGACAATAGTCGGTAACGCCAACCATAAGTTTTTCCTCTATCATAAAATGATCCAAGTTTTCTCTTTAAAAGTACGACGGGCAAAAATAAATTACCCGTCGTACTACTGGACCTGTTGGTAGTAAGACGGGCAAAAATAATTGCCCGTGTTACTACTGATAGTAAAACAGGCAATAAACGAAACATGTTGCTACTTACTGTCCCAATTATCATAGGTAGTGAGCTGGCAAGGATGGTGACTCGTCTTCCACAGTTGTCAGAAATGACACGAGCCACAAAACTACCTATGACGAAACCAATCGATGAAATTGCGACCATCCATGAAATCCCTTCCTAAAAAAAGTAAAACCTTGTAATATTTTTGTTAAACAGACTTATGTACTTAAGTTTAATTGGAGTTAATGTAATTAGAATTCAATTCTTTGTTTGCGTATATGAGTATTTACAGGTTTATAGATGTAAAACAGAGCTCCGTATTCTGCATTTCAGCATGCAAAAACACTAAAACAGAACTTTATTCTAATGTTAAAAAATGTGAATTATGATTGTTTAAGGATTAAAAGGCACTTGGTTAAATTTAGTCGGCCGAATTCAGAACCAAGTTTAGCAGCAAAGTTATAATAACCAAGCAATAATTACTTCTGAATTTAGTATGCTTAATGAATTGAGTAGCGACTTAATTCAGTCGACTAAATTTAGCCAAGTAAGTATAAGCCTTTAAACAATAGCGGAATTGATAACGGCCTGATGTCGGAGTGAGTGGTAACCGTTGATGAACAAGAAAATGGTGAGAAAGTTATTGTGAACATAAGCATAACTTTCTGTTGTGAGCAATATCCCAGTTTCCTCACGATGTTATCCATCACCGGTGAAGCCAGTGATGATTGCAAACCCGTACAACTGGAAAAATAATATTCTAGTGCAGGTGAAAAAATAATACCTATTATATGTAAAATAACCACACGATTGTGATTCGGGCTGTCTCGGCCTACAAGACCACAACGGCTTCACTTGTTTTTTTTTTTGGGAGCAGTTAACAAAAATTAGTGTTCTGGTATATTAAAGTGAAGTTTTGTACCTATCTGTGTGTGTTGCAACACGGCTGCCCAATAGAGCACAGTGTCATTCAGCTATTTGAACTTGAAAAAATCAAATTGCTGCCCAGCACTTCACTGCGCTCGTCACCCATAGATACAAAACAGTTTATAATTTTTTTTTTTAAATAAAGAGTGACGAGACGATCAGGACATGTGCCTGATGGTAAGCAACATGCCTGACACATAACAGCACAGTGACACGCAGCTATTGGAACATGAAGAGTCCAAATCATCATATACCTAATGTAATAAATTTCCTATTTGCCCTGAAATTTATTTTGAAAATTTTCTTTGCCCTTCAAACCGGAGCACAGCAATGTTTGCACATTGCTGTTTGGCGGCAGAATAGCAAACAAAACTGTGGTGTTTCCCCAGGCGGAGTTTGCAATGAATGCTACAAGTGTAAACCAATAACTTCTATTTTGGACCATCTGATACGTTCTGTGGCTACTTGAGTACCAATCAACCAGTCTTAGGCCAGGAATGCGTAAAAACACTGATTTCACTAAATTAGGTAGCAAATAAAATACAAATTTTCATTTTCATTTACAAATTTATTTTACGTCTTTTAATTAAAAACTAAACCTTTAATATGTCACGAGACTTTTTGATTCCTAGTTATAAATAAAGAGCATTTTTAGTGGCGACACTTTTATTCAATTGAAAAATAACATTTTCATTTTCATTATTGAAGTGAAAACTTCTTTTGGCGCTCACAGACAGATTTTTCGTGGGCTGTGAATTGAATTCTAGCGTCACGTTCGGGAATGATAAGAAATCTTCGGGTCAATTCGGGACCATTGCCCATCTAGATGGCCATAGCTGGCCTTGCTCATGGCCGCGCTCTCCGGTTTCACCCGTTATAAGTTTTCACTTGTGTCGACAGTGACTATGACTGCAATTTCGTAACATTTATTGCCGATTACGTCTTTTACAAACCTTTACCTAAGTGCATTATTTTGTTCTATCATCTACTAGCGGCCCGTTCCAACTTCGCTCGGATATTGTCACATAAAGACCATTAATCGACATAAAAACTATCCTATCTTTCAAGTTGGATCAATCTACACACGGTGTCCAAATTTGATAAAAATCGGCTAAGTAGTTTAGGAGTCCATCGTGGACAAACATCGTGACAGGAGATTTATCTTAATATATATAAATCTCGTGTCACAATGTTTGTCCTCAATGGACTCCTAAACCACTTAACAGATTATAATAAAATTCGCACACTATGTGCAGTTCGACCCAACTTGAGAGATAGGATAGTTTTAATTCCGATTATTTGTCATTATATGACAATATCCAAGCGAAGCCGGAACGGGCCGCTAGTATATATTAAGATTTTACAAACCTTTGCCTAAGTGCATTACTTTGTTCTATCATCTATTTTAGCTAAGCACGTGACGTAATGAAATTTAGAGGTTTTTTTATTTACACTTGCAGGTTAAGTTGTTGAAGTTTTGTCTCAATCGCAAATTTAGCTTCGTTTGGTCATCAAAAGTGGTTATGTAACATTCTGAGTCTCAGATTTTATTTTTGGGTTTTCTCCCACTCGGCAAAAGTCAAAGCAATCTAACCGGTCGCGGTCGTCCAAGTGCGGAAATACCTACATTCAGCAAATGCCACAGGTCTTTAAAAGATGTAGATTTGTAGATACATATTTATTCCTTCTGATTGTTTTTTGTAATCATTAGAGCCAGTATACATTCCGATTGCCACCATCACAAAATCACATCACCTATGAACAACCTAATTAGTAGAAAATGTATTGTTAGCCAGTTTTTTTTTTCGTCTTCAATTAACGGAATGTGATATAAACTTGTAGAATACACTAATTAGTAAATTTAGGTCTTACTTTGCTAATGGGAAATCCGACTTCATGGCGTGCGATCATAGGAAGCACTGGCGTGGCCCATGAAAAGGACACGCCGACTGTGACTGATGATGAGCATACTGTAGGAATTACATACAAATAGCATTAGACACTAGTAGCCTCCCGCGGTTTTACCCGCGTGGTTCCCATTCCCGTTGTTTCCACGATGAATGCCTACTATATAATATGACTATAGGTATTCAACTGATCTCCTAAATATATGTTCATGCAAATTTAGTTTTTTGTTCATATTTCTAAAACCACCAAACCGATTTCGATAAAATGTATGTGGGACCACCTCTGAACTATGATCTACCAAACAAAAAAAGATCCATCAAAATCGATTCTCAATGGCGGCGCTATCATAACATGCGTAACATAAATACAAGAAAAAAAACATACACCGGAATCGATAACTTCCTGCTGTTTGGAAGTCGTTTAAAAATAAATAAACAAAACCATTCACTTACCGGCGCTCACAGCAAAGTATTGGAACCGTCTGTTCTCACGCTCCATTTTTACAATTTTATACAAAACACAACACTAGTCACAAGATTACTTCTTATTACTTATACTAAAAATAATTAATATTCGATAAAATGTAGTATAATTTTATCAGACTTGTGGCACATCCACAACCGCATTATAGGTAAGACATACATAATATATTGGACACATTATCAGTGTATAATAAAATGCTTCACTGATTAAATAAGAATACAAGGTTACACAGATTACTTGTACTATGCAAAAAATCGTGATATACTTATCATTGTATTACATTTTTAAACAGACTTCAAAAAAGAATGGGGCGCAATGAGTAGAACTTGTACTTGATGGTAAGTAACACGATGGTCTTAACAACAAATTGTAACGCAGCTATTGGGAACCCGAAGAGTCCAAATCATAACCTAGAATGGCACTGCGTTTGTCTCCCAGCACTACTGCAACACTACGCTCTTCGCCCATTGATAAGATGATCAAACTCTATACCCTGCTATTTCTCAGAAAATATTGCTTTACGATGATATTTGCACATTACTGCTTGGTGGTAAAATAACTGGCAATGGTGAGGTACTAATAGGTACCCTAAGCCGGATTCTCGTTCAAACAATCCTACTCGTACTACTACAAACCTTCGACAGATAAACGACTATTTTGTACATAAATTCAGTTCAAAACTAATAAAACAAATTTTGCCATTGGTATAGTACCCAAATTTAATTACATAATATAAATAAGACGGCATTGAACTACTCAGCTACTATCACCATAAACAATCTTTTCATACAACATTATTACACTTTCGAACTAATTATCGGATCGTTTTCTACGAGTGCTGTATTCCTTAATTCAATGTCATCTTCATCATCTTCATTTCCTTTATTAATTTTGTCTTTGACTTCACTATGCATTTCGCCTTGCAGTTCGATCTGAATTTCCCTCAAGCTCTTCCCTTTCGTCTCCGGCACCACTATATAAGAGAATATTGCTCCACACAAAGCAAAACTAGCATATATAAAGAATACTCCACGCAAGCCAGTATAATCTTTCAACATCTGAAAGCATTTTACATTTGTGAAAGTTAAAATGGTACTCAATACGTTTAAATAAGTCAGAGCGGTCGATTTCACGTTTATAGGGAAAATTTCCGGTGGTATCACGAAGTTGACAGATTCATAACCTGACAATGATACTGTGCTAAGCAGCATAAGGTTGAAAAGAATCACGTAACCGAAATAGGGAGGAGTCTTGTTCAATACTTCGTGGAAGAAGAATATTATTCCATTACAAGCGAGCACCAAAGCGGCACCTGTATAGGAAAAAATGAGGAGAGGACGGCGTCCTACTTTATCTACAATAAATGATGCCATAATACCTGAAAAAGACAGAAATATGTCGTTAATTATTTGTGTACATGTTCATATGTATAAAGAGACTGTTCCCGCGGGCAATCATGCTGGCAATGCAATCAAATTTTGCCGCAAAACGCAACAAAATCGTGCTTGATGTTATATGTGTATTAGTTTTTTTTTCAACACGCTCATAAAGTGCCTCTTATTTCACCGCAATCAGGCATATATTGACACCTATAATTAAACAGTGATTTTTTCATTACTATTACTCATGAGTGAGTTATAGAATTTTTATTGGTTGAGTTGATTTGTTCTTAAAATGTTCTGATACAAAAAAGATCGTGTTCAATAGAACAAATGAATTAATGTAGCTATTGTTTGCGCACTTTTTGCAATTTCGTATTTAAATAGGAAAATTCAACTTGTACGTGTCTAAAAATAAAATTATCTCTTAAATATTAACTTTGATTTTCTTTTCGTTATAAAGAAAACTTTAAATGCCACTTTTTGTACGTAGCTAAAGCGTTATCCGCAGAACGACAAAAAAAGAAACCAATTTTTTTTAGTCTGTGACTGGTTGGCATTGTTAGTTGCGCGCGGATTTTTTGACTGATTATTTTTTCTCGCCCTGACGAAAAATTTTTCAGGACTCTTTTTCACTGTTGAAACTTTATTATATTGTATTTTAATCACATGTGTGTTGAACAACGTCGTATGATACACGTAACATTCAGTCCAAATAGACCGCAACCGTGTGTATTGATGGTTACAGCCCACGGCTATCTGCGTACACAGTTGTGCCATAATCGACTATTATATCGATTTGACTGTACACAAAAAGCATAAAGATGTTTTGACGTACCTAGGTCTTGAATAAAAAAATGCTTGTAATATAGGGATGCAATATAATGGCCCTCTGAGAGATCAATATTCGAAAACACATAATTAGTCAAGTTCAGCGTTACGCAATAAGTAGCCTACAAATTACAAGCGTATATCAAAAGTTTTCAGTTGTTATGGTTTACCAGATTCTCGGTAATCACTAAAGATATCTTTTAATAGTACATTGTGTAAATGCCCAGTTCGGACCCAGTGGTGTTTCGAATTAAAAACGTAGTACCTACATTAAAATAAGATTTAAAAAAATACTTGTAAAAATGTTGATTCAACCCATGCTGGTTTGCAGACACAACTTGTAGCATTAAAACTGTCTACTTGATTTAAATTAAATTTTATATTTTTATTAGACTAACATGAATGAAGCAGAATATTCGCTCATTTTATTATTGTGTCATTGACCTTGAACTTCTGACCCGCTTCAAACAGGTCTAAAAATAAGATAATCGCATGAACACAATATATAATATTATAAAAGTGAATGTAAATAAGAATGAAATAAAAATGTCGTAACTGACAAAATGCTTACTTATAATGAATCGCAAAGCTGCAAAAATTATCATTCCCATAGAGACAGAAATGTTTGAATTTGTATCTTGTAGAATCCTTCCGACATATTGGGTGAGGGGGATCAAGCCGGACATAATCTGTGTAGACCTTAGACCTAAAACAAACACAAATTAAACAAGAACAAAATTAAACATTTTGACTAACCCCCGACAACCTCGGATTTGTAATCTGTACAACATTCTACTAGTAAAGTCCTTTCATGTGACACCCATATTAAGGGAGTTGTGGAAAAAGAAATGTATTTCGCCATTTTTTGGTAGCGGCCATCTTGGATTTCAATTTGTCATAGTGAGTATTCTACTAGTCAAGCCCTTTCGTTTGATACCCATATTGAGGTAGTAGTGAAAAAAAAAATTCGCCATTTTGTGGTGGCCATCTTGGATTTGTTTTTTTTTTATAGTGTATAGTATTTTACTAGTCAAGCCCTTTCGTTTGATACCCATATTGAGGTAAGTTGTGAAGAAATATTTTGTCCGCCATTTTGTGGAGGCGGCCATCTTGAATCGATACTTAGATCGACCAAACATAAGAACCGCACGGATATTAACTTTCAAATAAAAAAAAACCGCATTGAAATCGGTCCATCCGTTTGTGATCTACGGTGCCACAGACAGACACACACACAGACAGACAGTCAGACAGACATCGACGTCAAACTTATAACACCCCTTTTTTTGGTCGGGGGTTAAAAAAACTAAACGATAGCAGCAAGTTTTTTTTTCTTATTGTAAATATTCAAATCATCATCTAAAATAATGTTAACGATACTTAATAACTAGTACTACCCCGCGGTTTTACCTGCGTAGTTCCCGCAATGTTTCTCTAATAAAATGACTACAGTGTTATATGCCAGACTGTAAATAATCTGTGTTCCAAATTTCAATCCGATCCATTCCAACGTGATAGAGCAACAATAATCCAAACATTCATATTTTTAATATTAGTAGGACTAGCAATATAAAATTTTATAAGTAAGGAATATAGTTCCCTCATTTACATTTACTTATAGTATTAGTAGTAGGTATTAGAATGAGTAAGATTAACTTACATTGTTATTAATTTTATTGTAAATTTAATATAGATACCAACAGCCCCGGATCTAAGGGGGGGCAAGCCGGGCGGGGCGGCACACCTCAGGGGGCGCCAAATTGAGCGACTCATCACGTATTTCAAGTCATCGATAAGAATCCGAAAAGATCCGGGAAAAAATCAGAGGGACATAACCCGTTATGTCCTTCCTGCGCATGGTGGTCATGATTAGATACACCAATACACGCCCCCCTCCCCTCCGGGTGGCATTTTCAAATTTTGCCCCGCCTAAAAAATATTGAAGATCCGGGGCTGGGTACCAAAAACGTACCAACAGATATCAATATTGCCTTCCGATACTGATTTCCTGTCAATAGTTCTTTGAGAGTTCCGGAATTCTTCATTTCTTCTCTTACGTGTACGCGCATTTCAGATATTTTTTCATCTAAAATCTGCAATAAAAAATGTAAATGACCCTCGATATAATTATAATAATATTCAATTTAATATTAATTAATTTTATATTAATTAATATTTATTTTAACGCATTTTGCCCCCCCTTCCCCTTCCAATCCTTATTCAGTATAGAAAAAAATGGTATTAAAAACCTCAACATCATTTTTGAAGATCTATCTATAGACACCAACAACCACACGTATGGTTTTGATGAAAAAAAAAATTGTGAGTTTAAGTTCTAAGTATGGGGCACCCCCAAAACTTATTGTTTTTTTATATTTTTGTCTAAAATCTTAATACGGTTCACAGAATACTACGTCTACTTACTTACCAAGTTTCAAAAGTATGGTAGTTCTTATAGTTTCGTAAAAAAGTTGTTGTGACATATGGACGGACAGAAAGACAGACATGACAAATCCATAAGGGTTCCGTTTTTACGTAATACCCTAAAAACATGCAAAAATTTAGAACACCCTTCTAAAACAACAAGTTGCATAAAAATATGAGCAATCACCTTTTCGTCCTTAAAACCGTTTAACTTTTCGAGAGCTTTCTTAGCAGGCCCAATTTTCCCCTCCTTGATGAGAAAATATGGCGACTCCGGGGCCCACCAAATGGCCGCCAAGTAACAGAGCGCCAGCGCCACTATCAAGAAACTCAGCATCTGGTATGACGTCACGGTCCCTACCGTGATCACCAAAAATGTTCCAAACGTGAACATAAAACGGACCATCACTGAGAGACTGCCTCGTATCTCTTTGGACGCTATTTCGGACACGTAAACTGCTACCACCTGAAATATAGACAAAATTATGACAATATTACGAGTATATATATCTATTGATTAATCTGTTGACTTTGGGCGTCATAACTTTTTATGATAAAGTAAACCGCTTCGTTACGTAACGCGTTACGGCACAAGTCAGTTTGGCTTCCCTTTCTCTCACGCGGACGCAGTCACGCAAGCTCCTCCTCTCTCACTCGAACACACAACTCCAGCCGTATTTCAGGCAGCTGCTTCCCGCTCGCATATGCGTCGTAACCTTCTTACAAAATTTAAAGTAAAATTCTAAACTTTTTTTCAATAGTAAATTGGTCAACTTAGATTAGTTTACGTCATCACTTCTATCGGGTGTCCCGAGATGCACATATGCACATAACATCACAGTGGCACTCAACAACTTGAATACTTACAAAAATTCCAAAACATTACCTAGCACTGAACTCAGCGATCATCGCCCAGAGATATAGTATATACTAGATGCCCGCCCCGGCTTCGCCCGTGGTACATTTATAGCACTCAGCGGGATCCCGTACATATCCAACGTGAAAAAATTACTGAAATCGGTTCAGTCATTCCTGAGAATATCGCTTTCAAACAAAAAACCTCTTCAGCTACCTACTACGCCACCTGTCGGAAATTGATCGTACTAACTCAGATTTAGAAACAAATTTGATGCAAAGGTTTATATTCAATGACGCCATCTTAGACACATGCTGTCATGGTGTCATATCAAAGCACGAAAACTCAAAAAGGAATATTTTTCCCCGTTTTTTGTTACATTCTTAATTCATCCTCCGCTTTTATTGATAGTAGCGTTATGTTCTATACTAGCCTATAGCCTTCCTCGACAAATGGGCTATCCAATAGAAAAAGAATCATTCAATTCGGATCAGTACTTCCCGAGATCCTAGCGTTCAAACAAACAAACAAACTCTTCAGCTTTATAATATTAGTAAAGATTATAAGATGTTTTGATGTTTGACATTTTTTATTTTTAACTACTAGCTGTACCCTGCCACGCTTCGCTGTGGCACATTGTGATGCAAAAATTAGATAAAAACAATTCTTGTTGCGGATTATATATCATTGTAAAATTTCAGCTCGATCGGTGCAGAACTTTATGAGTTGTTGAAGCGTACACAAACCAACATAACGTTTTCATATATAGAGATTGTGAACACATACTGTTGATATCCCAGAATAGTTTTAACGAAGGTCCCTGTGTCTAGACGTTAACTGAACTCCAATAAAATTAGATATTTGGATAAAATTCAGTAATAAAAACAATAAACAGTACAATGCCATAAAATAATAATGCACTGAGTAAATTTTAAATCCATTACTTTCTATTCAAAATCGCGAACAATTTGATTTGGTCAGAACTTCCGTTTGAGCAACAAACGACATCTAAACATAGAATTTTTCCCATTTATAATTCTTATAGAATACCACATTACAACAGAAAAACTATGTTATTTTAGCGGTGAAGAAAAAATAATATTACGGGTGCTATAGCGCCAGACCCGAGACCCCAGCATATTCTCGCCAGACATAACTGCCACGCCGTTCTTGCAGTGACGACGAGTATCTGTAACCGAAACGTCAAAATTTAGTTTAAGTAGTCTTAATATTAACTTCTCAATTAGTTAGGTAATAAACAAATATAGACTTTTTTAGTATGAAAGCTAACGTGCTTATTACACATTTTAAATAAAGTACCTGGTTGACCGAGCTTTGCTCGGTTTTTTAAATGATATATAAGCAGTGATACGAATTACGTAGTGATGACTTACTTAGACCTACTTAGATACGAGTACGAATTAAATGCGTTTATAAAAGGCTCTAAGTAAAAGATTCTCTCAGAAAAAAAAGAACAAAAAGAAAAGTCCCGAGTGTAACCATCAGGATTCGAACCGGGGCCTGTTGACTCCGAGGGCGAGCATATTCCGTCTGAGCCATTTAGACTAAAGGCTTGTTCGCATTAGGCTAGTAATTTAGCCTAGTGGCGAGTAATTTAGCAACTAAACGTGTATGGACAGTGAAAATTTAGTCGAGTAGTTTAGGAAGTGATTTAGTCGAGTCAATCCATTTTGTTCTATTTTCAACGGGCGAGTAGCACCCCCTACCACGCGTTCGTTGCGAGCGGTGCGCTCATTGGCTCTCCGATTAAACATGTTCGAATTAGTCTGGAGAGAGAAAAATAACTTCAAAAAAATTTCTATATACGAAATTGTCTGTGGAATAATTTATTTTATTGATCACACAAATTTCCTCCTTCACCTCTTCTAAAATAGCCATTACGATTCGATAAGATTAGCTTATTCATTCATTTATTTTATTGCGTTGTAGGATCTTCATGTTGCGAAACGCTACTCACTTGTGAACTGTACTAAAGCACTGTGCGAACGATTTTTGAATAGTAGCGAGTATTTTAGCTACTACATTACTCTCTACTAGACTAAATTGCTAGCCTAATGCGAACAAGCCTTTAAAGAACAGTGGCGAAATAAGTTATCGTATTCTAATGACATTGAAGGTGTTTTTCATTGTCTAAAAATGCGCATAAAATGATGTTTTAAAAAAATAAAACCTAGCTAGATCGATTTATCGTCCCCGAAAACCCCCGTATACATAATTTCATGAAAATCGTTCGAGCCGTTTCCAAGATTCAGATTCTATATATATATATATATATATATATTTATTCTTGTAGGATATATATATATATATATATCCTACAAGAATAAATGGGCGTATAATCTTTTGTCGTTAAAAGCACCTCGAAGACTTTTTTCTCTTAAAACACCAACATGTATAATCCAAAGTGACGACCTGAATAAAATACCTATGTCATCAAAAACGAAGCTTGTAAAAACCACGAAATCGAAACTCAGTTCTTCTACCGTAAAAAAGTTTGAGATCTATGTGATACCAAGTCAGTTCGTTTATTAAGTCTTAAGGGGCCTTCTGTTTTAAGTTATTACGTAATTATCTAACCTAACAACATATTATAGTGACTATAATACACATGACCTATATCAGAATTTCAACCATGTGTCATAACGAGTTTCGGTGGTGGAAGCTAAATAAGTAATTCATTAAACTCACCGTGCCAACAACAAAAGGAATGGCAGTTCCCAACAAAGTCGTTCGTCTTCCAAAACGATCCGAAGTGAACCGGGAGATGATACAGCTGATCAGTAGTCCAGGAGACACGATCGCTACGACCCACGATATCTCTGCCTGAAAATAAATGTTTAGAAATAATTAAAGATTTTGTGTAATTGCGTATGAAAAGTGATGCCACGAAACTTTTTCTTGGTCTTGGTACTATTTGTACACCTTATACACACATAAAATGGCATTGTAACAGCTCAAATCAAATTTCGTGGAATTATTAGCACACAGGCGCTCCATTAGTCGCTCACGTTGAGACTGGTCTCAATCAGGAGACGTCACCTGATTTTACATCGCCATCGTTGAGGAGTGTGTGTCGCTTCTTCCGTTTTTAAGAGTTCAATGCCTTAAGCTAAAGATTTTTGAATTGGCCCGCGGAATCTAATGATTTTTTTTTGTAAAATAAAAAGGTAACTTATGTTATGCCACGAACACGCCAGGCATGTTGAACCAGGCGGCAGCGCTGGGAACTATTAGAAAATAATGTTAGCACTGAATGAGTTAAGACCGTGGAGGTCTTGCCTATGCCCTCTGATCAGGGTATGTACTCACGTGATCCGGCTTCTTCCACTCTGAAATGTCAGTGGTCCTCTTGGATGACCAAGCTTTACTCTGTGGTTTTTGGAAATTGTATTTTGATACGAATTACTTACGATGGAAAAGGGATAAAATAATCATCTGGACTCGAACCTGCATCTTCTGGTTTCGGATCCGCCCGATTTCCCATCTGAGCTAATAGAACCATCAGATGGTAGCCAAATTTACTTTCGTATTCTAATTATATTGAACCAGTTTTTCATTGCCTGAAAACACGCACAAAACTACGTTTTCTAAAAATGAAACCCAGCTAGCTCGACTTATCGCACCAGCTACTTCTACATGCAAAATTACAAGAAAATCCGAGATATCGAGACATAAAATTGTAATCAAAAGCATTATTTAATTAAGGTAAATTACTTACATCTGTTAAAAAAATGTCTGTCTCCTGACTGTGGAACTTGGGTATTACTGGAATGGTCCATGAGAAAGACGCACTCGATGTTGCAGACGCCAATGCAACTGAAATCCAGTTAAAATATTTTATACAAATCTAATCAAAAATTATATCAACGTTAATCATTACTCTCTTTTCTCCAAAAAACTAAATAGATTGCACTTAGGTCCTAATTTATTCCAGCCTAGTTAGTTATTTAATCTTTATTTGTCTCCTAAATTCCTAAATTAGCGCACCGTGTGAGTATTATGAATTTCATTTTTACTAATTTGTGTTCAGTGAAGTGAATACCCCCATAGGCTTGGTACGAGTATGATATCAAACAGGTTACCTACAAGATTGGGTGCCAATCTTGTTTTTGATTTTTGAGATTCTAAAGATACTCGTAGGAGTTCTTTTAACTATAACAAATTATGATGTGGATTTAGTATAAAATAATGTATTTTTGCATATACTTATTTCTGTAAATTGTGAACAGATTTTACAATTTTTTTTTATTGTATTTGAACTGATTCTGCTCAGACCACAAGATACAAGCTTTATGCTTAGTTTGTGGCCTACTGATCATTCTAGCGCCTCCAATGATTCGGAGCCTATTTCAATAGCTGCGTGCCACTGTGCTGTTATGGGCATTCGTATTACTATTAGGCAAATGTCCTGCTCGTCCCGTCATCGTCACTCTTTACTACAAAAAAATCTTCGTAATACCTTGTCTAAATTTAGCTTTCTATTTAAAAAATGAAGCATATTTTATTTGTAACTAAAACCATATTAAATCAATGTCTAGTTTCTACGGAGTTTCCCGTTACATTGAATAACGTTATCAAGAGTTCAATTGCTGTTTCTTTGCCGTGTGTGACCCATAACTTAACATATTTTCTAGTGCATCTATTCCCAATTTATCGATAGCCTTTACCAATAAACAAAAGAGTGTATGTGTGTTTATGTGTATGTGCGTCAAATACATTGTAATATGTGTTTTTTCTATAATCGATTGTTTTTATTATCAGCTTTCTGAACTCCGATTCTAGAAAAACTATACCTATCGTGAGCGAATCCTCCGTTCTCGCAATTTTCGTAAAAAAGGACTAGAGTTTGTTTGCTTCCCTTATTAATATATAGATGTAGATGATGTAGATGTAATATATAGATTATAGATTCTTCAACATTACTAAAGTATAAGAAACTTATAACTAGTCGTATAAATTCACTCTCATCATTTTCCCAAACGTGCCAAAATAAACAAAATTTCAGAAATTAAGAAAACAAAACAAACAAAAAGTTTAACCTTCACGACAACAAGTATTCCAACTCTCACTATAAACATAGATAAACCCACTTCCGTAACGCCCTTAGCCAAAACATTATAAACCAAAAACATATACATACCTGCAAAAGTAGCCAAATACTGCACACTTCGTTTTTGTTCCATTTTGGTCATCAACTAACTGAACTATAACCTATAATATCATCTATATCACAATGAAATAAAAATAATATCTCGCATTTGATTCGAGGCAATGAAACAATTCCATTCCAAAATGTAATGTAATTTGTTTACATCCTTATATGTATGTACAGTGCGACACAACATTTGCACGCAGCATTGAGTTCACTAAACATTTATACATTTTGTATGATGACATTTAAGATACTCTTATCATTTTGCCGGATATTGATACGTCAGATGGCCTTATCAATGTTATCTCAGAACTCTACAGTGTATTTTTTCTCTTTTATTAATAACACTAAAAAGCCGTCCATAAAAAGTCAAAAGCATGTCGATCCCACGACAAGCTTGCGTCAACTGATTTGTGTTGAACCTCTATAACCTCTATCATGGTTCACGGTTCAAATTATACAAGACAATTCATTAGGAGTACGTCCTATACTCATGTTTAGACTACAACTTGTGACGCAATTAAAGCCTACTAACGCCTCTTCCTCATATACTAGAGATCAACTTGGAATGAGTTGCGGTGACAACACATTTTCAAGTTGACCGTGACCTGCAAACAATCCCAATAATAATATTGCCGTTTCACTCTTTCATATGAACCACGCCCATTAGCTCGATCGAAACCACACTACCAGTTTATCACTTTACAGTTTTTTAGAATTCACGCAGCGGGCTGCGTTACTGCATAGTGCATACACACGAAACGTACACATTTTTGTTGATATTATATTAAGCGGTGTTGTCACAGTGTTATCTTTACTACTAAATATTTCTATTGATCTAAAGGCATCCAGCTCTATGAAAATGTCAAACCTTTAATTTCCTACGTTATCGTTTATAGGAACATTCATGGCATCGCATCAAGTTTTCTTGCTTTGCAGCCACTGACCGTTTTCTTGGTTCGCTTTGTCTCCTCGCAATGCACTATCATTGGCTACATTTATTATATGTTTTCCGACCAAGTAATGTACAAAATCAAAAATTGCAAATGCACATTCGATTGAATCGAATCTAAATCGAAATCCAAAATGGTCGAGCATTGAATACAGTGATCGATAATTAAATAACGGTTCTCATGGAGTCGATGTTGTGGGTGTATTGTCACGACATAGCGTCTCAGAAAACGAAGTTCCGCGACTTGACCGTCCTTAGAACGACAAGACATTTGTCAATTTATAAAGTTTATCCCATAGTATAGAGAAAAAAAAATGTTACCAATTTTATTTCCAGAGATTTTGTCCATTAAAACTTTAAATCTAATACAATATTTTTTTACTGCGAACAAGTGTTTATTACTTCATTTGGGGGTCTAAAAATCCTCACCACCATATTACAATTAATTATAAGTAAAACTTCATCTTTCTGTGGCTTGACACAATCTTGGCATGATAATCACCGTTACGAGTAACCTCTTTAGATCCCCAGTTATTAGTTATTTAAATACAAAGAAACGCAATAGTTAATTTGACAATAGGAACGTAGGTAAGAAAGACGTTTTGACATTTCAAGCACAAATATTTTTTTATCGGCTCATCTATCTTTCTATGAGTATTTCACATTTCACTAAAATCTATCTTATTACAATTATCTTCTTCACTTCACTTCTTCTAATTTTTACAGTCGGGTTTAACAGTCAGATCTTTTAATTCTTTGTCTTGTATATCTTTGCCATTTTCTACACTAACAACTTTGTTGAGACATTCAATAGCATCATCATCGTAATCAGCTCCCTGTAGCTCCATCTGTATTTGTCTCAAACTCTTTCCTTTGGTTTCGGGCACGACGAAGTAACAGAATATGGCTCCTAATAAAGCAGAAATGGCAAAAAACCAGAATACACCATACAATCCGGTCAATTCTTTCAACTCCTGATACCCTTTGACCATGATAAAAGTACAGCAACCTCCGAAGATATTCAAAGCAGTCATGGCAATGGATTTAACGTTGATTGGAAAGATTTCAGCTGTGATAACGAACATCACAGAATCATAGCCCAAGGTAGAAATTATATTGGCGCAAATAATTCCCGTGAGTGTGACGAAGCGTAGCGGACTGGAGGGGTGTATACTGATGCCTACTACTTCTTGGCAGTAGAAGTAAGAGCCGACAATGGCGAGAAATACGCCCGAGCCGATGTAGGAACTGATAAGAAGTGGGCGACGGCCTACTTTGTCCACCAAAATTGATGAAAATATACCTGAAAAGAACGAATTTACCAATTTAGATATTATAGACTGACTAACAGATGTACATTTACAATTATTAAACGATGATCTGAGTGACAGACAAAAATCGTCATTAAAAACTTTATCTAAAATAATTCTTACCGACGACAAACCGGACTGCACCAAATATTATGAGAGCAGTAGACACTTTTATGTCAGTCTTGCTTTCTTGCATGATGCGCCCCAAATACTGGAGGATAGGAATCGACCCTGCCATTACTTGAGTTAGTTTTATACCTGAAATAATAGTAATATTTTCCATTAAGGAGGTGGTCGTTGATGTGTCTTCTGCGTTGGTACAAAGTTCGGAGAGAAATAGAGGAAGTCAAAGGTCAAACAACCAATATTGTAAGGTCAACAAGTCGACACTCGCCCTTAGGAGGATTTTTCCGTTTAAGTGTATTACAGTAAATTACATATAATAGGTACATACGACAAACATACGACGCGTGCGTACATCTTTACGTAAATCGATTCCGTGAAGTTAGCAAGTAAAAATTAAAACCAAGTTTAGGTTCATTCTTCTAGCGTTGAAGATCTATTTTATGATGGAATCTATTTTATGAAGGAAGTTAGACTTCTTGGCAAGAGGAGTAAAGAGTAGAATTGTTAACTTTTTACATACACACTTTTTAATTCATATTTTGGAAAAAGATAAATCATTGTTTCTCATTTTGCGAGCTCAGTGCAGTGAACTCTTCAAATTCAAATGTATTATTTTGAATAACTATAAATTTTATTTGTCCTCGATGATCTTCTGAACCGATTTCAACCAAACGTTTTTACACTGTGTGTAGTTTGATCCAACTAAAAAAACATGCTAGTAGGTATAGCTCAATTTATTGTCGCAATATTTTTTTATTGCAAATTATGCGTTTATTATAATTATGACATTACCAGAGCGAAGTCGGAACGGGCCACTTGTGTTTTTGTATAACCATAGAATAGATAAGTATAACCCACCCTAAGGTATAAATGAGAAGAAAAAAATGTGCGTGCATACCGTACCGCACGGCACGGCAGAAGTGAAAACTATTTTTTTTTATCCATAGGCTAAAAATGAAGATTTTTTGGACATTTATGATCATAGAGCCGATTGAGGTGTGCTTCCGAAAATAACACATAAGATGTACCTATTTTACAAGTCTCAATGCATAAGCAATTTGATATGTTTATGTGGGATAGGTTTTGAATTGTGAACAGATATGATAATCTGCTCGTAATCTGCTGTAAATCAGAAGTGCCTCCAAATAGTTCGTATAATATTACTACACGTAGATGGTCGCCAGTTGTATCAACTTGAACTTGGCATGACACGCTACCGTCTGTCTTACATAACAAACATTTGTCGATATCGCCTCGATCATTTCGATCACGCAATTAGATATACAACAAGATATAACATGATAAACAAAGTATGCAAAAACGATATTCTAATTTATTTTTGGCAGTAAAGCAAGCGGAAGCGAACTTGTTTTGCTTAAATAGTAAGATATTATCTATGTGTAATTGTGTATAGTACTCGAGAACGTTTCTTAACCAAAATTTACGAACTATTATAAAACACGATGGAACATGAAGTAAGTACACTTCATAAATTTCGCACACAGGCGCTGCCGGGGATTGGCACGGTCCGGTATATTATAATTAATACAAGCTGACCCGGCAAACGTTGTTTTGCCATATAAATAATTTCCTAATAAAATAAGGGTTGATCGTAGAAGGGTGAAAATTGAGGATTGTATGTATTTTTGTATGTTGTATCATAAAAAAAATATAAATTAAAAATTTTGTCTAAAAAATAAAAATAAAAATGTGGTTTACCCCTAACATTTAGGGGGGATTGAAAATAGATGTTGATGTAGGGGGATGTTGGCCGATTCTCATAGATACCGGATAAGCACAAAAAGTTTCATCAAAATCGGTCAAGCCGTTTCGAAGGAGTATGGCAACGAAAACTGTGACGCGAGAATTTTATATATTAGATTTGGAAATAATATTGTTTAAATAATAAAAAATATATCTTGGAGGAAGGTGAAACGACCTTACGAACTTACGGCCTGTAAGTTTTTTTTTTACTTTTGTAGGTTTACACTTGATTGCCATCTCGACGTTGCGGCTTATGATGAACCATGATTAATTAGGAAAAAACCTATATTTCTCTTCGTTCGTGTACATACTTGGAACATCAACCATAAAATGTCAGTTAAGTTTTACATAATTCTTCAACTGTAATGTTACGTCTTACGTCTTCAATAGTATGTAGTATGTAGGTACCTAAGTAAGGTGTCAATTGACAATGTGCGTTTTTTTTAGTAAAACGAGATGCTAATGAATTTTCGTAACAGCCACAATAGCTCAATTCTGATCTGTTAAATAAATAACAATGACTTTTGATATATTTACCTACTTATAGATCCCACTAAAAATATACGTGATAGTTTTTATGTTTACGCATCGGCCCAAAATTTTACGTATAACCGTAAGCAGCCCATTTCAAATTGCTGTGACTTTGGGCCTTCTCTAACATGGACAGAGTCAAGGCCAACTTAATCTACCACGCTGGTCAAGTGTGGGTTAGTTGATGACACATGTCCTCGAAAAAAAAACATTCTTAGGACCCGATGGTTCTCTTTACCGTAAAAGCCAGTGGTGCCACCATAACATCTGCATTTGGAAAAATATTCGTAGTGGCCTAGTGGCTGGAACGTTCCGTAGGTACGTAACACAGTTGAGAAGTCATAAGTTCAAGTCTCATCTGCACCTCTGAGTATAAATGAACGCATACTCCAACGTTTAACCTTATCATCTTTTTAAAAATAAGTTTTTTTTTATAGAATAGAATGACAAGACGAGCAGGACATGTGTCTCATGGTAAGCAAAATTCCTGCCCATAACAGCACAATGACACGCAGTTATTGGAACATGAAGAGTTCTATTCATTATCTAGCACCGCACCCTACGCTTGTCACCCGGAGATAGGCATAAGATGTTTATCTCTTAGCCCAGTAATTTCTCTGGAAACATAGCCCTTCAAACCGGAACATAGTAATGGAGATGAGAGTGATTAGACTGTACATGATGAAATCCATGTTCCAGTCAGTTTGACGTCAGCGTACACACTCTCCTTGAAAATGGCCGCCGACCGCGGCTGAAACTTGAGTCGGTCTGGACCTACCAAATCACGTGTGAGTTACCCGTGAATTAAATGTGTAACAACCACGTTAGTTTTTATGCTGGAATTAGTGACATTTATCATTACGATATAAAAACCTATGGTATTATAGTTATTACCTACAGAAACAATAATAGCTTTTCTGTACTGCCTTCCAGTGAAGAGTTCTTTCGCAGTTCCAGAATGTCGCATTTCTTTCTTCACGTCAGCTTGCATCTGACTCAATTGGTCTTCTAGAACCTAGAATCAAAATATCAAAAACCAGAACAATAATCACAATTCTGCCTATATTACAAACTAACAGAGGCCGACGCGCGGTTTTTTCGGTTTTTTTTTTTTTGGTTTTTTTGCAATTAATTTTGAAAAAAATTCCCCTGCTTATTTTGAAGAGTAAATAAGTAATAAGTATCTAATTCTCAAGTAATAATAGCCTAAGTTATGCAATTTAGAACATCAGCTATCTAGTAGGTAAAGTCCCGTCGCGTCGTTTCGGAGATTGGCCGGACCAAACAAACAGACAGACAAACATTGTTACAAAAACTTGGAACTGCCGAAAGAAGTGAAAAGTTATAACTTTACTCAGAATTTGATAGCTTACTTTGGAAAGTACGCGAGGAGGGAGGGCGTGGCTCGTGGCTCAGAAAGTGCTGACGCATTTCTAGATGGCCAGTGGCCATAGATTATTCTTGCCAGTTTACCCGAAGGTTTCTTATAATTTCTGATTGTTACGCTAGAATTCATTTCACAGCCCACGAAAAATCTGTCTAGTGGTGCGCCAAATAGGTTTTCACATAAAAAAATATTTTTGTGTAAGTACCACCTTTACATTCATATGCATATAGTAAGAAGCGGTTATTTTAATATTAGAAACATACCCTTCAATTTTATTTATTTGTATAAAAAAGAAAGTTTAAAATCAAAATTGAAAAAAAATTGTCAGTCATAGGGACTGCCGATAGAAGTGAAAACTTATAACTCAGAATTTGAAAGCTTACTTTGGAAACTAGTCGGGAGTAACCGGAGGGCGTGGCCTGGCCATCATGACATGGTCATCTAGAAATGCGTCAGCATTTGCCATTAGCTGACCCATTTCTAAATGGCCATACCATGATGGCCAGGCCACGCTCTTTCAGCATTTCTCATTGGCTGACGCAGTTCTAGCTGACCAATGGCTATGGTACCGAGTTTACCCGAAGATTTCTTATCATTCCCAAGCGTGACTCTAGATTTTTTTTTAAGTTTTCACTTCAAAAACCTTTTTACATCTGACAGTCCCAGTTCGCATCTAGAGAGTAATACACAGATGGATCAATTGTTCAAATTTCTGAAGCCGAAGTTTACCTTTTCATCCTGATACCCCCTCAATAGCTGCAATTCCTTCCTGGCTGTATCTACCTTTCCGTCTCTAAGCAAATAGTATGGAGTCTCAGGAATCCACCAACATGAAGCGAAGTACGCTATAGGAAGTGCTAGAAGCATATAGTTAAGTGTCGCGTATTCTAAGAATGGTCCGATAGCCATCACTGCGAAGCTACCGAAGTTGAACATGAAGCGAGTGCCGACGGTTAGAAGCCCTCGGATGTTCTTATCAGCTATCTCGACTAGATAGATTGAGGATATCTGAAACCGTAAAATTAGAGACTTAATTGAGTTTTATACACTAATTTTGCTGTTTGTCTAACAAACATGCATGATTTGTTACACTACAAAGATTTCATACTAGCGTTATTGTTAGATATTGAATGGTATAGTCTGGCTAACGAAACTTGATACTGAGAAAGCGCGGCAAATTTAAAATATATCAGTATGGCATCCCTAAACTGAAAATCTCGCCAAAAGTAAACACAAACCAGCTACTACGAAACATCAAAAGCACGCCATTTTGTTGCGTCAGATATAGGGATACCATACACTGATTCTGATTCTACCAAATCTTTCGGATTATCGCCGAAAATTAATTTTTAAAAATTAAATTGCATAGCGTAATTAATGAATCTATTTATTAGGCCAACTTAAGGCTTAGTGTTGCTCTTGAAATAATCGCCAACACGTACATACGTCGTACTTATAAAAATTCGGATGTGTGGATTGTACTATTCATCTTTTGATGAATAGTACAATTTTAGATCACATCCGAATTTTTAAAACTTACTCCCTAAGATAAAACTTACTTTCTGTTTAAAATATCCCAATTCGTAGGGTGAATACCCTTTGGTAGGAACTTTGAAGTATTGTCATGTAAAAAGTTTGCAAAAAAATCCAGTATCTACTTTCGTTGGCCAGACTCTACTATTTGTGATAAAGAATATAAACAAAAATGAACTAGTTTTACCTCTCGGAATTTGCGTGTATTAAGTTAATAAATAGTAAAAAAAAAAGTTTGACTTACAGTTAAGAATATACCAGTCCCGCATCCCCACAAATATCGCATGATGTAGAGCATCCACGGTTCATTGGCACATACCAATATTACCTGAAATGAGAATTATCAAGAAAAATATCTGGGGTAAAATAATCGCTAATTGATACTGATCAAAGATCAACGTAATGTTAAAACGTCAAAATCATAAACATCTCAGAGATGTTTATGATCATCGTTTAACATCAGGCGAGATGGCGGTCAAGAGTAAACATATAAAAGTAAAAAAAAAGGAGCGTTTCACCTTGCACTGTGCACGGCATAGCAAAACAAACCGCTTGATAAACTTATTAGTTATGGCTGGTTCATCATGATATCATGACGACCTCTCCAGGACCTTTGTGAATTGATTACATCGATGGGAAATGTACTGTGTCAACAAAAATAGAAGATATTCTGCCCAGGAACAAAACATAGCCACGATTATTTTTCTGTAAAGATCGTAGCTAAAAGGCAAGAAATATACCGCGCCAACCGCGATAGAGATACCTTGCTTTCCATCGACGGGTATCTTCTACCGTACCTGTCGGCAACGAGGCTGATCAGTAAACTGCTTGTTACCACTCCAGAGCGTTATGGAAATTATCCCAATATCTTTCTGTGCACGTATATTTGATACGAGAAACATATCGTACCATAGAGGCATTCAAACGACGGCAATCTTCTACCGTACCTGTTGGCTGGTTGGAAAACTGCCTGTTGCCACTCCAGAGTGCCATTGAAATTATCACATTTTTTTGTGTAGACCAAATACGAGAAACATACCGTTCCAACAGTAATAGGTAACGCGCTCCCCAGCAACGCCGGTCTTCTGCCATACTTGTCGGCAATGAAGCTGGTTGCTAAACTGCCTGTCATCACTCCAGGTGACGACATCGCAGCCATCCAGGATATTTCTCTCTGCAAAACACAAATTACACTATTTGACTATGGTACACTATACCCTATACCAGTCTTATTAACTAGCTGTCCGTCCCAGCCTCACCCGTGGTACATTATAATATAGACTTTGAAAAAACCTCTTCAGCTTGAGCTTGAGCTTGTTTAGACATTTCACTAGAAACACTTCTTTTAGGTTTTTCACTTGTTTTCAAGTTTTTAACCTAAGGTAAGGTAAGGATTTTAACGACATGACGAAAAAAGAAATTGAGCGTTTGAGCGCAAAGCAAATTTAAAAAAAAAGTACACAAAGGAGGTTCTGTGTCCGAGTTTTTAACAAATTAAAAAAAATCTGTATGGTTAATTCGGCACCATGGAGGTAAAGTAAATAAGTTTATTAAAATTTAGAATTCACAAGCACACGATGTTCTAAATTCAAATTTACTTTATTCTCTAGCGGAAAACGACTTTGCCCTCAGATTTCAAACAACAAAAATACTCTTCCCGAGATAGGGGGATGAAAATCTTTCTAGACATGGAAAAGTAGGACTAGGATGTAAAACTAGTTACTTATTTTTCATCGATATAACCCATATGTTTTTGTTGTTTCCGGTTCAGAAATATTTTTGGCTAATACTTTTTAGTTTTGTGTTTAATTCAAAATAATGTAGATATTAGGTCTAGTGACATCACATTTAAAGATGGCTGGCGAGATCGGGTGATCGGAGGTAGATTGAAGTTGGTATTGGAAAAAAAGAAATATTAACATCGACTCGGATGTTCTCAAGAAATTAGGTAACATACTCGTACATAGTACATCAAAGAAATGTGGTAGTCGAATAGATAACCTCCTTTTTGGAAAAGAAGTTATATTATTGGCTAGAAGCTTACTTCTGTAATATTGATGCCAGTCTCATTGTCGTGGAACTTTGGCAGCATGGGTGTACTCCAGTAGATAGACACTCCGCAGGTCATCGCCGCTATCGACACTGGAAATATAAATAACGATTTATCTGTTATTTTTAGCTCGGAATCTCCAAACAAAAATATTTGAACCAGAGATAACACATTTGGGATTTATAGTTTTTAGCTAGGTATTAAACTATCGCAATTTGACCTCATGTTGAAAAAATTACACAGGACATCGCGATATAAATTATTATCTAATTACCTACCTCGACGATTTACTTATAGGATTATGAAGAAAAGATATACTCATCAATAAAATGAACCAATCTTGCAAGTATCCTGCATATTTTTATAGAGAGACAACTTTTGTAAATTTTCACGATTTCTTTTCTTCTAACATAGCGAGACGGGAAGAAGAAGATATTATAAATATATTAATTTAGGTCTGGCGGTAATCAACACTCCTGCCCAAAACAACATATTGCTACGCTAAAAGCATTCATTTACTTTTGCAAATACATATAATGTCATCTATTGTACAGAGCTCTATATATTTAAACATGTTTCAGAAATCTTGGCGGTGCGGTGTCAAAGAGATGCTTAGACTAGTTTGCCCGCTCATACTTATTTTATGTACACTTTAAGGCGAGGTATTTCTGTCAAAATAGGCATTTAACGCTGTGTTGTTCTCGCGACCGTCACCGACCGCGGAATCGGGCCACAGTGCAGAAATAACATTAAAATATTGGACTATGTAATTTAAACTCATTTTTTGTTCAAGATTTGTTTCTGTTTCTTTGTTTATGATAAGAGTTTTGTTGCTTTAATAAACGAAGAAATATTAAATTTATATAGGTATACAAAACTCAACCTTTTCTTTTTTGGTCACACTATAAGTTGAGAACGGTTTTTGCAATTTCATGCATTTTAAAATGTTTCCTAATAATTACAAGTTCGTCAAAAAATTACAAAAATGTGCTGAAACGTAATGAAAGGCCATTAAAAATAGAAGGTTTTTTGGTAAACTTTGCACTAAATTTCTAAACCAATTTTTTTCTATGAGGTAAAGATCACTTACTGAGCATAAAATTACAAAATTCTCACAGATCCAGGTAGAGCTTCAAACGCAAATTGAAAAAAAACTGTTTTTGCCGATATTTTGGAAACTATATATTTCGTCAATAATTGTAGAAAATAAAATTTTGCATCTTTTGTTGCTAGTAAATTTTTTTTGTAAAACTTACCGTTTACGATTTATAACCCATTTAATGATACGGTTGCGATGATGCCGATAATAGTGGATGAAAATGACGTGGTCTACGATGGAACTTGCTTCTCTAATAGAAACAAACACAGTGTACCCCGTAACCCCAAGGTTCGAACCTTCGACAAAACCCCACTCTGGCAATGCGTTTCACAGTTTAGTTGTTCTTATTACAAAAGTGGAGACCAAACTCTTCGTTCAACTCTTCAATCATGATGATGAACGGTGCTGTTTATTCGAGCAACGAGCAATATGATAGAATAACTTTAATTTAAAAACCCCGACTACAAAAAAAACTACACGTAAAAAAATATTACCTACTATCTAAGGACACTTTGGCAAATGAGACTACAGAGACTAGTCTTAGAATATCTTAGTTACCAAAATACATCCAGCCGTTTGGAAGATATGTGGAAATAAAAGTTTTACAAACATAAAGATACGCGCGAAAAACATAACCCTTCTTCCATTCCGGTAAAAAGAGACATGTTTATGCTACTGGGAACAGAATTCACATCTTATTTTTTTACATTGTTATCATTAAATTGGACATAATAAATCGTAATCGGTTAGTTCAAAAAAAAAGTTTACTGGCTACAAAGGATGGGAAATTTTATTTTCTACAATAATAATAGGCTTTATAACTTTTTCGGAATATCGGCCAAAAATGTTTTTTCGAGCTTGCGCTTGAAGCTCCACCTGGATTTGTTATTATTTTGTAATTTTATGCTCAGGAAATGATTCTAAACCTTATAAAAAATACCAATCGGAAATTTAGTACAGAGTTAAATTCTAAGAGTAATTTTACTGCCTAAAAGGCTTCTTATCAAATTTGGTCGAGTGTCTAAATTTCATTGTAAATAAGTTTTAAATGAACTAAGTTGGGTTTTTAGGGATTCGTAGACAAATTTTAAAATATACGTTATGTCTGTCCATACGTATGTGACAGCCATTTTTCTCCGAAAGTATAAGAAGTATACTATTAAAACTTGGTAAGTACATGTATTCTATGAACAATATTAACATTTTCATACAAAAAAGGAAAAAACAATAAATTTTGGTGGTGTCACAAACTTGGAAAATAAATAAAATAAATCTATCAAAACCATACGTGTATCTATGGATAGGTGTTCAAAAATTCTATTGAAGTTTCTAACATTTTTTTTCTATACTGAATAGTTTGCGCAAGAGTCTCTTCTAAAGTGGTAAAATCTACCAAACCAAAAATCACTACCAAAGAGTTACATAAATGGCATATAAATGCAAGTTACTTGCATTTATATTAGGGGATTTACGCAGTGGATTTCTCCCCTCTCATTATTGCCTTATCCCGATCTCTGATTTGACGGACGAATATTTTACCGATACTTATCTATTTTCCATTGCATCCGCATTGAATTTTTTACTGATGTTTTATCGACGTCAGTTTTTTGAGACTGTTCTATTAGTCTACAACATAAAGTAAACAGCGTACTAATTAGTATCAGCGTCTATTTGCAATTCCAATGAAAACGGTATCAAAAATCAAGATCTTAGCGTGCTTCACTAGTAATACCTACTGATATTGTTATACTATGGCACTATGATCGTAATATTTAAAATTTATTGGTTGTCAAAATTGCAAAATCAAGCACAGGCCCGTCGTCCGTGAGCGCCGAAACGCGACTGATCAGGCCTGCCGAACGGCGCGCTATATATATGGTAGATATTAAAACATAGTGAGTAACTGATACTTTTTATCAAGTCAAACTCTGCGAATGCATCTATAACTTTTTAGTCGCTTTCGTTGAGTACAAAAATTTAGTAAAAAAATTCATTAGTTTAGTCATAAACTTGAATAAACTTTTTGAAAAGGGGTAACTTTGGGATTTTTTTCTATAAAGTAAAATTTATTAAATCGTGTTATTGACTGCGAATTGCACTAGATTAGATCCTTAACTAATACATATATTTTTATCAGAGTTTAATACACTATTTTAAAGGTCTTAAAGTTGTTTTAAAAATTCAAAATTACGGCCCACACGCCCTTAAAGAAAAATTAATCAATGCCTAGCTCAGTACCTCGCCCGTCATCCGTATATAAGTATAAGATGATTTATCTGTTTAGGCTCTAATTTCCCTCGGAACATTGCCGTGCAAATCTTGTTTCTACAAAACCCTTTCCGAGCGCTTGGTAGACGCGACGTGTGACCAAAATGCTGTCGTTTAATTGCCCCGATATTGCCATTCAGCGTGGTTATGTTACCACCATGCCGGGCATACTTTCGGCTGGTAGTGGATTTCATTATTATATTGAAACTATATTAGCTAACTATGGATAATTCTGATGCGCTTAGTGTAAGAAATTACTTTGCCTTTCGTTCGTGTCTTTGGAATATCTACCATGAAAAGGTGTCGCTTCTTCGAGTTACGAGAAGTACGATAGAAAAAAAGGCAAGGTGGTATTAGATCATGCAGATCAGTTGTACACTCTCCGAAGTTTATCCGATAAAAAACCGATAAGCTAGCAATTTTGCGGCGAAGGAAATCATCGTGAGGAAACCGGAATGGACCTAGAATTTATCGAAACCATCTGTCATTCAAAAACCCACACTTGGGCAGCGTGGTAGATTATGTCCTTGATTCTCTTCTTGCGAGAGAAAGAGCCCCGAGTCCCAGCAGCACTTAGTTAATGAAATGAAATGAAATGAAATGAAATTTATTTTGGTTCAAGAACACAATTACTTAAAAAAACAAGTTAGTATCTACTTAAATCTAAAAAACATATATATTGAGACACAAGTACACTGGTACCCACACTAGGGCAACCTGTGTCGTGGGCACCAGGCATAACGTATACATAAACTTTTTTTTTTTTGAAAAACTTATGTAAAACAAACACTTTTATTCTATTATATAACTATGATGGTATAATTCTAAAGGTAAAGTAAGTAAGTAATGCCTACTAATTTAATGTACGTGCACATATATTTTTAGGCATACATATTATTACATATACATTGCTATAACATATTATTAAATATACATTAATGCATATGCTATTTATAGAGTTGTTCACAACAATGAATTCAACTTTAAATACTCGTATGTTTAAAGCCGAAAGAGGTGCCTTTAGAACATCTTTTATGCTTGACCCAGAGAAATTACAGATTTGACTTCTCTGGAAATTAAACTTTTGTATACTTAGCCATTAAATAATTTTAAAATAATTTTCCAAAGTAGCCAATAACATAGGCTACTTGCGCTAAAGCTAAATTTAAATTATTAGTAAGGCCAACGGGACGATCATAACGTGCGTCTGTGCGTGCGTCTGATGGTAAGCAACTATGCTAATGCGCGATGACAGGCGGTCCGCATCAGCATAGTGTCGCTGCTATTTTATTTCCGGAAAAATTAATAAATCGATTTGTTTTTTTATTCCCACTGTAATTTCTTAAACACTTTTGTGGTTACAGTGGGGTGTTACGAGCAGGCGTGTGTCATTAGGCACGTGCCTTGCTCGTGCCTTTATTCTATGTATATTAATATAACGATCAAATTTGTACTCACCTGCCAATGTGGCAAAATACTGCATTTTCCTACTGTCACTAACTTCTTCCATTTTCACTTGAATAAGGACTTGACAAAAACTTTAAAAAATTACTTTCTTAATTCACTTGTAAATAATTTCAGAAATTTTACTAAATTAAAAGTGTTTCTTGAACGTGTTGCCTCAAAGAGGCTATCTACACTAAAAGAACGGAAATATCTCTAGAATAGATTTATTTTATATTATTTTATTATATATCGCCAATATTTCGCGACCTTAGTTTGAACACGATCAAACCGCCTTGCGTATTACGTATCCAAATAAAAACATTGTGAAACTATATTCACTTGATAATTGACCAAATTAAAAGACTACGTAGACGTTAAAACTTAACTCGTGATGTACTCGTATGTGTTGAACTGATTAAATAGTAATAGTAGTAATTGGATGATATGTCATATTAATTTTTACTTCCCATCACCCAGCCGTCTGCAGGAGTGGCTATGGCTAAAGGTTTTTTTACGATTTTTTATAGTATATAGTGATAAGACGAGCAGAGCATGTGCCGGGTGTTAAGTGACATGCCTGTCCATAACATCACAGCAGCAGACACGCAGCTATTGGAACATAAAGAGTCGAAATCTTTACCGACCACTGTACTGCGCACGCCACCCAGAGATATAAGATGTTTGATATGTATGCCCTGTAATTTCACTGGAATTATTGCCATTCAAATCGGGAAACTGACGTTTTCACATTACGATACCTTAATTTGCAAAACGAATAACTCCATAGTAGCAAATTTCACAGGAACCACTAAAAACTTAATATAAAAAAAAAAAAAGCATCAAAAGAAAAAAACAAACATCCCTTTGGAAATTGTGTTTTTTATTAACTAATAAACACTTAAAATAATGAAAATACCAGTTACGAAATAGATTTTAGTGGTGACCCCTGAGAAATTTGCTACTATGGAGTTATTCGTATTGCAAATTAAGGTATTGATTAGTGCTTGAGATAGAATAACTGGCAAAGGTACGTTGCGGTACTTCCACAGTATGATTCTGCAAAGAGACGTCTACAAATTACAGAGCAGAGTTAATCCCTTCCTTCCACTCGACACCACCAAAACGACACCATCGGTGGTGTCGTATGGAATCACTAGTCCATACGACACACCACCCTAGTGATGTGCTGTTCCGCCATTGGTTTTTTGTTTTTTTTTTGTCGTCAGTATTAGTAGTATCCATGTCCATTGTGAAAAATTAAAATATTCGGACGGAAAGACAATAAAATGCAAATTGCAATGAACAATGTCAAGATGACCATTTGAGTGACAGATAAATATAAACTTTATCAAATGACCATACCTCATTAATGAAAATGCTTGAACTTAATTGGAGTTTTCATATCAACAACTTTGTACGTAGGTAACCTCACTATTAGTCGGTGGTGTCGTATGGACTAGTGATTCCATACGACACCACCGATGGTGTCGTTTTGGTGGTGTCGAGTGGAAGGAAGGAGTTAATCTTAATCATATACGCGTTTAGCTTCAGTAAACTGTGCTTATACGTATCTCTGGGTGGCGAGCGCAAACAGGCCAAAGAAGTCATCATTAATCTCTATGTGACGAGCGGAATACACTGATAGGCAGTGTATTGGACTCTTCTTATTCAAATCGCTGGCTGCTGTGTTGTTATGGTCAACATGTTGCTTCCCATTAGGCGCCTGTCTTGCTCGTCTCATCACTCTGTATTTAAAAAAACTAAGGTAAGCACACGAAATATTTCATCAGTGCGGCGTATATTTCTTTAATGTAGGATTCAGTTCCGTTGGCGTCGAGATTGCAAATCCCTGTGTTTTATTTGGGATTCAGTTTGTGCAAAAAATCTTGAGCCCGATCGACTGGAACCTCGTAAGATACCAAATTTTTAACGAAGCACCTTAACACTTGACACAGTCTTCTCGAATTGGTTTTAATTTTTTTTTAATACAATTTTGGATTATATTTCGCATATCGTTGTATCACAACTGAAAGTCTATGCGAAAACGACACAAAACTAAAAATGATGAAATAAAACTGGGTTTTTCTTATACTTTTATTTTACCATTAAGTTATAAAATTGTAAATGCTATTTAAAGCCAGATAAGGATACATTTAGAACCTATTCAAGAGGCGTGTCGTCACGACATCTCTGAGGTTATCTATGTGACTCTTAGTCATTAAATACACAACATTAACTATACAAAGTTTCAGTACCTTACTATGAAAACTGACGTAGTTGTTACACATTTTATAATTCATTCATAGGTCATCATCGGTTCTGTTTGATTTACGAGTAAGTTTCAACCGGCAAACACCGCTTCTCGCAATCTTCGCACTGAAACTCGCGACTTCTCGTGCCTAATGAAAAGCGGTCGATGGCGTACTCTCTTTGAATAAGACCGTCCAATGCGGCTGGAACTTTAATCGGATTAGATCGCCTATATGACGATATGAGTAACCCATGAATTAATTAAAAAACGTTGAGATAGTGTACAACGCCCATAACGCTTATTTTATTTATTTTTGTTCATTCGAAATAAAAATACTTTAAATTAAGTTGTATGTCAATACCATTTTAACTTAAGTAAAATACAAGGTAAATACATGCTACACGTTAGAATTAAGTTTAGTCAATACCCTAACCGCCGTATATTTCTAGTTAACATGTTTGAGCACATTAGAAATTGGCTGACGCGAACCAAAAATCCGTCAAATAAAGGTACAAGTTTGCGCCGAGACCGCGACCGGAGACCATGACAAGCACTTAACATTATGGAATTGTATGGGCGCTAGTCCGTGCGGAGACCGCGACACGTGTGTGTCTCGGTCTCCTTCCTGTCGCGGTCTCGGCACGAACTGGCACCCATACAATTCCATAATTTCAAGTGTCTGTCGCGGTCTCCGCGCGAACCGCTACCTTTATAATACAACACCCAGAAATACAATATCATCTAAATATTTGAAATACGGCAGTTAAAGTATTAGATTGGTCTCAGTTGAACTTAATGTATGTTTATAGCTACTTTAGGTTATACAATGAAGTTAGAACGTAGTTACAATTAATCTATTTCGTCTATGGAGATACTTGCCCGTTAAAAAGTAACATACTTAAGAAACTATATTTACGTCTTTTAAAATAAAAATATAGTGATTTTGTATTGAAGTCTTGTGATTGTGTGTAAATTATGATTAATTTCGAATACTTATACTGTACCTAACTGTGTTGTTTATTGTACTTAACTTATGTAAACGATCTTCCTTTTGGCAGAGTAACAACACAAGTAGTTCGCCAAAAAGAAAAATAGTTGTTACAAATGTGTAAAAATACTATGAACACGCTCATACACTCAGGTTTCCAATGCCTTTGTTAGAGTATTTATAAGTATCGTAGAACATCTTAAAGTCCTACTTAAGTAAGAGGTTACCTCTCCAACGCTCGACTATACCCTATAGCTACGTGTAATAAAGCCTCAAATAATATTAAATAGTAATAATACATCGATTTCCCAAGTGCAGATAGATTTATAATTCCGTCATAATCGATGGTGGAGACGGAGGAAATGATTGTGAGAAAACGTTTGTAAGAAAAACGTAATAAGTCTGTGTGAGAAACACACAGACAGACTGAATAAACGACATGTATGAATGAATGACAGTGAGAAACGTAAATAAATATTTGTGGGCATTTCACACACAACACCATCTAGCCCCAAACTAAGCAAAGCTTGTACTATGTGAGCCAGATAGCTGATAAATACTTATATATTTTTAAATACATACTTCATATCTTCCAAGACAGATGATATTCCATATTATTTATTTTAACGACGTGTCTCGCTGATCAGCGTAGTGGGTAATGATCATGACTCGCTCCTTGTCAGCGAACGCCACGAATCCTCGCAGTTGATACACAAAAAGTACTTTATTTATATTTAACATACAGTTACGCTTCTTTTGCACTTGGGAGAATGCATATTATAATATAATTTTTTTTTCTAATAACACATAGGTACTTAAGTAACCTAAAATAACACATAAATATCCGAATCAAAACATGTGGTTGTCATGCCACATTCATTTCATTACATCTGCTCGGTTTTTTTTGTAAGACTTTCTAGTTCTGCAACATTTTCGCCCTTCGTACCGTTCATCGGGACATCATTAAGTTCTTTGCTTTCACCCTTTACTTCTTTAGCAACGGCCACATCTTTCAAACAAACTTCTTCTAAATTCCCACCAGTGCACACATACGCATCTCCTTGGAACTCCCTCTGTATTTCATCTAAAGTTTTCCCTCCCGTCTCCGGGACTACGAAATAAGTAAAAACGGCACCAGAAAACGAAATACCCGCGTAAACCCAGAACACGCCCTGCAAACCCAACAAATTTTTCATATCTTGATAACTCTTTCCGCAAGCAAAGCCTAGAACACCACCAAAGATATTCAAGGAAGTCATTGCTATAGATTTTACGTTTATGGGGAAAATTTCAGATGGAATTACAGAGGATAAAGGAATGAAGCCAAATGTGGATATGACACTTGATAGTATGATGGCCGTGATCGGTATGAATTTGTAGTCAGCAAGATATTCTAAGAAGACTAAGTATATCCCAACAGTGACGAGTGAGAATCCGGTTCCTAAGTAAGAGGTGATCAGAAGTGAGCGGCGTCCTATGCGGTCTACTAGAAATGACCCCACCAAAGCTGTAAAGAAAATACACTTTTAACACACTGTTAACGATTGTGGTTTGAAGAGCAAACAGCATAACATAACAAAGATAAAAATTATCTCTGACGAAACAGAATTAAAGATAATCAAACTATTATATACATAACAAAATTCAGCAGATTATAGCACATGTTACTAAGAATCTCGTGAGTGTAAATTAAAACTGAGTAAGCTGACTACTATTTGTATTTTAATTCTGTAAATTTATATATATCGCTGAGTTTTTTTTTTCAAGTATCCATTTTCAAGCTTTCCTTCATTGACTTTAATGGTGAAGCATAACATTGTCAGAAAACCTGAGTGTTCTTAAGAAAACGTCTTACGAGCCCAACCCTTACTGGCCAGTGTAGTGGATTATGGCTCGGAGTTCTTGTGAGAAAAATCCTAGAGCAGTGAGAACATAAAGTGAGCTACTTTTGGTGATACTCTGATTCTTAAATATAATTTAGTTTTTCTTGTACAACCCCTAATTAAATTATGTCTCATCATCATCAGCCGCAAGAAGTCCACTGCTGAACATAGGCCTCCCCCTAGATTTCCACAACGAACAGTCCCTACCTGCAACCAGCGGTTTCCAGCGACCTTTGTGGGGTCATCTGTCCATATAGTGGGAGGCCGTCCAAAACCTGCGTCTTCCGGTTCGTGGTCGCCACTCGAGAACCTTTCTTCCCCATGGGTTGTCAGTTCTGCGAGCGATGTGGCCTGCTCATTGCAAATATGTCTAAAATTAAAAAATATTTTTCTACTTACAGGTGACTGCGGTTACGACGCCAAAAGCAATGAACCCTAGATGACGCTGGAGTTCGTTCAGTCCACCATCCGTCATGATAGCTCCCAAGTAATGCTTGATGGCAACCCCGCCAGTCATTATCTGGGTGAACTTTATACCTGAAAATTAAAGCGAAAAGTAGAATTTTGTTGCCAATACGAAACCATTTTACTAGACATTTTATAACTTAGGTGGAACATTTCACAACTTTAAAAGTATAACACTAATAACTTGACACATGACACAATATCTTATGAATCTTGACATTAACTTTATTGTGATCTTTACAGAGTAAACCTGGGGAAGTGCCACACTTTTGCTAGTTATTCTGCCGCCACGGAGCAGTGTACAAACATAACTGTGTTCCAGTTTGAAGGGCAATGTTTCCAGAGAAATGACTGGGCCAAGCGTCAAAACACCGTATTTCTTCGAGTAAGTACTTGTGGTGCTAAGTAAAGATTTGGACTCTTCATGGTCCAATAGCAGCGTGTCACTGTGCTGTTATGGGCAGTCATGTTGCTTACCATCAGGCACATGTTCTGCTCGCCTTGTCACTCTATACTATAAAAAACATTACCATTCAAATCAGAACACACAACATAATGTTAGAACAACGGGTAAAAGTGTGATGTTTCCCCAGGCGGGCTCCGGAAAGAGTCCTATCACTATAACAATATTTTCATTCACTTACCGGCCGATACGATGACAGCCCTTCTGTATTGTTTACCCTTGAACAGCTCTTTTGCTGAGTTAGAATGAATCATTTCGTTCTTGACACTCGCCTGAATCGAGGCTAGTTCTTCATCGACGCTCTGGAATAGACAAATCAATATTTTATTATAATTTTCGAGGAAATACCAAAAACTGAAAGAACCGAGCGAGCCTAATTTCCAAGATTGTGAGGATTCATATTTTCCCATTTCACGCAAGAAACATTAAGATTTAGATCTGTGTTCCAATCTGGTTTAGACGTGATTGAGCAATAGACATTCAAACTTTCAATTTGTAATATTAGCCGTTCCCATACTAAAATCCCATTTCAACCCGCCTTTCTACCGCCTAACTAAATCGACTATGGCTTTGCTATTGATGTCTATCATATCCAACGAAAAGAATAGAGACAGTAATAACAAAGCTAAGACAGTTTTAGTTTGGCGGTAGACCCTCCGATCCATTCAGACGCGACTGTACAACGAATTTCCAAACATCTCAACATCCGAACTTTTGCATTTATCATATCAATAGGAAGCTGAATAGGATAGTACAGGTGATTAAACCGCGGGCAAACTTACTCGTACTAACTAGAAGTGATTGTGTAAGGAAGGATAAATTTACGATGGAACAGATTAACGATTCCTCCTGCATTCATCCAGGATAAACAATAATGTAAAACCTATACAGAGCGAGATAACAGAGCTTCTAATAATCCTGAATAAGGTATTTTTCGTGTTGTAGAAAATGTTATAAAATAGCTTTTTTTATATTTCAATTAATATCTTCGAACCATTTTTTTACAAAGAAAACTTGGTAACGTCAATTACAAAATAATAATAATGAAACAGTTTAAATATATCATCATCATCGTTTAACATCAGGCGAGATGGCGGACAAGTGTATGTAAACCAATAAAAGTTTTAAAAAAAACATAAACAAGTGACAATATTTAACAGTAAAGAGGTAGGTATTGTATAACGGATTCAGCTGTAAAAGGCTTTTGTCAAAGAGCAATAACAATATTTGTAATACAAAATTTTAAATTATCATGTAAATATACGCTTAATATATATACTTTTAATTAATTGGCTTTGTCATAAATTTTTGTCCTTAATGAAATCATCAATATTAATATATAAATAAATATTGGTGGACAATTCACACACAACACCATCTGACCCCAAACTAAGCAAAGCTTGTAATATGACGGCCAGATAGCTGATATAATACTTATATAGTTTTAAATACATACTTATTATAAATAGAAACACCCAGACACAGTACAAATATTTGAATTCATCACACAAATATTTGCACTGGGTGGCAATCGAACCCACGACCCTCGGCTTCGCAGACAGAGTTACTACCCACTATGCCACTATATAAGCTTTATTCATTAAATAGAGCTTTACAATATTTTTTTCTGAGTCTTTTTTTCATTAAAACCTGCCAACTGAATATAGAATGAAACAACTGAATAAAGAAATAGAATCTTGTGGACAAGCGAGACAATATGTGTCTGATGATGAACTTGTTTATAATAGCGTAGGTACTCAGCGTAGTGTCATGCAGCTACCTATTTGTTCATGAATGTTTAAATCATTGCCTAGCACTGTGCTCGTCATACAGAAATGAAAGATCATTTTTCTCGTTGCCCAGTATTTTCTCTGGTAACATTGCCATTTCGTGGTAAAAAAAAAGTGACAAAGGTATGCTACGTCTCCAGGCGAACTCTGGAAAAAATCCTACCACTACAATATAAGTAGGCCCAGTGATTCCATGGCTGATACGTAGTAAAACCATACGTTTGTGTTATCTATGGATAGGTCTTCAAAAATGATATATTGAAATTTTTATAACCTTTTTTTTACTAAACTGAACGCGAGAGTCTCTTCCAAAGTGGTATAATGTGTCCCCCCACCCCTTGTGTAACTTTTAAAATAAGATAATGACAAAACTAAAAAAAATATGATGTAGGTACATTACCATGTAAACTTTCAACGAAAATTGGTTTGAATGAGAATGGTAAGTAGTTTTATTTCAATACGTCCTAAATTCACTATTTTTAAAACACTGATTAAAGTAACAAAACGAACTACAAGACTTTTATATCATGTTACTTGCTGCTACGGAAGCCTTCATGGGCGAGTCCGACTCGCACTTGACCACTTTTATTTGTTTAGTAGATAATAGTGCAGAGGTGGCCTCATACAAGTTTAATCGAAAACAGTGTGGTTTTTGAAATCAAAAAAAAAATACTTTCAATTAAGTATCTGGACGACTTAGTTATAATAGCTTCTAATGAAAATTGGTCGGGTGTCACATTTTAATTTTAAATTTGAAGTCGGCTTCTGTTTTTTCGAATAAAACAAATTATTAATATTAGTTTAAAAGAAACATTCCTAAATGTATGAAATGATTTGATTTAGTGTCCATCGGTCTATGGATGATTGAGATTATTAAGCAGGCATGATATGTATGTAGTATGTTCTCTTCATTGTAATTTATTTTTATTGGATAATAAAAGCTTTTCCGATAAAAAATATGTGAACTTTTTGTCATTTCACATTATTTAAATAGTAGCCCTCGTAGTGAGACAATATAGCTATTATATTACATGACCGATAACAGAACTTAATTAAAAACAATAAGGCACTGTAGTATTCTGAGAAACTTCATAACAGTAGTGGATGTAATTGTAAGTTTAACAGGGTACAATGACGCGAGGCTATCTACGAGAATTATAAGTTCCATTGTTCACGAAGTAAGTTGTAGGTATGTACGAGTATTAGCCCGCTTTGTTCCCGCTGCCTGGACTCAGGGCAGTCTGATTAAAGGCATACCTACATAATTTGTCACACTCGATATTACTTTTTTGTAATCGTTTTGTAGTGCAATTTTGTATTGAATTTTTTTCCGTATACCTACACAATGTTGCGTGTTAGTGTAGAATAATTATGTTTTCCGTCTGACTTATAACCGTTATCAACAAATAATTTACTTATTTGTAATTGCATGTGCTGGCAGAAGGCCATTAAAAATTAAATATATTAAAAAATTAACTAACGTAATAAAAGTGTGTGGGCACACGCAAGAAGTTAATACTTCTTCTTCTGCTTATTCCTTGTGCTAAGAATTCTAAGTTCAACCATATAATACAGTATTATTTTAAACTTTCATGATTCATAACGTAAAAACTACAGAATTTAATCACGATCAAAACTATAATTTAATTACCTCGACGTTTAGGCAACGTTACCACCATAGATTTCGATATTTTTTTTTGCTACCTACTACTTTGGTTACAACCGCCATGGTTACGAGAAGAATAAATGGCAGTTTTGATCCTGATTAAGTTCTATAAAGTGTTAACATTATAGAATAGATAATATCTTCAACACGAGATGTATGTATTAACCTGCAGTTGGTTACAATGTGTAAGAAAATGTAGCTTCTTAACTTCAGGGTGTCCTCAAGGTGACCCCCAGGCGGAAGGGTATGCGTAAATGCGTTTCACCCAAGTACAAAAAAAAAGATAATAAACCTACTAAGTACGTGTTTAATAAACTTTCATTCAATTCCGTTTCGACATTTCAAAGAAATGAAAATCTTTACAAAAAAAAATCACTTTCAAGGATACCTCTGGAAAAAGTGACTTTAACGAAATAAAAAGTAGTCAAAATATTAATCTAACTGAAAATGTTCTTCCTGCGTACCTATCAAATTTCATTCAAATCCGTTAAGTGTCTTAGATATACGTGGGACCAAATAAATATACTACTTACTATCGCACAAACTTTCACCTTTATAATATTAATGTGATTTCGAAGCTCATAGACGACAATCCATTTGAAAATTAGTAAGCAAATGCTAGGTACTAGTGGGTGCCGACATTTATTCAGCCTTGCTTATATATCTTACCTTTTCGTTACAATTTCCGCGAAGCCTGCTCAACTCTCTCCTTGCTTCTTCCACTTTGCCCTCTTTCAAAAGAAAATATGGCGTTTCTGGTATCCACCAACAGGCGACGCCGTACAGAAACGGCAGAGGTAGAAGAACGTAGTTTAATGTCGTGTAAGAAATGAACGTTCCTATCGACATGATGATGAGGTTTCCCAGGCTGAAGGCGAACCGGGTGATCAGAGCTAGTGTCGCGCGGAGGTCCTTCTCGGCTATTTCTGCGAGGTAGATTCCTATCACCTGAAACAGAAAAAACGAAAGAACTATATTACTTATCTAGACAAATACCTAAATGAAATTGAAGTGTCTGTATGTACTATTAAATTTACAAGTTTTTACTAAGTTCAAATGAAAGTACCTATACATTTAACTAGGTATATAATATATATTTTTGTAATGTTATACCATATACCTATTCCATACATCTGTTTAGATTTGTGGGGAACTATTTATTATGTGCTCAGTGGATTCCACTAACTGAACCTTGTCAATAGTTGGTTAAGTAATTCGCAAACACCTAATTTAGTTCTTTGAATTACCTATCCATACGCCATACGTAATGTTCGTAACATGACGACGCTTCTCAGTGGCCCGATTCACGTTGACATCCTATTAACATCATAAATGTCTATGTGTGCCACTTTGCTGCTAAATCACATCGTAACTTTTAAACGGATCGAGCTGAAATTCGGAATACAGTAGATTGTAGCCGGGAAGAATACATTGGCTATTTTTATCTCGAGAAAATGACGGGATCGGGAATTACGTGGGTAAAACAGCGGGTCGCTGCTAGCCAGCTGTAAAACAATAGAATTACTACTTTCTACGCACAGCTCTATTCGACGCGTGACTGCTAAAGTTCGTCAAACGCTTATATTTGCTTATCGGTTATTGTGAATTCCGTCGCTGTACATAAAACAAAACATTCTAACAATAGGTACCTATTTCGTTTAATGTAAAATACTTATGAGAACTTAACTGGTACGTAAGTGTTGGCACTCTATTCTCAAGTGGTACTCGATATGGCGTCTGCAGTAAAGGACTGCGTTGATATTAGTCACTACATTGAATAATTAGTTCCCACAATAGTTTGATTAGTGAAACCCTTTATGCCTACAAATTAGATTTATTCTTATGAATTATAATAGGTATGTTTTTTTTTGTCTAAAGATATTTTTATACCAAAAGTGACAAATCAAATCGTCTATCTGATGGTATGTATTGTCATTGTCACCATTGTCGTCATCTTATTTAAATAAGAACATCGCCCCGCGTTGTTACCCCCGCGTAGTTCATGTTCCTGTTTTTTTTTTCGTGATAAAAAGTAGCCTACGTGCTATTCCAGATCAAAATCTGTGTTCCAAATTTCAATACGATCCGTTCAGACGTCCCTACGTAATTGAGCAACAAATATCCAAACTTTCACAGTTATAACTAGTAGGAAGTAGGATTAGGAGGAAGCATAATATTCATAATTCAAAGTTTTACTGGTCTTACAACAGTGAAACAATAACTGGCGGTGACCGGCGACGTTGTTCGAGACTTTGCGGTATAAGGCCGTTTAAAATTAGTCAGATGTGTGAGTATCATTTCTAAATTAATTAAAGTCTTTTCGTTTTTTTTTTTCAAAGAAAAAAATATTGGCAGTCATAGGAACTGCTGATAGAAGTAAAAACTTGTAACTCAAAATTTCATAGCTTACTTTGGAAACTTCGCGAGTGAAACTGGAGGGCATTGCCATGAGCGTGGCCATCTAGAAATTCGTCAGCATTTCTAGATGCCCAATGAGAAATGCTCACGCATTTCTGGATCCAATGGGCAATGCTGACACATTTCTAGATTGCCAATGGCCATGGCCCCGAGTTTACCCGAAGATTTCTTATCATTCCCGAGCGTAACACTAGAATTCAATTCACAGCTCGCGAAAAATCTGTCTGTTGCGCGTCAAAAGAAGTTTTCACTTCAAAGTAATTATCGCTTGTAATTAAAGAGAGAGCAACGGCAAAGTCATTAATTAAATTATTAATTAATTAAACCATTTCAATCAAGCGGCCCGAAGGCAGGGTAAGACCCCTCGCAATAATACGTAAAATATTTAGACTGTACTCACCGTACTCATCATGCCGGTACTGCAACTCCATAGAAACACAGCGATACCAAGAACCCAGCCTTCCACAGTGAACACCGCTATCACCTGAAAACAAACGTAGAATATTCGTACTGAACGGTTTGGGTTCTTTCCTTAAAACTACAGCCTTAGAGCGAAATAAGTTGCCCCTCAAGAAATAGGAACAAAGTAGATTTTTTCATGTATAATAGGAGAATATGTACGATCCACAGACCTGACCCGTAGCGGGAAATCAAGGGTGTCAAGGGTAAAAAAGGCATACGCCATCTAATTGCCCTTTTATAAAAAAGACGACGAACATTAAACATTTTTCATTAAAACTTCAATGGACGTGCGCCTGGTTGTAAGTAATACTGCAAACACAGTAACTGTACTTTGGAGCTTGGCAGTAAAACTGCACTAAAATAACTGGCAAAGTAAAATTTCTCAAATAGACTTGAGAGAAAAGTTCAAAACTACGGCTAAGGCTGAGACTCCACCAAAGCGGAGATGAGCGAGTGGAGAAGAGATGTTTATTAACAACCAATAGAATTTAATTATTCACATATCTCGTATCCGCCTTAATGTAGGTATCCTGTGTGACCCTGCATCGATCGATGACTACTTTGTTTTAAATCGTTCAATGAAAAGCAAGTGTTGCTTATTGATCATAATATCTTCCACAAATCAATAGGTTAATAAAACCAAGCAGCGGTGGCGTATAGACGGTCTCATGAAATGAGGGTATTACATGTGAAACATTACTGTAATGTATTTGTGTGTATTTTCTGAGAAGGTTTTCTAAACAAGCCATGACTGGGATGGTTCTTAGCTATTGAACTGTGTCGGGACAAAATAAAACATTGGTCTCATTTGGGTCTAAAATAACAGTAACTTCTAATTGCGCGATGGTAGTAGCGCGTCTATCTTGGGGTAAGTTCTTCTGCCGGTGGCGTCAATATAAAATATAGATACTTAGTTATCGTTGTGATGGATTGCACGGGCGCAATCCATCACAAATTATTTATGCTTACATTATATTATAATATACATTAGTAAGTACACCGCTGGCATATATCCGACACAAAAGTGTTAGCGAAACTTTCCATCGGAATTAAAACCAGCAACCACGATACTCTCTCCACCTCTCCACCAATGGCACCACGATGAGATCTAGATAGATCATAATAATTACCGTTCCAATGGCTTACGCGGCTGCAATAAGGACTTCGTTGGCAAACAATACAATACGACAAACTGTCCACAGGGATCATAACCACCAACTCTGATACTCTCTCCACCTATAGCGGCATTAGAATAGGGCTACCACCCAGGGCGCCGAGTTGTTGAGTGTGTTAAGTGTGAACGTTACCCTGGGTGAGTCCTCACCCAGGGCCCTAGTAGTCCTAAAACCGTCACTGTTCTCCACTAATAGAGTCAGTATCGTCACCATGAGTTCTAGATAGCTAGCAATAGTTACCGATCCGATCGCTTGGACTGGCGAACTGAGCAAGACCGTGGCCCGCCGCCCCAACTTGTCCGACGTAAACCGCGTCACAAAACTTCCCACCAGGAACCCCACCGGGATCATAGCCACCATCCATGATATCCCCGCCTGTTATACAAAAATACGATATTACAACGTAATAAGAAAAAAAAATAACAAAATATTTAGAAAAAACCTCACAGTTTTTACCCGCTTAGTTCCCGTTCCTGTAATTTTCCCGCGATAATAAATAAATACATAGCCTATTTACTATTTCTGACTAATTTCAACCCGATCCGTTCAACCGTTCCGTCGTGACAAACAACAAACATTTAAGCTTTTGGTTTTATAATATTTTAGTAGGATAAACATTTATATCCTCTCAAATCATGGTTATAATATCTGTTGTTTTACTAATTACGATTAAATAAATAATTAGTTAATTATTAAAGCTAGCACGCAACTCAAGAGCCTTTTGAAGGGGACTTTGAAACCTTTTTTTAGTAATAATTTGTTTTAACGGACAGAGCATTTATTGACAAAACTAAAATACAGTAAGAACAGTAATTTGAATTTTTCGTGTCGAAAAAAATATTAAACTATTAAAACATCGTCAAAAGTGATGTTGTAGAGATGTAGAGGTTCATAAATAGCAACCAAAAGTGGATCGTCTGTTTTTTAACCCCCGACCAAAAAAAGGGGTGTTATAAGTTTGACGTCGATGTCTGTCTGTCTGTCTGTCTGTCTGTCTATCTGTCTGTCTGTCTGTCTGTCTGTCTGTCTGTCTGTCTGTCTGTCTGTCTGTCTGTCTGTCTGTCTGTCTGTCTATCTGTCTGTCTGTCTGTCTGTCTGTCTGTCTATCTGTGTGTGTGTCTGTCTGTGGCACCGTAGAGCTCAAACGGATGGACCGATTTTGATGCTGTTTTTTTTATTTGAAAGTTAATATCCGTGCGGATGTTTTTAGCTATGTTTGGTTAATATCGATTCAAGATGGCCGCCGCCACAAAATGGCGGACAAAATATTTCTTCACAACCTACCTCAATATGGGTATCAAATGAAAGGGCTTGACTAGTAGAATGTTGAACGGATAACAAATCTGAGGTAGTCGGGGGTTAGTAATTTTTTTTAATTTTGTTCTTGTTGACACTTCTTTTAGTGTATTTTTTAGATGTTCTTAAGAAATGACAAAGACCTCAGAACAGGGGTCGGCAATCATTTAGGTGTCATGTACCACATGGTGAAAACAGTAGACAAAAGCGGGCCGCACGTAGCTGGCGATAATCGCAAGACGGGCGATTAATGGTAAGCGATCGTAAGCCATATTTATCGTATGACTTATGAAGTTACTATTTTCTTATCTGTGGTATGGCATCAAGCGAAGTTACGAGATGTCTACTTATGTAGATAAGTCTACATAAACGAATCTATACTAATATTATAAAGCTGTAGAGTTTGTTTGTTTGAATGCCAGGATCTCGGGAACTGCTGGTCCGAATTGAAAGATTGTTTTTCTATTGGATAGTCCATTTATCGAAGAAGGCTATAGGTTATATAACATTACGCTACTATCAGTATAATAAGAGCAGAGCATGAATGAAAATTGTAACAAATATTCCTCTTTGAGAGATTTGTTGCGCGGGTGCTGACGTGCGCTGAAGTCCGTGAAAGCATACTGTATCTGTCTTTTAATTTTAGGTTGCGTCATTAGAACCAAAGCTAACCAAATTTTTACTATAAATCTAATATGGTACGTCCAATTTTCGATAACACACAAAATAAACTTAAATTATTAGAAAAAAAAGATATATACATCTACTATATATATATTAGATCTACAGTAAGTCTATAGTAAGCAGTAGGTGTGGGTTAGGGGGTCCCTTTTGGATTAGCATACTCTATCTATGAGACCTGATACAAAAGTTATGTAATTACACATATATAGACTCACCTCATTGATTTTCATAACAGCTTGATATAATGTAAACTTAGCTATCACTGGCGCAGGCCATGCGGAGAGGCCGCCAAGACTTAGAAACGCCAACGACACTGAAAATCATAAAAATACATATGCATATTGAAGAACTAAGAAAGATAAATTTGAAATATTTAACCGATTTTAAAAGACTGACACTGACTTGTGACATTATTATTTTTCTTCTAAAGCATGGAAATCCCATTTACTCAAGGCATGTTAACGTTATATCACCATTTTCCAAATCTTTATCCATACATTTTTGTTACATAAAGTGAGCACTTTATAGTCCCACTACTGGGATTCAGGCCTTTCTCTAACAGCGAGAGAGTCAAGGCCATGATCCACCTCGATGACGGATGACGCATGTTCTCGAAAGATAACTTTCTTGTAAAACAACCAGTTTCCTCACGATGTTTTCCCTCACCGTTAAAGCCAATGGTAACGACAAACTTGTACATCTGCTCTTGAAAATACACTCAAAAGTGCAAGCGGGATTCGAACCTACGACCACACGATTGTGAATCGGACGTTCTAGCCACTATGCCACTTCGGCTCTTATTATTGTCCTAGTCTTTATTGGAATCGTTTTAAGTCAGAAATAAAACAATAGCAAAGGTAATATAATTAATACACTCACAGCATATTGTCACCAAATACTGGATATTGCGGCTTCCCTGCTGCATTTTGCTTAATTGATTACAAACTCTTTTGAGAGATGACGTCGTCGCAGCTTCGTTCGAAATTCAAATTTCCCTCCAATTCTACCGCTCTACGTCTTGACGGACCCACCACTGTTTTCAAATGTCCTCAACCTGCGGCCCTGTCGGAATATATAGAAAGGTTCGTACCAAAACGGACACAAAAATTCCCCTAGCAATGAAATGGGAAGGCCCTACTTCACCGATCGTTACCGGCCCTTAAAATAATGTTAAGTCATCTAAATTTAACAAATGAGTGAACTACAAACACAAACTAATAAATAATCATAGGTACTATGTGGTTAGTAACGTGTTACGTACCTACTGTGATTTGTGAGTTGTTTTTGTCGGTGGCGAGCAAAGAAATATCATTGCTGGCGATCGAGATTTTACAAGTTTGGACACAAATTAGATAGAGTGCGAGGATTTGACAAGCAACATGAGTTGAGGACGGATACGAGTACGAATTGGTCGCTGTGAACTGATAAGCCGCGCAATAGTAAGTAATTATTATTAGATAGTTACATGGACGTATAAAAAAGTCGGACGCAGTCTCGCTAAAACAAAAAGTGCGTCATTAGAGTCGGCCACATTTGCACGTGGGCGTTGCCCGCTTGTCACTGATAGGCTGACACGCATACATATACACAAGTAGCGCGTGTAATGACCCACTGATATGTGCGTGTCAGCCTGTATGTGACAGCGCACACGTGCATATTATGTGGCCGACTCGGTGGACACAGTTTTTGTTTTAGCGAGACTACGTCCGACTTTTTTTATAAGTACGTCCATGGATAGTTGTGATTATTTTTATGCACAATAAATGGGCAATAAATAATAAGAGATGATAAATAGGTTGAAAACTCTCGTAACAGAGCTACTACTTTAGGTTTTTATTTCGTGTTAGTTTAAAATTGGCTAAGTAAGGGTTCTTTGATAATAGTGTTTTTAATTTTGAGTCAGTCGTTTCCAGAAAACACATTTTCCAAAAAGGACTTCCAAAAAGGAGGAAGTTTTCAATACAACCACCATTAAAAAAATAGTTTTGACGTGTAAACTTCTTTTAGCGCTCTACTTATAGATATTTAGTAGGTTGTGACTTGGTTCAAGCGTCACGCTCGTGAATGAAAGAAATTGTTGGGTAAACTTGGGACCACGGCGTCCACGGCCATCTATGGATGGCCATGGCGTGTTACCATGGTTCCCATTACACATTTACACATGTAATAATGAAATGTAACAATTTAAGTTCCTATATTGCATTTTTAGAGGACGCAATTTTATCTTTGGGCCATGTGTGGGGTCAATAGAAGCTTAACCCCCAGTTTGAGGGGTTACCACCCTTGTCCTCCGGCCGACATCTTGGAAAACGCCTTTTTGGATAGGTACATCTTTCAAACTGTCAATCAATCCTACTAAAAATTTATTATAACTATATCTATATAGCATAGAGTGACAAGACGACCAGGACATGTGCCTGATGGTGAGCAACAAGTCTGCCCATAACAACACAGTGACACGCTGCTATTGGAACACGAAGAGTCCAAATCATTACCTAGCATCGCACTGCGGTCATCACCCGGAGATGTAAGGTGTTTTATCTCTAGCCCAGTAATTTCACTGGAAACATTGCCCTTCAAAACGGAACTCAGTAATATCTGTACACTACTGCTTGGCGGAAGAATTGCTGGCAAAGGTGTGGGACTTACCCAGGCGGACTCTGCAAAGAGCCCTACCACTACTAAACAAGGTGCAATTTGTAGCAAATAAAATTTTCCACGAGTTTTTATTACGAGAATTTTTTTTTCTGAAATATCAAAAATAAGAAGTTTAAGCAAAAATAAGCAAATCAAAGGTCTGTCTGAATAGTGTGTACCTACGTATAACAAAATGAATTAATTTTTTGTAGGGTCCTACATTACTATAACAACTATTTATCTAATTTTTATATATCCTTTTCCATCTCGCGGTTGCCTGGAAGAGATCGCCATTTGCTGACTATATTTGCAGTTTTCTTGTAAGTCTGTTCTGTTAAGTGCAAATAAAGAGTTTATCTATCTACACATATCTATCTCGGATCTGAAATATTGTGGTGAATATAAATATAGATAAGTATGTACAGCTAGTTCTACAGAGGCAATCACCTACTTATAATCATTATAAAAATAATAATTTAAATATTCCCGCATGCTGTACAAGAATAATTACAGAAACGATGGTATTCGTACTTCCCCAAGATTTCACCGCATTATTCATTGAAGAGTTGATTTTGTCTTTTTGTGTCAGTCCCCTAATAAATTACATATACCTACCTACCTAACTTACCTAGCTATAATTTTACCTACATAACCTAGAAAATGTATAGGTATCTAAAGTATACCATTTATAAAGTTAGACACTTTAGTGTTATAGACCAGAAACGTATTAAGATATGACTGTGTGTTGTATTGTGTGTACTTATTTTAAAAAACCTATAATTACGTGTTAATTCTACATTGCTTCTATTTGAATCTAGATACGAAATTAAACCAAACATTTTTTTTTGTAGAAAAGATATATTGTCATATACCTACATACCTACATCTTACGATTATTGTTTATGTAGCGAATTCTACTTACATGCACATACAAAATCATAATATTTTTGTATTTTTTTTAACACTGACATATTGCAGATGGGAGCACTCGTAAACTACTTTTACACTTTCCATTGGTTCGTTCCATACATCCCACCACTATAAAACAAATCGAATCCCTCCAATTTAACCCTACAAATCTCAAATCAAAACATAGCATAGGTTATAGACGCTACCTAGGTCTCCTAGCAGCCTAGCACTCAATGTCAGGTCATGTTATTATGTTATAATATAGCTTTATTGTAGAGGTATAGTATGACTCAGACTCTAGAGCCCGAATAATTTGCGCCACCAGTGAAGACCTGCGGTCTGTAGAATAATTTTATTTAGTTTATCGTTTCAGGATTAGGATATAAATAAAGTAAAGTAAGTTAGTAAGATTGACTAACTCTCAAAATAGATATTTTGAAAACAAGTTAGCCATAGTTTTTAATGTTAAGTTACGCTATTATAGAGTAGGTATGCACCTGATACGTAACGGACCTAGAGTGGTATCTGGTCTCAGAACGTCAGAACCTAAATTTTTGCAATAAATGATTAAGTAGATTAGATTACGTCATCGCCGTCAATATCTTGTCATTAATGACCGCAGCGTTACACAAGATTATAAGCGTCAAACACAGTCCTCAATTCACTAATTCACTTCCACTTATTCATTTTTAAATCACAAATTATTCAATTTGTCAAAGTTACGACCTTAGAAAAAAGACCATCGGTTTTCCCCATTACTTTTCATTCATTATTTTATGAAAGCGTCAACAACTTTGCGGTTGCTGATCGACTGGCGGTTGCGCGGATTGCAAGTCAAACAGGAAACTGTTGTAGTGCAACGGGTGACCAAGATAAGGAGCATCGGGCATCGGAGCTTAGCAGTTAATACTCTAAGCTTTCATCGGAAGTTAATTTATGAGTTACTTAAGTCTTAAGTTTATAGAAGGGAACATAGTCACGCGCGCAATCACTTTGATAAAGGGCGCCAAATACGGTCGAAACTTAAGCTGAGCTTAATTCCCTTAACACACGATGGTAATGTATTACAATCATGTTAGTATTTATAGTAGGTACAATCATCCCCTAAACTCAATTTGAAGTCAATATTTCCCAAATTCCTAATACATGTCTCACTCAGACTCGCGCTGTTGCCCATAGAGGCATTTAAATTGAGTTTATGGGATGATTGGCCTCTTAGATCGGTCAGTCTTTTTGGAAAAGGCTTTAAAATAGTTGTTTGATGAACATATTATACAAATAGAGTATGGGAATTTAAGAGAAGTTTTATTTATTTTATTTTGGAAGTTTTAAAGCGTCTGTTAAGCAAAACTGCCGACGTAAAGTGTGTGGGAGTATTGGGGCCTTATTTTTAAAGATATTGCCTAGGTACAACATAACACGTAAAAATCAGTTATCAGAAAATACGTGAAGAACTTAAGTAATGTTTTTATGTACATTCTGGACCCCATATCTCAAAATTGGCCGTCTAAGCAAGTTAGCGGGTAACCATGTGTTATTAGTACGTAACTCTACTCAATCGTCCACATATCGTTCATCAGAAAATACGTGACGTCTGGCGGCCCTGGGATCTATCTTACTCTACTACTTACTCGAAGCAGTTTTACTCGCACGTCTTCGTAACAGCACTCTTTCGTGGCGCGCACTAAAAAAATGATAATTATTTATGGCAACTTTTTAATCTGTGAGCGTAAACGTCAAAGTTCTATCATAACCTTTTGTCTCTGGATTCGTCAATGTCTTTTCAAGAATTGTGATTAGAAAGTGTCGTGGCATTCATGTAAATTATCTGAAAACTACTGATTGCATACGAGGTGTAAAATGTCAGAACATGTATTACCGGCCGAAGAGCCGATTAAGTTCATAGCGCCTATAATTCAAGACAACCCCACAGGATGGGGTCCTTGCGAAATGCCGGAACAATTCCGGGACATGCCTTACCAGCCCTTTAGCAAAGGAGATCGCTTGGGCAAAATTAGTGACTGGACAATGGTTCAAGACAAAAAGTACCAGAGTAAGCAACAACAACATTTTATAGTTGTGATACTTGTAATGTATTATCGAAAAGATTTCGAGTTTGTTTGAGGTTATGATGACGATAGATCCTTCGTCCTGCAGCCTGTCGTGGACTATTGTCTTAGTAATCTATGTATCATAGATAGTTAATGATCCCTATTGTATATTCGTAAAACTGGCTAAAGCATTGCAGTATAGAACCTATTAACATAATTTCTTAGAATGAGCTAATGGACAACTGTAAGTAGGAGTATAACAGCTGTAAACAACTTTGTGTAAGACAAGCAACATATATTGTCGCAGGCTAGTATCAGAAATATACAGTAGCATATCTATTCCCAGGTTATTTACAAATAGTTGCTACTTCAAGTACTGATAGTAATCTTCATTCCGAGATACATTGCTTTTTGTATTGTTCTTAATTTACTTATGTATTTGGCATGCAATATACATCATCCATCTGTAAAACTGTACATTTTTTTAAAAGCTTTCCCCCTTGCTAAGAACCTTCAGCTCTGTATTTAGATCTTCACGGATTACTTATTATAATGTTATGTTGGTGTGTTACATGGTTGCTTATTTTAATATATTATTTAATTTAGTTAAAATATGTGTTTGAATCTGAGCAATAAGAAGAAATAGAAATTCTCATAACTAAATTCATAAGTTTGCGATAAGTCATTTGAGCAACTTTTGAGAATGAATTCTATAACATTGGTTCTCATGAAACACATGTTGATTATTCCTGAATGTTTCATTTCAGATAAGTATGCGTCGCAGTTTGGCCCTGGCTCGTCATATGCATACTTCCATGACGAAGATGAGAGTACATTCCACTTAGTGGATACTACTAGAGTCCAGAAGCCTCCATACCAGCGTGGCCGAGCTCGTGGACAGAGAGGCCGTGGTCAACGAGGAGCTAGAACTCCTGGCGGGATGACTACATTGAACAAGGTAAATATTAGTGCAGTGTAAGTTATGAGTCTCACTCCCTGAGCATCCAAGCTAAATTCAGAAAAGAGTGTTACTTTACTGTTGTATTTCAAAACATGACTTAGCTCAATATTGTCTCATTGTGTTTGTATAACACCTTGAATTTCAATTTTTTTATATTATTTTTCCTGTACCTAAATATTTGACAAGTTCAAGCCTTGAGTTAAGTAATATAGCAATTAGTGCAACTGTAATAGCTTCTGAATGTTTTTTTTGTTTGTTTTTTTGCCTTAATTATCACTGCATCATTGACATCAGAGGTCATAAGCAAAATACACAAAAGAAATGTATGAAGTAAAATAGAAAAGGTAGAAAAAATAAAATAAAATAGGGTTACTAACAGAGTCCCGGGTTTCACCCACATATTTCCCGAACCAGCTATTTTTCTGGGATAAAAAATAGCTAATATGTTATTCCAGACCATTATATTGTTGTATTCTAAGTAGCTGATAACTATAGTTTCAGTGCTATTAAGTGCAAATTCAGTCTTACTCCTACTCATGATCTTTTATGATTTGTGCCTTAAATTGTGATAACTTCCTACTCTAATAATCTAAATATTTTTTTAACCATTACAAAATCGAGAGAAGTTTGTGTTGTATACATCCTGATCTCTAAATCTCTTCACTCATCTCTGCTGTGGGCAATCTATTGGTACATTCTTAAATTAATTTTACCCACCATTTTATATTGTAAGTTGGCAATTTCCCTGCCTAGAATCACATGGATAAAACAAAACATTTTCAATTTTCCAGCAACAACGTGATCGTAAGCTTGGAAAGCGATGGGGCCAGCGCGGTGCTCCAATGAAGATTCGTGATGCTTCTGTTACTGTCCGTCCCACTTGGGTCACTATTGAAGACATGGACTTCCCACGACTAGCCAAGCTCTCTTTGCCTGGCATCAAAGAAGGTAAAGTTTATATAGACAATATGAGAGCCATAATATAACAGTAGTACTACGTATCAAGCTATCAAAGATCTGGTATCAGATGTTACTTTCCAACATGTTTAGTAGTGGTAGGACCCATAGCAGAGTCCACCTGGGGAAGTACCACACCTTTGCCAGTTATTCTACCACCAAGCAGTAATGTGAAAACATTACTGTGTTCCGGTTTGAAGAGCAATGTTTCCAGAGAAATTACAGGGCTAAGGGATATAACATCTTAGATCTCTGGGTGATGAGCGCAGTGCAGTGCTAGGTAATGATTTGGACTCTTCATGTTCCAATAGCTGCGTGTCACTGTGCTGTTATGTGGCAGGCATATGTAGCTTACTATCAGGCACATGTACTGCTCGTCTCGACACTCTTTATTTAAAAAAAAAAAAGATAATGTTTGCAATCATTCATGAAACTGTTAGGAAATTTGTTATAGAATAATTCATTATTTTTCTTAATTTTTATTTTTAGTTGTTAATTTGAGTAGAACCAAACAGGTCAAATGAATTAATGTTTGTTGTCGTTCACTCCATTTAAATGATATGTTCAGTAATACCTCGGACATCCGCGATAGGTGGGACCAAGTGATAGTCGTGTATGTAGAATTCGCGTAAGTCAGGGTAAAATTTTTCAAACAGAAACAATTCCACTACGAATACACCCAACCTGGTCGTAACTCAAACACTGACAGTGCGGAGTGGGCAAATGAAAAATCGCGTATCTCTGAATTCGCGTAATTAGAGCTAGTGTAGGTAGGGGAATTCCTGTACATGCAATTTAGAAAAACATTAAGACAAGTGAAACAGTGGTGGGCTTATGGTTTCTTCCTGGTAACATTGTTGATCAACATGCATTGTGTTGAAGTCACAAAAAAATTTGCTTGTGCAAATATTTATCAAGATCAAAATGTAATAAAGTATCAATTTTAAGCGATAAAAAGTAGCCTAAATAGCCTGTTCCAGACTATCCTACTAAAATTATAAATGCGAAAGTTTGGATGCTTTTTACTCAATCACGTTGGAATGTCCAATCGGCCTGAGTTGAAATTTAGAACACAGATAGTCTGGAACAACAAACACAGGGTTTTTCTACGGAAAAATAAGGAGAACGGGAACTGCGTGGATAAACTCGCGGGGCGCTGCTAAAAGTTAAGTAAAGTAAGCTAAAAGTGTAATAAGGAGTTTTACACTTTTAGCTTTAACTTTTAGTACACTTCAAACTCTAAAATCAGTAGCATAACTGTTATACGATACTATACTATAGTTTCTATTATCATTATTGTTTTGTTTATGTAAATAAAGTATCTTAATCTTTTATCCTATTAATGTGATAAATTAAAGTTCGGGTGATTGTTGTTCAATCCCGGTTCCAATTTGAATGAATGATTGAACTGGACCAGGTTAAAATTTGGAACATAGATTATTAATGCCACCCCTTTTGCTCAGCACAAGTGCTCTCCATAACCTGCATACAGAAAACTTATTGGTAGAATGTAGCGATGGCGCCACGATCGAAAAGTGATGCCACCTATTACAAAATTCAGTGTTCTTTATTACTCGGATAACTCAGTAGTTCCGCTTTTGGCCGTTCTACAATTAAGTTAGTGCCACTGTACCTACATTTAATTTCACAGTGTTGTATATCATTTACAGGGGAAGACATTGTGTGCAGCGGAACTCTGGAATACTACGACAAGGCGTACGATCGCGTCAATGTCAAGCATGAGAAGCAGCTGCAGCGTATCGACCGTATCTTCCATACGGTAAGCTCTTACCATCAAGCAACACGATCTTCCGCGCAAGCACGGAAGCCTTAGCTAAAAATTATTGTTCAAATCTTTCTGTCATTTCTTGCGGAAGGGGAAAGTTGCACACCAGCGCAAAGCCGCACTATTACATACAAAACATACCTGTAATCTATTGCCAATCATATTCACACAGCCAAATCACTAACACATAAAAAATAAAGCACCATTCACAAACCTTGCCCCACCCTCAGCCACAGTATATTATTAAACTCCATGGTCCACGCGGACTTGTACTTTGACAGACGGGAAACACTGTATGCCTACTCCCTTCCGTGTTGACACGTTACTTAATTATTCAGCGCCAAAGGAATCGAGCACAAGGCCCAGTAATGTGCTTCTTTTCCTCTTTAGAGTACCATAAAAAAATATCACTTTACTGGGATATTTATGATGTCTACTATTTCACTTCAGTAAGACGGCAAATTCTCTTGTTGATCGTAAAAGGTGACCACGACCGATGACCCGGTGATCCGTCGGCTCAGCAAGAACGTGGGCACGGTGTACGCGACCGACGCCATCCTAGCGACCATCATGTGCTGCACGCGCTCCAACTACTCCTGGGATATCGTCATCGAGAAGATTGGTGAGTAACATTTAATTTTGATATCATCACCACATAGCTAAAACTATCCAACGTATTTTAATGCGGTTTTTTTAATTGATAGATTAACTCAAAATAATGTTTATAAGTTTATATGTATAATATATACATAAAATAGTAGAGAAACACTGATAATTTTAAAGGTTTCTAATGTGATGTCATAAATAAACAAACTTTTTTCGCTTACTACTGCTAGCTGTGAACCATATGAGATAGATCAAAATAATGTACTGCAGTATTGAACCCAAAAGGATGTATACAAAAGAAAATAAAAAAAACAGCTAAAATTCAACAATGACAAGTAAATATATACGAAACGCATAGTCCTTGTAGAACTTACCATACCGTGGGAAACTAATATACCTAAAGACCACGCGATGAAACAAAATAAGTATTACGACCTTCTAAACGAATTAACAAAAAAACGGCTATGTACTTAGTTTATACGCTGTAGAAGTGGGAGCGAGAGGTATACCAGCAAAATCTCTCTATAACCTGCTGAAAGACCTTGGCTTATCCAGAAGTGCTGTAAGTTCTCTACTAGAACAAGTATCTAAAGCTGCACTAGTAGGCTCATATCAGAATTGGCTGGGCAGGGAGAGAAAAACGAGTAGTGAAGGTGAGTGTTGATGTACGTTAGAAAGGGGCCCCTTAAAGCTACGCCCGAGTCACAAGTCTCGGGGTCTACTCGGGTTGTCTCTCTCTGCCACACGATGGACCCGGCACCCGCACGGTGAATCCATGGAATGCTAAGAAAATCGTCTCTTTAACAAGCAAGTCCCCCGGTTTTACCACTTAGTTCCCGTATTTTTTTTTCGGGATAAAAAAAGACCCTTAACATTAGAATGAGACGGTAAATTTGGCAACGTTGCGCGACTATGATAACTCAGGCGGGAAGTTGGGCGATCATGAAGTAATAGACCCAGGATCGAATCTAGACGGCTCCTCTTTTTTTTCATATTTCTTCTTTTTTTTTTGTTGATAAAATCTATATCTCGTATCCCATAATCTATAGGTATCTAAGTAGAATAATAATATAATAATAATAATAATCTAAGTAGAGTAGAATACTTTTATTAACATATTAAAACATTCTATTAACATTATTAACTCGAAAATATTGTTGAACAATGTTTAATAGAGCTTAAAATATGTCTCGTCACAAAAACAGTTAACTTAATATAAATCAATATTACTAGTTTGCTGTAAAGGGGCATCATTATCATCTATCATCATATCCTATTATCATCATAATCATAATTTGCATCTGAACATAAGAAAAAATTAAATGAAAGTTAAAAAACAATGTATACATAAACAAAAAACAAAAAATATTACAGGCATAGTCATTAAAAAAAAACATATTAAGTTTGGATGTCACATTCGTCGAAATAAAGACTCATAAACTCTTTTATGCTGTACAGTGTTCTCTCTAATAGAAGAGTCTTGACTTTATTAAAAAAAGCTGTGTCATTGGCGATGGCTTTAAAACTCTCAGGCAGCTTATTATACAAAACACTTCCCATCTGTAGTGACGATTTTCTGCCCATGGCTAGTCTGCATGGTGTTGGTAACAAGACAGTCTTCTTCAGGCCTGATCTTCTATCTTGTATACTCAGTGCTTAAACTGTGCCAAGCTCGGTCCCCCAGGTACTTATTATTATAGGTTTTGTACAATAATTTCAGGTGACAAGTTGTTCCTGGACAAGCGCGACAACACCGAGTTCGACCTGCTGACCGTGAACGAGACGTCGGTGGAGCCGCCGGCCGACGACGGGAACTCCATCAACTCGCCGCGCAACCTGGCGCTGGAGGCCACCTTCATCAACCATAACTTCAGCCAACAGGTATGTACAGAACCACAGTATAAACAAATACCGGCAGTGGTTCATCGCCTACACGGGTAGATAATACAGAAAACTGATCCGCGGTCACGAAATACTAGCATTGTAAGTTTAGCAATGGCAGGAACGCGCTTCCCGCGTCTCACCCCGCACGCCCCGCAAGTTTGACCCGTCTAGACGGCTTCGTTGAACGACTGTATAATTTAACTGTGCCAAAACACTCCTCGCATTTATAACATTCATTACGTGGATGACCACATCGCTTGCTCGGTTTAAAGGTGGATAAAACGAGATTGCCAAAAAATTAAACCTAACTAGATCGATTTATCAACCCCGAAACGCTCTGCATACCAAATTTCATAGAAAACGCTGGCTGGAGCTGTTTCCTAGACGGGAACTCCATCAACTCGCCGCGGAACCTGGCGCTGGAGGCCACCTTCATCAACCATAACTTCAGCCAGCAGGAATGTACCAATACCTCCTCGCGTTTATTGTATGCATTAGGCTAGTTACATAATTATGAAATTGGTGTTATGTCGTACTGGCCACTTTGATTTCAAATATTTCCTCTTTGGTTAGGAATTCTAATATCAAATTTATACAACTACTAGCGGCCCGTTCCGGCTTCGCTCGGATATGGTCACATAAAGCCTATTAATCGAAATAATAACTATCCTATCTTTTAAGTTGGATCCATCTACACACGGTGTCCAAATTTGATTAAAATCGGATAAGTGGTTTAGGAGTCCATTGAGGACAAACATTGTGACACGATATTTATATATATTAAGATTTACTCATTGTTTTTGTGTTTTGAAAACTAATTCATTTGTTTTTTCCCCTATTGGTTGTTTTCTTTCGGTCACTCAGTTTACAAAATGGAAAACTTGAAATATCTAAACTTTTGTAGTGATAGGACTCTTGGTAAAAGTGCGCCTGGGGAAGTACCACACTTTTCCCAGTTATTCTGCCGCCAAGCAGTAGTGTGCAAACATTACTGTGTCCTGGTTTGAAGGGCATTGTTTCCAGTGATTTGGACCTTTCTTGATCCAATAGCTGCGTGTCACTGTACTGTTATAGACAGACATTTTGCTTACTATCAGGCACATGTCCCGCTCGTCTTATCACTATACCATACAAACGTACCAGATGACAATTATTATTCCTCTCGTTAGTAAGTATTAGGAAACATGAAGATCCACGAGAGCATATTCCATGCGGTCGTCGCAATCTACACGGTACATAGGGAACTTCACGTACTACATTGACGACGCCATCGGTCGGTTCGTACGGCGAGCGTTGGCTGCATCACCGAGGACCATTCGAGAGTACAACAGTGTTTTGCAGTGGCCACGGTTCATGAGATAATAATAATAATATTATAACATATTCTGTACATCTTGTAGACAAACTGACAGTTAGACAGACTGACACCGGAATATTAGTAATAGGGTCCTTTAGGTACGGAACCTTAAAAATGATGTCTTTGATAAATATTTTGTATTCAGGTGCTGAAGAACGGTCCGACCGAGCCCAAGTACAAGTTCCCGGAGTCGAACCCGTTCGTGTCTGAGGAGGAGGACGGGGAGGTCGCGTCTGTGGGGTACCGCTACCGCAAGTGGAACCTCAATAACGGAGTGGTGAGTGATGACTATGATTTTACTACAAATTTGACTTATGGTTATTTATTAATAAAACCACATAAGATTTCCAATGCTAAAAACGATATCGTTCAGGAAAGTAACAATGCACATTTCTATTAGATTTATTAGCACCACCACTTTCTTTATTATTCACATAATTCTGAATTAATTAAATATGAATTGTGAAAATCAGTCATGTCTAAACAAAATCATTTATTAACCGACTTTAAAAAAAAGGAGGAGGTTCTCAATTTGGTTGTATGTTTTTTTGTGTATTGAATTAAATTTTCGGAGAAAATAAATTATACAAACAACGTTTCGCGTAATATTTAGTTATGAACCGACATGGAACATGGGGAAGTTTTCTGTTTCATCGTATGTATCAGTGTTACTACTAAGCTTATTGTTATTTTTCAGGTTTTGGTAGCTCGATGCGAGCATGACGCTGTCATGCAGGGTCCTCAAGGTGAGACCCAGTTCCTGTCCATCAAGGCGCTGAACGAGTGGGACTCCAAGCTGGCCAACGGAGTCGAGTGGCGCCAGAAACTGGACACCCAGCGGGGAGCCGTGCTGGCCAATGAGCTGAGGAACAATTCCTGCAAGCTGGCCAAGTGGACCGTTCAGGTAATTAACGCTGCTATAATATATATACACCTTGTTGTATGTCCATCTTTGCCTCTCTGTCAAGACCCTTTTAACGTGACAACTTCTTATAAATCGATCAACGCCGGCTGCATGGACGAAAAAGTGTCCCGTGACGCTCGTTGCCCCGATACATTGAATGGATTGGAATCATTTCATCAATGTATTGTTGTGGCGTTGTCGCCTTAAACTATTATCCGTAAAACAACTGACTTTACAGACAACCAATATTTTTTCTTAGGTATGTGTGGTGGTATCATTGTGAAATTTATATGAAATACTCAACTACTGTCCCTTGAAGCTGTGAAAAAAGCAATCTTCTAAGCCAACGTAATCAGAAGATACAGCCATTATTGTAGCTATTATTCGAAAATCCCAAAGGAATTAAAATCTGAAGAAAAAAATGAAATTTAAATAAAAGAAAAATTGCGAAATCGGTAAAAAATTTAGTTGCATCATAAAAAGATTTTTAATAATTTTAAACTGTAGGTTTGTACGGAACCCTCGGTGCGCGAGTCCGACTCGCACTTGCCCGGTTTTTTGAAGTAAAACTTCTTATGCGACTTCCAACAAGGTTGCGTTAAACGTTTAACGCTACCATGTAGGGAGTATGAAAGCTCTGTTGCGGGGGAGGTTGGAATAGAAAGAGACGGCGAGAGTGATAAGTTATAGTTCTTCCGCGCGGGGCGACTCTACGCACAATTTTTTTTTTCATGTTCAGTGGACATTTCACACACAATACCATCTGACCCTAAACTAAGCAAAGCTTGTACTATAGAAGCCAGATAGCTGATATAATACTTACATATTTTTATATACATCATTTTATATACATAGAAAACACCCAGGCACAGTACAAACGTTTTTATTCATCACACAAATGTTTGCACTGGCTGGGGATCGAACCCACGACCCACGGCTTCGCAGGCAGACTTACTACCAACTAAGCCAACAGGCGAGCCGAATTGGATTTTAACTTGTTTATATTTTTGCAGGCGCTGCTAGCGGGCTCCGACCAGATCAAGTTCGGCTACGTGTCGCGCGCGCAGGTGCGCGACAACGCGCGTCACGTGATCCTCGGCACGCAGCAGTTCAAGCCGCACGAGTTCGCGGCGCAGATCAACCTGTCCATGGACAACGCGTGGGGCATCCTGCGGTGCATCATCGACATCTGTATGAAGCAGAAGGATGGTACGTGACTAGTGATTTACTAACTTGGAACAGAGTGCTGACCGTAGCTCTTATTAGGTGTAACATCGACATCTGGATGAAGCAGAAGGATGGTACGTGACTAGTGATTTACTAACTTGGAACAGAGTGCTGACCGTAGCTCTTATTAGGTGTAACATCGACATCTGTATGAAGCAGAAGGATGGTACGTGACTAGTGATTTACTAACTTGGAACAGAGTGCTGACCGTAGCTCTTATTAGGTGTAACATCGACATCTGGATGAAGCAGAAGGATGGTACGTGACTAGTGATTTACTAACTTGGAACAGAGTGCTGACCGTAGCTCTTATTAGGTGTAACATCGACATCTGGATGAAGCAGAAGGATGGTAAGTGATTTACTAACTTCGAACAGAGTGCTGACTGTAGCTCTTATTAGGTGTAACATCGACATCTGGATGAAGCAGAAGGATGGTAAGTGATTTACTAACTTCGAACAGAGTGCTGACTGTAGCTCTTATTAGGTGTAACATCGACATCTGGATGAAGCAGAAGGATGGTACGTGACTAGTGATTTACTAACTTGGAACAGAGTGCTGACCGTAGCTCTTATTAGGTGTAACATCGACATCTGTATGAAGCAGAAGTATGGTACGTGACTAGTGATTTACTAACTTGGAACAGAGTGCTGACCGTAGCTCTTATTAGGTGTAACATCGACATCTGGATGAAGCAGAAGGATGGTACGTGACTAGTGATTTACTAACTTGGAACAGAGTGCTGACCGTAGCTCTTATTAGGTGTAACATCGACATCTGGATGAAGCAGAAGGATGGTAAGTGATTTACTAACTTCGAACAGAGTGCTGACTGTAGCTCTTATTAGGTGTAACATCGACATCTGGATGAAGCAGAAGGATGGTACGTGATTTACTAACTTCGAACAGAGAGCTGACTGTAGCTCTTATTAGGTGTAACATCGACATCTGGATGAAGCAGAAGGATGGTAAGTGATTTACTAACTTCGAACAGAGTGCTGACTGTAGCTCTTATTAGGTGTAACATCGACATCTGTATGAAGCAGAAGGATGGTACGTGACTAGTGATTTACTAACTTGGAACAGAGTGCTGACCGTAGCTCTTATTAGGTGTAACATCGACATCTGGATGAAGCAGAAGGATGGTACGTGACTAGTGATTTACTAACTTGGAACAGAGTGCTGACCGTAGCTCTTATTAGGTGTAACATCGACATCTGGATGAAGCAGAAGGATGGTAAGTGATTTACTAACTTCGAACAGAGAGCTGACTGTAGCTCTTATTAGGTGTAACATCGACATCTGTATGAAGCAGAAGGATGGTACGTGACTAGTGATTTACTAACTTGGAACAGAGTGCTGACCGTAGCTCTTATTAGGTGTAACATCGACATCTGGATGAAGCAGAAGGATGGTACGTGACTAGTGATTTACTAACTTGGAACAGAGTGCTGACCGTAGCTCTTATTAGGTGTAACATCGACATCTGGATGAAGCAGAAGGATGGTAAGTGATTTACTAACTTCGAACAGAGAGCTGACTGTAGCTCTTATTAGGTGTAACATCGACATCTGTATGAAGCAGAAGGATGGTACGTGACTAGTGATTTACTAACTTGGAACAGAGTGCTGACCGTAGCTCTTATTAGGTGTAACATCGACATCTGGATGAAGCAGAAGGATGGTACGTGACTAGTGATTTACTAACTTGGAACAGAGTGCTGACCGTAGCTCTTATTAGGTGTAACATCGACATCTGTATGAAGCAGAAGTATGGTACGTGACTAGTGATTTACTAACTTGGAACAGAGTGCTGACCGTAGCTCTTATTAGGTGTAACATCGACATCTGGATGAAGCAGAAGGATGGTACGTGACTAGTGATTTACTAACTTGGAACAGAGTGCTGACCGTAGCTCTTATTAGGTGTAACATCGACATCTGGATGAAGCAGAAGGATGGTAAGTGATTTACTAACTTCGAACAGAGAGCTGACTGTAGCTCTTATTAGGTGTAACATCGACATCTGTATGAAGCAGAAGGATGGTACGTGACTAGTGATTTACTAACTTGGAACAGAGTGCTGACCGTAGCTCTTATTAGGTGTAACATCGACATCTGGATGAAGCAGAAGGATGGTAAGTGATTTACTAACTTCGAACAGAGAGCTGACTGTAGCTCTTATTAGGTGTAACATCGACATCTGTATGAAGCAGAAGGATGGTACGTGACTAGTGATTTACTAACTTGGAACAGAGTGCTGACCGTAGCTCTTATTAGGTGTAACATCGACATCTGGATGAAGCAGAAGGATGGTACGTGACTAGTGATTTACTAACTTGGAACAGAGTGCTGACCGTAGCTCTTATTAGGTGTAACATCGACATCTGGATGAAGCAGAAGGATGGTAAGTGATTTACTAACTTCGAACAGAGTGCTGACTGTAGCTCTTATTAGGTGTGACATCGACATCTGGATGAAGCAGAAGGATGGTACGTGATTTACTAACTTCGAACAGAGAGCTGACTGTAGCTCTTATTAGGTGTAACATCGACATCTGGATGAAGCAGAAGGATGGTAAGTGATTTACTAACTTCGAACAGAGTGCTGACTGTAGCTCTTATTAGGTGTAACATCGACATCTGTATGAAGCAGAAGGATGGTACGTGACTAGTGATTTACTAACTTGGAACAGAGTGCTGACCGTAGCTCTTATTAGGTGTAACATCGACATCTGGATGAAGCAGAAGGATGGTACGTGACTAGTGATTTACTAACTTGGAACAGAGTGCTGACCGTAGCTCTTATTAGGTGTAACATCGACATCTGGATGAAGCAGAAGGATGGTACGTGATTTACTAACTTCGAACAGAGTGCTGACTGTAGCTCTTATTAGGTGTAACATCGACATCTGGATGAAGCAGAAGGATGGTACGTGATTTACTAACTTCGAACAGAGAGCTGACTGTAGCTCTTATTAGGTGTAACATCGACATCTGGATGAAGCAGAAGGATGGTAAGTGATTTACTAACTTCGAACAGAGTGCTGACTGTAGCTCTTATTAGGTGTAACATCGACATCTGTATGAAGCAGAAGGATGGTACGTGACTAGTGATTTACTAACTTGGAACAGAGTGCTGACCGTAGCTCTTATTAGGTGTAACATCGACATCTGTATGAAGCAGAAGGATGGTACGTGACTAGTGATTTACTAACTTGAAACAGAGTGCTGACCGTAGCTCTTATTAGGTGTAACATCGACATCTGTATGAAGCAGAAGGATGGTACGTGACTAGTGATTTACTAACTTGAAACAGAGTGCTGACCGTAGCTCTTATTAGGTGTAACATCGACATCTGTATGAAGCAGAAGGATGGTATGAAACAGGAGTAACATGAAAGTAATCAGACTGTGTTTACAATTTTACGGTGACTTAAATACATAGTACTAACAACGATCCATGGGTGTACCCGCGTATTATTTTTTTCATTTTGGCTGCCATATCGCCTTATGTTAGCGGCGATGTGGTCTACGATGGATCTAGAGGAAACAAATTCACTCTCGATTTGAAGACACCAAGATTCCGTTCCAGGGTTATTTTACCCGGGTTAGTTATAATGTTTCCACAACTAGGACTCGAGGACTTCTCTCGTAAAGAGAGATCAAGGCCATAATTCACCATCCTGGACCAATATGGGTTGAATTCGAACCAGTGGGCTCCGGATCGGCAGTTGCCGTTCTCCCGACTATACCATCCTTAACTAGGTACATGTACAGCTCGGCACATCACTCTACTACTGCTATGCTACTACTACTATGTACTATGCTACTAATGTTATAAATACCAAAGTTCAAATATTATGTTGTGTCAAACACGTCAGGACTTGTGAACGGAATGTACTTCGGAACGGTTGAAATTTGGGTTTGAAGGGTAGTTCTTCATAGTCCATTAGCTGCATAGCAATGGCGTGTTGCATACCATCAAGCACATCTCCTGCTCGTCACCTCACTCTAAGCCATAAAAAAGTGTTTCTATTAATTTATATATTCCCATTTACAGGTAAATATCTGATCATGAAGGACCCGAACAAGCCTCTGATCCGTCTGTACGACATCCCTGACAACACGTTCGAGTCGGACGCGTCCGAAGAGAGCGGGGACGAACCCGCCGACACGCCATTTGCGCCCCTATACTCCTACGGCAGCAACAAGAGAATTTAGTCCTTACCGTTACAACTGTATGGTGTATAGTGGCAAATCAACTGTATCGACTTGTGACATTGTCATCCTTTATTGTTCGCACGGAGATTTTTTCGTGTTTACCGATTATAGGCTCTTAAATAATACAAAGTTTTTGGTAAATGTTTATGTATTTCATTTTATTCAATAGAATACAGTTTTATAGTCACAATGACTTTGTTTTTATTTCAACCTCTCAAGGTGAAAAGCCTTATATCTAGTTTTAGAAAGATATAGTTATCAAAGTTCTTATATTAATGTATTGTAATAATTTATGTTGATTGACCACAATAAGTAACTTACTGATTGATACATCCCGAAGGTATTTGTTATTACGTGTATTTGTTTAAAAGGAATTGTGATATCTAATTTACAATACTTCCGAATTTCTCTTCGAAATAGTGTAAAACAGAATTATTCTTCCTAGCAAAAGAGACACAATTTAAACCATGAACACTTCTCAAAAATGGAAAAATAAGTATTCCCACAGAGAAAATTCTATTGCACTGTACAGTACCTAAGTCGATTTTCATCCGGTGGCGTTGATTTTGTAAAATGAAGATGTGTGACACCTTCAGCTTCAAACAAAAATAAACCTTACCGCGCTGACTTTTCAATGTTTTTTAAGTTTTAAGTAATGTCGTAGTAGTGAAAATTATGTATATTTGACGCATGTTTGACTCAGTTACAAATTATATTGTATCTGACAGATTCTAACTATGTATTATGTGGGAAAGTTTATTCTTTTCCAATTTCTGTGATGAAAACATATACAATATTTTTAGTTATGTATTTGTACTGTTTTTACTTTAATTAGTTGGCGATGGGTGTATTTAATAAACTAACTATTTATTTAAAAAATATTTGTGCACTTATCATGGTGTTCTTTGTGGACATTTTCCTATAAAGAGTAGTTTTCAAACGAATATTTTTTTCCAAAAAATATGTAAATTCATGCCCTTTAATAGTTTTCATAATTTATCATTATCATTTATATTTATATGTTTATCTTTGTTTTCCTTATCAACTACCTTGTATGTACACATACTCAATACAAAGTAAGAAATAGAAGGTTATACAACTAAAATTATCTAAAGCATTTGGCACTATTGGTTTAGAGACATTGACACAAATTACACTGAGCCTTATATATGACGCTGTAAAATTGTCATATTGCAGCATGAAGTCAGCATTTTTTAGAGATTAAAATTAGCCAATGTTTTATTCAATGCAAAATTCCGTGTGACTCTTATGAGCAAGAACCATTACAACTTTCAAATCTACACAGGCATTCTATTATTTATAAACTAGCGGTCCACCTCGGCTTCGCCCGTGATATATAGCCTATGCGATCACGGATCACGTAAATATCTAATGGTGAAAGAATTTTTGAAATCGGTTCCGTAGTTCATGAGATTAGCGCGTTAAAATAAAACACCTCTGCAGCTTCATAATTAGTATAGATGTGAAAGTTTAGATATTTAGAGGCAGATAAATATAAATTAAAAAATCTTAATGAAATACATGAACAAACTAGTACTTACTTTTGGCTAGTTCTTCAATTAGGCGTTACAAAATGCAAAATACGCTAGAAACCGTAGTGCTCAATTTCGACGAATGTAGCGCCAAAGTTTCATTTTGTAAAATTTATCTAACAAAGTTGGCACAATGGCAACTGATGAAATTGAGAAACTATCTTTGATGGGTCAATTCTATTTATAGCGTTGGTGTTGTGAAATTTCCACCAATATCTATCCATAGCTTGAAAACGTCTTATTCACATACGAGCTTGAAATTTGGTAGGAAACACTGAACTTGGTCAGCGTAGTGGATTATGACCTTGACTCTGAACTTGTGAGAGAAGGCCACGTTTCCTAACTATTGGATTAAAAAGTGGTATTTTTATATATGTATGTAATGCATTAATTGTAAGTAGGTATAGCAAGAAATTAATTCTTATTGTTCATTTTTTGTTAAGAAAACAATCGTATGCTGCTTTGTAAATAGAAGTGATAAGAAATTCTCAATTATGGCCGCAAGGTCTGGCTTCACAAACGAATATGCAGGTTCAGCCAGTTTATATTAATAGTAGCTTGAGATTAAAAAAATAGATATGTGAAATGAAATCAATCGACGATAGATTTGTAACTGCCAGAGTACCTAAGTACCAAATTTTACGCTTATTTTATTTTATACTTATTAATTTTGTGCTGAGCACACTGTTTCAGACCAAAAGGAACGGACCTTTGAAATCCCGAGAAAGTCAGCTATTCCACACAAAAAACTCGATTAGGATTCGGTATTCTATGCTCATAGTAAAATTTGTTCATAATTATTATTCATGATGTAGCCTACAACCATTTGAATATAATTTGATTCATAATCCACCGCAATATACCGTGGAACATTGTCAGAGTCAGTGTCTCTTGCTCTCTTGATAGTTATAACTTGGTTTTCTCCTAACCTGAAGTAAACAAGTTCTTTCTAGGTAAGCCTGCTACGTACATCCTAGACCGTGAACGGTCTTATGTCATACGATTCACGGACAAACGAAACCTACCTTAAATTAATAAAGGATCGGGCTTTCTAACACCTAGCAAAAATGGTTATGGCTTTGCTAGTTGCTCTATTTCATTTCTATCGAAAATTAAGAGATAAATATCTAAACTAATGCCATTCGTTCATAGGTGATCGAATGCCCGATACTTTTTTACTCTAAGGTATTAAGGCAAGTTTGAATTTGAGAACAAACCTCACAGTACCACACATAATAAGCTACCTAGGTACCTAATAAAATTGCGACTAATTTATGGTTCACGTGTTTCTTTCGACTTGTCGCTATCTTCTCCGCGCAAAGCCTCCTGCTCATCAGGTTTCTCTTGTACATTATCCAACACCTCTTCCAGTGTCTTCCCCATCGTCTCAGGTACAAAGAAATATATAAACAACAGACCTGCATACCCAACAGCCGCAAACGTCCAGAACACAGTATAGTGTCCGAACAAATCTTTAGCATTTTGATAACATTTCACTACAACAAAACTTAAGATACACGCTAGCATAGTTGCTAAGCTTGACGCTACAGCTTTTACGTTAACAGGGAATAATTCTGCCTGCATTATATACGGTAGATTGCCTAACCCGTTAGCGTAAAATATGTTGAAACCTAAAACACCTATTAGAGGCAAAGAGGATAGCGATTGCAGGGTTTCAGCGCTGACTTGTTTCTCATCTTGCAAGTAGAAATAAGTTCCCAGGATCGTCATAGAGAGAGATACTCCTACGCAGGAGACGAACATGAGAATGCGGCGGCCGATGTAGCGTGTCAAGAACGTTGCACAAATACCTGGAAAAAAATAAATACTAGGTAGAAAACACTAAGTACAGAGACATACACATTTTTCATACACTTATTTTTATTTCACAGTTATCAACTAAGAATGCATAATAATTTGGAAAGTCTGAAGATTGAGATATTCAGAAAAGGAGGGTTTTTGCTACTTCGCACTAGGACGTCTACTCTCTTTCTACGAAAAACGTAATTTCGAAATAATCTCGCGACTTTCCTACTCCGGTACTACTTCGATCCGTCGTTTCGTCCGTTTAAATGTTCTAATTAGAGTACGCTTAGAACATTTAAACTTCAAATAATGTTCGATCGAACGAAACGAAGTAGGAAAGTCGCAAGTTTATTTCGAATTACGTGTTTCGTAGAAAGAGAGTAGACATCCGGGGCGTAGATCTAACTGACGTGTTGCGTTAACCTCTTGATATTGCGTGAATTTAAAAATTGCAGAGGTTGACAACCTTTTTAATCCTTTTTTTGCATTAAATTGTTGAAGTGAAAGCTTATTTGGGCGTGTTGAACACATTTTGTATGAACCAAAATCATGAAACCCGCATCATCGTCACTCTAATGTACCATAGGTACCTTTCTCCTACTTTTATTTTATACAAATAGGTACCTACTTAACGACATAGGTACAATAGAATATGTACATAGACCAGGACAACGTTCTCTCAACGCAGATAATTCATTTATTTATAGAGGTCCTCCCCTTCTATTAGCATTCAACAGCTATTAAAAACCTCAATAGTTAAGCGTGGTGAAAAGCTGTAACCGTCTAGATCAAGTCTGAATAGAGGCTTTGTCTTCCGAGGTTTCTGATGCCGTAAGTAGAACAGGTAATATTACCTCCTAACTAGGATACATAGTACCTACTTAGGCAATGCGAGGTTGCCACTCCGTGCACCCATCGAAAATTAATGAGCTAGATGTGAGAACTAAGAACATCGGTAACGAGGTGTTCGATTTAGAATCGATCACAAATTCAATGTTACCAAATATCCCCGAACCGGAACCTCAAGATGTCAATCTACTCTCACTACTTACGATATTGGTTTTCTGTTTTCTAGCGGCTAGAGAATTCTACATAGTGCGATACTGAAATACCTACCCATTATGGAAACACAGTAAGTAAACCTAATGTGTAAAAATTCCATGTCAATAAAAAATAACCATAATGTAAATTACTGATAACTAGGTAGTTAATAATACACCTAAAATACTCAGGCAGCTCATGTATGTAAGTAATCTTACATTTCGTTCGTTTACGAATACATTCATCGATGTACATTATTAGTCTTAGGCGATTGACAGTTTATTTCACGGTCCCGTCCCTATTATATTCGTGACCCGTCCCGCTCCCGTTCCAGTCTCGTTCATTCAGTCAACGAGTCAACAATCATTAAACAAAATGGCGTTAAAGTCCAATAGATCCATATTCAACAGAGACGCAGACTTAAAATTGATTGAACTAGTAAGGACAAATCCGGTATTATACAACCCATCACAACCCAAATATTCTGATATCGATACAAGAGAACTTACATGGAAAAATATTGGAGAAAACTTGCAAAAGCCAGGTATTGAACACATGCGTAGAGATGTTTTGTTACTGACTGTGTTAGTTGTGAAGGTCATTGAACTAGACTAGTTAATAGTGATGTCTATGTACGGGACCTAAAATCTTATCGATTGTGTATAGAGTATTTTTTAAATTTTGTCTGGAAATTACAACATAATGTAATGTTTATTTTTCTTGATTGTACTTTGGCTATAATATAGCAATATGTATGTATAATTTGGTTACAGTATGTGCATCTTATGTAGAATCTACTATTTTGATAATCTAATATTTTAAGGACCTCATGTTTTGATGAATCTAAAATTATGCGAATGAGCCAAAATATCGCTTAGTTTTGAATTTGTATATTGATAAAACGAAGTATCTACTTAATACAGACATAATTAGTTTTAAATTTAATTGTGATTTGTTGTAGCACGAAAATGTAAGCTCCGCTGGGCGAGCATTCGAGACATGATGAGGAAAAAAATCAAAGACCGCCTTCGATACCCTGAACAACATTCCAAAAGTTACCGTTATGAAGAAGAGCTTGCATTCGTGATACCGTATTTCAAAGAAGGCAATTCATCAAACGATTACTCAGATTTGTTAGAAGAAAGCATGGAAGTTGAAATGCCTTCAGAAGTTTATATTGATGAATCGTTGGAAAATACCGAAGATGTCAAGCCAATTTTAACGTTTCGAGAGTGTAAAAATGACTCTTCGATAAACCGCAATCTCAATTCCGGGACTAGGCGTTTAAATACATCAGACCCCGTGGACATTTTTCTAATGACTGTACGAAATACCCTAAAAAAGTTTAGTCCATATTATTTAAATCAAGCTAAGAGTAAAATATTTGAATCTGTACAAGATTGCGAGCTGAAACAGATTGAAGATGACGAATAGTTTGTAAACCTCAATTTTTGGTTAAGTACTAAATAGTTATGTTTCTCTAAGTAAACAAGTAAAAAAATAAGTAAAAGACCTACTTGAGAAAAGGTAGAATGAAAAATATATTACGTTTCGAGTCGCTAAAATATTTATTTTTGTATTTTGTTGTGTAAGTAATATCATGGATCTATTTGGAAGTATTTCGAGTATCGTGGATCTATTTGCATTAACAACCTTCCTTCGTCCTTTTACCATGTTTGTAGGCGAATTTCCTTTAAGCTGTTTACCTGGAAGATAGTGATCTAAACAATAAGGCCGCCATTTGTGGTGCTAGTTCATAAGTGTTTTAATGTAATATTTCTGTTTTTGTACAGTTGTTTCTGTTCTGTTTGTGTCACAATAAAGAGTTATCTATCTATCTTCCTTTTATGAAAATGTTAAAGACATAATCAGAATCATAAGCCAATCATAATAAATAATATAGGTATATTTGTTGGGTAGGTTATACATATTATGTCTCTTCTTTCTGGCTACACTGATCTCACGATATCTATCTGTTTTAAAAATGTAATCTAAATCTAAAATAGACGATTCAAATGATTATAAGTAACTACAAAATACGAAAACATGATCTTAGCAATTCATGTTATGCACAAATGGATATCGCATTTTATGATTGTAACTATCGAATCAATAAAGGCATTAACATTTCTCATCCCTACCGTATCTCTGACGGAGCACTGTGCCGCCCGGCCCGCGCTCGCACCGCAGTCGGCCCGGTCACTGATCGGACTACGCACGATGCCGCCGCTACATTTCGGCACGTCGTTGGACCAGAAACTCATTAAACTTGTCAGGGAAAACTCGCTGCTCTACAACCCGGAACACCCACTTTACTCCAGCTCCGACGCAAAAGAATTGACATGGCAAAAAATATCCGACGCTTTAGGACGGCCCAGTAAGTATTTATTATTTATTTATCATTTTATTTACCAATGGTATGCCGCATTTTGAGACGTCGTGATGTCACGACGCGACGGATGCCGCTGTGAGATCGAACACAAGTGGTTGTTCGGTAGATAGGTACGGACCTACATCCAAGTAGCAAAGTGAAGGGAGTTGAGCGAATGAGCGATTTATGAATATTGTATATCTATACTTAGAACTGAGAATACCTACTACCACTATAGATGAACTGACCACTATAGCAGTGCATCCTCACTCGCTCAAGGTCGCGCGGTTTTAGCCTACAGCTAGACAGGCGCGGATCCAGGGTTGGGGGGTCATGGGCAGGGCCGAGCCGCCCCTATGTGCGAAGTGTGCGGCGCAAACAGGCGCCAAGTTAATAGAGGCGCCAGCGCCTCCGCCGACTTTTTTTTACACGTACGCAACATCACGTTCATTGTAGTGGAGTAGGTATCGTCGATTAGTAAGAAGGTAGGAGAGACGCAACATTTGCCTAGTTAAATAACAATTTATAAATAGCTATAGTTGATTGTAAGAGTGTCCCAAGATGATGTTTACGTGTGTGGTTTAATTTTACGGCTTAGGTTTTGTTTTGCATTAATTACGGGCTCAGCTTTTAAATAAAAAGAACCGCCGCCGCCGTGAGTTTGTTTGTTTAATTTAGATTATAAACGCAACTCGATATGATGTGTGCGATACAAGTAGACTGGTGTCACAGGGGTTCCCTGATTTTAAAGAACGAGTGAGCCATAACAATAACAATGGAACAATCATTGTGAAAGTGTATGTAAGAAGCACATTTAATTTTTATAAAAACAACAAATTCGTTAAAAAATATTGTTAACCCCCGACTAAAAAAAGGGGTGTTATAAGTTTGACGTCGATGTCTGTCTGTTTGTCTGTCTGTCTGTCTGTCTGTCTGTCTGTCTGTCTGTCTGTGTGTGTGTCTGTCTGTGGCACCGTAGAGCTCAAACGGATGGGCCGATTTCGATGCGGTTTATTTTATTTAAAAGTTAATATCCGTGCGAATGTTCTTAGCTATGTTTGATTAATATCGATTCAAAATGGCCGCCTCCACAAAATGGCAGACAAAATATTTCTTCACAACCTACCTCAATATGGGTATCAAATGAAAGGGCTTGACTAGTAGAGTACTAAACGTTGTAACAAATTTCAAATTCAAGACGGCCGCCACCACAAAATGGCGAATTATATAATATTTTTTACTACTATCTCAATATGGGTATCAAATGAAAGGGCTTGATTAGTAGAATACTTTGCACTATGACAAATTTCAAATCCAAGATGGCCGTTACCACAAAATGGCGAATTACATTTCTTTTTTCACAATTCCCTTAATATGGGTATGAAATGAAAGGGCTTGACTAGTAGAATGTTGTACAGATAACAAATCTAAGATAGTCGGGGGTTAATCAAATTTTTTAATTTTGTTCTTGTTGTTTCGAATTCCTGCCGAAGTCCTTAGTAGTTCCGATGTCACGGTAAATATTTGTTCCCTTTGCACTTTTTTTGGTTAAAAAGTAAGTACTAAATAGTTAATGTTCAATTCCAAACTTTTTATTTTAGTTCTACAAAAAATGTGTTTCAAATTTCAACCATATCTGTAAACCGGTTCCGATGTTACTATTAAGGATCTATTTACTTATTTGTGATAAAAAGTAGTTAATGTGTTATTTTATACAATCACGTCAGAACGACACAACGACATTAGTTTGTCTTTTTATTTTATTTCAATGGATTTAGCAGCATAATTATGGCATAATAAGGCCCTTAGTCTAGGAAGAGTCAAGGCCATAATACACCACGCCGGCTTAGTGCGGGTTGGCGGATAACACATGACTTCAAAAGATTCCAGGTACATGTCAGTTTCCTCACAATGTTTTCCTTCACGGTTTTTAATTTAGGGGCATTACGCACAAAACTTCGAAAGACAGTGGTGCACGTGGGATTTGAATCCGGGGGCTCCGGATCGGCAGCCACCGTTATCCCGTCTAGAGAAGCCGTAACTTATTTAAAGTTGAAATTTGCAACGCGACCCCAATTCGTTTCGTCGGTTTGAACAACAAACATTCAAGCATTGATATCCTACTAATATTATAAATGTCCTAAAATACTATGGATGTTTGTTGCTTAATCACGTCGTAACGTTTGAACGGATCAGGCTAAAATTTGGAATACAGATATATTATAGTCTGGAGAAACACAAAACGGGAAGGGGAACTACGCGAGTAACACCGCGAGGCAATGCTAGTGTTTAATCTGAGTAGGTTGTTTGTTGCTCAGTCATGTAGTACAGATCAAATTGAAATTTGAAACACAGAATATAGTCTAGTAAAATAGCACATACTTAGGCTATCAAGGGAAAATATCGGGGGCTGCGCGGGTAAAACCGTGGGGCACAGTTTTACCCCTGATTACCTTGGATTTGAAATGTTTTAAATTAGTATTCGACTAGTCAATTGACACCCATATTGTATTGAGGGAAGTTGTGAAGAAATATTTTTTCCGCCATTTTGTGGAGGCCGCAATTTTGAATCGATATCAACCAACATGACTGAAACTACCGCAATAAACTGGCTTTCAAACGAAAAAAACCTGCTTTGATATCGGCCCATCCGTTTGAGAGCTACAATACCACAAACGAACACACACACACACTGACCGACATACAGATATTGACGTCAAACTTGTAACACCCCTCTTTTTGCGTTGGAGATTAAAAAGGGGCGCCATAAAGGTTTGGGACACAGGCGCTGGTGGGGGTCGGCTCGGCCCTGGTCATGGGGGGCATGACCCCCCCCCTGGGCCGGGTCCAGTAGGTACCTAGGTGTACCTACTTATCGTGTACCGATATTATCGTACTAATCGATATGTACTTATAGTAGACCGGCAGCGATCACCGTAGGTATGGTAAGAGGCACGCTGAATCTAAAGATTAAGTTTGAAAGATCACGTCTAATGAAGTCCACGCTCTGACCAAATTATGCTCAAATGTGAAATCTCGATACTTTTATACTCGAACTTAAATGACAGGCTAGTGGAAACTGTTCATGCAGTTGGAAAAAAAATTATATTCAAAATGGAACCCAAAACCTCTCCGATCATACTCTAAATCTCATGACGGTTAGGCGAGGTAAATATGCGGTTGGAGTCTTCAGTCGACATGACCATGGCTCAATAGATAGATCATCACAATAGAGAGACTTGTGTGCGACGCGACATACGCTGCTTCTACATAGGTACTACGAGTATTGACGAAGCGATCAAGCGGAACAAGGCTCGAAAATGATCGCAAACAATCTGCCTCTTGGGCAAAGTCAAATGACCAAACTGAAGGCTAATAGTGGTAACGTAGTCCCGTCGAAGCCCGAGATTTTGGAAGAGCTTGAGAAGTTCTATGAATAGTTATACACCTCTCTCGAGAGAGTTCCAAGACACAAGCTTAGGCTTAGTTTGGAACTCATCGGCAATCTTTTCTACTCACGAGTATTTTTGATAAATAAGGTTTGGTTTGTTTGTTTGTTCTAAGCAAGGACAACCTGTCCTGACCCGATAGTTTACCGTAGATATCCCGGAAGTCAGCCTGTACGAGACTAGGCTGGCCCTCAAAGAACTTAAAAACAACAAGGCACCTGGCGCCAGTAATACGCCAGTAGCGTGGAGTAGAATAGTGGTAGTGTTTTGCTTCAGAAAAGGTGACATCACCTTGTTGATGAATTACATACCAATTTCACTTCTCAGACACGTTTATATTTGTTTTTTAAGATAATCGAAAATCGTTTCACACGCGGTGTTGACGACTCCCAGCCACCCGAACAAGCTGGTTTCCAAAAATCTGACAGCACCATTCACCACATCCATACGCTTCGGTAGATTATACAGAAAACCGAGGAGTATAATCGGCTACTATGTATAGCGTGTGTGGACTATGAGAAAGCCTTCGATTCCATCGAGACCTGGGCAGTGCTTCAAACTCTCCAGCGATGCCGCATCAATTATCGCTATATCGAAGTATTGAAGTGTATTTACAGCAAAGCCACAATGTCTGTCCGATTATATGACCAGCGTACAAAGCATATCTGGCTACAGAAAGGCGTGAGACAGGGAGATGTTATATGTTTTCAAGCTACTGGACTGCGATCAATATCGACGGCGAATGCATCACTCACCTTCGGTTTGCCGACGACAGTCATTGCGGCGGAGTCGCTGGTGGACCTTGGTGCTATTTTCAAGGACTTCAGTAGAGTATCCCAAGAGGTAGGTCTGAGGATGAATATAGACAAGACGGAGGTCATGTATCACCTGCGCCGGTTATTGTTGGGAATAGCGCACTCGATGTTATTGACGAATATGTCTACCTGGGTCAAAAGATCCAATTAGGTAGATCCAAACAAAGATTTAACAAAGAGGTTCAGCGAAGAATCCAATTCGGATAGGCAGCGTTCGGGAAACTTCGACACATCTTTGAGTCCAAAATACCCCAATGCTCATAGACCAAAGTCTTTAATCAGAGCTTGCTACCAGTGATGGCTTATGAAACTGAGACGTGGTCCTTAACTGTGGGCCTCATAATAAAGCTTAAAATTGCACAGCGAGCAATGGAGAGATATGCTCGGAGTCTCTTTGCGCGACAGAATCCATATGGGGAAATTTGCAAAAGAACAAAAGTAGCCGACATAGCTTAAAGAGTAAGCAAGCTGAAGTGGAAATGGGGCAGGCCACATCACTCGCAGAACTGTCAACCGAAGGGGAAGAAAGGTTCTCGAGTAGCGACTACGAACCGGAAGACGCGGTGTTGGACAGCCTCCCAAGAGATGGACAGATGATGATGATGGTTGATGGTTATAATTGTATAATTAGTTGTTGATCGTTTTGGACCAGCGAGCTTGAGCGGAAGATCGAGTTGCTCGATGTTTTGGACAAATTACTGTTATTTTTTTAATTTTAATTTTTTTTTTGATGTTATGACGAACAGTCAAGCTGGATAATTAATGTAGCATTTATAGTGTATGGTTGTTATTATTTAGATAGGAATTAATTGAATACGTGTAATGTAATTATGACTGTCGCTCGTGTTGGCGTGTCTGCAAGTGCGACAGGTAATTGATGATAACTAAATAAATAAATGACCTCACAACGGTCGCTGGAAACCGCTGGTTGCAGGTTGCACGAGATCATTCGTTGTGGAAATCTAGGGCGGAGGCCTATATTCAGCAGTGGACGACTTGCGGCTGATGATGATACTGATGATACTTATTGCACAGTTTTATGATTTGCCTACGACTATGTTTTTTTTAAATTAAGAAGTGACGAGACGAGCAGTACATGTGCCTGATGGTAAGCAACATGCTTGCCACATAACAGCACAGTGACACGCAGCTATTGGAACATGAAGAGTCCAAATCGTTACCTAGCACTGCACTGTAATTTCTCTGGAAACATTGCCCTTCAAACCGGAACACAGTCATGTTTTCACATTACTGTTTGGCGATAGAATAACTGGTAAAGGTGTGGTACTTCACCAGGCGGACTCTGCTAGGAGTCCTACCACTACAAAAGAACCCCTCCTCCCTCTGGTAGAGCATGTGACCCCCCTGGAGCCAAAGCTGGATCCGCCCTTGCAGCTAGACCGTTCCTCGCACGGAACAAATGCCCGGCGGTTGTCGAACGCACGTCTGAGCGCTCGCGCAACACGTTTCCCGCGCAAAATGACGTCGCCATATATTGTGCTGTATGTGGATGCACGAGTCAAAAAACAAAGAATTATCATTTTTTCCTAGTTGTACGAAATATACCATTATTTTTTATATTTTTCTGCTAACCGTACAAAAAGTACGGGACATTATAAAATAGCTTGTAATCGAAGCTGGTTGTATGTATTAGTGTAGGTAAGTACATTAAAATATGTTACATATTTATCAAACAACATTTAGACGATCAAGTAGAATAAAAACAGTCAAAGTATACTTTTATTGTTTTAACTTCAATGTGTCCGACCCTATGTTACGGCCTCTTCTAGCTGTCTTGCGCATTACGAAGTAAATAACTAAAATATATAATCTGAGCTACAATGCTGACTACCTACATAACGAAAGGTAAATTTAATTTTTTATTAGATAATATGTCGACAACCCTTTCGATGCGCATCATTCCGGCGCAGACAGCGACAGAGTTACGCGTTAGAAGAGAGCGAAAATGTTTAGGTTAAAAATTGCGATAGGCATTGAGCGCTAATGCGAGCTGAATTGCACTTTGTTGCGACCCAGCAAGAGTCGCTATTTAAATAAAAAAAATCGTTAAGTGAGGGTTCTGTAGTAATATCTATTCTGTGACAATAGTAGCAATTATTATAGTAGGTAGGTACATACTACATAGGTATCTATTATACGGTGTAGAGTTATGAAAAAAATACATTTAAAGTTATTTTTGTTTCTATGATAGAAAGTGTCGAAAGTTTATTTTTCGAATTAACGAATCGAAACGACTAGGTACGCAGTATTTACCCTATTAAATACGTTTACTGTATATGTCGCAGCCGGATCATATAATTCGCCGTATTACATTACGGGTAGCCGTTTTGAAAAACAGGGCCGTTTTGTAAAGCGGCGGTTTGACGATTAGCCAGATTGAAAGCGGCTGATTAAAAAACAGCCAGAATTTATTCGACGCCATACGTCATTCAAAACGGCGTAAACGGCTAGCCGTAATGTTTATTACATACAGCGAAAGATTAGCCGCCGCTTTGACAATTTTTAGTTCCGATTCTTAACACTCATGGCGCTGTCTGACATAACAACAACCATGGCGTTGAAAACAGTTCGTGTGTTGCTAAATTGCTAAGGTGACTGTGGGTTCTCGTGTTCGGCGGAATCCTATACAATATTATTGGGGTGATTTACCACCGTCCACCTTGTTAAGACTAAATCGGACCGGGTAGGTTAGGAAGGACCCAGATCCGACTCGGAGCACCCTGTCTCCACCTAGTCTTGTCGCTACTAACCCTAGAGTGGATATAAAAATGCGGGAGCCAGAAGCTCAAGGGAGGTGGCGAGCGAAGCGAGCCGGAGACCTCCGTAGTGGAGCGTACGCCGAGTATGGAGAAGCGACACTCAGGGCTGACCGCAGAGCTTCTGGCGGGAGTCCACCCTGAATATCAAGTAAGGGGCTTTCAAGTTTTATCTGACAGGTTAGATGTTTAAAAAAAGTGTAAGAAATATGGCAATAGATAATCTGTCAGCTTTTTCTGATTAATACAATTATTTTTCATTGTTTATTTTATAAGTACTTAAGCAGTAGTACAATGCGGCTAATCGTCGAAACGCCGCATTACAAAACGGCCCTGTTTTTTAAAACGGCTAGCTGTAAAGTAATACAGCCGATTATACGATCCGGCTGCGACATATACATAATCTTTATTTATTTGCAGCTCAAAGATGCAAATCACGCTGGCTGAATATTCGGGACCAAATGCGTCGTAATCTCCGCCTACGAATCGAGCACCCAGAAGAAAAAACCGGAAAAAAAAATACCGCTACGAAGAAGAGCTACAATTCTTGGTCCCACACTTCAAGCAACTAAAGTCTGGCGAAGATTTGAGCGAATTCGTAAACGATGTTGAACCATTCGAAGACATACAGAGCCCGAATTCCTTTCGAAAATACAAAGAAGATGATTTGGAGTTCACGAATTCCTCGTTTAGAAGCCATGAAGAAGATAATCACGCAACTACGTCTTACAGAAGCGAAGAAACGCTGAATCAAAGCGACGCAGAGTCTGGGTATCAAGAGCTGAACCCGGCAGATCCTTTAGACGTATTTCTGATGGCAATCGGAAGTACGTTGAAGACGTTGAAACCTGTTTACTTGAACCAAGCGAAAAGCAAAATCTTCCAAATTTGTCAAGATTATGAACTACAGCAAATGACTGACAAACCTGGATAAACGACGTGGTACATGGAAAAAGAGGCAATATTTTTTACTACAGAATACCTACCTGTATTTAGGAAACCTTGGGCAGGACCTAATTCCCGAGTTAAAATCTGCTCCGGTGTTGATTACAGATAACTGTTGTTCCACATGGTTCAAAACAAAAAGTTATTTGTTAAAGCAATTAAATTGTTTATAAATAAAAAAAGTGGTGAAGTGCGAGTCGGACTCGCCTATGAAGGCTTCCGTAGCAGCAAGTAACATAATATAAAAGTACTTGTAGTTCGTTGTTACTTTAATCAATGTTTTAACAATAGTGAATTTATGACGTATCAAAATAAAACTACTTACTAGATCTCAATCAAACCAATTTTCGTTGATAGTTTATATGGTAATGTACATCATACACTTTTTTTATTTTTGTCGTTCTCTTATTTTAGAAATTACAGGGGGGGACACATTTTACCACTTTGGAAGAGTCTCTCGCGCAAACTACTCAGTTTAGAAAAAAAAATGTTAGAAACCTCAATATCATTTTTGAAGACCTATCCATAGATACCCAACACGTATGGTTTTGATGTAATTTATTTTTTTGAGTTTCAGTTCTAAGTATGGGACACCCCTAAAATTTATTGTTTATTTCTATTTTTTGTATTAACATCTTAATGCGGTTCACAGAATACATCTACTTACAAAAAAAAACCTAGTTTCAATAGTATAGCTCTTATAGTTTCGGAGAAAAGTGGCTGTGACATACGGACGGACAGACAGACATGACGAATCTATAAGGGTCCCGTATTTTGCCATTTGGCTACGGAACCCTAAAAAGGTACCTAGTAACTTATTTTATTGTATTGACTGCAACCTATTTATAGGTTCTATTAATTGTAATCTAGTGTAATAATAGTGTAATCCAATACTCTATTTACAATAATAAATGTTGTTGAGTTAATATACTCGTAGTAGTTTTTTTAGTGAAAATAGATTAATTTGAAATCCTTTCGGTGTTTCTCACGAAGGTACTCAGGCGCGGTCCCAGATTCGAATTTTGGAGGGGGTCACCAGTACGCAACCTCAGATTTTGGGGGGGGGGGGTCATCAGTAGAAATACAATAAATCGAGTAAAAAATACTTTACTACTAGCGCCTCACGACTTTACCCGCGTAGTAGCCGTTCCAGTTGTTTTCCAGAGTTTAGTGACCCCCCTTCGGACCGCGGATGAAGGTACTGTTGTAGCAACTCACGTCACCACAGTTTTGGCGTTTTGGCGGTTGAAGGTCCCTTATAACGAATCAGTAAGTATATAAATCATTATAACACGGATCCTATTGCCTGGTTATTATACGATTTTTTAACCCCCCGACCAAAAAAAGGGGTGTTATAACTTTGAGGTCGATGTCTGTCTGTCTGTCTGTGTGTGTGTCTGTCTGTGGCACCGTAGAGCTCAAACGGATGGGCCGATTTCCATGCGGTTTTTTTATTTGAATGTTAATTACCGTGCGGATGTTCTTAGCTATGTTTGGCAAATATCGATTCAAAATGGCCGCCTCAACAAAATAGCGGATAAAATATTTCTTCACAACCTACCTCAATATGGGTATTAAATGAAAGGGCTTGACTAGTAGAATATTAAACAGTATAACAAATTTCAAATTCAAGATGGCCGCCACCACAAAATAGCGAATTACATTTTTTTTTTCACTACTACCTCAATATGGGTATCAAATGAAAGGGCTTGACTAGTAGAATGTTGTACAAGTTACAAATCCGAGGTAGTCGGGGGTTAACCAAAATTTTTAATTTTTTTCTTGTATAGTGGTACATAACACAGAGGGACTTGGGTTGGCGACCGCCTTCATTCTTTCCCCATTTGTTGGCTCTTGCCACAGGCAGGATGACATTCTACGCCTGCGCACCAAAGCAAGATGATGATGAGAAGCACATTAGGTACTAGGTATAAAATCGTGGATTATAAAATCAATGCAAGCATATATATGTGTAGCAGATAATGCAAAGTTTACAGATGGTAACTGATCGCCGATAATAATCAGCTGGTATAGCACAAAGTAGGTATTGAATGTAGCTTGTAGGTAAGTATTTCAGACCGAAGTCCGTTATTAAATCGTTCAGTTGATAAGATAACCCTGAAGTTAATAATAGGCGCATAAAAACTTTGCGATCAACCATTAACATTATTATTTCTGGTTATTTTACTAATTTCTATTCTTGTGTACATGTTTTGATACTCATACTAACCGGCAGTGATTTGCACAAATCCGTATATAATGCTGGCCAGGGAACCCGATATGGAACTGCTCTGGCGGAATATCACCTCCAGGTATGACTGGATGATCAGGATACCGGTCATGTACTGCAGCAATTTCAAACCTGCAACAACGAACGATTTGTGTAATAGGTACTTGATATTCCAAGTACCAAAGAAGATAATTTCATGCAAATAGTTATCGTTATCAATATACGTGATCTACTGAACCAAAACAATTCTTGTTTTTTATCGATTATTAGTTTTCCGATGACTGCTATCTCGACAATGCTGACTATGATGCAGCGCGCTTTACCTAGAAGAGACCGAGTCTCCCTCGACTTGAAGTTACTAAGTTTAGATTTTCTTTTTACGAAAGGTGAATTCCTTTTCGTTCGTGTCTTAGGAACATCAACCACCATATGATGTCGCTTTTCCGAGCTACGAGCAGACCTCAACAGTGTGGAAACAATGAGGGGAACTTCCCCTTTTGAGGGGAAATTAAGGTCCAGAGGGGAATAAAAAGGGGAAAGAGATGTAAAGGGGAAATCATGCCTAATCAAACAAATACAAAAACTTCGTCATGTTGAGGAAAATTTTCTTATAATTAGTCAAATATCAGTTCCATTTTTTTTTTATGTTTCTTATAGTATGGTTTTCGATGAGGCATGAAAGCTTAAATATTATTGAGATTGGTTGCAATTTTAAAATTTGAATCTCTCGTGCTAGAACTAATAACAGAATAAGTTTTGAGGGGGAAAAAGGGGAAATCTTAATTGAGGCGAGGGGAAAGGAAATCATTAAAGTGGAAACACTGGACCTCAACGAAATGCGCGGAGATTGAATTATGTAGATCGTTATGATAAATTGCACTCTCCGCAATGAAGGTAAGTAGGTATCCGATAAAAAACCTGTAAGCATGGAAATCAGGGTTGTTACGGATGCAAAAATTTAGACATCCGCGGATGCAGATGCGGATGCGGATTATTAGAAGTTCACATCCGCGGATGCGGATTCGAAGCGGATGCGGATGCGATGCAGACGCGGATTTTAAAAGGATAATTATTTAAATTTTAAGTGTAAAATAAGTCCAGATATTGCTTTTTATTGGTGGCGACATTTCACCTAATATTTATATCAAAATATTCATTAAACACACAAAAAACTATGAAGTACACAGTAAACACTCACTGTAACTATAATTTATTGACAATGAGAAAAAACACAACAATCAAACCCGTAGGATCTTGTTACCAATGTGCGCCAATCTATTCGACAGTTACTGAATGAAGTTAGTAATTACCACAAGAACAAAATTAAAAATTTTGATTAACCCCCGACTACCTTAGATTTGTTATCTGTACAACATTCTACTAGTCAAGCCCTTTCATTTGATACCCATATTAAGGGAATTGTGAAAAAGGAAATGTACCATATTAAGGGAATTGTGAAAAAGGAAATGTAATTCGCCATTTTGTGGTAGCGGCCATCTTGGATTTGAAATTTGTCATAGTGCAAAGTATTCTACTAATCAAGCCCTTTCATTTGATACCCATATTGAGGTAGTAGTGAAAAATATTATATAATTCGCCATTTTGTGGTGGCGGCCATCTTGAATTTGAAATTTGTTATAGCGTTTATTACTCTGCTAGTCAAGCCCTTTCATTTGATACCCATATTGAGGTAGGTTGTGAAGAAATATTTTGTCCGCCATTTTGTGGAGGCGGCCATTTTGAATCGATATTAACCAAACATAGTTAAGAACACCCGCACGGATATTAACTTTCAAATAAAAAAAACCGCATCGAAATCGGCCCATCCGTTTGAGCTCTACGGTGCCACAGACAGACACACACACAGACAGACAGACAGACAGACAGACCGACAGACAGACAGACATCGACGTCAAACTTATAACACCCCTTTTTTTTGTCGGGGGTTAAAAACAAACGCGAAGCACGTGCCACTCTGGCTCCGCCCACTTTCTTTACTTGTTGATGTGAATCTGCATCCGTAAAAACTCCGCATTGATTGATGCGGATGTGAATGCGGATGCAGATGTCTGAATTAATGCGAATGTTCCGCATTTGCGGATGCGGATGCGAATATTCGCAACAACCCTGATGGAAATTTGCAACAGTACAAACTTTTATTGCTACTCAGTCTGATCCTCACTCGGTCGCGACCTTTCGATACTTACCATACATAAATAGCCCACTAAATGTTCCCACTGCTGGGACTCGGGTCCTTCTCTCGCAAGGAGAGAATCAAGGCTATATAATCTACCACGCTGGCCCATTGCAGATTGGTACCTAGATGACACATTCTAGGTACATGTCGGTTTCCTCACGATGTTTTCCTTCACCTTTTTAAGTTAGCGGCATTACGCGTATGACTTCAAAAAGACAGTAGTGCGCATGGTTTTGACAGGGTTCAAAACCATTGCCATTTCACCACTCTCCGGATCAGTAGTCGCCGTTCTAGACCAGCCGTAACGTTCAATTCCTACCGCCACCAGCTAAATGTCGTTCCTTCACCAACATCAAGTTTCAGTCGGAGGATTCTACATTACGCAGAGATATTGATTTTCAGAACAGGTGAACTGGATTGCCAATTTTAAATAGTGGACAAACGTTGACGGAATTCAAGATGACTATGATGTTTGTTTAATTTAACACCTTGACAATTAACGCTATCTAGTCTATATGTCTAAGAATGACTATCGTAATTATCACTTTATAAACATTGTAGTACAGCTGGTAAACAAGCTTATTATATGCCAATGTCTCCGTAGGTAGTCTATAAATATCAAGACTGAAATAAATAAATCGTATGCCAACAGAACAATGGCGTAAATGTACATATTTGTGGCAAATAATTATTTTAATGTGTACCTAGTGTAAGATGTTACACTGGTTATTTAGAGTTACTCAATTGGGGCGTACTCAGACGGGAAAGAAAATTAAATATTAATTAGTACTTATCTTAATATGTTATATTGTAAATATGTTATTTAGGTATTGCGCTTCCCGAACGATTACATGATTTGGTATTTTGCCCAAATCTATGGTTCTGACTATGTATGTCTATTTGACTAAATAGGGAGTTTTCAGAAAAAAAAATTGTTCTAAAGTTGCATATTAAATGGTGGTAGCGGTATTTTAGTAGGTAGGTACCTACTGAATGGGGCGTTTTCAAGAGGCAAAAATACCTGTCAAAGACAGTTAGTTCCCAATTTCGCCGTAGGTGGGGCCACTGTTTTATTTTGTTGGAGAAATTTCACAAAAACCATTAGTGGTACCACACTTCGCAATATTTAGAACAATATTTGACAAGTCTTTTTGCGTCTGGAAAATGCCTCATTACAATCATCAACAATTTTCTTACATAATTTTATGTAAAAATGTAGATACCTACGCATCTACTTTTATCGATTCTAGCACTAAAAAATCACTACCGCCATCTAGTATGCATAGGACCAATTTCTTTGCTTCTGAAAACGCCTAATTCTATGTAGGTATGTAATCTTTGCGAATAACATAAGTAGGTAAACCCATAGGTTTCCAAAGTTTTTTTGTTTCAACCCCCTAAAGTACCTACCTACTTATCATTATCACGCCTATTAGTAAATGAAAATGTCTGTCGTTTTTCGTTCGAATCATTTCGGTTTTATATCCTATACGTCACCTTCCACCCCAGTTCGCGTATGTATTATTGTGTATCTACTATTAGGTATTAAAAGCTGAAGGGTTTTTTTTGTTTGAACGCTATAATCTACTGGAAAATTAACTATTATATATAATATAAATACTGGAATAATGTTTCACCGTTGGATAATTATCTTGTACCTACGTGATACCAGAGTGCCAAAGGCTATATGTATACTATGTACCACGGGTGAAGCCGGAGCGGACCACTAGTTAAATATACCTACAACAAATAATAGGACCTGTGCCTTTTGCGCAGGCCCAAGGTTCGGTAGGAAGTAAAGGCCAATTGAGGCCAACTGTCACAGGTCCCTTTAAAAAAACTGGAGCATCGGAAAAAATGCGCACCCATTGAATCATAATGCTCGTGTGCAAAGTTTAATTTACCTAAATTTTACAATGTTTGGATTTATATTTACAATGTTTGGAGATATGTTTACAATGTTTGGAGATATGTTTACAATGTTTGGAGATATATTTACAATGTTTGGAGATATATTTACCGATTACAATGTAGATAGCTTTCCTGTATCTGGGGTTTGTGAGGAGTTCGGTTGCAGTTGTCTTGTTTTCCATGCTCTCTCGCACGTGGGCTCGGATCACAGACATCTGCTCATCCACCCACTGAAACGTATTCACTTATGTATAGACGTGCCTAAAAGATACTTTCTATCAAAATTTGCCGTACCGAAAATCCCATATTTTTTTTGGACATAGAAGCAAGGTGATGTTTGAATTTAGGTATCTGATAAAGTAATATATTCCACCCAATTATTTCATCCTTACCAACCATAGTACTTATAATTACTTATATTCCGATTGAAGAGACCCGAACTTAGTCACTTCACAGAAACTATAAAAGACAAATACACGTAAGAATGTTCTATTACCTTTTCATCTTTAACGCCTCTGAGTCTAACAAACTCTTTCTTAGCCGCCTCAACTCTTCCGTCTTTGAGATGGTAGTACGGAGATTCCGGTATCCACAAACATAGCAGCACGTAGCAAATTGGTATGGACAGGATAATCAAATTTAGTACCGTGTAGGACACAAACGGTCCTATGCCATACACCGTGAGGCTTCCTAAGTTATTCATCACTTGAACAATCATTCCAAGGGCGCCTCTTATCTCTTTGTCGGCTATTTCTGTAACGTATATCATTGTCACCTGTGGAATTAGGTTTATTTGTAAAAACAATCCACTTGTTTCACGAACTACACACAAAACATACATTGTAATTGGGCTTGATACGAGTAAAGTGGGCGTAGTTACGATGATGTTGAGAAAGTGATTTTCGTTCTCACGTGTGAGCAGCGTGACACTACGATACAGTTTGGAATGATACCCGCACTCAAATTTGTAACATTAATTTTTTCGCAACTTTTTTAACTTAAAAGAAATTTTGAAACAAAACGTAAGATGTGCACACGTAATTAAACAGCTTTCGATACCGTGTTTCACGATGCCTCACTTTAGAAGCTAGAAGGAGTAAAACAGGTAATGGCATTGAAAAGAGTAAGTATTACTTTTCTGGGGTCTTTTTTAAATTTCTGGGGATGCTACATTAATTCAAATCACATAAAGAGGTGGTGAAGGAGGGATTCCTGCAATAGGGTTTGTAGTTTGATAGTGAACAGCTTGATCATGACGGTTGTAACTTACAACAGCTATGACTCCTGTAGCTACGCCCATCAGGCTTCTTGCCACATACATGACCTCAGGCAATTTGGAAAACATGATGAGACTCTGTAAACAAAAGCACAGAATATCGAGATAAATATTCTATAGTTATTATTTCCCACATAGTTGTTTCAAATGCAATTTCTTCAGTGAAACTTCTTGATGAAATTTGACCTGAGCACGAACAATGAGCCGGTCACATCTTCAGAAAAACTGACTAAATTATGGAGGAAGGTTTTTAAGTTGAGACCGCATCAGATGGAGTAGGTAGGACTCATCAATTAGCTATGAATCGAGCTTATTTGCATTTTAATTGAGGCACACATCAAGAATAACAAAATTAATGGGTGATGATTAGAAAGGTTGTGTACTCTTCAATGAAAATATGTAGCTAACGATGCATGCAATGAAGATTTGGCAGACGTACCTACCGCACCAAGCAGCGCTGGCACGGCTGACCCGAATATAGTCCTGCGTCGACCGGCCCGCTCGTTTAACACTTGTCCCACGTAGCAGCCTCCCAGGGCACCCAGTCCGTGAAGTGATACCGCCCATGATGTTTGCGTCTGGAATATCGTAGAACATTGGAGCGTGACAGTATTTGTTGACAGAATATTTACGATAGTTGTCTGCGCCTTTAGCTATATACCAAAATTAGTATAATAAGCAGTATAGATCAGCTGGCATAGCATAAACTGACCGCTAAATGTTCTCACTGCTGGGACTCGGGGCCATCTCTCGCAAGGAGAGAGTCAAGGCAATAATCCACCACGCTGGCCCAGTGCGGGTTGTTGAATGACACATGACTTCGAAAGATTCTAGGTATATGTCGGATTCCTCGCGATGTTTTCTTTCGCCGTTTTAAGTTAACGGTTTTACGCAGTGACTTCGAAAAGACAGTGGTGCGCGTGGTTTTGAACCCGTTGTCTCCGGATTGGCAGTCACCGTTCTCCCGACTAGATCAACCGTAACTTACTAGATCAGCCGTAATTTACTTGACCAGCTGTCTTGAAAAAAACAGACAAATTTAAAATATCCATTCTTATAAATAAGTTGATAATAATTATAATTAAAAAAAACAAAATGAGGGTAGGTGGAGGTTATTTCCGAATGAAACGACCGACGAATTTATTCAGACTTCTCGTCACCACTGCCGTTGGCGTTGTAAGGCTCCAAAACGTCGGGAAGTAATAAATAATGGTTTGGAACGCGATTAAGTTCTATGTAATGTTTTCTTCATGAGTACATACTGTAACTCCTAAACCTAGGTCTGAAAAGTTGAAAATAAGACATTACTAAGTGATGCGCTTGGTAATTTCCTTACCTACATGTTTTTGTGAAATAGTTACTCGATCAGAGAAATAACTTACATCAGTAATGTTGACACCGGCCTCGCCACTTTTGAACTTCGGAATAGCTGGCGAAGACCACGCCAGGGTGGCTCCGGTGAACATGAATGCTACTGATGCTGGAATAAAAATAAAAACCACATTACTAATTATGTAATCTACGTTTTTTTGTTTGGGCTATGCAGAAAGATTGTACTAAAACATTTACTAATCCGAAAGGAAGATATTCTAGGTACTTACATATAATTATTATTATACATCTGCTAGCAACGCAACGCGTTGTTCCCGTCGTTTTTTCCGCAACCCGAAATCTATCCGTGACTATATTCCATATTATACCCAGACTTATAATCTATCAGCGTTCTAAATTGCAACACGATCCGTTCCGGCGTTCTGACGTGACCGAGCAACAAACATCTAAACATCCAAACTTTCGTGTTTACAACATTAGGATAATTAGGTACTATGAATAATCATAAGACATCAGGCCAACTCAAAAATATTTTTTTATAAAAATTGCAGTTGTTCCGTAGATTTCGGTTCAAACGATAAATATTTTTTTTTTTACTTCCTTATATCTTTTTTCGCGATTTCACAGCAAAAAATACTCGCAAAATTATTGCCACACAAAGCATCCTTTCCGGATTAGTGTCTGTTTGTGTCCTATTGTGCTCTACATAGTTATCACGGTTGTTCACTTTACCAGTATTACTAAATCCATGACGTTTACCGTAGTTGTACTGGAGCGAGTCTCCGGTATTTCGATGCAGTTTTATGCATCATCTTCACGAAGAATTAAAATGGCTTAGTCAGAAATTCTTGATTTTAACGCATTACTGAATTTTTATAAACGTAAAAAATATAAATAAATATTGGTGGACAATTCACACACAACAACCATCTGACCCCAAACTAAGCAAAGCTTGTAATATGGCGGCCAGATAGCTGATATAATACTTAAATAATTGTAAATACATACTTATTATACACATAGATAGATAGATAGAGACACTTTATTGAACACACCAAATACAAGAACAAAATTAAAAATTTTGATTAACCCCCGACTACCTTAGATTTGTTATCTGTACAACATTCTACTAGTCAAGCCCTTTCATTTGATACCCATATTAAGGGAATTGTGAAAAAGGAAATGTAATTCGCCATTTTGTGGTAGCGGCCATCTTGGATTTGAAATTTGTCATAGTGCAAAGTATTCTACTAATCAAGCCCTTTCATTTGATACCCATATTGAGGTAGTAGTGAAAAATATTATATAATTCGCCATTTTATGGTGGCGGCCATCTTGAATTTGAAATTTGTTATAGCGTTTAGTACTCTGCTAGTCAAGCCCTTTCATTTGATACCCATATTGAGGTAGGTTGTGAAGAAATATTTTGTCCGCCATTTTGTGGAGGCGGCCATTTTGAATCGATATTAACCAAACATAGCTAAGAACACCCGCACGGATATTAACTTTCAAATAAAAAAAAACCGCATCGAAATCGGCCCATCCGTTTGAGCTCTACGGTGCCACAGACAGACACACACATAGACAGACAGACAGACCGACAGACAGACAGACAGACAGACATCGACGTCAAACTTATAACACCCTTTTTTTTGTCGGGGGTTAAAAAATATTTTTTTTTTTTTTTTTAATAAGGAGTGACGAGACGATCAGGACATGTGCCTGATGGTAAGCAACATGCCTGACACATAACAGCACAGTGACACGCAGCTATTGAAACACGAAGAAGTCCAAATCATTACCTAGCACTGCACTGCGCTCGTCACCCAGAGATCTAAGATCTTATATCTCTAAGCCCTGTAATTTCTCTGGAAACATTGCCCTTCAAACCGGAACACAGTAATGTTTGCACATTACTGCTTGGCGGTAGAATAACTGGCAAAGGTGTGGTACTTCCCCAGGCGGACTCTGGCAAGAGTCCTACCACTACAGAATTTACAAGAACATAACATTTTATACTATTAAAACTAGTGCGACAATGGCCTTATCGCTAAGAGCGATCTCTTCCAATATAGGTAATTGAATAATTGGTCATTATGTTTTACAATTTTTATTTTTACATGTTTTTAATTTGAAGGACTTAGAGCCCTTACCTTGATGCCTTGTAAATTTAAACAATTCGTGTTTATAGACCGTTTGATGTTAATTTTCGATTTATCTACTTACAAGAATTTACAAAAAAAGTTTTCGTTTAGCCGCATTGCGTGATGAAATCATTTATGCAAATACTTACTTACCTATAAAAATATGTAAAATACTTAAAACCGGGAATAGAATCTTCGAGGTTTGTGACCTTCCTGTTGGCATACTCGTATTTTGAGTATCGATACATTTTTATCAGTCATTGACCTTACATAATATGCGGTTAAAAATATTACTCGCCTGACACAATAAATTGCATATGTTTTCAAATATCGATTGTTGCAAATAAAACATGACTCAACTAAAACGTAAATAAACAAGGAAGCTTACCGCATATTCCCGCTAAATATTGCATTCGCCTGTTCACTACTTCTGTCATTTTATACAAATTCAAATGATAACAGAATTTTTAAACTCTTAGATAGTGTTATCACAAACTTCACATACTGTCTGGCGATCGAAAATTTAATGCATAACGTGGCTCTGTTCTATTTAGCGAGACGACTGTAGTGAGTCACGCTTCATCAGCGACTGACTTTGTCTGTTGAGTATCGTAATCGTAAGATTGTGGACTGCCTGAGTTTTGGCTAATAGAAGATAATGGGCGGCTGCGTATAAAACAGCCAGTACCTACCTTTATCACGAAAGTTCGCAGAGGTTTTAATTATTCGAGAATTTAAATCGTTTTAAATAAATAATTAGTTCAGACTTTACTCAATTATGCAGTATGAGGTATGAGTAAACTTGTTACATCCGTATTTTTCTGAGTAAAATAAAACTTGTTGTTCCGAGCAAGTTTTCGTTACCCACAGTTTGAAAAACACTGTTCTATAATATCATCTATAAATTTTAGGCATGTAGTCTTAATTATTACTGTTTTATTATGAATGTGATTTTTGTTTCTTTCTAAATGAATCATAGTTTTCTAAATAACGTGTCTATCATTATTGTCATATTTTTTATACAAAGACGACTATAAACTTAAAACCTATGTAGAATGACGTTAGCGAGGCAGTGCCCAAACTACGGGTGGTTAGGGCTCCAGAGTGAGGATCTTCTTGACAATTCGTTCTGTGTCATGCACTTCTGCCACATGCAGAAGGCAGCATTGTTATTAGCTATCAATAGTGTATGTTCGTGTCGCAGTAAGTACCTATGTATAAAATCGCGTAAACGCTAAGAACAGCGCTCCTAGCGAACGAAACGGAAACGGATTGGGCAGTTTTTAACCCCCGACCAAAAAAAGGGGTGTTATAAGTTTGACGTCGATGTCTGTCTGTCTGTGGCAGCGTAGAACTCAAACGGATGGGCCAATTTCAATGCGGTTTTTTTTTATTTGAAGGTAATATTCGTGCGGATGTTCTTAGCTATGTTTGGTTAATATCGATTCAAAATTGCCGCCTCCACAAAATGGCGGACAAAATATTTCTTCACAACCTATCTCAATATGGGTATCAAATGAAAGGGATTGACTAGCAGAATACTATACATTATAACAAATTTCAAATCCAAGATGGCCGCCACCACAAAATGCCAAATTGTATTATTTTTTCACTACTACCTCAATATGGGTATCAAATGAAAGGGCTTGACTAGTGGAACGTTATACAGATAATCCGAGATTCGAGGTAGTCGGGGGTTAATCAAAATTTTTATTTTTGTTCTTGTTAATCGTCATTTCCGCTATATAGTTAAAATATTTTTTTTCTAACGGCTATCTCATTACGTTTTTTCATTTCGATCGCGCAGGAAACTAGCAAAACCCCTATTTCCTCCAAGCATGCCGTGCCGTAAGGAATTTCGTTCTAAAAATATTATCATAATAAACTCGTCTTTATAGGTTCTTCTAATCCCAGAGTTACTAAACTACCTACGCCTACTTATTCTGTCGCATGTTTTTGTCACTTGTTCTCTACTAACTGCACTTCGTACACATTTCAAATATTTTATGGATAGAATCGCGACTTTCATAAGTACTTCTTATTAATTTAGGAGTATCCCAAAGACGTCGAATGTTCCAAACAAAATTCGAATCTATGGAGAATCCAGACGAATTACGTTGGCGTGTCTCACACCAAAATTATAGATGACAGATCGACGGGAGCTAAGTAGGTACTTCAGATGGTCGATGGAAGCCCTTTGTCTCACAATATAGATATGGCGAATACTACCATAATATTTACGGTTATAGTTTATACTCATGGACGCATAAAAAAGTCGGACGTAGTCTCGCTAAAACAAATAAACTGTGTCACTAGAGTCGGCCACATTTGCACGTGTGCGTTGTCAGGTTGTCACTGATAGGCTGACACACACAAGTAGCGCGTGTTACGTAGCCGACTCGATGGACACAGTTGTTGTTTTAGCGAGACTACGTCCAACTTTTTTTATACGTCCATGTTTATAGTATACGTATTGTATCATATCTATGAACACTGCTTAGCTTACTCCAAACTCTATAGTTTTAGGCAATCAGGTAAACTACAATAATCTCATGATTATGGTAATAACAAGAAAACAAGATGAACAAAGAATACAACACGTGAACGACGTGTGTACATCGAACGATGTATGACGTCACCATCAACACTACACATATTCTGTACCTACAGGTATAAACTCACGACGCCTAACTTCCCTAGTGATAGCATGAGGATAATATTATGAGCGTATGTGGTTGCGGGTAATAGATAGGTACCTACACTCCAAATCTCGATAGTCACCGATACCGCAATACATTTTACACAACGTGATTACATAGTCAAAAGTTGCATTTGAATTGCAAAATAGAAAAAAAACGAGTTTATAATGTTACGTACCTACATGCACTGACTTAGTGACCAGGACCGGATTAAGAAGTCTGGAGGCCTTGAGGCAACATAGGAGTGGAGTCCTCTTGGCCACAAATTATTTTCCAATTAAAATCAATCCAAATTATTGCGGCCCCAGACACACAGCCCACGGGGGTTAGAGTGGCCCAGTGGCTCGCCCCAGTGTCCACTTCGTCGTCCGCAGAGGAGCGAGAGGATTCACCTACCTCTCTTGCTCCTCGGTTACCCTCCGCGACATGACTGTCTCGCATCTGACATCTCGCAAGAAGACCACCGCCTCCCACAATCTCTCACTGTGAGCATCTCAACCATTGTGACCGTAGAGAATCTATCTGCGCTTGATTTATATTTTTTGGTAAATTTAGACTCCTTCAATTTCGAAGCTGACTAGTAAGTCTGGGTAAAAAGACAGGTAAAATACCAAAAAAGGGTGTTTCCTCGTCGAAACTTGAAAAAAAAGTCTTTATTGCGGGACCCCGCTATTATGTTATCTCTTAAATCCGTCCACTATCACTGACTACGAATCATTAGTTAATTAAGTAGGTACTGATTGACACTAAAGAACAATACGGTAGCTTTCCAACACAGGCCTCGTGGCTTAGTGGGTAGTAACTCTGCCTGCGAAGCCGAGGGTCGTGGAGTCGATTCCCGCCCAGTGCAAATATTTGTGTCATGAATTCAAATATTGTACTGTGTTTGGGTGTTTCTACGTACTATGTATAATAAGTATGTATTCACAAATATATAAGTATTATATCAGCTATTTGGCCGCCATTTTACAAGGTTTGCTTAGTTTGGGGTCAGATAGTGTTGTGGTTATGTGTGAATTGCCCACCAATATTTTAGAAAATACGAATGACAAATTATTCGACAATGTGACTACGAAATAATTACAATGTCGTACACTCCGCGAGGTATAAGCTGAGCTTTGCATTTGTGTGAGTGTACATGGATAGTGTAGGTGTGACAACCGGCGCCATTTTCGCCCGGTAAAACCGGTTTAAACTGATTTTGGGTAACCGGCCTGAGGCGCGGCGCCATTCTGTCTCGCCGCGCTCCTGCCTCTTGTACAGACTGCAGCATGACGTGTTTAATATTATTTTGTTTTTGTTTGATATAAGTGTTAGTAAAATGGATGCCAACACAAATAAGCGCAAAATACGGAAACCATTAAATAGCCAAGTAAAAGAAATTTTGTGTAATTTGAATAGCTATTTTAAAGACATGAACGATAAAGACATGTCAAGTGTGACTACATCAGCCCAATTGGTATCGACATCGACAGGAATTCCACTGTCAACTGTTAAAAGAGTCTTATTGGAAGGTACACTCCGCGAGGCATAAGCTGAGCTTTGCATTTATGTGAGTGTACATGGATAGTGTAGGTGTGACAACCGGCCTCAGGCGCGGCGCCATTCTGTCTCGCCGCGCTCCTGCCTGATTGGTGATCACTCACACTAATGCAAAGCTCAGCCTATACCTCGCGGACAAAATTTCAAGCTCCTGCCTGATTGGTGATCACTCACACTAATGCAAAGCTCAGCTTATACCTCGCGGAGTGTAAACGTGTTTTGAAAGATGGAACCAAATTCAAATCTCCGAAAAATACCAGATGCAGGAAAATATAATAATCATTGATGATTTTGATAAAGCAGTAATCCGTAGAACAATTCATAATTTTCACATTACTGACAAAGAGGTGCCAACAATGAAAAGAATTCATGAAAAATTAAAGGCTGACATTAACTATCCAGGATCAATATGGTCATTGCGAAAAGAAGTATCTCTTTTAGGATTCAAATGGTCAAGGAATATAACAGAATAACAGAAAATTTTTAATGGAAAAGCATGAGATCCGTCACCTACGTATAACTTATTTACTTAAAATTTCCGAATACCGTATTCAGGGCAGGCCTATCGTTTATATCGATGAAACATATATTGACACCACTCACACTTCATCAAAATTATATTCAGATGGCAGCACTTCTGGTTTGAAGAAACCTATTTCTAAAGGAAATCGATTGATAATCGTTCATGCCGGCGGCGAGGACGGTTTCATACCAAATGCGCTGCTGATGTTTAAAGCTAATCAAAAAAGTGGTGATTATCATAACAATATGAATACAGAACACTATACAAAATGGTTACAAACGCAATTAATTCCCAATTTGAAGCCCAATAGCGTTATTGTAGTTGACAACGCATCTTACCACAATTCGTTAAAAAATCCCGCTCCCAACTCAAATAGTCGCAAACAAGATATGATTGACTGGCTCAAGTTACGCAATATCGATCACTCAATATCCATTCTTAAACCACAACTTTATCAATTGATACTGCATAATAAACAACGATTTATTGAATATAAAATTGACACCTTATTAAGAGAATATGGTCACAGCGTCCTTCGTCTACCACCCTATCACCCAGATTTCAATCCGATTGAAAATATATGGGCAATGATAAAAGGATACGTCGCGAAAAAAAACGTGTCAATGAATATGGATACAATAATGAGGTTAGCAAATGAAAAAATTGAAAGTACACTCCGCGAGGCATAAGCTGAGCTTTGCATTTGTGTGAGTGTACATGGATAGTGTAGGTGTGACAACCGGCCTTAGGCGCGGCGCCATTCTGTCTCGCCACGCTCCTGTCTGATTGGTGATCACTCACACTAATGCAAAGCTCAGCCTATACCTCGCGGACAAAATTGCAAGCTCCTGCCTGATTGGTGATCACTCACACTAATACAAAGCTCAGCTTATACCTCGCTGAGTGTATCACTGTACAGGAATGGAAAAATGTTTGTGACCATGCAATTAAAGAAGAAAAAAAGTTTCATGGATACGACGCCGTTATTGACAATATAACGGAAAGATTCATTATTAAAACAAACGACACATCAGACGAGAGTGAAAATGATAACGAGAGTGATAAAGAAAGTGACTATGGTGCAATGTCTGGTGTAGAAGATGTGTAGTTATTTTGTCTTTCAAATTGAATTTTTAGTAATAATCACACAATAATACGAGGGTCAAACTGAAAGTTCTTAGAACTGGCCACTTATAAACAATATATAAAAAAAATATTATAATTACTATAATTTGAAAATAGAACTCTTTGCCAATATTACTGAGTATATACTTCATTCATTTGTCATTTGTTTTACGATTTGGCGGCAAATTGAAAATTGTCTGTGTCACGTCAACATGAATTTAACACGAGAAAATTTTCGTGCAATGATTTTTTATGACTTTCGATGTCATTTAAGTCAACAAGAAAGTTATGATAGACTACGATTGGCCTTTCACAATGAAGCCCCATCTCGTGCGACTGTTTACAACTGGTTTAATGAGTTTAAACGTGGTCGCACTAATCTCACTGATGATTTACGTGAGGGACGGCCTTCTACGGCGACGACTGAAGATAACATCTGTGTTGTGCGGCGTATGATAGAGACTGACAAAAGAGTGACCTATCAGCAGATTCGGACAAGCTTAGGCATCGGTATGAGTCAAGTGCACAAAATCCTACACGAACATTTAGCGGTCAGGAAGCTTTGCGCCCGGTGGATATCTCAAAATTTGACTGAGGCTCAAAAACTCCATCGTGTGGATTGGTGCCGTAAAATGATTGAAAGATTTAACGGAGGTGACTCAAATGCTGTGTTCGACATACTAACAGGTGACGAAAGCTGGATTTACTGTTATGATCCTGAAACCAAAAGACAATCTGCTCAGTGGGTGTTTCCTTTCGAGGAGTTTCCAACTAAAGTGAAGAGAGATCGAAGTGCGGGGAAAAAAATGGTGGCCTCGTTCTTTGGAAGGATAGGTAATTTCGCAACAATTGTGTTAGAGGATCAAAAAACAGTTTCTGCAGAATGGTACACTACCAATTGTTTGCCACTTGTCTTGGAAAAAGTTCGTGAGAAACGACCTCGCAGTAGGATCCTCCTTCACCACGACAACGCCTCATCGCACACCGCCAAGCGAACGATCGACTATTTGGCGACATCAAACGTTGAATTACTGGGTCACCCGCCGTATAGCCCCGACCTCGCGCCTTGTGATTTTTATTTATTTTCAAAACTTAAAGGAAAGCGGTTTATGAATGCTGAAGAAGCGGTGGCTGCGTATCGCGATGCCATTGAAGAGACCCCTAAGGACGAGTGGGCAAAGTGCTTTTCCCAGTGGTTCCATCGCATGCAGCGGTGTATTGACGTGAATGGACAATATTTTGAAAAGATATAATAAAACTAATAACTGGCTAATGTAATCAGTTTTTGATTTTCTAAGAACTTTCAGTTTGACCCTCGTATGTACTCATCAGTCAAATACACAGCTGGACTTTATTTTATCAATTTAGTTTTATTTTATTTTAATATCTGACTCTGACTGTACTTTTGGTGATCACTCACACTAATGCAAAGCTCAGCTTATACCTCGCGGAGTGTACACTTTACAGACATTAACAATGTACAAAATTCAATCCGTTACAGTCTTATTATAAATTTATAGATTGATATGATATCTAAGTCTACCTTGTTGGATCCCGCAAATACCTGGACCCAGCGGGACTAAGGTCGTTCAGTCCCGCAAATACATGGATTGAAATCGTCTTGTGGGATTGCATTAACATACATTCAAAAAATACAATATTCCTTTTTTGAAATTGGTTAAGAAGATTAAAGAAATTATAAAAATAATTCTCAAGTTATGGACTAACCAAAGGCAATAGGGACTAGTTTATTAAGATGTAACTAACTACCTGACCTCACAAACATTGTTCTGCCATATAAATGATCAAATAAACAAAAAATCAAAGTGATGTTACACTTCATGATATTAATGACTAGCGGGCCACTCCAGCTTCACCCACAATAAGTAATATAATTATATTATAGCAAATATAAGTAATATATACATTCAGGGATCCCATACATATCCAAATAAAATAATTTTTAAAATCAGCACAGTAGTTCCCGAGATTAGCGCGTTCAAACAATCCTCAGCTTTACAGTTTAAGTACATAATAGATGGTTAAATTATTTGGATATTGTTCATACAAAAGTAATACTAATAAAAAGGTGAGGATTGTAAGTGATACTTTTAGACTTCTAATGGCCAGACAAATAAAAATATTGGTAAAGTAATTTAAGAGGACAAATCAGCAGTCTAAAAAAAAAGATAAAAATGTATCTAACTACAAAAACAAAGTTTAAGAGTTATAAGTGAAAAACTGGGAGTATGTAACACACTGTAAGTTGAGAACCAATGAACTTTTAAAAACGAAAAGAATGAAAACTTAAAAATATTAAACTCTAAAACTAACTCAGTACTTCATAATCTCGTTGAGCTCTCTACCGACGCCGTCGGCGTCGCGACGTCTCAAAAAAATCATACTCAAAAACTAAAGTATAGTTATTGTTTCTATAAAAGATAATGAACCCATTGATATATATCTCCTATCTACTAAGAATCGTAAATAAAGCCATAATTGAGGATTACATTTTTAGGTTTGCCCAAATCTGTCGTCTCGGTACGCAATAGTAAAAAAGTTTATGTGTTGCAGTTATGTCCATGGGTAGTTACTTGATGAATTTTCTCATATTTCTAAATCAAAAACTATAGCTGCTAGTAAGATACTGATTAGATGGATCAATAGAGATTTTTTTTCTTAGTATGGTGGCATTTAAATTTCAGTTTAGGTAAATTTTCACTTAAAGACCTTATAGCTTACGAACAGCAGAAATATGCATGCAATATTTTCATGAATATGTCACGGTAAAATTGTAATCAGCGTCAGTTTACCATATAATATTATATTACAAACTCACAGTTAATTAATTTGATTTGTTTGTAACTTAACATCATTAGACATAATCTACACTTGCTTTTACAATTTTACAGCAACATATTTATAAATATGCATAGAGATATAAGAACATTGTAAAAAACAGTAATCAAAAAATTTAAAAAATTTATTCCTTCATTTCATGAAGAGATTTCGTACAGTTAAATATTATCCAAACACTTATTTTCAGTCACTTGGGGTCAAAGTCTTCAGGCATAGTTGCTAGCAAATTTTTCAACTGAAGAGTTACAACTGGGTTGTCTGTACAGATTGACGAAGTAGAATATGGGGGTAGTATAGATGCACTTCCTACAATTATACTATTTCCAGCTTCTGTTACAGGTAACAAATTTTGTTGGAACCACGCTATAATTTTCTTCTTTTTCTTTATAATTTCCTCAATGGGTATTTCTTCGCTGGGCTTTTTTCTAGGAGGTGGCTTAATGTCATTTTCAGGGTCCACTTCTTCAATGTCTGTTATGGAATGCCCCGGGAAGAGTGTAGTTTGGAATGTATCTTCGATGGGCACAGACAATATGATACTGAAACAATTGAAACATTTACATTAGCTTCTAGGGTGAATAATGTAGACAATTACATCACAGAGTGTTGTTGTCGCTGCAGAGTGCAGACAGACAGGGTGTTCAACAACAACACAAACACATCAGAAGTTTATTAGTAAATGGAACAGACGCCAATAGTCATAGTTCACTTGTTTTATTAGGGCTTGGCTACAGCATGCAAAATCATGTCAGTTGATTAAATTGTTACAATCTCTTTAATCACTAAGTTTTCTTAAGTTATTCAGTTACCCAATTTAAATTTAAGAATTTCACAATCCAGAGTTCTAGTTAGACTACTTTGTTCTTTATTTAATCATTTTCACAAACAATATTTTTTCGAAGGAGAAGGGCACACAATAACATTCAGCCATTCTCAGACACTTATTCAGTTTGTCACTATTGAGTATGTAATAGTTGTAATAACATATTGAGCAGCCTACTACAAACATCATCATAAACCAGAAATATTAATTAAACTAACACAGAAGCAACTATGACTAAACAAAAGAAACCTATCGTAACCCAGCTGTTCTTTATTTGAATTTCATAACCACACTTACCTATGTGAAACAGGATCAATAGAATGGACAAAACCACTGTAGGTTTGATTTTTGATCAATTGTAATTTTACAAATTTATCTACGAAGCCTAGAAGTACTTCTGGTTTTTCATTCAAGGTGTTATAGGGGGTAACTTCTTCAGGTAACTCGTACTGTTCCATTCTGATTGATGAAGTAAACCTAAGTAAGTAGAATTTATCTTTTCTGAAACTATCGTGACGGATTTCTTCTAGATGGATAGTTTAGAAAGGATAAAGAAACTTGTAATTATTTGATCAGAGAATTTGGAGTAACAAAATTCGAAGACAACTTTTTTCTCCTTTTATCCTGCTTCAACCTTCAAGTTATCAACTTGTTTGGATCTTTGAGTTTATACAATACAAAATGTGTATTGTATTGTGTAAATGTGTTTTCAAGTTTTCAATTTCATTCAATTTCTCTGTATTGTAATTCTGTAACGACAGAAGTGATATGTCACTGTCAGCTGTCAGGTAGGTAAAGCTGTCAAACTGAATTACCGAGTCAATGTCCAAGTACAATGAGGAATGAAGAGGTATTCAATCCGAGGGAATATCTGAGGGATAATCAAGAATGAACGTCAAAGATACTCCTAATTCCTAATGCTCAAGCGCTGGACATTGGCGAAATTACGGTGACATTACCGAATGGAAGCCAAAAGAAAAAGTTGAAGTTGAGCTTAGGCATAGAATAGATAATATTCTTAGGCGTCGCCGATTGGCTGCATAGCGCATAGCGAATGATTCCATCATGAAGATGCTGTCCCTTTGGCTTGATGTTTTTGGACGATCAACGAGTCCATTGCGTACTACGAAAGATTCCGTGATATAAATTAATCGATAGGCTTTGACTAAACACTTTATTGATTTCTCAAATAGCAACATTTGCATTTTGTTTCAAGTGGCTGAAAGATTGGTATCCAATCCATAGCCAAAATGAAAAAATAAAATTACCTGGGACCTGGGAATGTGGGAATACCCTTTTACCCTTTCTTTTCTAAAATATACATAGTATAACTACCTATATTTTATATTTATACATTTGCTTTTCTTGACCAGACCAAACCTCAGAAGGTCAGAAGTTCTAAAATTCCGCTTAGCAGTCTGCTTTAGCGTGCCTGCATGTATTTGCCGCTCTTTTCATCGCAGTATAAAATATTGGTCATTAGTTATTACTTAGTTGCTGCCTCAGTCGTACTGGAATATTTTGTTATCATCCGGGAAGTCAACAATTGGACAGATAAATATTAGTGTTATTAGTGGGTATAAATTTTTCAACTGTTTACTTGAGTGTTGTTCATAAACGTATATCTTCTTAGAAATTTGAAGATAGGTGAGTTTTTGATACTTATTATTTTTGTGTGATCCTACTAATTAGATATTTGAAAGCTTTGGAATATTAAAATAATTCTAATTTAAAGTAGGTACATAAGGTATCTGTAAAATAGGTATTGTGGATTGTGGTATCTTTGTATACATACCTATTTCCCAGTATATTGTTGTCCAAATTACTACACCTATAACATGGACCATGGACGAATAAAAACCTTTTTTTGTCCGACCATGACCCTACAGCCCTACACAAATAAGTAACAACCATTGTGGTGTCAGTCTGTCAGTACTAGTTAGAGAGATAATAGCAAAATTAGTTTATACATAGGTACCACAGTTTATCCACTCCCAACAACATCAATGTTTTGTACGTACAAAGGACATACCTAGGTAACAAGTATCTACTTTTAATATTTTTTTATTAATAGGCATGGACCATGGACGTAATAAAAAAAGTTGGACGTAGTCTCGCTAAAACAAAAACTGTGTCCATCGAGTCTGCCACATAATATGCACAAGTGCACTGTCACATACAGGCTGACGCACGTACGTCGTACATCAGTGGATCATTACACGCGCTACTTGTGTATATTTGTGCGTATTAGCCTATCAGTGACAACCTGACAACGCACCGTGCAAATGTGGCTGACTCTAGTGACACAGTTTTTGTTTTAGCGAGACTACGTCCGATTTTTTTATACGTCCATGTTAATAGGTACCTACTTGGATACGTTTGGCCAGCATGTAAATTTCACTTGATCGAAGTTTTGCTTTTGACTCGTAAAACTTGTTTTGATTTTTAACCGATTTCAAAAAAGGAGGTGGATCTCAAATTGGTTCCTTGTTTTTTATTTTATTAACAATACAATATAACACAAAACACATCATTGGCACCATAAACAAAGTTGACAACTAGTAATATAAAATAACAAAACATTAATGGTCACAAAAGGCGATCTTATCGCTAAAAGCGATCTCTTCCAGATAACCTTTTGATCCATAAGGAAACTAAATTTGTAAGATTTTGGGCAGTGGCTATATTATTATTAAATTATTATCTATTCTGTGGCAGTGGTGCGACTAACAATGTAACCATTTTTTATGTATGTTACGCGATAGCTCCGTCATTTGTGAATCCAATTTTAATGTGAATTTAATTGTTCTTTCTTTGTTTGGTAGATCATAGACTAAAGGCGGTCCCATATAATACAAATTTTATAGAAATCGGTGAAAATCGGTTTGTGAAATGCCTATCAACAGTAAACAAAAAATAGCTTTCATTTATCTGGACGAGTTAGTGACGACTCTTACGAAATTTAGTCTGTAAAATTAAAGTTGGTTTTTGTTTTTCCAGAGCATGGACGTATAAAAAAGTCGGACGTAGTCTCGCTAAAACAATAACTGTGTCACTAGAGTCGGCCACATTTGTACGTGTGAGTTGTCAGGTTGTTACTGATAGCATAGTCTATATCTATTTTATCTATTCTATGCTGATAGCACAGTAAAACATGTTATGTATTTACTGTGCTGATAGGCTAACACGCACACAGTCATATACACAAGTGGCGCGTATAATGACCCACTGATGTGTGCGTGTCACCCTGTATGTGACAGCGCACACGTGCATATTATGCGACCGACTCGATGGACACAGTTTTTGTTTTAGCGAGACTACGTCCGACTTTTTTATACGTCCATGTACCAGATAAAATAAATTATTGGTTAACCGGTAGGTACCTTTTCGTCATAGGTCATAGGGCATGTCTTGTGTCTTGCCTAATTCTATAACACACGTAGGTGTACCTACTTTACAAAAACACACAAAGAGTTTTATGCAAAAATGAGACCGGGAAATCTCCATAAAAGTTGTTGTTATTTTAATTACGCCTATTTACCTTGTTTTGTGCGTGGGGCCGTGTGGCCATGTCCGCGATATTTCGATGTAGTTTCTTGCAGTATAATATCGGTATTTTACCATATCTTTTGAAACCAATATTACAATATTATAATCCAAAGTAAACTATCAAATTCTGAGTTACAAGTTTTCACTTTTAATCGGTAGTTCCTATGACTGACAATTTTTTTGTTATGCGAATTCAAATGTTTAAAATAACTTGTTCTAGTTGGCGAGTTTAAGCAGAGAATTCAAAATGGCGAAAACGGAAGCGAATGTCAAGTAAGTGGTCTTTTCACACTCTTTTCATTTCTTTACCCGAGTTAGTTTATATGGCAGTTGGCCTCAGGTGGCGTCTACTGCTTCCCGAGCTTTGAGCTAAAGGCGTCGATATAAATCAATGGATGTGCCCTCCCAAACTTCAGGCGCACGGAATTATAATCATCTTTGATGAGAGTGAACTCACTTTTTCCGTTTCATTTCGTTGTAGGAAGCAGTGAAAGCCGGATTATGTTTATACCTATCACTATTCGTTGTTTACAACCAAAATAATTAGAACCGCAACATACTTCGCAGCTAGCGATTCTAGAGGTCAAGTAGATTGGTAGTTGTAAACCACTCACGCAGCTCACGCTACACACACAGACGCAGTTTGTTAACAATTTAAGGTGCTCAGGGCACATCTTTTGATTTATATTGATGGCTAAAGCAGAATACGCAGTAGGTACTTACTCTCCTTACCTTAAACTTATACTAACTATACTTACCCACATACGTAATGCAGACTTGAACATATTGATGTACTTACCGTACTCGACGAGGACTACATAAATAATCTATTCATTGTCCTCCGGCCATCGGCCTCTATATTATCTATTCTATGCTCCGGCCTAAAAACTGAACTACTCGTAGGTACTTGGGGCTCTTTATATTTTTTTGTGAGTGTCAGACGTCCTCATGTTCGGAGTCAAAGTAGGTAATTCATAAACCACAAATGCGTCATAAACATAAATGTACACGTCAATTAATAAAAATAAAAACAAAAGAAAGAGCATAAGAAATTAATTGTATAGGTACATTTCATAAATTCATTTTCTTAGGTACATTTCCAATGGTATGCAACTTGCCTGCCACAGCAGCACAGTGACACGCAGCTATTGGAACATGAAGAGTCCAAATCTTTACCTAGCACTGCACTGCGCCCTCTACTTTTTCTGGAAACATTGAGCTTCAAACCGGAGCACAGTAATGTGGAAACAGTGTTCCTGTTTGTGGCGGTAGAATAACTAGCGAAGGTGTGGTAGGAACTTCCCCAGGCGGAATCTCCCAAGACCCAAGAGTCCTACCTCTACATAATTTATGGTTTGAAGGGCAATATTTCCAGTGAAATTACAGGGCATAGAGATAAAACATCTTATCTCATCTATATGTATCGAAAATTGGAACAGCGCACTTAGAGGGCGAAATGAGCCATATATTTCATACATTTGCTAGCGTTTACCGCAGACGCCATCTTCGCATACAGAAATCATACAAAAGTTTCATACATGATTCTACTTACTACACTAAAGAAAGAACTCCTTTGTCTTTGCCAGTTGTTTATAGATGTGATGTAATGAAACCACAACGTCGAATTAATTAACTAAATATTGGTGACCATTGCTCAACACTATCAAGCCCAAAACCACAAGTCTATTAATAGTTCTTTATACCGTGTCCAAACTAAGCTTGTACTATAGGAGATACGTAGACAGCTGATATCATACTTTTAAAATTGTAAGTAAAAACTACATACCTAAACTACTTTTCCCACTAATATTACAAATGTCCAAGTTTAAATGTTTAAGTTTACTCGTATTAAGTGCACATTTTGCGATTTTGCATTGAAAGGACTAATCGGAGAAAAACAAGTTTCCATTTTCCATTTACGGTATCGCCTGAACAATGACGCGGTCAAGGATGTAACACGCTTATATACGCTTAATACCTAGAAGGTACTTAAGTATTTAATTTAAATAGTACCTATAAGCGGACCACTTCATGCGTGAGTCCGGTCGTATTTAGCCGGTTTTATTTTAAACTAGCAGAGCTCGTTTCCGTTATTTTCCGGAAATAAAAATTAGCCTATATGCTATTCCGACTATAATTTGTACCCTAATTTTCAAACCGATCCATTCAGCCTTTCCGACGTGATTGAGCAGCAAACATACAAACATGCGCATTCATTATATTAGTAGAATAACTGAAGTAAACCTGCTTGCTATTTTTGTTTAGATCATCTACCATTATTATGGACCTGCCTGAATGTCCAGTGTGCATGGAGACGCTTTCGCCTCCCATCTTCCAGTGCCAGTCGGGGCACAGCCTGTGCAACACCTGCACCAAGTCTCTGGTGCCACCCAACTGCCCTATTTGTCGCCAGGGAATGACACAGATACGGAACTTGCAACTGGAGGCAGTTGTGAACAAGGTAATTCACAGATTAACTACTTACTAGATCGAGTTCAAACCATTTTTCGGTGGAAGTTTGCATGAAAATGAACCACATCATATATATATGTTTTTAGTTTTATCATTCTCTTATTTTAGGATTGGAGAGGGGGCAGTTTACCACTTTGGAAGTGTCTCTCGCGCAAATTTTAACAAATTAAAAAAGTTGTAGGTATGATAAGTTCGGCACTACAGAGGTAGAAGTGAAATAGGTTTTTCTAGATAATACTAAAGATGGAAAATTCGGAACACAAATTTTTTGAATTTCGTGCGACGACGTGAGAGGGCTCTTAATGATGTTTTGAATATCCAAACTTAGTACACACGGTGTTCTAAATTCAAATTCTTCTCTAGTGGATAAAGACGTCACTTCCGTTACATATTTTTCTTACGGTTTTAGGCCTATTGTCCACGTAACCGCTCGTTATACGCACGCTTTCGTCAATTGACGGTTGCAAGACGAATACTTGCATCTTGCGTAGAAACAATGAAATCTGTGTCCACGAAGCGGCAGATTCTCGTCATACGTTCGTTGACGAGCAGCTGACACGACGTTGCCGCATCGCGGACACAGATTTCATTATTTCTACGCAAAATGCAAGCATTCGTCTTGCAACTAACTGAGGAACTTCGTTCCAAACCCTATATTTTCCTGTATCGTGTGAAAACCTGCTTGTCGGAGAAAGAAGATTAAACTCTTCAAAGACAATTCACCTCTGCTAGCCCCCAGCTTGGCCAGCGTGGTGGACCATGGCCTAAACCTCCCTAGTTTGTTATGGGGAAACCTGTGTCCCAATAGTGTGGGCTCTCTGGGTTGATACTGTATACTGGAAGGTAATATTGTCCGACTCTCTCTCTCTCGTTGATCGAATCACTTATATGATCCCCAGGCGAAGGTGCATTGCCCAAATAAAGAGTCTGGCTGCGAATATATGGTGCCCTATGCAGTCTTGGAGAACCACATCAAAGAATGCATTTATCGTGTGATGGAATGTCCTCTCGGCGTTGTCTTCGGAAAGTGCTTTTGGAGCGGTAAGACTTCTAAATGTCTATCCCCTTCGCATGAGTTTAGGAACTGCTTGTAAAACACTCACAATAGGGATGTTAACAATTTTTCGGAATTGCTTTTATTTTGAAGATTTACGCTTGTTTACCATAAAAAACTTATTTACAAATATTCGTATTTTTGTTGAGTATACCTATACAATTATAAAGTAATTTTGATTTTTCCCGCTAAATTACTAACGACTGACGACATGATGTCACTACCCGCAAAACTTTGGGCGCGGTTCATGACTATATGTCCAGTTTATGCGTTTCCTTTAGTTTCCTTAGACTTACTTGAATACAAATAATCAAAATCGTCGTCGCTAAAATCGATCTTTAATGAAACACATGCAGAGAAGTAAACAGTCTAGTCTGTCTTCGACAGCTTGTTTTTCGACTAGACTTTTTATAGCTTATATGTACAGGCACTTATTTCACACTATTTTTACCAGACTGCGCGACGCAAAGGAGTGGTAATGTGTTTATCAGTCTATATATGTATGTATATATGATTATTTGAAGCACTATACAGACCAAACGCCTTTATGCCGATTTTTATGATTCACACGTCAATCGATTCCTCTTAGTCTCGCGAGTGACACTAAAGACATGACATTAGTGTAAATTCAATATGGCGGCTACCGGACGCCATATTGCCCAAATTAACAAGAACAAAATTAAAAATGTTGACTAACCCCCGACTACCTCAGATTTGTTATCCGTACAACATTCTACTAGTCAAGCCCTTTCATTTTGATACCCATATTAAGGGAGTTGTGGAAAAAGAAATGTATTTCGCCATTTTGTGGAAGCGGCCATCTTGGATTTGAAATTTGTCATAGTGCAATGTATTCTACTAGTCAAGCCCTTTCGTTTGATACCCATATTGAGGTAGTAGTGAAAAAAATAATATAATTCGCCATTTTGTGGTGGCGGCCATCTTGGAATAGATTTTTTTATAATGTATAGTATTCTACTAGTTAAGCCCTTTCATTTGAGACCCATGTTGAGGTAGGTTGTGAAGAAATATTTCGTCCGCCGTTTTGTGGCGGCGGCCATCTTGAATCTATATTAACCAAACATAACTAAGAACATCCGCACGGATATTAACTTTCAAATAAAAAAAACTGCATCGAAATCGGCCCATCCGTTTGAGCTCTACGGTGCCACAGACAGACACACACACAGACAGACAGACATCGACGTCAAACTTATAACACCCCTTTTTTGGTCGGGGGTTAAAGAAATGAAAGTAAACAAACTATGTCAAGGGAGGTATCGTTGAATAGGTAGGTATTTCAAAATAAAGTTTAGTTTTCTTTTAACGTGTTTTGATTTGGCTGACCGTTTAGGATGTGTATCGATTTAAGTACCTGGGTGACCGAGCTTTGTTCGGTTACTTAGATACTAACTGTTTTTCTAAAAAAAAAATGAACTTGGAAAAAGAACGCGGCCGGTTGGATTCGAACCCGGACCTACCATATTTTAACCACCCATCTTCCCGACCGCCGTCGCGAAATTTACCATCGCATTCCAATCTTTATATAACAGTTTTTCGTTGTCTAAAAACGCGCATAAAACGGCGTTTTTTTTTTAAATAAAACCTGGGTAGATCGATTTATCGTCCCCGAAACCCCCTGTATACATAATATCATGAAAATCGTTCGAGCCGTTTCCGAAATTCAGATTCTATATATATATATATATATATATATATATATATATATATATATATATATGTATGTGTATATGTAGTATGGTGGTACTTCCCCAGGCGGACTCTGCCAAGAGTCCTACCACTACAATAGGTACGTAATAACCTCATTTGTGGATCAACACAAATGTAAATAAGATAAAACCGGGATTGTATCCTGACATGGACTGAACCAATATTATATACAGACGTCCAATGTAATATACGGACGTCCAATATGATATACGGACGTCCAATATCTATATACGGACGCCTAATAGTTATATACGGATGTTCAATAGCCTGGCCACTTTAATTATAAAAATACGGCGCTATGTGAAGCAGTTATGTTTGGCAACGAGCTACTCTATGGTAGAAATACTGCTGCCAATCGTGTTGCGCCATACTGGATTATTCCCATTTGTCTCACACATTTATCCCTAGTAGAAACAAACGGGTGCTGAGTTTCTGAGAGCGGGTGGAAAACGGTTACTTAAAGTCCTTCAGGAGCTGTTCTACTCCGTCATACTTGACGGTAATACGCCAGAAGCGTGGAGCTGAAGTGTGGTGGTGCTCTTCTACAAAAAAGGTGACATCACTTTGTTGAAGAAATACATACCCATCTCACTTCTGAGCCACGTTTATAAGTAATCACGAATTGTCTCGCACGCAGGTTTGACGACTTCCAGCCACCCAAACAAGCCGGTTTCCAAAAATATTGGTAGACACCACCCACAACACCATCTGACCCCAAACTAAGCAAAGCTTGTACTATGGCGGCCAGATAGCTGATATAATACTTATAAAATTTACTTACTTATAAAATACTATAGTACGAGTACCACAGACCATATCCATACACTTCGGCAGATTATACAGAAAACCGACGAGTATAATCGGCTACTATGTATAGCGTAGGTATATCGAAGTGTTGAAGTGTTTATCCAACAAAGCCACCATGTCTATCCGTCTTCAGGACCAATGCACAAATCCGATCCAAATGCAAAAGGGAGACAGGGAGACGTTATCTCTCGAAACTGTTCACCTCTGCATTGGAGGATATTTTAAGCTTTTAAACTACAACGGATATGGTATCAACATTAATGGCAAATACATCACCCACCTTCGATTTGCCGACGATATAGTCATTATGACTTTGGCTCAGTGCTCAGAGACCGGTCCATGTATGAAACGGCAGTATCGAAAGTGGCGACCATTACGCTTATCTAGGTCAGATGATCCAGTTAGGCAGATCAAACTTTGACAAGGAGGTCAGCCGACGAATCCAACTCGGATGGGCAGTGTTTGGCATCACATCTTCTCGCCAGAAATATCACAAACTCTCATGGCGAAAGTTTACCATCAGTGTGTGTTACCAGTGATGATATATGGTACTGAGACGTGGTCGCCAACTATTGCATATTGGCATGATATGCAAACTCAAAGTTGCGCAACGGGCAATGGAGAGCTATGCTTGGAATTTCACTGGGTGACAAAACCCGCAACTAGGAAATCCGCAGAAGAATGAAGGTCCTCGTCATAGCTTTTAAAATTAGCAAGTTGAAATGGCAATGGGCAGGCTGCAGATAATGATGTATAGCGTCTATGGGCTGAGAAAGCCTTCGATTTCATCGAAACCTAGGCAGTGCTTCAGTTTTTCCAGCGTTGAAGAGTATAACAGCAAAGCCACAATGTCTGTCCGATTACAGGACCGGTGCACAAAATATATCCAGCTACAGAAAGGCGTGAGGAAGGAGAGATGTTATATCTCCGAAACTGTTCACACCTGTACCGGTTATTGTTGGCAATACAACACTCGAAGTTATTGGCGAATACGTTTACTTAGGTCAAAAGATCTAAATAGGTAGATCCAACTTCGACAAAGAGGTCCAGCGAAGGATCCAACTCGGATGGGCAGCGTTCGGGAAACTTCGGCCCATCTTTGAGTCCAAAATACCCCAATTCCTAAAGACAAAAGTATTTAAGTAGTGCTTGTTGCCCGTGATGGCTTATGGAACTGAGACGTGGTCCTTAACTGTAGGCCTCAACACGAAACTCAAAGTTACACAGCGAGCTTTGGAGAGAGCTATGTTTAGAGTCTCTACGTGACAGAATCCGTAATGAGGATGTTCACAAAAGAACGAAAGTGGCCGACATAGCTCAGAATAAGAAAGCTGAAGTGGCAATGGGCTGGCTACATCGCTCGCAAAACTGACAACCGATGGGGAAGAAAGTTTCTCGAAAGGCGACCACGAACTGGAAGACGCAGTGTTGGACGGACTCCCACTATTTGGACAGATGACCTCACAAAGGTCGCTGGAAACCGCTGGTTGCAGGTTGCGCAGGACCGTTTGTTGTGGAAATCTAGAGGGGAGGGCTATGTTCAGCAGTGAACGTCTTGCGGCTGATGATGATGAGAGATGACGAGGGACAAATGGGAATTACTGGCAGTATGAAGAAATATTTTTAAACAACTTTTCTTGACGTCCCCGGTGGGAAAATATCTCACTGGATTTGAATTGGACATCTATATATAGCAATTGGACGTCCGTATACAGCTATTGAGCGTCCGTTTATAGCAATTGGACGTTCGTATATAGCTATTGAGCGTCCGTATATAGTAATTCGACGTCCGTATATAGCTATTGAGCGTCCGTATAATATAGTAATTGAACGTCCGTATGTAGCTATTGAGCGTCCGTATATAGCAATTGGACGTCCGTATATACCTATTGAGCGTCCGTATATTTCTTCTCTTTATCGTCGACGCTCAATTTTAGTACGTATATTGAGTCTAAGGCTAAATTAGCCACCAAAAACTAGGTATTCTCTCAAAGGTGCGAAGATACCATTCAGATTATATACAGATTCAATTCTGAACAGTTGCTCACGTTAAATAAAGCACAGATACGCTCCTGTATGGAGTACTGTTCGCACCTTTGGGATGAATCGGCTAAGCATCAGCTGGAGACTTTGGAATCGATTGAGAGACGTGCCGAAAGGCTCATAGGTAATGACACTCTTGTGCGTAAAAGAATCCAAAGTCTTGATCATCGCCGCAAAATTGCTAGCTTATCGGTTTTATACCGGTTATACTTCGGAGAGTGTGCAATTGATCTACATGATCTAATACCATCTTGTCCTTTTTTCTATCAGACTTCTCGTATCTCAAAAAAGCGACATCGTTCCATGGTTGATGTTCCGAAAACACCAACGAAGAGATTTGACTCCAAGTTTGTGACAAGAACGTCTAGGTTGTGGAATGCGTTGCCTCAGTGGGTTTTCCCTTATAGTTACAATATTGGTGTCTTCAAATCGAGAGTGAATCGTTTTCTTCTAGGTAAGCACGCTCCATTGTAGATTGCATCGTCACTTAACATCAGGCGAGATGGTGGTCAAGTGCAAACCTATTAAATAATCAAAAATGGCAATTGGACGTCCGTATATAGCTATTGAGCGTCCGTATATGATATTATTTTTCTTCTCCGAAATCCTCGATAATTCATCTTCTATCTACTCTAATACATTCCAATAACACATCATTTATTATTTGCAACTTTTGAAAGTTTAAATGAAGTCGGACTTCTAATAATACGCAACGCGTACAACGCCACCTACGGCGAATATAATTTTTTGATTTCAGTCCGTGATAAATATTATGTGATCTATTGTTGCGAGCTGGCAACGTCGCAGTTGCGGACGCCAAATACGCGGATCCATAGTCAGAAATCTCCGAGTTATACGGCTGTGAATATACGCGCGACAGCAGCGCCTCACCTGCGCTGAGATTTCGTCGCGAACTTTTTAATATATTATTGAATCCATTTTAGAGTTTTTTTGGCTTCTATCGATATTTGTCCTACGGCTAGTCAGGACCGATAGGACGTAAATGGCAATGGCTATAAAAGTGGCGTCCGGTATGCGGACGCCAAAAGCAGGTGGACGCCAGTTTAAATGCACTTTTTCCTTCAGAGGACGGATAATTGTTTGGAGGATGTATATATATATATATATATATATATATATATATATATATATAGAATATATATATAGAATATATATATATATATATTCAGAGGACGGCTAATTGTTTGGAGGATGTAAATATATTCTATATATATATATATATATATATATATATATATATATATATATATATATATATATATATATATATATATATATATATATATATATATATATATATATATATATATATATATATATTATCATCCAAACAATTAGCCGTCCTCTGAAGGAAAAAGTGCATTTAAACTGGCGTCCACTGCTTTTGGCGTCCGCATACTGGACGCCACTTTATAGCCATTGCCATTTACGTCCTATCGGTCATGACCAGCCGTAGGACAAATATCGATAGAAGCCAAAAAACGCGCTAAAATGGATTCAATAATATATTAAAAGTTCGTGACGAAATCTCAGCGCAGGTGAGGCGCTGCTGTCGCGCGTATATTCATAGCCGTATAACTCGGAGATTTCTTGACTATGGATCCGCGTATTTGGCGTCCGCAACTGCGACGTTGCCAGCTCGCAACAATAGATCACATAATATTTATCACGGACTGAAATCAAAAATAACATTCGCCGTAGGTGGCGTTACGCGTTGCGTATTATTAGAAGTCCGACTTTATTTAAACTTTCAAAAAGTTGCAAAAAATAAATGATGTGTTATTGGAATCTATTAGATGTAGATAGAAGATGAGTTATCGAGGACTTCGGAGAAGAAAAATAATATCATATACGGACGCTCAATATCTATATACGGACGTCCAATTGCTATTTTTTTTTTAATTTAATAAGTTTGCACTTGACCACCATCTCGCCTGATGTTAAGTGACGATGCAATCTACAATGGAGCGTGCTTACTCAGAAGAAAACGATTTACTCGATTTGAAGACACCAATATTGTAACTATAAGGAAAACCGACTGAGGCAACGCATTCCACAACCTAGACGTTCTTGTCACAAACTTGGAGTCAAATCTCTCTCTTGTCTCTCTCTCTCGTTGGTGTTTTCGGAACATCAACCATGGAACGATGTCGCTTTTTTGAGATAGGAGAAGTCTGATAGAAAAAAGGACAAGGTGGTATTAGATCATGTAGATCAATTGCACACTCTCCGAAGTATAACCGGTATAAAACCGATAAGCTAGCAATTTGGCGGCGATGATCAAGGCTTTGAAGTCTTTTACGCACAATAGTGTCATTGCCTATGAGCCTTTCGGCACGTCTCTCAATCGATTCCAGAGTCTCCAGCTGATACTTACCGATCTATCCCAAAGGTGCGAACAGTACTCCATACAGGAGCAAATCTGTGCTTTATTTAACGTGAGCAACTGTTCAAAATTGAATCTGTATGTCTATCTGAATGATATCTTCGCACCTTTGAGAGAATACCTAGTTATTGGTGGCTAATTTAGCCTTAGACTCAATATACGTGCTAAAATTGAGCGTCGTCGATAAAGAGAAGAAATATACGGACGCTCAATAGCTATATACGGACGTCCAATTGCTATATACGGACGCACAATAGCTTTATACGGACGTCCAATTGATATATACGGACGCTCAATAGCTATATACGGACGTCGAATTACTATATACGGACGCTCAATAGCTATATACGGACGTCCAATTGCTATAAACGGACGCTCAATAGCTGTATACGGACGTCCAATTGCTATAAACGGACGCTCAATAGCTGTATACGGACGTCCAATTGCTATATATGGATGTCCAATTCAAATCCAGTGAGATATTTTTCCACCGGGGACGTCAAGAGAAGTTGTTTAAAATATTTCTACATACTGCCAGTAATTCCCATTTGTCCCTCGTCATCTCTAATCATCATCAGCCGCAAGACGTCCACTGCTTCACATAGGCCTCCCCCCTAGATTTCCACAACAAACGGTCCTGCGCAACCTGCAACCAGCGGTTTCCAGCGACCTTTGTGAGGTCATCTGTCCATATAGTCTATCCTAAGCTGGATTTCTTTGTCGAAGTTGGATCTACCTATTTAGATCTTTTGACCTAGGTAAACGTTTTCGCCAATAACTTCGAGTGTTGTATTGCCAACAATAACCGTTACACAGGTGTGAACAGTTTCGGATATACAACATCTCCCTACCTCTCGCCTTTCTGTAGCTGGATATGTTTTGTGCACTGATCCTGTAATCGGACAGACATTATGGCTTTGCTGTTATACACTTTAACGCTGGAAAAACTGAAGCTCTGCCCAGGTTTCGATGAAATCGAAGGCTTTCTCATAGCCCATATACGCTATACATCATCATCTGCAGCCTGCCCATTGTCACTTCAACTTGCTAATTTTAAAAGCTATGACGATGACCTTCGTTCTTCTGCAGATTTCCTCGTTGCGGGTTTTGTCACGCAATAAAATTCCAAGCATAGCTCTCTCCATTGCCCGTTGCGCAACTTTGAGTTTGCATATCATGCCAATATGCAATAGTTGGCGACCACGTCTCAGTACCATATATCAGTACCATACCATATATCTCAGTACCATATATCACTGGATTCACTGGTAACACACACTGATTGTAAACATTCGGCTTGAGGGTTTGTGATATTTCTGACGAGAAGATGTGATGCCAAACACTACCCATCCGAGTTGGATTCGTCGGCTGACCTCCATGTCAAAGTTTGATCTTTCTAACTGGATCAGCTGACCTAGATAAGCATAATGGTCGCCACTTTCGATACTGCCGTTTCAAACATGGACCGGTATGGGTGCAACATGGGCATTTGACACGATTTTGTGTCTTACCTATGTTCATTTTTAGCCCTACCTGTTGAGAGACAGTATTGAGGTCTCTGAGCATTGAGCCAAAGTCATCTAGCGATTGAGCCATAATAACTATATCGTCGGCAAATCGAAGGTGGGTGATGTATTTGCCATTAATGTTGATACCATATCCATTCTAGTTGAAAAGCTTAAAAATATCCTCCAATGCAGAGGTGAACAGTTTCGGAGAGATAACGTCTCCCTGTCTCCCCTTTTGCATTTGGATCGGTTTGTGCATTGGTCCTGAAGACGGATAGACATGGTGGTTTTGTTGTATAAACACTTCAATACTTCGATATACCTACGCCATACATAATAGTAGCCGATTATATTCGTCGGTTTTCTGTATAATCTGCCGAAGTGTATGGATGTGGTCTGTGGTACTCGTACTATAGTATTTTATAAGTAAGTAAAATTTATAAGTATTATATCGGCTATCTGGCCGCCATAGTATAAGCTTTGCTTAGTTTGGGGTCAGATGGTGTTGTGGGTGGTGTCTACCAATATTTTCGAAACCGGCTTGTTTGGGTGGCTGAAAGTCGCCAAACCTGCGTGTGAGACGATTCGTGATTACTTATAAACGTGGCTCAGAAGTGAGATGGGTTCTTCAACAAAGTAATGTCACCTTTTTTGTAGAAGAGCACCACCACACTTCAGCTCCACGCTTCTGGCGTATTACCGTCAAGTATAACGGAGTAGAACAGCTTCTGAAGAACTTTAAGTAACCGTTTTCCACCCGCTCTCAGAAACTCAGCACCCGTTTGTTTCTACTTGGGATAAATGTGTGGAGACAAATGGGAATAAACCAATATGGCGCAACACGATTGGCAGCAGTATTTCTACTATACAGTAGCTCGTTGCCAAACATAACTGCTTCACATAGTGCGGTATTTTTATAATTAAAGTAGCCAGGCTATTGAACATCCGTATATAACTATTAGGCGTCCGTATATAGATATTGGACGTCCGTATATTATATTGGACGTCCGTATATTACATTGGACGTCTATATATAATATTGGTTCAGTCCATGGCAGGATACAATCCCGATTTTATCTTATCTATATTTGTGTTGACTTACAAATGAGGTTATTACGTACCTACTTGTCTTAAATTTATAAAAAATTTGACTAAACAAACATGTACATCTACATTTATGCTTGTTATTCTAGTACTAGTAATATATTACCTACGATTATTGGTGTAAAAATCTCATAAATAGGAGCTTAATTTTTTTTATCTTATTAAGTAATTCTTTACTAAACTTTGTCAAAATCCATTGTTACTAACTAGTAACAATGGAATGGACACTTACGTGGAAGTGTGACATACATTTATCACACAATTCATTCATCTGTGATCATTCACAACAAGACGCCTTATAACAATTTCAATAGCTTAATATTGTGAGAATAAATTTGTAGATAGATAATAATGAAGAATATAAAAATATCGGGCATCCGTATAACTATAGATCTTACGAAATTGAGTAAAGAAAGAAAGTAAATCTAAACTAGCTGGCAACGTCGCACTCACAAATGCCGTTCATCCTATGCAGACGCTAAATAGTCGATGCCATTGTTAAATCAAGATCAATATATCCAGGACGTTTATAATTAATGACCATGGTTCGGGGTTCAAAATGTTGCAGCACGAACGTAAGAGAATATCGCGAAAAATAAAATTATCAGAAAACGATGTATCCCACGGAGCTGGCAATCGAAAAACTAAGCAATATTCATAAAGAGATGTTAAAATAAGCAAGAGGAACTGGAGGACGTCGTAATGATGCACGACGTGCATGACGCCAAAAATGTTGTAGGATGTAAATATATATATATATCTACAATCTTTTTGGCGTCATACACGTCGGGCATCGTTACGACGTCCTCCAGTTCCTCTGGCTTATTTTAACATCTCTTAATGAATATTGCTTAGTTTTTCGATTGCCAGCTCCGTGGGATACATCGTTTTCTGATAATTTAATTTTTCGCGATATTCCTCTTACGTTCGTGCCGCAACATTTTTGAACCCCGAACCATGGTCATTAATTATAAACGTCCTGGATATATTGATCTTGATTTACCAATGGCATCGACTATTTAGCGTCTGCATTGGATGAACGGCATTTGTGAGTGCGACGTTGCCAGCTAGTTTAGATTTACTTTCTTTCTTTACTTCAATTTCGTAAGATCTATAGTTATACGGATGCCCGATATTTTTATATTCTTTATTTTTATATTATCTATCTACAAATTTATTCTCACAATATTAAGGTATTGAAATTGTTATAAAGCGTCTTGTTGTGAATGATCACAGATTAATGAATTGTGTGATAAATGTATGTCACACTTCCACGTAGTGTTATTACCATCCATTGTTACTACCTAGTAACAATGGATTTTGACAAAGTTTAGTAAACAATTACTTAATAAGATAAAAAATTAAGCTCCCATTTATGAGATTTTTACACCAATAATCGCAGGTAGTATCTAGAATAACAAGCATAAATGTAGATGTACATGTTGTTTGTTTAGTCATTTTTTTATTAATTTAAGACAAGTAGGTACGTAATAACCTTATTTGTGGATCAACACAAATGTAGATAAGATAAAATCGGGATTGTATCCTGCCATGGACTGAACCAATATTATATATAGACGTCCAATGTAATATACGGACGTCCAATATGATATACGGACGTCCAATATCTATATACGGACGCCTAATAGTTATATACGGATGTTCAATAGCCTGGCCACTTTAGTTATAAAATACGGCACTATGTGAAGCAGTTATGTTTGGCAACGAGCTACTGTATGATAGAAATACTGCTGCCAATCGTGTTGCGCCATACTGGATTATTCCCATTTGTCTCCACACATTTATCCCCAGTAGAAACAAACGGGTGCTGAGTTTCTGAGAGCGGGTGGAAAACGGTTACTTAAAGTCGTTCAGAAGCTGTTCTACTCCGTCATACTTGACGGTAATACGCCAGAAGCGTGGAGCTGAAGTGTGTGTGGTGCTTTCTACAAAAGGTGAAATCACTTTGTTGAAGAACCCATCTCACTTCTGAGCCACGTTTATAAGTAATCACGAATCGTCTCGCTCGCAGGTTGACGACTTCCAGTCACCCAAACAAGCCGGTTTCCGAAAATATTGGTAGACACCACCCACAACACCATCTGACCCCAAACTAAGCAAAGCTTGTACTATGTCGGCCAGATAGCTGATATAATACTTATAAAATTTACTTACTCATAGAATACTATAGTACGAGTACCACAGACCATATCCATACACTTCGGCAGATTATACAGAAAACCGACGAGTATAATCGGCTACTATGTATAGCGTAGGTATATCGAAGTGTTGAAGTGTATATACAACAAAGCCACCATGTCTATCCGTCTTCAGGACCAATGCACAAATCCGATCCAAATGCAAAAAGGGGAGACAAGGAGACGTTATCTCTCCGAAACTGTTCACCTCTGCATTGGAGGATATTTTTAAGCTTTTAAACTAGAATAGATATGGTATCAATATTAATGGCAAATACATCACCCACCTTCGATTTGCCGACAATATAGTCATTATGACTTTGGCTCAGTGCTCAGAGACCTCAATACTGTCTCTCAACAGGTAGGGCTAAAAATGAACATGGGTAAGACACAAAATCATATCAAATGCCCATGTTGCACCCATACCGGTCCATGTTTGAAACGGCAGTATCGAAAGTGGCGGCTTCTCGTCAGAAATATCACAAACTCTCAGGGCGAAAGCTTACAATCAGTGTGTGTTACCAGTGATGATATATGGTACTGAGACGTGGTCGCCAACTGTTGCATATTGGCATGATATGCAAACTCAAAGTTGCGCAACGGGCAATGGAGAGAGCTATGCTTGGAATTCCACTGCGTGACAAAACCCGCAACGAGGAAATCCGCAGAAGAACGAAGGTCATCGTCATAGCTTTTAAAATTAGCAAGTTGAAGTTTTAAACAACTTCTCTTGACGTCCCCGGTGGGAAAATATCTCACTGGATTTGAATTGGACATCCATATATAGCAATTGGACGTCCGTATACAGCTATTGAGCGTCCGTTTATAGCAATTGGACGTCCGTATATAGCTATTGAGCGTCCGTATATAGTAATTCGACGTCCGTATATAGCTATTGAGCGTCCGTATATAGTAATTGAACGTCCGTATATAGCTGTTGAGCGTCCGTATATAGTAATTGAACGTCCGTATATAGCTATTGAGCGTCCGTATATAGCAATTGGACGTCCGTATATAGCTATTGAGCGTCCGTATATTTCTTCTCTTTATCTACGACGCTCAATTTTAGCACGTATATTGAGTCTAAGGCTAAATTAGCCACCAAAAACTAGGTATTCTCTCAAAGGTGCGAAGATATCATTCAGATAGACATACAGATTCAATTCTGAATAGTTGCTCACGTTAAATAAAGCACATATACGCTCCTGTATGGAGTACTGTTCGCACCTTTGGGATGGATCGGCTAAGCATCAGCTGGAGACTTTGGAATCGATTGAGAGACGTGCCGAAAGGCTCATAGGCAATGACACTCTTGTGCGTAACAGACTCCCAAAGTCTTGATCATCGCCGCAAAATTGCTAGCTTATGGGTTTTATACCGGGCATACTTCGGAGAGTGTGCAATTGATCTACATGATCTAATACCATCTTGTCCTTTTTTCTATCAGACTTGGCGTATCTCAAAAAAGCGACATCGTTCCATGGTTGATGTTCCGAAAACACCAACGAAGAGATTTGACTCCAAGTTTGTGACAAGAACGTCTAGGTTGTGGAATGCGTTGCTTCAGTGGGTTTTTCCATTATAGTTACAATATTGGTGTCTTCAAATCGAGAGTGAATCGTTTTCTTCTAGGTAAGCACGCTCCATTGTAGATTGCATCGTCACTTAACCTCAGGCGAGATGGTGGTCAAGTGCAAACCTAAAAAAATGGCAATTGGACGTCCGTATATAGCTATTGAGCGTTCGTATATGATATTATTTTTCTTCTCCGATGTCCTCGATAATTCATCTTCTATCTACATCTAATATATTCCAATAACACATCATTTATTTTTTGAAACTTTAAATAAAGTCGGACTTCTAATAATACGCAACGCGTACAACGCCACCTACGGCGAATATTATTTTTTTGATTTCAGTCCGTGATAAATATTATGTGATCTATTGTTGCGAGCTGGCAACGTCGCAGTTGCGGACGCCAAATACGCGGATCCATAGACAGGAAATCTCCGAGTTATACGGCTGTGAATATACGCGCGACAGCAGCGCCTCACCTGCGCTGAGATTTCGTCGCGAACTTTTTAATATATTATTGAATCCATTTTAGAGTTTTTTTGGCTTCTATCGATATTTGTCCTACGGCTAGTCAGGACCGATAGGACGTAAATGGCAATGGCTATAAAAGTGGCGTCCATTATGCGGACGCCAAAAGCAGGTGGACGCCAGTTTAAATGCACTTTTTCCTTCAGAGGACGGCTATATATATATATATATACTTACAATAATTGCTTGTTTAAAGGTATAAGATTGAAGTAAATAATGATGGCCCAGTACCTGATGGTAAGCACACGCTCCCTATAGTAGTACCGTGTCAGCAGCTATTCGAACACGAAGAGTCCAAATCCAAAAGAGATATAAGATGATTTATCTCTATGCTCTGTAATTACTCTGGAAGCATTGCCCTTCGACCGGAACACAGCGCTTACACATTACTGCGTCGCGTTAGAATAATAACTGGCTAAGGTATCTATGGTACTTCCCCAGGCGGACTCTGCAAATAGTCCCACCAATACAAAAAATACTACCACTAGTTCGATTCGTCGTTCAGCACGACCAAATAGGGTACCTACCTACAATGTTTTTATGACGTATTTAGAAAACTACTAAGTTCGGTGTTATATAATACGAGTAGGTAAATATAGTCTCAGTCAGAAAGAAGTGGAAAGATGAGCTTGACGCCCACAACAAGGATTATTGGCCCACAATTAATAGCTCTCTATAGTCTATAGAGATCAATCAATGGAGGGAGGAACTCAGCTATATGGGACAATATAGGCTAATATAATAGTCTCAGTATCTGCGAACATTATCTCAATACATATTGTTTTTAAGCTTTCGCGATTTGAACACATAATATTTATAATGTACGAAACGTCGAGGTATTTAAACAATGAATTAAATCATGATTAAGTCCTGTACATTATAAACATTATTATCTCAATACATTCAGCGACTATAGTGCGAAGAAGGATAAGAACATCTGAAATAAACAGAAACTGTTTTACTTTTACTTTCAGGTAAAGTAACAGAGATCATGCCCCACTTCAAGGAGCGGCATGCTGACTACTGCAAGTTTTCCCTCGACAAAGACATCGTAGTTACGAATGTCGACTCTACCGTCGACACTCGTTACTTCTTCCTGGTGGCCCAGGGTAAGATGCTGTTCATCATCACCATGAAACTAGATACTCAGCAGAAGAAGGCGTTCTGGACTGTTCAGCATATCGGGAGCAAGGTCGCAGCCAAGCAATATCTGTACGAAATAGTAATAACTAGCAACCGAGACCCAAGACGAAAGGCTAGTTTCTCTGAACATTGCTTCAACGATGCCATTAAGGCTGATGAAGTTATTCGCCTCGGCATTTGCGCTGTTCTTCCTCAGGATTATCTGTCACATTTCATCAAGGATAAGAAACTGACTTTCAGAATCTCCATCAAATGGACTGCTACTCCTAAGAAACAAGGAAAAGGTGTAGAAGCTAACAACGAAAATAAGCCGCCCAATGACGTTGTAGCGTCTAAGGATCATCCATCTTGTGAGAAAGATGCTTCAAAAGATCCTGCTAAAAACTGAACTCCTTGAACAAAAGTACGCAAGCACATGCACTGATTAATAATTATAGTGAGCTTTCTAGCGCCGATGATCACCACGTCACTTATAAACAAATTGCTTTACGATATATATGTTGCAGCCAACTAGCTTAAACAGCCGTTAAATTAACAGCTTAGCCTGTTTACTACTAAACAGCACCTTTTAAATAGTGGCCTAAATATTCAGCCACATCTTTTGTTACAATCTATACTAATACTATAAAGCTGAAGAGTTTGTTTGTTTGTTTGAACGCTAGGATCTCGGGAACTACTAGTCCGAATTGAAAGACTATTTTTCTATTGGATAGTCCGTTTATCAACGAAGGCTATAAGTAATATAAGATTACGCTACTATAAATAGGAGCGGAGCATGTATGAATTTTGTTACAAAAACGGGAAAAATATTTCTTTTGGGGCTTTCGTACCGTGCGTTAACGTAACAGCATGACTGGGTCTAAGATTGTGTCATTATGATGTTAAGTATAAACTTTTGCTAATTTTTTTTTTTCTAAATCTGAGTTGGTACGACCAATTTTAACAGGTGGTTGCTGAAGAGTTTTTTTTTGAACGCGATATTCTCAGGAATTACTAAACCAATTTCAAAAATGATTTCACCGTTGGAAATTGGCTCGCTGGCTCGCTAACGTTTAGATTGTTCGTAGTTCGTAGTATAGGATAAACATAATAATGATAAAAATAAAAAAGATGCAACATCTGACATAAGACATTCTTTTTAAATTAAAGATAATTAAATGATGGATAATTTATAGATTTTTGTTTTTTTTTTTCAAATTTTGTTGTTTGCCGGCGCCATGTTGACAGTTCGGGGAGTTTCGCAGGTGACAGTAAGTGGAACAGGCTAGGCTAGCTGTTTGATCAATTGGCTGAATCTAATTTAGGCCTCTAATTAATCTAGCTAGTTTAGTAAACAGATTAGGCTGTTAATTGAACGGCTGATTAAGCTAGTTGGCTGCGACATATAATATAAGAAACTTGCAAGTATTTTAAGTTTGTTAATTTAAACAAAAAATGTATTCAATGGACATAGTATGGAGATAACTGATTATTTTGATTTGATTTTATATTTATGTACCTAAGTACTTATCTAAGAATGAAGATTCAAATTTATGTAGAGGTATAAGAGACTATGTAGAGTATAAGATTTATTAATTTTATCTCATTTTTATTTTAAGATTTATTAAATTTAAAGTAAGTAAAAGATTATTATTAATGTCAGAAGTCAGAAGGTACCTAAGGTTAGCATCATGCGCGCTCCGAAGGGGCTACGACCAAAATCGTATGTTATATTGAAAAATCTAAAATATATCGAATGGAATGTAAATTACACCTAGACATTTTTCCGCCAATAGTGGAAAAACAACTGGAACGGGAACTAAGCGGGTGCGCTGCTAGTAAAGCCTTTTTTACTCAATGTTATTGTATCATTGGCGCAATTATTATTACACCAAAAAATTGGGGCTGAGACGGCTCCTGTTAGAAACCTATGAATAACCTGAGTTAGAAACCAAGAAATTATGTTTTTGTGAGGAGAAAACTAATAAAAGATATTAGGGATTACCTTTCACTAAAAACCTATCTACCTATCTAGACTAGAACATCGATTTCTCAATCGCGAAGTCCAAGTACAGTACGAGATTGTGATCACCACTGGTTTTAGTGTTCCAAGAAAGACACCTTTCGACGGCGTGTGGCATCCGCTAACCTGAATTTATTTGTAATTTTTTGTCTCGTCTCTTTCGTTGTTAGGCTCCGAGTCTCGGCTGCGGGAACATAAAGTGGGCTGCTTTTTAACCCCCGACAAAAAAAAGGGGTGTTATAAGTTTGACGTCGATGTCTGTCTGTCTGTCTGTCTATCTGTCTGTCTGTCTGTCTGTCTGTCTGTGTGTCTGTCTGTGGCACCGTAGAGGTCAAACGGATGGGCCGATTTCGATGCGGTTTTTTTTATTTGAAGGTTAATATCCGTGCAGATGTTCTTAGCTATGTTTCGTTAATATCGATTCAAAATGGCCGCCTCCACAAAATGGTGGACAAAATATTTCTTCACAACCTACCTCAATATGGGTATCAAATGAAAGGGCTTGACTAGTAGAATACTATACGTTATAACAAATTTCAAATCCAAGATGGCCGCCACCACAAAATGCCGAATTGTAGTATTTTTTTACTACTACCTCAATATGGGTATCAAATGAAAGGGCTTGACTAGTAGAACACTGTGCATTATGACAAATTTAAATCCAAGATGGCCGCTACCACAACATGGCAAAATACATTTCTTTTTCACAACTCCTTAATATGGGTATCAAATGAAAGGGCTTGACTAGTAGAACGTTATACAGATGATGCGAGATCCGAGGTAGTCGGGGGTTAATCAAAATTTTTAATTTTGTTCTTGTTAATTTGTAACTTCGTGGGTGACATATTTTTATTAAAAGTATATTATAAATATCATTTAGAGATTATTTTATTTCTAATCAAAACAAGATAAAGATCTCTATTTCTGATTTAAAAAATATGGATAATTTTACTAGATATAAGTTAAGTATAAGATTATATGAAAATGTACCTATTTCTTTACAATAAATATGGAAAGTTTATGTGTGTTTTTACCATTTACATTGTAATTGTATACATAGCTTTGATAAATATGTATGTGAACTGTTTAATTGTGCCTATTGATTATTTATTTAAGTAATACTTAATTAGGCACAATTAACTTTTCTAATAAAACTTTTTAAATAAAATTGTCGGTAAATATTTTATTTTACTGTAATATTTGTTAAATCTCGTAAAGGATCCCTGGAAGCGATTGTTTTATTCAATTTAGCAACTCCACAGAAGGAAAAAGTGAACAGAAGGAAAAATGCCATCCTGTGTTTTTAGACATTGTAAAAATTATACTGCAACTGTTAATGAGAAAAATGTTTCATTTCATGCGTAAGTTGTAACACTATAATTATTTTTCTAACTATTTTTTATTTAATTTGGTTGTTTATTCCTACGAATGGATAGAGCGAGATGGATATAGTCAGATTAGAACGAGAGTGTAAGAGAGATCCGGGGGTCTACCGCCTAACTCTAAAGCAGACGGAAAGCATGAGCTGTCTTCATAGCATTTGTCCTGTCATGCTTTCATTTCAGAGCGATCGCCTAACTATATCTTCTTTCAAAAATTGCTCGTGCGTTGACAGATTAAAAATAAGTGAAGAAATGCGTTCACCTAATTACGTTTCAACACCACGTAATCGGTTTCGTGAGACTAGTCAATGCGAAAATATTTTATAAGTTTCATCAACAGTTAAAACGTCAAAAGGTAATTCAAATTACTTAAATTGCTTTAACTCTGTTTTATTTACATTTATTATTCATTTATTTAGGTAATTATCAGAAGAGAATTATCAGCGTTACGATTAACCGAAGATAGGAAAAAACAAAAAACGGAACGCGATATTTGACAAATAATCCAAGTGTTCCCACCTTATATTTAAATTTCTGCATAGGTTATATTGTAATACTTTATGTAAACCTCAAAAATCCGTAATTGATAGGAAATCATCGTTATTTCTCAAATCTAATGAAACATTTTGTTTTAAATGAAGTTTTCTACACAAGAAAGTGTTACAAGTTACCTATTAAGTTAATTGAAAAGTTAATTGTAATATAAAAATATCCACGCAACCCTAGCATTTTTTAGATGTATTGGCTGTAGAGATGGGAGTTTTCAGTTTTTTACGCAAACCGATATAAATCCGATCTTAGATTTAGAAATCGGTTTCAAAAACCGATTTTAGAAATCGATTTCTGTAGCGGATGGTGGAGCTTAGTTAGTATATTTATGTGTATTAAACGTCGAACGAATTCTTGTTGTATTTTGTATTCATGTTGATTTATGTGTACATACCTACCTAGTACCTACTATTAATAATAAAAATAAAAAGTACATAATAATATCTGATAGTTAGTAGTTGGTTTAGTAGTTAGTTTTGATAGTAACTATGTCGGATTTTCCCTCATGCTTTATCTAGGCTTGGGACTTGGGACTAACAAAAAGTTTTGCTACGGATTACCCTACGATTAGTCGTGCGTACGTGGATAAATAACATTCTAAATAAAACTTTCTGGCGCATTTAAAAATCGTCATATTTACAATGATTCAGATGCAGATGTACTCGGATTGTTTTGCTCAATAGTTCCCGTTTCGTCACTACTTTTTTGCGCCAAGTAAACTGATGCATGTGATCTTTTGAAATAAATGAGCACCTAAGTTACCCGTAGTAGACTAATATGAATTTTTTTGATTACAATATTTACACACAGCAAGCATATTAGAATTGACTTTTTTTTAGAAAATGAGTTCACAGCTCGCTTGGTTTGCGCAACACGTTGTAAAAAAACTAGGTCCACTAAACTAAGACACTAATTGTCAAAAAGCATCAAAGTTGAAGTCTCCAAATAAACAACTTACACTAATTGTTCATATTTACACTTTACAGTCCAAACAATAAAACTATTAAAATCAAAATATCACTAAACACGTAGCTTTAAAGTAAAATTGTTTAAATTAAAACGTTTCACGAAAATAAAATATTATTATTTATAAGCACGTACTGTACTTTACAACAACGCTAAGGTCATGTGAACACTGCACAATTGTATATCAATCGTAAAATTTGTAAATAAAACTCTCCAAATATAAACAACAGAAAAGTTATTTGTTTTCTGTTGTTAACTACTTAGCAATGATCATGTTAGTTGCAATCTGAATTAGATCTTATTGCCTCGCGTTTTAGTTTCGATCTGTAATTCTTAAAAACCGCCAAATTTCAAAACGAATTGCTTCGCGACAATTCATCTTATCTCTTTCACTCCATCGACGCATCGCTGAGATAGAATGAAAGAAAGCGATTTTGATGAGATTCGCGCTCTCTCATTCCAACTATGTAGTCTTATGGCAGAGTGATAGAGACAATGAATGAATATGAAAACTATTAAAAACTTATGCGTTCAAAGCTTTAGTTTAGTTTGCAAAACTAGCAGTCGTTGGCTCCTTGGCGCAACTTGCGCGATTTGATTCGAATGCGACTCGTTTGCGTTATAGCGGTATTGTTATTAAGTTTTCTAAAATCAGTTTGTTCGTGCTGGAATATCGATACGAAACGTTTTCTAACTGAAATCGGATTTCAGATTCGTTTTGATATATCGGTCTCATGCCTAATTGGCTGGAAGTATTGATAATTGACGTTGTTTACATTTTAAATAACCTCTATCTGAGGTAAACATTTACAATTTAGTTTATGTAAAACAATGAAAACATAATATGAATATTGAATATATTATTTGTTAGTTAGTTTTTAAAGCCATGCAGTTTGATTACTAGTGATTACAATAAAATTGATTGAGTGATTCGGCGATGACAATAAAAAGTATTTGAATACTTTATGATGTATGTAATGATAATAGGCAAATTTGAATAGTGTCTATCGTGGCTAATAATTATAAGCTTGTTTTCACATTTCGTGAGGTTGTGGATTCGAACCCGCTTCCACCACTTTAGAGTATTTTCTAAGAGCTGATGTAAAGTCTGTCATGTCATGTGAAGGCGCAGAGTCCCTGCAGTAGACGCGCATAAATTAGGCTGCCCATGTTTTATAATTTTAGTATAGATATAATGTTTATCGAGACGGCGGCTCAGACGGACTGGTGTGTTTTATAGAAGTAGTGGGAAGAGCAGCAGGACATGTACCACTTGGTAAGCAACACACATGCCTATAACAGCACAGTGTCACAAACCGATTGGAAACCTATAGAGTCCTATTAGAGTCGAAATCATTAGCTATGCTGCGCACTTAGAGAAATTAAATGTTGGTGGACATTTCACATACAACACCATCTGACCCCAAACTAAGCAAAGCTTGTACTATGGAAGCCAGATAGCTGATATAATACTTATATATTTTTAAATACACACTTATTATACATAGAAAACACCCAGGATCAGTACAAATATTTTTATTCATCACACAAACATTTACATTGGGTGGGGATCAAACCCACGACCCACAGCTTCTGATTAGATGATTATCTCTAGGCCCTGTGATTTCTATGGACACTTTATCTTTCAAAGTGATACACAGTGAACTTATAAGTAATAAAGGATTCTGATTCTGTTTGCACATTACTGCATGGCTGTAGAAAAACAGGCAAAGGTGTTGATTTCCTCAGGGAGACTTGGCAAAGTTCTACCGATATATATATACAAATATAATAAATGGCATCAATAAGTTACATGTTTAAATAAAAGTGCTTTGTTTCAGATACATCTATTGTTATGCATCATGGTTGCAGTGGCTGATATATCAAGCGTCTCTGAGACCATTTCAACTCACAAAACACTTTCCTGAAGTGATGTCGCTGATTGATTAAAACGAAGCTTGAAGAGTGATTGTCGAAGAACCTATAGTTATTTACAAGAGTGTGATGTAAAAGTATTGAAAATTAAATGTATCTGTTGCATCAACAATAATAACAATAAATATTGTGTTTCAATTAATTTTTTGGATCCTAAATGAGAATTTTAGTGTAGCACACCAATGTAATGATTTATTAATGATCCATGAATCTACACATATTGATTTTTATGTGTAGATTCATGCAGCAGATGATCGAGATGAGATAATGCATGATGGTAGCAACCATACAACTATTGAACAGGAAGAGTTAATAAATTACTGCCTAGTACTGTACTTCACTCAAAAGTGGTGTGCCCCAGGTGTCTCCAAACAGTCCTAATAATACATAACTGACTACACCTTGAGATGTAACAATAACAAGGTTTTCTAAAGTCAGTACTTTATGTCCTTATAATACATAAGTGTCCAATTTATACATCAATCTATTATTGGTGGTGGTGGACATTTCACACACAACACCTTAGCCCCAAACTAAGCAAAGCCTGTACTGTGGCAGCCAGATAGTTGATATAATAATACATAGTTATTTTCTCACATAGAAAACACCCAGCCATAGTACAAACATTTGTATTTGTCACACAAATATTTGCACTGGGTGGGGATCGAGCCCACAACCCATGGGTTCGCTGGGTCTACAGCAGTGGCTTGGCACACTTACTATCAGTTAGGCCAGCCAGACTAGCTATTCAAACTGAAGATCATGTGTGCTCTTTGGTCGTAGGATAACTTAGGCAAAGGATTTCTATTTCCCCATCCAGATTAAGAAATAAGGAATCATAACACAAGAGAAATGTGCGTGTATTTATTCTCAATAATTTTTTAACAGTTTCGGGGTTGTTGACTTGGGGTTGGATACTCTTCTGAGACAACTTATTGTTTTCTTGTAAGCTATGGGAGCAGTCAGCAGTCAATATTTCTTGTAACTCCTAAAACAAAAACAAAGTTTAATTATATTGATATGAAATATTAACATTTCATTACATGACTAGCAGCATGTACCTACATTTCTATATTTTCATATGATCTGTTCAGACACCCCAAAGAGATTAAGCAACAAACACAAAACAATCTTTCACATTTATGATACTAGGAAGAGGTAATATTAGGTGGCTGGTTCACAAATTACCTATGTAGGTTTATAATATGGAATCTAATACTTGCTAATTATTATTTTGAAGCACATTCTGCATGTTTAATTTTGTATAAGTACATGTCTTTTACAATTGGAGTTTATATTCAATACCTACCATCAAAATATGATTAATGTACTGTACTGAGACTGATAACAAGTCTCTCACAATAATATTGATCTCAAGCAGTTCAGAATGTTTAAAATAATAACTCATAGTAGTAACTTAGCCGGGTCCCGTACGTAGTTTCGAATGACGTTGTAGCGACAGGTCGTTGTGGCGAAAAACTTTTAGCGTGGTACGCTGGGGCGAAAAGTCTTTGAAGCGAATTCCACCAAGGCGAATGACACTGCAGCGACAAACTGCAGCCAGTTTCTGAGACAATTTGTGAACGTAAGTACCTATTAAATCGCTAGGTATTATTATCAAAACAAAAAAGGTATCATTGGTATCATTATAAGTTCCTGCTTACCTTTATCTCAAGTTTGATGTCCCGTTTTTCGGGAAAGATGCAAGAGGGAATTATGCCCTCCCAAAGTGTAAAATTCTGTGATTTACTTATTTTTAGTAAAATCACCGTTTCTATGACGAATCTTGGGAAGTTATCTGTGTTCCCGCAATTGTATATATTCACCACACAATTATCTATCTTGACAAGCCAGTTTAATTACGAAAATACTAGAAAATTACACTACAGCAATCGCAAAGCAGCATCGAATTTGGCCATGTCTTCATGACATTACTTGAAAGCAGAAAATGCTTTGCTTGAAAGCAGATAAAAATTAGGCGATCGCTATTTCAGTACAAATGTATGAGTTTCGTTCATTCATCTGCCCGACCCCCGAGGGGTCTACCGCCTAACGCTACTGCTTTCGGCTATGCTTTGATTTGTGACGTCATCTGCCAATTTGGTACCGCCGATGAAAGCAGAAAACAACATCTGCTTTCCGTAAAGCCGAAAGCAGATGAATGAACGAAACTCATACATTTGTACTGAAATAGCGATCGCCTAATTTTTATCTGCTTTCAAGCAAAGCATTTTCTGCTTTCAAGTAATGTCATGAAGACATGGCCAAATTCGATGCTGCTTTGCGATTGCTGTAGTGTAATTTTCTAGTATTTTCGTAATTAAACTGGCTTGTCAAGATAGATAATTGTGTGGTGAATATATACAATTGCGGGAACACAGATAACTTCCCAAGATTCGTCATAGAAACGGTGATTTTACTAAAAATAAGTAAATCACAGAATTTTACACTTTGGGAGGGCATAATTCCCTCTTGCATCTTTCCCGAAAAACGGGACATCAAACTTGAGATAAAGGTAAGCAGGAACTTATAATGATACCAATGATACCTTTTTTGTTTTGATAATAATACCTAGCGATGTAATAGGTACTTACGTTCACAAATTGTCTCAGAAACTGGCTAAGTTACTACTATGAGTTATTATTTTAAACATTCTGAACTGCTTGAGATCAATATTATTGTGAGAGACTTGTTATCAGTCTCAGTACAGTACATTAATCATATTTTGATGGTAGGTATTGAATATAAAACTCCCAATTGTAAAAGACATGTACTTATACAAAATTAAACATGCAGAATGTGCTTCAAAATAATAATTAGCATGTATTAGATTCCATATTATAAACCTAGAAAGACACCTTTCGACGGCGTGTGGCATCCGCTAACCTGAATTTATTTGTAATTTTTTGTCTCGTCTCTTTCGTTGTTAGGCTCCGAGTCTCGGCTGCGGGAACATAAAGTGGGCTGCTTTTTAACCCCCGACAAAAAAAAGGGGTGTTATAAGTTTGACGTCGATGTCTGTCTGTCTGTCTGTCTATCTGTCTGTCTGTCTGTCTGTCTGTCTGTGTGTCTGTCTGTGGCACCGTAGAGGTCAAACGGATGGGCCGATTTCGATGCGGTTTTTTTTATTTGAAGGTTAATATCCGTGCAGATGTTCTTAGCTATGTTTCGTTAATATCGATTCAAAATGGCCGCCTCCACAAAATGGTGGACAAAATATTTCTTCACAACCTACCTCAATATGGGTATCAAATGAAAGGGCTTGACTAGTAGAATACTATACGTTATAACAAATTTCAAATCCAAGATGGCCGCCACCACAAAATGCCGAATTGTAGTATTTTTTTTACTACTACCTCAATATGGGTATCAAATGAAAGGGCTTGACTAGTAGAACACTGTGCATTATGACAAATTTAAATCCAAGATGGCCGCTACCACAACATGGCAAAATACATTTCTTTTTTCACAACTCCCTTAATATGGGTATCAAATGAAAGGGCTTGACTAGTAGAACGTTATACAGATGATGCGAGATCCGAGGTAGTCGGGGGTTAATCAAAATTTTTAATTTTGTTCTTGTTAATTTGTAACTTCGTGGGTGACATATTTTTATTAAAAGTATATTATAAATATCATTTAGAGATTATTTTATTTCTAATCAAAACAAGATAAAGATCTCTATTTCTGATTTAAAAAATATGGATAATTTTACTAGATATAAGTTAAGTATAAGATTATATGAAAATGTACCTATTTCTTTACAATAAATATGGAAAGTTTATGTGTGTTTTTACCATTTACATTGTAATTGTATACATAGCTTTGATAAATATGTATGTGAACTGTTTAATTGTGCCTATTGATTATTTATTTAAGTAATACTTAATTAGGCACAATTAACTTTTCTAATAAAACTTTTTAAATAAAATTGTCGGTAAATATTTTATTTTACTGTAATATTTGTTAAATCTCGTAAAGGATCCCTGGAAGCGATTGTTTTATTCAATTTAGCAACTCCACAGAAGGAAAAAAAAGTGAACAGAAGGAAAAATGCCATCCTGTGTTTTTAGACATTGTAAAATTATACTGCAACTGTTAATGAGAAAAATGTTTCATTTCATGCGTAAGTTGTAACACTATAATTATTTTTCTAACTATTTTTTATTTAATTTGGTTGTTTATTCCTACGAATGGATAGAGCGAGATGGATATAGTCAGATTAGAACGAGAGTGTAAGAGAGATCCGGGGGTCTACCGCCTAACTCTAAAGCAGACGGAAAGCATGAGCTGTCTTCATAGCATTTGTCCTGTCATGCTTTCATTTCAGAGCGATCGCCTAACTATATCTTCTTTCAAAAATTGCTCGTGCGTTGACAGATTAAAAATAAGTGAAGAAATGCGTTCACCTAATTACGTTTCAACACCACGTAATCGGTTTCGTGAGACTAGTCAATGCGAAAATATTTTATAAGTTTCATCAACAGTTAAAACGTCAAAAGGTAATTCAAATTACTTAAATTGCTTTAACTCTGTTTTATTTACATTTATTATTCATTTATTTAGGTAATTATCAGAAGAGAATTATCAGCGTTACGATTAACCGAAGATAGGAAAAAACAAAAAACGGAACGCGATATTTGACAAATAATCCAAGTGTTCCCACCTTATATTTAAATTTCTGCATAGGTTATATTGTAATACTTTATGTAAACCTCAAAAATCCGTAATTGATAGGAAATCATCGTTATTTCTCAAATCTAATGAAACATTTTGTTTTAAATGAAGTTTTCTACACAAGAAAGTGTTACAAGTTACCTATTAAGTTAATTGAAAAGTTAATTGTAATATAAAAATATCCACGCAACCCTAGCATTTTTTTAGATGTATTGGCTGGAAGTATTGATAATTGACGTTGTTTACATTTTAAATAACCTCTATCTGAGGTAAACATTTACAATTTAGTTTATGTAAAACAATGAAAACATAATATGAATATTGAATATATTATTTGTTAGTTAGTTTTTAAAGCCATGCAGTTTGATTACTAGTGATTACAATAAAATTGATTGAGTGATTCGGCGATGACAATAAAAAGTATTTGAATACTTTATGATGTATGTAATGATAATAGGCAAATTTGAATAGTGTCTATCGTGGCTAATAATTATAAGCTTGTTTTCACATTTCGTGAGGTTGTGGATTCGAATCCCGCGCTTCCACCACTTTAGAGTATTTTTCTAAGAGCTGATGTAAAGTCTGTCATGTCATGTGAAGGCGCAGAGTCCCTGCAGTAGACGCGCATAAATTAGGCTGCCCATGTTTTATAATTTTAGTATAGATATAATGTTTATCGAGACGGCGGCTCAGACGGACTGGTGTGTTTTATAGAAGTAGTGGGAAGAGCAGCAGGACATGTACCACTTGGTAAGCAACACACATGCCTATAACAGCACAGTGTCACAAACCGATTGGAAACCTATAGAGTCCTATTAGAGTCGAAATCATTAGCTATGCTGCGCACTTAGAGAAATTAAATGTTGGTGGACATTTCACATACAACACCATCTGACCCCAAACTAAGCAAAGCTTGTACTATGGAAGCCAGATAGCTGATATAATACTTATATATTTTAAATACACACTTATTATACATAGAAAACACCCAGGATCAGTACAAATATTTTATTCATCACACAAACATTTACATTGGGTGGGGATCAAACCCACGACCCACAGCTTCTGATTAGATGATTATCTCTAGGCCCTGTGATTTCTATGGACACTTTATCTTTCAAAGTGATACACAGTGAACTTATAAGTAATAAAGGATTCTGATTCTGTTTGCACATTACTGCATGGCTGTAGAAAAACAGGCAAAGGTGTTGATTTCCTCAGGGAGACTTGGCAAAGTTCTACCGATATATACATATATAATAAATGGCATCAATAAGTTACATGTTTAAATAAAAGTGCTTTGTTTCAGATACATCTATTGTTATGCATCATGGTTGCAGTGGCTGATATATCAAGCGTCTCTGAGACCATTTCAACTCACAAAACACTTTCCTGAAGTGATGTCGCTGATTGATTAAAACGAAGCTTGAAGAGTGATTGTCGAAGAACCTATAGTTATTTACAAGAGTGTGATGTAAAAAGTATTGAAAATTAAATGTATCTGTTGCATCAACAATAATAACAATAAATATTGTGTTTCAATTAATTTTTTGGATCCTAAATGAGAATTTTAGTGTAGCACACCAATGTAATGATTTATTAATGATCCATGAATCTACACATATTGATTTTTATGTGTAGATTCATGCAGCAGATGATCGAGATGAGATAATGCATGATGGTAGCAACCATACAACTATTGAACAGGAAGAGTTAATAAATTACTGCCTAGTACTGTACTTCACTCAAAAGTGGTGTGCCCCAGGTGTCTCCAAACAGTCCTAATAATACATAACTGACTACACCTTGAGATGTAACAATAACAAGGTTTTCTAAAGTCAGTACTTTATGTCCTTATAATACATAAGTGTCCAATTTATACATCAATCTATTATTGGTGGTGGTGGACATTTCACACACAACACCTTAGCCCCAAACTAAGCAAAGCCTGTACTGTGGCAGCCAGATAGTTGATATAATAATACATAGTTATTTTCTCACATAGAAAACACCCAGCCATAGTACAAACATTTGTATTTGTCACACAAATATTTGCACTGGGTGGGGATCGAGCCCACAACCCATGGGTTCGCTGGGTCTACAGCAGTGGCTTGGCACACTTACTATCAGTTAGGCCAGCCAGACTAGCTATTCAAACTGAAGATCATGTGTGCTCTTTGGTCGTAGGATAACTTAGGCAAAGGATTTCTATTTCCCCATCCAGATTAAGAAATAAGGAATCATAACACAAGAGAAATGTGCGTGTATTTATTCTCAATAATTTTTTAACAGTTTCGGGGTTGTTGACTTGGGGTTGGATACTCTTCTGAGACAACTTATTGTTTTCTTGTAAGCTATGGGAGCAGTCAGCAGTCAATATTTCTTGTAACTCCTAAAACAAAAACAAAGTTTAATTATATTGATATGAAATATTAACATTTCATTACATGACTAGCAGCATGTACCTACATTTCTATATTTTCATATGATCTGTTCAGACACCCCAAAGAGATTAAGCAACAAACACAAAACAATCTTTCACATTTATGATACTAGGAAGAGGTAATATTAGGTGGCTGGTTCACAAATTACCTATGTAGGTTTATAATATGGAATCTAATACTTGCTAATTATTATTTTGAAGCACATTCTGCATGTTTAATTTTGTATAAGTACATGTCTTTTACAATTGGGTTTATATTCAATACCTACCATCAAAATATGATTAATGTACTGTACTGAGACTGATAACAAGTCTCTCACAATAATATTGATCTCAAGCAGTTCAGAATGTTTAAAATAATAACTCATAGTAGTAACTTAGCCGGGTCCCGTACGTAGTTTCGAATGACGTTGTAGCGACAGGTCGTTGTGGCGAAAAACTTTAGCGTGGTACGCTGGGGCGAAAAGTCTTTGAAGCGAATTCCACCAAGGCGAATGACACTGCAGCGACAAACTGCAGCCAGTTTCTGAGACAATTTGTGAACGTAAGTACCTATTAAATCGCTAGGTATTATTATCAAAACAAAAAAGGTATCATTGGTATCATTATAAGTTCCTGCTTACCTTTATCTCAAGTTTGATGTCCCGTTTTCGGGAAAGATGCAAGAGGAATTATGCCCTCCCAAAGTGTAAAATTCTGTGATTTACTTATTTTTAGTAAAATCACCGTTTCTATGACGAATCTTGGGAAGTTATCTGTGTTCCCGCAATTGTATATATTCACCACACAATTATCTATCTTGACAAGCCAGTTTAATTACGAAAATACTAGAAAATTACACTACAGCAATCGCAAAGCAGCATCGAATTTGGCCATGTCTTCATGACATTACTTGAAAGCAGAAAATGCTTTGCTTGAAAGCAGATAAAAATTAGGCGATCGCTATTTCAGTACAAATGTATGAGTTTCGTTCATTCATCTGCCCGACCCCCGAGGGGTCTACCGCCTAACGCTACTGCTTTCGGCTATGCTTTGATTTGTGACGTCATCTGCCAATTTGGTACCGCCGATGAAAGCAGAAAACAACATCTGCTTTCCGTAAAGCCGAAAGCAGATGAATGAACGAAACTCATACATTTGTACTGAAATAGCGATCGCCTAATTTTTATCTGCTTTCAAGCAAAGCATTTTCTGCTTTCAAGTAATGTCATGAAGACATGGCCAAATTCGATGCTGCTTTGCGATTGCTGTAGTGTAATTTTCTAGTATTTTCGTAATTAAACTGGCTTGTCAAGATAGATAATTGTGTGGTGAATATATACAATTGCGGGAACACAGATAACTTCCCAAGATTCGTCATAGAAACGGTGATTTTACTAAAAATAAGTAAATCACAGAATTTTACACTTTGGGAGGGCATAATTCCCTCTTGCATCTTTCCCGAAAAACGGGACATCAAACTTGAGATAAAGGTAAGCAGGAACTTATAATGATACCAATGATACCTTTTTTGTTTTGATAATAATACCTAGCGATGTAATAGGTACTTACGTTCACAAATTGTCTCAGAAACTGGCTAAGTTACTACTATGAGTTATTATTTTAAACATTCTGAACTGCTTGAGATCAATATTATTGTGAGAGACTTGTTATCAGTCTCAGTACAGTACATTAATCATATTTTGATGGTAGGTATTGAATATAAAACTCCAATTGTAAAAGACATGTACTTATACAAAATTAAACATGCAGAATGTGCTTCAAAATAATAATTAGCATGTATTAGATTCCATATTATAAACCTACATAGGTAATTTGTGAACCAGCCACCTAATATTACCTCTTCCTAGTATCATAAATGTGAAAGATTGTTTTGTGTTTGTTGCTTAATCTCTTTGGGGTGTCTGAACAGATCATATGAAAATATAGAAATGTAGGTACATGCTGCTAGTCATGTAATTAAATGTTAATATTTCATATCAATATAATTAAACTTTGTTTTTGTTTTAGGAGTTACAAGAAATATTGACTGCTGACTGCTCCCATAGCTTACAAGAAAACATTAAGTTGTCTCAGAAGAGTATCCAACCCCAAGTCAACAACACCGAAACTGTTAAAAAATTATTGAGAATAAATACACGCACATTTCTTTTGTGTTATGATTCCTTATTTCTTAATCTGGATGGGGAAATAGAAATCCTTTGCCTAAGTTATCCTACGACCAAAGAGCACACATGATCTTCAGTTTGAATAGCTAGTCTGGCTGGCCTAACTGATAGTAAGTGTGCCAAGCCACTGCTGTAGACCCAGCGAACCCATGGGTTGTGGGCTCGATCCCCACCTGCAAATATTTGTGTGACAAATACAAATGTTTGTACTATGGCTGGGTGTTTTCTATGTGAGAAAATAACTATGTATTATTATATCAACTATCTGGCTGCCACAGTACAGGCTTTGCTTAGTTTGGGGCTAGAAGGTGTTGTGTGTGAAATGTCCACCACCACCAATAATAGATTGATGTATAAATTGGACACTTATGTATTGTAAGGACATAAAGTACTGACTTTAGAAAACCTTGTTATTGTTACATCTCAAGGTGTAGTCAGTTATGTATTATTAGGACTGTTTGGAGACACCTGGGGCACACCACTTTTGAGTGAAGTACAGTACTAGGCAGTAATTTATTAACTCTTCCTGTTCAATAGTTGTGTGGTTGCTACCATCATGCATTATCTCATCTCGATCATCTGCTGCATGAATCTACACATAAAAATCAATATGTGTAGATACATGGATCATTAATAAATCATTACATTGGTGTGCTACACTAAAATTCTCATTTAGGATCCAAAAAATTAATTGAAACACAATATTTATTGTTATTATTGTTGATGCAACAGATACATTTAATTTTCAATACTTTTTACATCACACTCTTGTAAATAACTATAGGTTCTTCGACAATCACTCTTCAAGCTTCGTTTTAATCAATCAGCGACATCACTTCAGGAATGTGTTTTGTAAGTTGAAATGGTCTCAGAGAAGCTTGATATATCAGCCACTGCAACCATGATGCATAACAATTGATATATCTGAAACAAAGCACTTTTAATTTAACATGTAACTTATTGATGCCATTTATTATATTTGTATATATATATATCGGTAGAACTTTGCCAAGTCTCCCTGAGGAAATCAACACCTTTGCCTGTTTTTCTACAGCCATGCAGTAATGTGCAAACAGAATCAGAATCCTTTATTACTTATAAGTTCACTGTGTATCACTTTGAAAGATAAAGTGTCTATAGAAATCACAGGGCCTAGAGATAATCATCTAATCAGAAGCTGTGGGTCGTGGGTTTGATCCCCACCCAGTGTAAATGTTTGTGTGATGAATAAAAATATTTGTACTGATCCTGGGTGTTTTCTATGTATAATAAGTATGTATTTAAAAATATATAAGTATTATATCAGCTATCTGGCTTCCATAGTACAAGCTTTGCTTAGTTTGGGGTCAGATGGTGTTGTATGTGAAATGTCCACCAACATTTAATTTCTCTAAGTGCGCAGCGTAGCTAATGATTTCGACTCTAATAGGACTCTATAGGTTTCCAATAGGTTTGTGACACTGTGCTGTTATAGGCATGTGTGTTGCTTACCAAGTGGTACATGTCCTGCTGCTCTTCCCACTACTTCTATAAAACACACCAGTCCGTCTAAGCCGCCGTCTCGATAAACATTATATCTATACTAAAATTATAAAACATGGGCAGCCTAATTTATGCGCGTCTACTGCAGGGACTCTGCGCCTTCACATGACATGACAGACTTTACATCAGCTCTTAGAAAAATACTCTAAAGTGGTGGAAGCGGGTTCGAATCCACAACCTCACGAAATGTGAAAACAAGCTTATAATTATTAGCCACGATAGACACTATTCAAATTTGCCTATTATCATTACATACATCATAAAGTATTCAAATACTTTTTATTGTCATCGCCGAATCACTCAATCAATTTTATTGTAATCACTAGTGATCAAACTGCATGGCTTTAAAAACTAACTAACAAAAAATATATTCAATATTCATATTATGTTTTCATTGTTTTACATAAACTAAATTGTAAATGTTTACCTCAGATAGAGGTTATTTAAAATGTAAACAACATCAATTATCAATGCTGCCAGCCAATACATCTAAAAAATGCTAGGGTTGCGTGAATATTTTTATATTACAATTAACTTTTCAATTAACTTAATAGGTAACTTGTAACACTTTCTTGTGTAGAAAACTTCATTTAAAACAAAAGGTTTCATTAGATTTGAGAAATAACGATGATTTCCTATCAATTACGGATTTTTGAGGTTTACATAAAGTATTACAATATAACCTATGCAGAAATTTAAATATAAGGTGGGAACACTTGGATTATTTGTCAAATATCGCGTTCCGTTTTTGGTTTTTTCCTATCTTCGGTTAATCGTAACGCTGATAATTCTCTTCTGATAATTACCTAAATAAATGAATAATAAATGTAAATAAAACAGAGTTATAGCAATTTAAGTAATTTGAAATACCTTTTGACGTTTTAACTGTTGATGAAACTTATAAAATATTTTCGCATTGACTAGTCTCACGAAACCGATTACGTGGTGTTGAAACGTAATTAGGTAAATTAGGAACGCATTTCTTCACTTATTTTTAATCTGTCAACGCACGAGCAATTTTTGAAAGAAGATATAGTTAGGCGATCGCTCTGAAATGAAAGCATGACAGGACAAATGCTATGAAGACAGCTCATGCTTTAGACCCCCTGGGGGTCTACCGCCTAACTCTAAAGCAGACGGAAAGCATGAGCTGTCTTCATAGCATTTGTCCTGTCATGCTTTCATTTCAGAGCGATCGCCTAACTATATCTTCTTTCAAAAATGGCTCGGGTTTTCGCAGATTAAAAATAAGTGAAGAAATGCGTTCACCTAATTACGTTTCGAAACCACGTAATCGGTATCGTCAAACTACTCAGTCCGATAATATTTAATAAGTTTCATCAACAGTTAAAACATCAAAAGGTATCGGTTCACATTTCAAATTACTGGAATTGTTATAAGTTTGTTTTATTTACATTTATTATTCATTTATTTAGGTCATTATAGAAGAGCATTATTAGCATTACGATTAACCGAAGATAAGATAAAACAAAAAACGGAACGCGATATTTGACAATAAATCTGAGTGTGCCCACCGTATATTTAAAATTCTTCCTAGGTTATAATTTTAATACTTGAACATAAATCTCAAATATCCGTAATTGATAGGAAATCATCATTCCTTCTCAAATTTTCTGAAATCATTTTTTTAAAGATGATTTCGTCACAAGAAAGTCTTACAAGTTACCTATTCTCCGCCAAAGTTTATTATAGTAGATAATAAAAAGAGAAAAAGACCTACGTAAGCCTAGCATTTTTAGGATATATATGGCTCATTTGCCTGGCAACATTGTTATTGTTTATAATTTGTAAAGCCTCTATCTGAGGTAAACATTTACAATTTAATTGATGTAAAACAATTAAAACATATTATGTAATATAAATATCTAATATATTATTTATTTTTTAAAGTCATGCAGTTTGCCCACTCTGGCTTCGGGAATATAAATAGTGATTCCCTATAAAAATTGTACTCCGGCGATGACAAAAACAAATACCTATTTGTACATTCTATTTCAAGAGGTAAGTACATAATGATAATAGATACATTTTATAGTGTCTATCGTTGTTAACAATTATAAGCTTGTTTTCACATTTCGTGAGATTGTGGGTTCGAATCCCGCTTACACCTCTGAGTGTTTTCCTTAGTGCTGATCTGCTGATGTATAAGTTTGTCATCATTGTCATTCGAGAGAAAGCAGAAAGCGCAGAGTCCCAGCAGTAGAAACCCATGTTTTGTAATATGTATTCGCATAGATAGAATGTTTGTCGAGGCGGCGGTTCAGGTGGACTAGTATGTGTGTGCCTTATAGAAGTGACGGGTAGAGCAGGACATGTACCTCTTGGTAAGCAACACACCTGCCTATAACAGCACAGTGTCACAAACCTATTGGAACTAGAGCTCGAATCATTACCTAACACTGCGCTTGTCACCTAGATATATCTCTAGGCCCTGTGATTTTTCCAAAGTGATACACAGTGAACTTATAAGTAATAAAGGATTCTGATTCTGTTTGCCCATTACTGTGTGGCGGTAAAATAAGGCTACAAACAGCTACTAACAAAGTCCTACCACTAGATCAATAAGTTACATGTTAAAAATAAATGTGCTTTGTTTCAGATATATCTATGTATTGTAATGCATCATGGTTGCAGTGGCTGATATATCAAGTTTCTCTGAAACCATTTCAACGCCCAGAACAATTTCCTGAAATGATTTTGCTGATTGATTATAACAAAGCGTGATTGTCAAAGTACCTGTTATTATTTACAAGAGTGTGATGTAAAAAGTATTGAAAATTAAATTTACCTGATGCAATAAGAACAATCAATATTGTGTTTTAATTAATTTTTTGTATCCTAAATGAGAATTTTATTGTAGCACACCAAAGTAATGATTTATTAATGATCCTTGAATCTACACAGATTAATTTATATGTGTAGATTCATGGAGTAGAAAATTGAGATGAGATAATGCCTGAGGGTAAACAACCATACAACTATTCAACAGGAACAGTAAATAAATCACTGAAGAGTCCTAACAATACATAACTGACTCGCCTTGAGATGTAACATTAACAAGGTTTTCTAAAGTCAAAGTACTTTATTCATAAATGTACAATTTACACAATCTATTACAGTTATTGATATTGGTGGTGGACATTTCACACACAACACCATCTAGCCCCAAACTAAGCAAAGCTTGTACTATGGGAGCCAGATAGCAGATATAATACTAATATTTTTAAATACATACTTATTTTTATATTGAAAACACCCAGCTATAGTACAAACATTTCTATTCGTCACACAAATAATTGCACTGCAATGGCTTTGCATGGCAGACTTACTACCAACTGACTATTGACTGGCCTCGTGCCTTAGTGGGTAGTAACTCTGACTGTGAAGCCGAGGGTTGTGGGTCCGTTTCCCACCTAGTGCAAATATTTGTGTGATGAATTCAAATATTTGTACTATGTCTGGGTGTTTATATGTATAATAAGTAGTTAGAACTATATAAGTAATTATATCAGCTATCTCGCTGCCATCTTACAAGCTTTGCTTAGTTTGGAGTCAGGTGGTGTTGTGTGTGAATTGTTCCTCCACCAATATTTATTCCACCAATCCACCAATATTTATTTATTTATTAACTAGACCACCCAGACTAAACTGAGACTCAAGGCCATTCAAGCTGAATATCATGTTTGCGCTATGGTCGTAGGATGACTTAGGCAAAGGTTTTCTATTTCCCCATGCAGATTATGAAATTAGGAATCATAACACGAAAGAAATGTGCATGTATTTATTCTCAATCATTTTTTTAACAGTTCTATGGGGTTGGTGACATTGGGTACTCTTGTGAGACAACTCATTGTTTTCTTGTAAGCTATGAGAGCAGCCAGCAGCCAATATTTCTTGTGACTCCTAAAACAAAAACATAATTTATTTATATAGATTTGAAATATTAACATTTCATTACAAGACTAGCAGCACCCCACGGCTTTATCCGTACAGTTATTTTTCTGTTATAAAAAAGTATATTTCTATAGTTTCATCTGATCCGTTCAGACATCCCAAAGAGATTGAGCAACAAACACAAAACAATCTTTCATATTTATAATATTAGTAAGAGGTAATATTAGGTGGCTGGTTCATAAATTACCTATGTAGGTTTACAGTATGAATTTAATACTTGCATTTATTATTTTGAACCACACTCTGGAGTTCAATTTTGTGTACATGTCTAATGGTGTTTTATATTCAATACCTACCATCAAAATATTATTCATTTACTGCTGTTTGCTGATAACAAGTAGTCCCTCGCAATAATATTGATCTCAAGGAGTTCAGAATGTTTAAAATAATAACTTACAGTAGAAACTTGATTGAAACTTGAAAAATCACAAATTATGATAGGTAATAATAAATAAGCTAGGTATTATTATCAAAACAAAAAAGGTTTCTAGTTTATTATAAGTTCCTTCTTACCTTTATCTCAGGTTTGATGTCTCGTTTTTCGGGAGAGATGCAAGAGGGAATTATGCCCTCAGAAAGTGTAATATTCTGAGATTTAGGTACTTATTTTTTAGTAAAATCACCGTTTCTATGACGAAACTTGGGAAGTTATCAGTGTTCTCGCAATTGTATATATTCACCACACAATTATCTATCTTGACAAGGCAGTTTAATAACGAAAATACTAGAAAATTACACTACAGCAATCGCAAAGCAGCATCGAATTTGGCCATGTCTTCATGACATTACTTGAAAGCAGAAAATGCTTTGCTTGAAAGCAGATAAAAATTAGGCGATCGCTATTTCAGTGCAAATGTATGAGTTTCGTTCATTCATCTGCTTTCGGCTTTACGGAAAGCAGATGTTGTTTTCGGCTTTCATCGGCGGTACCAAATTGGCAGATGACGTCACAAATCAAAGCATAGCCGAAAGCAGTAGCGTTAGGCGGTAGACCCCCCGGCCTTCTACCGCCTAACTAAATCGGCTTTCGCTTTGCTATTGCGGTCTCTATCATTTCAACCGGAAATAAAAGAGAGAAATATCAAAGCTAAGACATATTTCGTTCGGCGGTAAGCCTCCCGATTAGTGTCATGGCAGCAGATTGTGTTGTGGTATGATGCTGTTTGCTAAACCTATATCTTTTCCTTTCCAACAACCGCTATTCTGGATATGTTATATCTTCCGCGTGATATTTATTAATACAAATGGGAGTGTAGGTATATGTGTATGTGAATGTGTGCAAGTTCCGCTGTGATTTATTACATGATTGTTAGACTGTAACGCTTCTATTTGTAATACTTCGTTGCCGGATATGTGCAAAGCTACATAGATGTCTAGCCATTCTCACTTCACACGTCCTTTCACGTCGAACGCCGCCCGGGCCCACAGAACACTTATACTCTAAAGAGCACGGCCACTGAGCACCCTAACCGCGATCAGACGACACGATTCATCGGGACTAGAGGCTTGTTCGCATTAGGCTAGTAATTTAGCAACTAAACGTGTATGAACAGTGAAAATTTAGTCGAGTAGTTTAGGAAGCGATTTAGTCGAGTCAATCTATTTTGTTCTATTTTCAACGGGCGAGTAGCACCCCACCACGCGTTCGTTGCAAGCGGGGCGCTCATTGGCTCGCCGATTAAACAGGTTCGAACTTGTCGAATTAGTCTGGAGAGAGAAACATCACTTCAAACAATTTTCCAAATACGAAATTGTTTGTGGAATAACTTATTTTATTGATCACACAAATTTCCTCATTCACCTCTTCTAAAATAGCCATTACGATTCGATAAGATTAGCTTATTCGTTCATTTATTTTATTGCGTTGTAGGATCTTCATGTCGCGAAACGCTACTCACTTGTGAACTGTATTAAAGCACGGTGCGAACGATTTTTGAATAGTAGCGAGTATTTTAGCTACTAAATTACTCTCTACTGGACTAATTTGCTAGTTTAATGCGAACAAGCCTAAAGGCTTGTTCGCATTAGGCTAGTAATTTAGCCTAGTGGCGAGTAATTTAGCAACTAAACGTGTATGAACAGTGAAAATTTAGTCGTTTCTCGCTTTAGCATCCCGAGTTTACCCGAAAATCTATTATCATACCCAAGCGTGACGGATCATTTCAATCCATAGCCCACGAAAATTCTGTCCTAGGCGCGCCCAAAGAAGTTTTCACTTCAAAAACCGCATCGTAATCCATCCATCCGTTTGAGCTCTACGGTGCTACAGCAGACACACTCACACAGAGATGGTCAGACATCGACGTCAAACTTAACACCCATTTTTTTGGTCGGAGTTAAAAAGGATACGCAGTAAGTTTTCAAGTAGGGCCGTTTTCAAGATGCAAAAAAGACCTGTCAAAGTCAGTTCTCAATTACACCAAAGGTGCCAACCATTGTTTTATTTTGTTAGAGAAATTTCACAAAAATAAACAGTAGTGCCACACTTGGCAAAATTTTGAACTAGGTACTTATTTTTAACAATTTGCATCTGGAAACGCCTCATTTAAAAGTCAAAGTTGAATGCGTGTTTCTTCGTTGTGTATCTCCGTTACACGCACAGTCCAATACACCGAAAATGCATTGCACGCGCGTTCAAGCACCACCCACCCCCGCGCGTGGATCCGGGTAAAGGCGTTATTACACCACTCGTTATTCAAACAGTCTTAGTCTAAGTTGCGTGGTGTAATAAGCGTCAGACTGGTTAGACTCTAGTTAAATTTTGTTTTTGTGTTTTGGGTATTCGGAGTTCGAATGCCATACTTAGGTACATTTATTTTCGATCTCGCTGTTATTATACCTATCTTAAATACTTAAAATTATTTTCATTGATTTAATTAAAAAAAACATAATAAAGAAAAAGAAGTACTGTTAAAAGTCCTTGAGTTGTATCGCGTAAGAGCAAGAACGCGCGTTTTTCAGACTGGTGTAATAGCGAACTGAGAAGTTGACTCTAAGACAGTCTGAATAACGAGTGCTTAATAACGCGTAGTCTAATAAGCGCTTAAAACGCAAGGTAGGTGAGTCACAAGACGGGGCACACCGCACTCCGCAGTGCCGTGTGTGTTGTGTGATTTTGGACGGGATTGGCGTGCGTTTGTATGAAACGAGTCAGAGCCGCGAAAACGCAACATCGCGCGTGAATGCGTGAAAACCCCGGAGGATGATGCAAATCTGTACTCCCGCAAGTACACGCGTAGATGCATCGACATGCAACATGCAGCGTGGTACGTGTTACTTAGTGTGTGGATCGCCTAATCTATGGCGCTCATCGAAAATTTATTTAAGGCAACATTGTGGCGACAGGTTTACACAGTGTATCTCTCTACTTAGTCTGTGGTTGACACACTGCGTTTTCCCTTCATAAAAGTAATTTAATACTGGCAATCGTAAACAAAATAACATTGTATTATTTCGTATGGCAACTCTTATTACCTTTACTTTGGGATTACCCGTTTTAGCATAAAAATATCAAAGTTATTGTTTTAAAAAAGCTACTTTAAACCTTGACGATTGGGTTTATAATTGAGTGTAACAATAATACCGGAAAACCCAGATTGATAATGTGTATGATATAAATAATCACTAAACGACTAACACTTAAGCCATTTAGCGAGTATTGGTTGTGTTGCTTGCTTGCTTGTTGTATAGCATTGTGGTTGTCTGAAGAGACAGCGAGTTCTGTGAATAGTTCTGTTACTTCTGTTCTAAAATTTAGTCTCAAACCTCAAACGTCTACGCGTCGTCTTACTGTGCGCTCTTGTTGTAATTAGATATTTAGCAGGTTAGCGATACTACCTACTTGTTCTTGCTATTTGGTGGGATTCGGGGATTGTGTTCCAGTGACATCGTACGTGTCACGGTGCTTTTTAGAAAGTGTCACACGAGGTGAGTATTTTTGTTCTTCCTGGTTATAACGGAAAAGTACTGAATTCGTTCTTCCAAGAACTGTACCTATTCCTAATTTCTACTACTATAAGTACCCCGTGGTTTCTAATTGAAGATTTTACTTATGAATTTATATGCATGTAAGTACCTAGGTACTTACCTAATATTTTTTTTAAATGTGCGTAATGTACGCTTCTAAGTCGGTAAACCGTACGAAATAAAAGCAATAAAAGTAGGTATGGGTTGGCGGATAACATAAATTATGTCCTCGAAAGATTTCTTTATAGGAACATGCCGGTTTATATTTACCACAACGTTTAAAACTGCTAAAGCCAATAGCCCTACCTACCAAACTTATTCTCTCTTGCACTTGTATAAAATTCAGTAGGTATCCCAGAGGTGCAGGTGTGATTCGAATCCAAATTCATGAAAAGATTACAAAAGTAACCTAACATCCTAACAACGCTGTTTGGAAGACTTCTATATGAATGTAGAGTTATGTATGTATAAGTTATCGGCTAAAATATCTAGCTAATAGCTCAACCTATTAGCAGTAGGCGAGACTAAACTAATCGCTACTAAATAAACTAATGAATACTTACTCAGTAAACCATTTGTGTGATGAATAATGGGTGCTTATCTCACGTCTGGTTGCTTCTGTAAGTAAGTATATCATAAGAATGCATTTAGAATAGACGACTGATCCTGGAATTATATTAAATTATTTGACACTAGCTTTTACCCGCGACTTCGTCCGCGCCACATATTTATTAAAGTAATTGAGGCAGTACCTACTCGTACCATACAAATTCACGTTTCCTAATCAAAATCGGTCTAAGTCAAAGTTTTATATTTATTAATAAATGTACAATTTACACGACAAATTAAAAAAAAACTATGTTCTCAAAAAATTAATCAAAAACAGACTTAAATTTAAAATCATATTGGGACGGTCCACCAAATTTTATTAGAGTCTATTAGTAGATATATCGTCTGATTATTACATGAACGCAAATTTTAGTTTGTTGTTCATATTTCAAAAACCACCGCACTGATTTCGATAAAATTTATATGACCACCTCTGAACTATAATCTACCAACCAAAAAAATAACCATCTAAATTGATTCACAATTGGATAATTTTGATATCGTTTTGTTAAACTTACTTTATGATCATTCAAAGCTGGATGGGCAAGTCCATTTTAAAATTACGAAATTATTAGAAAATGTATGTATTTACCATGTGAAACATAAATACTTTCTGTACGATAATACCTAATTGTTATAACATTGAAGTAATCATTTTAAACTTTGAAAATGTGTAGGTACAAATTGTATGCTCTTTCTTTTGTTTTTATTTTTTATTAGTTGACGTGTAAATTGTACATTTATCAATACAGAACTTTGACTTTGGATAGCACATTCAATTTAAAGTTACTTTTGTTATTAAACTAGTTTCCTAAACTCAATATTTAATATACTTACCTTGTTTCCTAGGTAACATACAACCATTACGCGCTACGCATAGAAAATATCAGACTGACGTCACGCTCTAGTAGTGTTTTTGGTCCAAAATTGTGATTTTACAAGAACAAAATTAAAAATTTTAACTAACCCCCGACTACCTCGAGTTTGTTATCTGTACAACATTCTACTGGTTAAGCCCTTTCATTTGATACCTATATTATGGGAGTCGTGAAAAAAGAAATGTATTTCATCATTTTGTGGTAGCGGCCATCTTGGTTTTGAAATTTGTCATAATGCAAAGTATTCTACGAGTCAAGCCCTTTTGTTTGATACCCATATTGAGGTAGTAGTGAAAAAAAAAAATATTTCACCATTTTGTGGTGGCGGCCATCTTGGGTTTGAATTTTTTTATAGTGTATAGTATTTTACTAGTCAAGCCCTTTCATTTGATACCCATATTGAGGTAGGCTGTGAAGAAATCTGGATCTGGAAAGGTTATCTGGAAGAGATCGCTTTTAGCGATAAGATCGCCTTTTGTGCCCATTATGTGTTTGTTATTTTATTTGTTACTTATTGTCAACTTTGTTTGTGGTGCCAATAAAGTGTTTTTGTATTGTATTTGTATTGTATTGTAAATATTTGTCCGCCATTTTGTGGAGGCGGCCATCTTGAATCGATATTGACCAAACATAGCTAAGAACACCCGAACGGATATCTATCTTCAAATAAAAAAAACCGCATCGAAATCGGCCCACCCGTTTGAGCTCTACGGTGCCACAGACAGACACACACACAGACAGACAGACAGACAGACTTCGACGTCAAACTTATAACACCCCTTTTTTTGGTCGGGGGTTAAAAATCGTGAAACACGGAAAGTTTTTAAGATAACAAAGTGATTCTTTCGCCTATGTTTCAGTTATTGAGTAGCCTTTTTAACCCCCGACAAAAAAAATGGGTGTTATAAGTTTGACGTCGATGTCTGTCTGTCTGTCGGTCTGTCTGTCTGTCTGTCTGTGTGTGTGTCTGTCTGTGGCACCGTAGAGCTCAAACGGATGGGCCGATTTCGATGCGGTTTTTTTTATTTGAAAGTTAATATCCGTGCGGGTGTTCTTAGCTATGTTTGGTTAATATCGATTCAAAATGGCCGCCTCCACAAAATGGCGGACAATATATTTCTTCACAACCTACCTCAATATGGGTATCAAATAAAAGGGCTTGACTAGTAGAGTACTAAACGCTATAACAAATTTAAAATCCAAGATGGCCGCCACCACAAAATGGCGAATTATATAATATTTTTCACTACTACCTCAATATGGGTATCAAATGAAAGGGCTTGATTAGTAGAATACTTTGCACTATGACAAATTTCAAATCCAAGATGGCCGCTACCACAAAATTGGCGAGTTACATTTCCTTTTCACAATTCCCTTAATATGGGTATCAAATGAGAGGGCTTGACTAGTAGAATGTTCTACAGATAACAAATCTAAGGTAGTCGGGGGTTAATCAAAATTTTTAATTTTGTTCTTGTGATGGCACATTAAATCAATAATATTGGTAGTAGTAGCAAGTAGCATAATATAAAAGTTCTTGTAAGTAGTTAATTGTCACTTTAATCAGTGTTTAATAATAGTGAATTTATTACGTATTAAAATAAAACTACTTACTCAAACCAATTTTTCTCATTCAAACCAATTTTCGTTGAAAGTTTGCATAGTAATGTACATCATAATTTTTTTTCAGTATTTTCATTTTCTTATTTAAGATGTTACAGGAGGGAAGGGGGACACACATTTTAACACTTTGGAAGAGTATCTCGTGCAAACTATTCAGTTTAGAAAAAAATATGTTAAAAACCTTAATATCATTTTTGAAGACCTATCCATAGATAAACCACACGTATGGTTTTGATGGATTTGAAATTTTGAGTTTCAGGCCTAAATCTGAAACTCAAAAAAAATTTTTGTTATTTTTTTTTTATTGTTGGGACACCCCTAAATTTTTTTCTTCTTTTTTGTATAACATCTTAATGCTGGTCACAGAATACATCTATTTACCAAATTATAATAGTATAGTTCCTAGTTTCGGAGAAAAGTGGCTGTGACATACGGACGGACAGACAGACATGACGAATCTATATATTTATACGAGGGTCAAACTGAAAGTTCTTAGAACTGGCCACTTATAAACAATATAATAAAACAATAATTCTATAATTTGAAAATAGAACTCTTTGCCAATATTACTGAGTATATACTTCATTCATTTGTCATTTGTTTTACGATTTGGCGGCAAATTGAAAATTGTCTGTGTCACGTCAACATGAATTTAACACGAGAAAATTTTCGTGCAATGATTTTTTATGACTTTCGATGTCATTTAAGTCAACAAGAAAGTTATGATAGACTACGATTGGCCTTTCACGATGAAGCACCATCTCGTGCGACTGTTTACAACTGGTTTAATGAGTTTAAACGTGGTCGCACTAATCTCACTGATGATTTACGTGAGGGACGGCCTTCTACGGCGACGACTGAAGATAACATCTGTGTTGTGCGACGTATGATACAGACTGACAAAAGAGTGACCTATCAGCAGATTCGGACAAGCTTAGGCATCGGTATGAGTCAAGTGCCCAAAATCCTACACGAACATTTAGCTGTCAGGAAGCTTTGCGCCCGGTGGATACCTCATAATTTGACTGAGGCTCAAAAACTCCATCGTGTGGATTGGTGCCGTAAAATGATTGAAAGATTTAACGGAGGTGACTCAAATGCTGTGTTCGACATACTAACAGGTGACGAAAGCTGGATTTACTGTTATGATCCTGAAACCAAAAGACAATCTGCTCAGTGGGTGTTTCCTTTCGAGGAGTTGCCAACTAAAGTGAAGAGAGATCGAAGTGCGGGGAAAAAAATGGTGGCCTCGTTCTTTGGAAGGATAGGTCATTTCGCAACAATTGTGTTAGAGGATCAAAAACAGTTTCTGCAGAATGGTACACTACCAATTGTTTGCCACTTGTCTTGGAAAAAGTTCGAGAGAAACGACCTCGCAGTAGGATCCTCCTTCACCACGACAACGCCTCATCGCACACCGCCAAGCGAACGATCGACTATTTGGCGACATCAAACGTTGAATTACTGGGTCACCCGCCGTATAGCCCCGACCTCGCGCCTTGTGATTTTTATTTATTTTCAAAATTAAAGAAAACTTAAAGGAAAGCGGTTTATGAATGCTGAAGAAGCGGTGGCTGCGTATCGCGATGCCATTGAAGAGACCCCTAAGGACGAGTGGGCAAAGTGCTTTTCCCAGTGGTTCCATCGCATGCAGCGGTGTATTGACGTGAATGGACAATATTTTGAAAAGATATAATAAAACTAATAACTGGCTAATGTAATCAGTTTTTGATTTTCTAAGAACTTTCAGTTTGACCCTCGTATCGCTTGTAAGGGTCCCGTATTTTGCCATTTGGCTACGGAACCCTAAAAATGTACGCGCTCCGTTCTCCGTCGTACAAAGCTTTGGTTTGTTTGGGTTCGATAGTGTTCGAAAAAATAGCCACAAATATTAATTTATCTATCGACTCCAACATTAGGATATGTATACAGTAATAATTTTGAATGTTATTTACTTATTTATTTAAGTGAAGAAAATCTACGATAAAACAACATTTGTTTCAGCTGCGGATATTTCTACAACTCCGTTTTGACGTGACTGCTTCAACATGGCTACAGCAAAAGCGAACAAAAAGTGCGTATGATCCGTTTTAATGGACAGGAGTAACGAGACAACCACGTTAGAATTAAAATCGACGAGCTTTATGTAGACTCGCAATGATCGGATGTCAATTAATTTGGTCAGCTCGTAATGCTTACTTAACGTGATAGAATCCTGCGCTAAACCTACCATAGAATATTTGTATAGGGATACATAATATAGATAGGGGATAGGGATACCGAGGGCGGTACAAATTGAGGATCGATCGCATCCGATCGGCTCTCGAACAAAAAACACGCAACGAAATCGGGATTAAAATTATTATTATTAAAAAAAAAAAAAAACAACATTTCCAACTTTATAACACCCCTATGCCGCCGGTGGTTAAAACTTGCTATGTTTACCGTAACCAAAAGTTACAATGGATTTATAACTACCTACTAGAACATTATATGTTATGAGGTAACTGATAATCTATTGCATAACAGTTTTTGATGTCAAAATGACAAACGTTTATTGTGACAAAAAATCAGTTCACTTTTTGGGTGATTCCGCAGAGTGTCAGCGATTGCTGTGGACTTGCCGGAATGCCCGGTGTGTATGGAGACGATGACTGCGCCCATCTTCCAGTGCCAGTCGGGGCACAGTTTGTGCAACAGCTGCACCAACACCCTGGTGCCGCCCGTCTGCCCCATCTGTCGCCAGCCCATGACGCAGATGCGGAACTGGCAACTTGAGGACATTGTCCTTAAGGTATAAGTATAAACCATCTCTATAAAGTCCAAAAATGTACAGTAGTTCTATCGATGCCAAGGCGAGTATATTGACGCTCTTCAAGGGGCCATCATACGATTATGAGTAGCTTACTAGATGGAAAGAGGCATATAACTAGTATCAGCAAATTTTACCATAAACTTGACTATTCTGGAATAGAAAAAAAAAAATTGTAAGGAATAATCCTTACAAAAATGACCTATGACCAGTTGACCAGTGTTAAAGCATACAAATTTATTTCGCTATTCACTGATTTCGTAGCGAAAGTTACTCATGAGCCCAATGCGTTATTTTCTTTTATCGGTCATTGACATCTTATTGTAGAAACCACAATTCACGATCGACCAGACTCGTTCTTATCCTGTAGTTAAAAATTTTCTGATGAAGTTCTGACGCCCCCTCTGATAGAAACTCTGTTATTATGATGAACTTAAATCTTGTGATTAAAGTAATCGTATTTTCATCAGGCGAAGGTTCCATGCCCCAACAAGGCTTCTGGTTGCGTATACACGATGGTCAATGCAGATGTCGAGGAGCATCTGAAGGAATGCATCTTTCGCGAGTTGGAATGCCCGCTAGGCACAGTCTTCGGGAAGTGCTCTTGGCAAGGTGAGATATTAACTTTCAATGTTATTCCGTCTATTATTTAAATCGACTTGTAATTTGAGACAGTACTCAATGAATCATTTTGTATTAATTCCCAGGTAAGGTAAAGGAAATGATGGAGCATTTCAAGGACCGCCACGCGGAAAACTGCAACGCTTCGTCGGATTCAGACATTATTTTGCAGAACGTTGATATCAGGGAAGACGATCGTCATTTCTATCTAACATCTCAGGGCAAGATGCTTTTTATCGTCACCTTCAAACTGGATACTCTGCAGAAAATGGCCTACTGGACTATTCAACACATTGGTAGCAAAGTTGCGGCCAAGCAACATGTTTACGAAATACATGTGACCAGCAATCAAGACCAGAGGAGGAAGGTTGTCTACACTGAACATTGCTTTAATGATGCTATTAAAACGGACGAAATATTTCGCCTTGGGAAATGTGCTGTACTGCCGTTGGATTACTTGGCTAATTTCATTAAGGATAAGAAATTAACATTTAGGTTTTTTATCAAGAGAATGACTGGGCCTCCTAAAGGCAAGCAGGACAAAAGTGATGGGAACAATGAAAACCAACCAGCTAATGGAGAACCAAAGGGACCTGTAGGTAATCAGGGTCCCACGCCGAAAGGACCTGGCCCAAAGGGTCCTGGTCCAAAAGGTCCTGGACCTAAAGGACAAGCTGGTCCCGGTCCTAAAAACCCTAAACCGAAGGCTAACAAAGCATAACTGAAATATTTTAGTTTGGGCTTACGACTTATATTCACACTAAGCTCAAGCATATTCAGTAGGACAGCTTTTTATTATGTCTTTACACAATAAAAGGTCTCAAATATTAGATGTAAAATGTGAATGTATTCCTAAGTTCGACTATAAATTATACATGCGTCATAGATACAAGGCGCTTGTTATGGTTTGGCGTTGGCAAATCACTTGGAAAAAAATATTCTTGAAAGGCAGGCATCTAAGCTTTTGTTATTAGTGTGGATTATGTTGCAGTTTGTATTTTTTGCTATAATGTGATGCAAGAGGTGATTCCGTGTTGTAATAAAAGGTACTTAGTCTTGAGTACTTTTAAGTATTTAGTTAAAGTAAACTATTTGTAGAATTTTGGAACTGGCAGTGTATTTTTTTTTATTAACTTTTATAGGTTCACACTTGACCACCATCTCGCCTGATGTTAAATGACGAAGCGGTCTACGATGGAACATGTTTATCTAGAAGTAACCGATTCACTCTCGATTTGAAGATACAAAGATTGTAACCATCGGGAAAAACCCACTCAGGCAACGTATTCCATAGCCTTGACGTTATAATCACAAAAGTAGAGTCAAATCTTTTTGTTCGTGTCTTTGGAACATCAACCATGAAACGATGTCGCTTTTTCGAGCTACGAGCATTCCGATAGAAAAAAGGGCAAGGTGCTATTAGATCGTGCAAATCAGTGGCACACTCTCCAAAGTTTATCCGATAAGCTGGCAATTTTTCGGCGATGTTCAAGACTTTACAGTCTTTTTCGCAAAAGAGTGTCATTGGCTATAAGCCTTTTGGCACGCCTCTCGATCGATTCCAGAGCCTCCAGCTGATACTTAGCTGATCCATCCCAAAGCTGCGAACAGTACTCCATACAGTAGCGAATCTGTGCTTGGTATAACGTGAGCAACCGTCTTGAAGTACCTTTGCACCTTTGAGAGGACACCTAGTTTTTTGGCAGCTAATTTAGCCTTGGACTCGATATACGAGCCAAAGTTGAGCGTAGATGACAAAGTAACGCCCACAAGCTCGAGATGGTCAGAAACCGGCACGGACACACCTCGAAAAGTAGGAGTCTTTTGGAATGGACTCCTTTTTGCGGAGAACAGACACGCCTGCGTCTATCCCTCATTAAACTTGACCAGATTGCCATCGCCCCATTTAGAGACTGCCTCAAGGCTCAAGTTCAAAAAGTCCGATATCCACGCTATAAAACCTGGAGACAAACCATAAGCCTGTCGAAAGCCTTCGAGATATCCAGGGAGACTGCAAGTGCTTCCCCGTGCTTCTCGATAGCTTCACTCCAGATGTGAGTGACGTACGCTAGAATATCCCCAGTGGACCGGTTTCGGCGAAACCCGTATTGCCGGTCTCTGAGTAGGTCATTCGATTGGGTCAGCACGACTACTCTTTTTGCGTATTGGTTGCACGTTGGCAAGCTTCCAAGACTTCGGTACTAACCCAGTTTGGAGAGAGAGTCTATACAGGCGCGTCAGTATTGGAAACAACTCAGGCGCACAAGCCTTCAACACTAGGGCAGGAATGCCATCTGGGCTATCTATATATATCATCTGGAATAGCTTTATTCAGGTCCAGATTGCGTAGCGCTTTGCGAACCTCCATTTGGCGAATGTGAATCTCTGACATAAAAGTCGGGACAGCCGGATGGAGTAGGAGGTGTCGCGTTACCAGCATCTAGACGCGAAGCTTCCGCAAACTGAGATGCAAACAAGTTTGCTTTCTCCATTGCGGTGTGAGCCAGTGTCCCATCAGGTTTCAGCATTGGAGGTAGTGAGGGGCGGCAGAATTTTTAAGAGAATTCTTTGGAATAAAAAAAATCTGTTTTGTTGGAAACAGTATTTTAATTCAATGCGTGTGATATAGTAAGGATATCAATGGATCGTTAGGGATTTCCTTCTAAGAACTAACCAATGCACAGGGTCGGATTTAAAATCATGCCACTTGTATTCATGAGTGGCCTCAAGCTTCTGCCAATATATTCCAATTCTAGTGATTTACACTAATACTTCTTGAACGTTTGTGTCGAACGATTTCTTATGAATACAAATGATAGTCCAACAAGAAATCATTTCTCATATGGTTCACATAAAGCTAAGGTTCAAATTGCAACTGTGAATTTACACGAATAAGAGCTTCTAGGTACCTACCTACTTTGATAAGTCTATTATGACTTAGTTAAATTGTTCTGTTTGAAAAATTTACAATTTTTATATCATTCATTTGTTACTGGCATAAGTAACTTTTGATCCTAATTATTCACTTAAGGTGCTTTATAGATTGTATGTTTTTACTCATATATATCTAAGTACAGTAGACGTAGAAGCTAAAAATGTATCGTAAGGCTAAGAACTCAACGCAATTTTTAGCCGCGACCCCGCAGCGGGTGCGAGCCCGCAGTGTCTGTAGAATGCAGATATTAACATATAATTTTATGTAACAAAACAATGCATAACTTACTACGCGTTTTACGTCACCGCAGACTACGACGGCGCGGCGGCTGCGGAACTGGTTTCAAACCTTTGGTTTCCAAAGTGGCCAAGGGGAAATTTGTACCTTCCTACCTTTAACCTGTATCTTGTTATAAGTACTCTTGATTTTTATCTATTACGTGACTGTATGTAATTATTACAATAAAAGTTTGCAATTATTGTATTTCTTTCAATGTCTATGATTTAATTTACCTACATCAGCAGAACAGGAGGAAGCTTCATTTATAATTCAGTGCATGAATATTCGCATTTTTCCGTGTTTGCGTTGCCATTAATCACGCGAAAGCGTGAACCAACGAGTAAGGGTCAATTCACACCGAGACGCGACGCGACGCGACGATACTCAAAGAGGCCAATGATTTCGCGCTACGCCGCGCGTCGTCGAGAGACGCTTCTTAAAATCGTAGCAGGACGACGCCTCGCTGCGCAGCGAGATGCCGCGAGGCGCAGCGGAACGTATCTACTAGCCGCGGGCGCCGCGCGGCCCCGCCCGCGCCTGTGTGATGTCTTCTTTTTAATTTTATTTTTGTAAACTTCTTATTCTTCCTCTTCTGCAAGAAGTCCGATTATAACAAGATCCCAGTCTATCATATTTTCAATCGAGCACTCGACTGAACTGCATCAATTCTAAACGAAGTCTGAACGGAAATAGTAGAGAAGTCGCCACAGCGGCCTCAGGCTGCGCCTCGCGGCGTCGCGCGGCACCGTGAGACGCAGCACCGCTCTTGCACGCCGCGCGTACCGGCGATGCACCGCTGCGTCACGATACGTCGCGCTACGCCGCGAGGCACCTCGAGGCGCAGTGCTGCGTGGTGCAACGTAATTTGAATTCTCACAATGTAATGTGTATCTTTTCGTGTAGTGAATAAAGTATATTCTGAGTCGCTCTATGAAAAATGTGCGCGCAGCGTCGCGCCGCGTCGCGTCTCGGTGTGAACTGACCCTAAATAGTAAGTACATACATAGTAATCCCTATAGAGATGGAATCGAAAATTCTGATATTGTAAATCGCTCTCTTTACTAGATGGTTGGCGCTGCACTAAAACTTCCTATTGTCTACACACAGTTTCGGTAGCAGTCAGAATCTTCGAAAATATTGCAGATCTATTGTTTCCCCACGGAGGGCAGGTCTTTAAGAGGCCCTTTGCCCTTCGAGAAAACTATGTGATGCGAAAGTAGGTTCTAAAGTTATATCTAGGTAGGTACAAATAAATAAAACTTGAGTTTGAACATACCTGGCTCTAATTTTCTTCCTGTTCGATCACACGTACCTATTCAGTTTAAAATTTTTGTTTAGTTTCGTACAAATAGTCGGAAAATATTTTTTTAAGAATCTGTTTTTTACTCTTTCCACCGCACTCGCTACAACTTAAGATAAATAATGTACAGTACAGTTACAATTTACTAGCAAAACAATTACAAGGCGACAAGAGTTATCGAACGAAATGAACCCCGGGGAATCCCTGAGCGATAGAGGAACAGAAAATTATATCCAGACTCCCGAGTGACTATGCGATTCAAACGAGAACAAAATTAAACATTTCGATTTACCTCCAACTACCTTGGATTTGAAATTTGAACAGTATTCTAGCTCTCATTTGATGAACAAGAACACAATTAAAAATTTTGATTAACCCCCGACTACCTCGGATTTGTTATCTGTACAACATTCTACTAGTCAAGCCCTTTCATTTGATACCCATATTGTGGTAGTAGTGAAAAATAATATAATTCGCCATTTTGTGGTGGCGGCCGTCTTGGATTTGAAATTTGTTATTATGTATTGTATTCTACTGGTCAAGCCCTTTCATTTGATATCCATATTGAGGTAGGTTGTGAAGAAATATTTTATCCGCCATTTTGTGGAGGCGGCCATCTTGAATCGATATTAACCAAACATAGCTAAGAACATCCGCACAGATATCAACCTTCGAATAAAAAAACCGCATTGAAATCGACCCATCCGTTTGAGCTCTACGGTGCCACAGACAGACACACAGACAGACAGACATGGACGTCAAACTTATAACACCCCTTTTTTTGGTCGGGGGTTAAAAATGTAATGTGCCATTTTGTTGTGGCGGCCATCTTGGATTTGAGATTTGTTAGTATTTTATAGGCAGCGTAAGTCTAGCGCTGGCCGATACGTGGAGGGGATTGCTGCGCATGTGTTCTTTTTTTAGAACGGACATATAGTAAGCTGGCGGTGGGTGCCTCTACTACCTAACGGACTTTGGGGTTAGCGCGGAAGCGCAGGACCCCCCAACCTAACATACTTACGCTATTTAGCATACACATTAGTCTGTCAGTTGGCAGTCAGTCTACTTTGTGTTTTACAGGCCTAAAACACTACATAGAAAATTGTAGTCCTCTTTACTATCAAAAAAGAAGTCTAGTTTCTCTGTTGCCCAAAGTATTAGATTCTATACACATACAAAATTACATGCAGGCGAATTAGCAGAAAAATGCTAGAATGCACTTTTTTATATAATTTAGAGTGACAAGACGAGCTGGACATGTGCCTGATGGTAAGCAAAATGCCAGCCACATAACAGCACAATGACACGCATCTATTGGAACATGAAGAGTGCAAATACTTATCCAGCACTGCACTGCGCTCGTCACCCAGAGATCTAAGATATTATATATCTAAGCCCTGTAATTTCTCTGGTAACATTGCCCTTCAAACCGGAACACAGTAATGTTTGCACATCACTGCTTGGCGGTAGAATAACTGGCAAAGGTGGTACTTCCCCAGGCGGACTCTGCTAAGAGTCCTACCACTATACATATAAAGAAAACAAGTAATAGGTTTTTAAGTTTATTGTCTTACAAGCTAGATGTTCATTTCTTGGCCTTAGCCTCGCGGGTGGCTTTTCTCTCAGCGGCCCTCGCAAGCTGCTTTTCAGGCTTCAGGTTACCCTTCTTGCAAAACCTCTGGTTTTTCAGGAACTTAGGGTCCATCTGGAATACACAAGTCACAGTTAATTAAAATGATTAGTGGAGAAAAAATTGTTATTTTGAGGACATGTGACATCAACAAATACACATCCAGAGGCAATGTTCCCAAAAAGAAATTAAAGGGCATGGATATCAATCATTTTATACCCAAGGGTAACGAGCACAGTGCAGAGCTAGATAATGATTTGGCTTATTCATGTTCCAATAGCTGCGTGACACTGTGCACTTATGTGTAGGTGTGTTACTTATCATCAGACTCATGTACTGCTCATCCCTTCACCCTACTACAATAAAACTATAGCATAAACTCTACTACATAAAAAAACTATTTGGCCCACAAAGTGCAATGCAATAAGGTTTTTATTTGCACTTTGTAAAATTTTCTAAGCCCTACCAGTAGTAATTATAACAGTTTGTTTGAACGCTAGGATCTCAGGAAGTACTGGTCCGAATTGAAAGATTCTTTTTCTATTAGATAGTCCATTTATCAAGGAAGGCTACAGAACATAATGCTACTATCAATAGAAGCGGAGTATGAATCAAGAATGTAACAAAAACGGGAAAAAAATATTCCTTTTTGAGAGTTTTCGTAACGCGCTTTGACATGACAGGATGTGTCTAAGATTGCGTCAACTTCAACTTTTTCTTTTGGCTTCCATTCTGTAATGTCATCGTAATTTCGCCAACGTCCAAGATTGCGTCATTGAATATAAACCTTTTCTAATCAAATTTGTTTCTAAATCTGAGTTGGTTCGACCAATTTCCGACAGGTGGCGTAGCAGGTAGCTGAAGAGGTTTTTTGTTTGAAAGCGATATAATCAGGAATGACTGAACCGATTTTTGTCATTATTTCACCGTTGGATATGTACGGGATCCCGATGAGTGCTAATAATTTACCACGGGCGAAGCCGGGGCAGATGTCCATCTAGTTAATTAATAAAACAAAAGCGAAATATGTGCAACTATTAAATAAACCAACAAAGAAATAATTAAATAAAATAGCTGAAACAACACAAATACTGTAGGTTCTGGTGTGAATTTAATTTCAACCTTACTTATAAATAAATAGATATTGGTGGACAAAATATGTAAAGGTGGTAAGAAAAATAATAACTTATTTATTCTAGTAAGTTCATTTAGTAGGTAAAACTATAGAGAGTAGATCACTTTGTCACTTAGCATCAGAAGAGATGATGGTGAAGCAAAGACTATGATGCCTCACTTGCAAGTGACAAACAAACCCTTAAACCATTGCAAGTACAAAGTGTCATAGTCAAAAAGAAGTGGGATGACCCACTTCTTTAAAAACATTTATGAAGCAAATTGGATGCAAATACAAGAAAACTGGCATGAGAAAAATTTCATAATTTTCCTCTAAGTCCCTCATGGGAACAATTTGATGAAATTTTGCACAGAGTATCATTCTTGAGAGAGATGAACATAATCTCATGTTGAGAGTTGGGACAATCTACTATTTATCAATGAGCATTGGCTGCACTTGAATTATGTGGTTCCACAGTTGTGGATATGGATAATGCCAATACAAAATTGTCATTCTCCAAGAAGTTAATTATCAAACATGTTAATAAAAGATGATATAATTTGACAGATATATCAATATCTATAATTTAATTTAACTGAAAATAAAAATAAATATTTAGAGGTAACAATAGCTCTTTAGCTCATTATCCAAAGAAAATGATTGACTGAATATTCAATCACAAATATTCATACACCCTTGATACAATTTATTATGAGTTGTATGGTAACATCACAATGACAAAAGTTAAAATGGGCCTTCCTTCTATTTTTTAAGAATGTTAGTATTATATAGTGTACTAGCTTTAACCCGCGGCTTCGCTCGCGTTCAGTAAGTTTTTTATTGTAGATTCCTACTTGGATAGCATGAGCGTCAAATAATAACATAACTAATGCTCGTCTATAATAGGCCTAAGGGTAGTTTATACGTTATTATGTATTTTAATTCCCTATTTTACCATCTTAGGGGTTGGGTTTTGGAAAACTAATACGCTCATTATTTTTAATGTTCATGCAAATAAATGTTTTAACTGCTATAGGTTTACTCTTGACCGCAATGTCGACTAAAGTTAAGTGATGATGTGATCTACGGTAGAGCTTGCTATCCTAGAAGAAACCGATTCAGTCTCAATTTGGATACACCAGCGTTGTAATCATCATGAAAAATCCATTCAGGCAACGTCTTAGAGTATCTCTCCACTTAGTCTGTGAACGCCTTTCACAGCCTAGGCGTTATTGTAACAAAAGTAGTCCGTCAAAGCTCTTCGTTATAGTCTTTAGAACATGCCCAAGGGTAAAAGTTCGTACAAAATTTTATCCACTATTACGTACCTAGTATGAATTTGAAAAATATCCTTCTTTCTTGTTTGCTTCATAATATTAAATTTTCATACCCTCTTTTCATACACTTTCTTTGGGATAAAATTTAAGAAAACTCTGTTTTACATAGCTCATTATTTTTTCCGTACTCATATCCTACAAAGTTTAAAGCAAATATCTCGCAAGAAATAAAAATGTTCACACAAACTTTCTTATCTTATTTTACTATATTAGACGCTGTATTTTGAAAAAAAAAACACTGAAACACATAACTTATTACACATATTCGCCGTACTCAATTTATACGAAATTTCATTGAAATATTTCCAAGGAATAAAAAGTTTCATAATACACACTTTCATACATATTTTTTTAGGCGTTGAATTTTGAGAAATCCGTCCTTAGTGAATATGTCTACGTCATAAATCTTAAGTATGTCTTAAGGGTACATCCTGTGCATTATCATAAAACTTTCATCCCCTACTTAAGCCATTTATTGAAAAAAAATATACTACGTAAGTCATTGTTATGGCCGTACTCAACTCTTACAAAATTTGATGCTAATATGTCCAAGGAATAAAAAGTTTCATACAAACTGTCAAACCTTATTCCCCAAACTTAATTTATATGAAATTTCATGCAATTATGTCTTTCATCCCCTATTTCATCTCTTTAGGGTCAAATTTTGAGAAATCCTCCTTGGTGGCTGCCTACTGCCTACGTAATAAAAATAATACGTGTGTGAAAAATTAAGTATGTCCTAAGGGCTTGTCCGGCGCGTTAATATTTATAAAACGTTCATCCCCTATTTAACCCGTTTTAGAGGTTGAATTTTGAAAAAAATGTGATCCATAACTCATTATTTTGGCCACACTAAATACCTACGAAATTTGGTGTAAATATGTCCAAGGAATAAAAAGTTTCTCTACAAACTTTCATCCCTTATTTCACCCCTTTGAGGATTGAATTTCAAGAAACGCTGTAATATGTATCTCATGATTTTAACTGAACTCACCTTATATGAAATGTCATGCAAACATGCCCAAGAAATAAAAAGTTTCTATACAAACTTTCATCCCTTATTTCACCCCTTTGAGGGTTGAATTTCGATAAACGCTTTAATACTTACCTCATGATTTTAGCCAAACTCTATTTATATGAAATTTCATGCAAATACGCCCAAGGAATAAAACGTTACGATACAAAATTTCATCCCTTATTTCTCCCCTTTGAGGGTTGAATTTCGATAAACGCTGTAATACGTACCTCATGATTTTAACTGAACTCACCTTATATAAAATTTCATGCAAATATCCCCAAGGAATAAAAAGTTTCTATTCAAACTTTCATCCCTTATCCCTTTGAGGGTTGAATTTCGATAAAAGCTTTAATACGTACTTCATGATTTTAGCCAAACTCAACTTCTATGAAATTTCATGCAAATATGCCAAAGGAATAAAACGTTTCTATACAAACTTTCATCCCCTATTTCACCCCCTTGGGGGTAGAATATATCAAAATCCTTTCTTAGCGGATGCCTACGTCATAACATCTACTTGTGTGCCAAATTTCAGCCCGATCCCTTCAGTGGTTTGGGCTGTGCGTTGATAGATCACTATGTCAGTCAGTCAGTCAGTCAGTCAGTCAGTCACCTTTGAGTTTTATATATATAGATATAGTGTTTTGTCTAGCCTAGTGGCTCAGTTGGTAGTCTACCTGCAGAGCCATTGATTGTGGGTTAGGTTCCCACATTTATGTGATGATACAGATATTTGTTCAGTGTTGGGTGTTTCTGTTTAATAAGGATGTAAGTACAATTATATAAGTATCATACAAGCATTACAAGCTATCCGCCTCCCATAGTGCAAGCTTGGTTAGTTTGGGTCTAGATGGTGCTGTGTGACAAATGCACAAGCAGTACATTTTTTTTTAAAGATAGAACTACCAAACCAACTTTATACATGTTTATGCAAGACTCAATTGAAGAATAATTTCACAAATTTGAAAATAATTTTGTTGGAGGTATTTTAAACAACACTATAATTATAGACCCAAATTAAGCAAAGCTTGTACTATGAAAACCAGTTTGCTGCCACACAATACTTATGGAACTTCTGTCTATTGAGCTATAAACGATGTGCAGAATTTGATTAATTAATATTGATTCAGTAGTTAACTCATTCCATGCCGTCGATACGCCTAGCGTGTTCTTACTAATCTCAATCACCAATCGCATTTTTTTTGTATTAGACATTGGGTTTGAATTAGGCGGCATCGCTGGGAACTATTAGAAAATAATGGTGGCACTGAATGAGAAGGGTTGAACTACCACAAATTTGCATGTTACGATTAGAGTTGCCGCGAATACTCGCTATTATTCGGTATTACTCGTCATTTTTTTTATATTCGTCGAATACCGAATAAAAGAGAGAGACGATCTTCTTAGCATTTCATGGATTCACCGTGCGGGTGCCGGGTTCATCGTGTGGCAGAGAGAGAAAAACTCGAGTAGTTCCCGAGACTTGTGACTCGGGCGTAGGTTTAAGGGGCCCCTTTCTAACGTACATCAACACTCACCTTCACTACTCGTTTTTCTCTCCGTGCCCAGCCAAATCTGATATGAGCCTACTAGTGCAGCTTTAGATACTCGTTCTAGTATAGAACTTACTGCACCTCTGGATAAGCCAAGGTCTTTCAGTAGGTTATAGAGAGATTTTGCTGGTATACCTCTCGCTCCCACTTCTGCAGCGTATAAACTAACTACATTGCCGTTTTTTGTTAATTCGTTTAGGAGGTCGTAATACTTATTATTTTGTTTCATCGCGTGGTCTTTAGGTATATTAGTTTCCCACGGTACAGTAAGTTCTACAAGGACTATGCGTTTCGTAGCTCTAGAAAAAAGGAAAATGTCCGGTCTGGATGACGAAACACCCACATCCTCTGGGATGTGGGTGTTATTCGGCATTCGGCGAATAGTCGTCGAAAATAAACTTTTAACGAACAAAAGAACTAATGAGTTAAAAATATATATTTTTTTAATTATTTTCCTTAATAAAACTACACAATATCAATTATTATCTGTAATATGTGCCCTGTGCCTATCATATTCATGAAATTAAATTAGTAAGGCTTTTTAATTAATATTTAAAATCCAACAGAGGCAGATTGTGGTGCAAAAAGACATTTTTTTCTGCACGTTCTGGAGCAAGTTGGTTTCATTTTTCTTCGTAAATTAAACCTGCTTCGGAAAATAGTATATCTGAATAAACAGAGCTTGCTGGTGTGATTAAGTATCGTTTAGCAAGCTTACAAAGGAAATCTATTCTTATTAGTACCAAATTCACTAAAAATAAACCATTCATATGGGTTTATTTTTCTGTCAGCCTTTGCTAATGCGATGTAGTTGGCGATTTCTTCAGCAGTGGCATTCTTGGGTTGCTCTTCAGTAGGTAGGTTGTTCTTTAGATGATTCTTCAAAACAAGCCCAAAATTTATTTATGAGTTTCCGAATCATGCTCACTTTCATTGTCTAAACGAGACCTTTTGGATGCCGTTTCTGAATCCGAATCATCATTTTCGTCATCTAAAGGAAGCCTAAGACCTTCTTTGAGCGCAGCTCAATGGATCCGATCAACTTGGGTAGCACAGAGGAAGTAATCACTATTGGGTAGCGTCAAAAGTTCTTTTCTCACAAACTTAGAAGAAATTAGAAATATTTTTAATGTGTTTAATGTTTTTTTTTATGTCAAATAGTAATGTCGAGTTATTCGACTATTCGCCAAAGTGAATGGCGATTAATCGGTATTCGACTATTCGCTATAAACACTATTCGCGGCAACTCTAGTTATGATACCACCAAGTAGTAATTAATATTTATAACATACTGTACATGCATAACATTACTGTTTTGGTTTGAAGGGAAATGTTTCCAGTGAAATTACAGTGCAAAAAAAATAAAACATCTTATGTATCTGGGTAACAAGCACAGTGCAGTGGTAGTTATGATTTGGGCTCATTATGATTTTTTTTAAACTAAGGAGCGAGGAGACGTGCAGGATATGTGCCTGATAGTAAGCAACATGCTTGTCACATAACAGCACAGTGACACACAGCTATTGGAACATGAAGAGTCCAGTCCATTACCTAGCACAGCACTGCGCTCGTCACCCATAGATCTAAGATGTCATATCTCTAAGCTCTGTAATTTCTCTGGAAACATTGCCCTTCAAACCAGAACACAATAACGTTTGGACATTACTGCTTGGCGGTAGAATAACTGGCAAAGGTGTGGTACATCCCCTGGTGGACTCTGCTAGGATTCCTACCACTACAAAATAATGATCCAATAGTTACCGTGCTGTTATGGGCAGGCAGGCAGGGCCTGTTTACCATCAGGCACATATCCTACTAGTTTTGTCGGTTTTACTATAAAATAAAATTACAATGAGACACGAAAATTTACAAATCAAAATATAAACCTACCAAAATAAATACTTATGATAGGTATATTAAAACACCCAGATATATACTAAACTACACATATCACAATTCATCACACACATATTTACACTATCTACGGGAATCAAACACACAACCTAGTTCTGCAGGCAGACGCACTACCCTGAGCAACAGTTCAGTAAAAAGATGATTAATCAAGAGAGTTATAACATGATTAGCCAGGGCAGACTGTTAGTCAAGTATGAAAAACTGCGTTACGAAAATGTACAAATCGTATTGAGCAGATATACTTACACCAAGAGTGGATTCGTGTCTGAACTTTGTAGGCTTCTTGATGCCGTTCCTGTGGGCTTTGCGGCCTGAAATCATCAAGATAAACGTGTTGATCAATTTGACCGGCTAGTAAACATTGATGTTGCACCATTGTCACACAATATTCACGGTATAGTGACTCTGTTTAGGCATTCAATTGAAACAAGATAAGAACCACTCCTAAAATAACATATTGTCCGAGCTAGGAATTTGTTTACTCACTTTGGTTATGATTTGTGTGATTCTTTGACTTGGCCATTGCGACAAAATAATGTTCCTGGAACAAAAATGTTTTTGCTATTACACCAACCAACACAGTCTATTTAAAATTATCACTTTATTCAACGCTTTTACGTTGTGATTTTATAGATTTAAAGAGATTTTAAACAAATTTTAAATTTATTATTCACTAACCTACACCCAGCAAGAAATATTTTTTTGAAAGAAGGATTGTCAAATTCGAATCATAACAATTAAATTGAATAATGTCAATGTCATTTTTTTTTTTGTGTCCCCTATAATAAAATTTTTGGCTTCACCGCGCTACTGCTGTCGCCAGGTCGCCACTGGCACAGGCGAAATACGAATACGGCAGTGATACGGCCAAAGATATTGGAAAACACGATACGGCCATACGTTATACATTTGAGCTGTGCCTTGTCGAGAAATGACAAGATTTCTCGACGCGTTAAATACGGTGACATGTAAGTTCCGTAATTCCGTATTACATTTTATCATTCGTATACGCGTTTGAGACGCGCAAGGTAAAAATTTCAATTTCTAAATAAAATTATTATAATTATTTAGTGGTCTTATAATATGAGTATATCATATTTTAGTTTTCATTTCTGCCGTGCGGTCTTAAGCGCACACATTTTTTGTGTCATCTTACATCTTATCAAATAATTTGTTGCTTGATAGTCTATACCCCATTTTATTCGATGCCTGGGATGTCTGGCAATCAGTCTCTTGACATTAACACAATTAATGACATTTAATTGATGACGTTCCATTCAAAATCTCGTTTTGTTCCCATATGTTTAAGGATAGCATGATGATATACCTATCTTAGTCACATAAGCTGTACTGTGCAACACTCCATTCCTTTCTAATGCAAAAATGATAATAACTTTTCCTAATTTCATGAAACAAAACTAGTTACTTCGTGTCGTGTGTCGTGATGTGTGGATAAAAAATTGATTTTTGAATGAATTTTAGGAAAAAGCGCTCAAAAATAGGTGAAGAGAGGTCAATCAAACAATATGGTGATATTAGAAGATCAAGCTGGCGATACAGCCATTGCAACAAAGGAGGAAACTGAAAAAGTCGAACCTAAGGCTCCTAACTTATTATCATTAGAAAGTATCCTTTTTCAAAGTTATCTCTGAAGTTAAGCATAATATCATCAGTTCTACATAATTAAGTCATCTGTTTATTACTTTTAGCCGATGCTCCAATACGTACCGGATACTGTATATATTATATTCATTTGTGTTTTCAAGACTCCTTAACTCGTAGCCAGTATTCCGTCTGACTAGGGATGCCCAGCAGCAGCATGGTCTACGTCACGGGGACTACCAGCGGTACCGTGGCTACTGTTCTCGCCGCCTCAGGAGGCTGAGGAAAGTGCTTAAAATACCTCAGGTAATATTTTAAAGCCATAATCTTATCTAGGAAGATATCCACTCTAGACTTAGCTCTTAGTTGTTTTTTTGGTATATATTATATTCTTCTAGGCAAAAAATAATTCTTTTGAAGAGTACATCAAAAGGGCATAGAGGTATAAAATTGTGTTTAAACACTATCTTAAAAAAGCTTATTAGTAAATTATTGACCATATGCTGCCAATATCTCTTTGTTTGATTTTTTGAGTGTATAGTATTATTATTTTTTAAATAAAGAGTGACGAGACGATCATGACATGTGCCTGATGGTAAGCAACATGCCTGACACATAACAGCACAGTGACACGCAGCTATTGGAACATGAAAAGTCCAAATCATTACCTAGCACTGCACTGCGCTCGTCACCCAGAGATCTAAGATCTTATATCTCTAAGCCCTGTAATTTCTCTGGAAACATTGCCCTTCAAACTGGAACACAGTAATGTTTGCACATTACTGCTTGGCGGTAGAATAACTGGCAAAGGTGTGGTACTTCCCCATTCTATCATAGTAGTCCCCTGTAAAGGTGAAATCAAATCATTTAGGAGGTACTGGCTTTTCTGAATATCGACTTTAGACTAATACATGCAAGAGACAGACAAACACATAAGTAACAATACAATACAAAAACACTTTATTGGCACCACAAACAAAGTTGACAATAAGTAACAAATAAAATAACAAACACATAATGGGCACAAAAAGGCGATCTTATCGCTAAAAGCGATCTCTTCACGATAACCTTTGATTTACAAAGAAACAAGATTTGTAATATTTTGGGCAGTGATGCAACTAACAATATAAATAAACACGTGTATTAATTATATATAAATTAAATGTAATAGAACAAAATACATATAATAGGTGTACAATAAATAAATAAGTTTAAATATATAAATACACATACAAATACATATATATATATATAATATACACATTATAGGGATATAGTATGTATACAATAAGAAACACAAAAATCCAAGAAAAATAAACATAAATCAGTGAACAACTTTTGTCACAAAATGCTGCAGAATCAGAGTCCTGAACGAAGCGACGCTCTGCGCACGTCTAATGGCCGCAGGAAGAGCATTCCATAAGGCCACAGCCTGCACGCAGACCGACGAACCGTAAAAGTAGCTTGTATGAGCTGAGGTAGATAATAGGAGATTTGTAGACGTGGTTTAAACACTTGACCTAATGGGTTTCTGTTAATTATTAAGAGGGGAGTTGTATAGGTCTTAATGTATTATATCTAATTCATCTTTTTACTAAAAAGGACAATAAAACTGTTCATACTCACTATTATTGGTTTTCGTTGTTTGTTGTAACAACAATGAATAGGCTTTCAATAATTTCACTCAAGCTATTTATTCATTTGCCTACAATGTAGAAACAGTTACTTATTTACAAAAAAAGTTGGCACTCGCTGTTGTCACACTTGTTTACCTTAAAATTGTATAAAAATTTGGTGTTCAAGACACCAAATTTTGTTTGTTCCTAGTGAAGTCTTCTTTGATAATCATGAAAATTTACATTAATAAGTAATTTGGTTCAACTTGAGAGATACAATAGTTTTTATTACGATTAATGCTCTTTAAGCCGGAATGTAACGTTAGTCTATACTAATATTATAAAGAGGAAAGATTTGTATTTTTGTATTTTTGTATGCTACGAATAAACTCAAAAACTACTGGACCGATTTCAAAAATTCTTTTACCAATAGAAAGCTACATTATCACTGAGTAACATAGGCTATGTTTATTACGAAAAAAAATGAGATATCCATGGAAATTTTTGCTAAAACCAACGCAAGGTATAAAAACAACAGTCATAAAATGGCTTTCATCGCATACGCTGCAGAAAGCACTAATGATAGACCAAAACAATGGTCTACAATATTATAGAGCGTCTTAAAATCTACAAAAAACCTTGCGAGACCATATGTCTAACTACAGTAATTACGTCGCTACAGCTACTTTTTTACATTTTAAAAGTAGGTAAAAATGCCTATCAAATTCAGACCATGTTATCAACACATTTGTATTAATTCTTATCCAAATAAATTATTTCTTATTCAAGACTGTTTTAGTACCTTGTTACTTTTTGAATTATTGAAGTGGGACATTCCATTCAAAAGATATAACGAAATCAAAAATATCAATCCTATCAAAATGCGGCGCCGCGCCACAGATCAGAAAATAGTTTGGCCGCGCGGCGTTACACCGCTAGAGGGGACACCGAGGCACGGGGGAGAGGTGTTCGCAGCTATGAAATAGGTAAGTACGAGTAGCCGCGCGCGCGTCTACTAATTCGCGTGGTCGCCTCGCTACGCAGGTAGTGGACGCAAATGATACTAAATATGAAACATTTTTTCGTAACACTTTTTATTTAATTATGTTCCTATCAAAATGCTCTTTTCAGAACTACTTTTGTATAAGTTTATTCTACCTTTACTGTTATTGTTCAAGTTTTCTCGCACTTTCTACACAGTATTACATAAAATTTATTCCATTTCTGTTTCCTCACGATGTTTTCTTTCACCGTTTTAAATTGGAGGCATTACGGATATGACTTCGAAAAAACAGTGATGCGCGTGTAATTTGAGCTGGGGGATAGGATACGATATAGGTCATCCCCAAAGGTCCCCTTTATCCTACTTACTAAATTAGAATAAAACGAGCATTAAGGACTACGATGATGAGACGATCAGAAATCTAGCTGTGTCAATAGATTCAATAAGCAGCCCACTAAATATTCCTACTACTGGGACTCGGGGCCCGCTCTCGCAAGGAGAGAGTCAAGTCCATAATCCACCACGCTGGCCCAGTACGGGTTGGTGGATGACACATGACCTCAAAAGATTCTAAGTACATGGCGATTTCTTCACGATGTTTTCCTTCGCCGTTTTAAGTTTCGCGGTATTACGCATATTACTCCGAAAAGACAGTGGTGCCTGGTGCATGTGGGATTTAAAACCGGGGCTCCAGATCGGCCGCCGCCGTTCTCCCGAGTAGACCAGCCGTAACTATTTAGTACGTATTTAGAACTAATAGACTTTAGTAGTTACATAAAACATTGCACAACCATAAACTACGTCGTAGGTGGCATTAGCAGATTTTTAACACTAAATTACAACCATTAAATATTTACTGATTTAATTTTTGATTTGATACGTAAAAGTAAAAAGGGGAATAACAACGACGCCAGACACGCCTAACGTTTTTAGAACGAATGATAATATACCATAACAACTAACGCATAACAGTTTTCGCATAATTTTTGCTACCGTATATAGCATAAACATAACTTAGCATAATGTTTAAAGGCACCACCAAGCAGTAATGTGCAAACATTACTGTGTTCCGGTTTGAAGGGCAATGTTTCCAGAGAAATTACAGGGCTTAGAGATATAAGATCTTAGATCTCTGGGTGACGAGCGCAGTGCAGTGCTAGGTAATGATTTGGACTCTTCATGTTCCAATAGCTGCGTGTCACTGTGCTGTTATGTGTCAGGCATGTTGCTTACCATCAGGCACATGTCCTGATCGTCTCGTCACTCTTTATTAAAAAAAAAAAAAAATATTGAGAGAAGCATAACAATACCTAAGCATAACAATTGGCCCTATTATGGTCTATCACTGAAGTTCGACTCTAACATGACCAAGAGAGGCCAATATTCCAGGACTAATCTTATTAGATGTCATTACTGCTAACTTACCTGGTAACATAATTCTTATTCCACCAGTGTGCATTTGGGCTTTGGGGTATGTGTGCCTATGTGTGCCTCCATTCTGCCACTGTGCTGAAGGGCAATATTTTCAGTGAAATTATAGATCATACAGAAAAATTATTTATTTTTTACATAATAGGCTTAGCTTAATAGTTTAGCTGATATGTCTATATCTCAGTGTTGAAATAACAAATTATAGGTAATTTGTCTGTTAAAATGATTTTGTCTTTTACTATCCATTTGTCCAGTTTGTTCTTAAGAGTTTAACGACTTTGCCGAAATAATATCTCCAAGCAACCTGTTCCAGTTGTAAAACACTCTGTTGCTGAGATTACCATTATCTTATACCTCTGGTAACAATAGTGTTCATCATCGGCATTACATTACATTTTACATACATTTTGCCTCATCCCATCACTTATTAATTAATTTATCATATAAATATTAACACGTTTCTGTGGTGCTACCCGCATAGTTCGCGTTTCTGTAATTTTCCCCTGACAAGCCTATGTGTGATGGACAATATGTACATCAATCTGTTTTTCAAATTTAATTCCAAAGTTGTTCCGATGTGATTGAGCAACAAACAAACCAAACTGTCGTATTTATAGTAGAATATCCCAATATACATGAATATTTCAACAATGTACTCAATTTTTACCTCTAATCTAGGAATTTTTATGTGTAGGGAGACCGTCGGCACTATCGTCGCCGTGATGTGACTACTGTGCATCTGACAGCTAACAATGCTGAGAGCAGGCTTCTCTGTGTGCCACTATTGCAAGCTGAGCGAGCTTGGGCCCATGCCATGCAACTGAGGCAGGAAGCCAACACAGAACCGCGGAAGAAGTTCCACCTGGTGGCTCGTTTGAAGAAGGCCTGTGCTCATGCACAGACATTGCTGCAGCTTTGCGAGGTGAGATTAAGCTGTATCATAAATTTTAAGCAGAATGAATGTCTTTTTTGTTTAGTAATGTTCACACATTAAAGGTTATGGATGTATTTTTGATGTGAAATCATTATTTAATATATTCGATATTAGAACATCTCAGCTACTGTATTGAGAGATCCCTTTCTATGTTTGTGAAACAAGAAGAAATATTTTTAACAGTCTAACTGACAGATAATCTAGTCTTTTTTTAGTCGTTATGGCTATTTATTATATTTGGTCTTTACATATATAAAATTGATGTTTTGTATGCAGGAACATGAAGTTTATTTTGGAAAAAAAAAAGAAATATGTATAGGTATGAATTGTTTCCTCAGCAAACGGGCGTGGTGGACGCTCGCAGCACGCTGGAGGCGGGCGCGTACGCGGCGTGGCTCGGCGGCGCGTTGTTGGTGGAGCTGCGTGCGTGGCGGCCCGCCGCCGACGCGCTCACGCGCGCGCGCCTCGTGCTCGACAACCTGTGCGCCGCGCTGCCCGACCTCGAGCGCGCGCCCTACCACCACAAGGTCGCTATCTCTCTCTCTCCCTCTCCCTATTCCTATATGACCGCGCCGCGCTGCCGCGTGCGCCGCGCTGCCCGACCTCGAGCGCGCGCCCTACCACCACAAGGTCGCTATCTCTGTCTCTCTCTCTCTCCCTCTCCCTATTCCTATATGACCGCGCCGCGCTGCCGCGTGCGCCGCGCTGCCCGACCTCGAGCGCGCGCCCTACCACCACAAGGTCGCTATCTCTCTCTCTCTCTCTCTCTCTCCCTCTCCCTCTCCCTCTCCGTATACCTCTATATATCACATGACGTTGGAATCAGGCTTCCTTTTCTTTCGTCGCGGTCCCTACAGCCTAGGTCCCGACTAAACTAATATTGCCATAACGAACGGTACTATATCTCATACAAAGATCAGCGCACCTTATACGCTATGCTTTGGGCTTGGGCTGCCGCTGGTAGGGATGATCAAGGAAAGTCCTGCCAGAAGTAGGTACCCTATGATCCTAGCGACGCACAGTCTTCTGACTTGATTACGGCTATGCCACTCCCCCCTGGTGCCAAGCTGGATCCGCCCTTGTGTAGAGCTAAAATACGATTTTTTGTCATTATCTTCTGCTGTTATTAAGAGAGTAATTGTCTGTCTAGATCGAAGAGCTGAAGCCGAGCCTGCGGTACTGCGCGTACAACATCGGCGACGAGAGCGCGGCCGGCGACCTGGTGACGCTGCGCGGGCAGGGGCTCATACACAACCTCGACTCGCTCATGGCACAGGCTAAGTAATCATTCATTTAAGTATTTATTTATTTAGTAATGACGAGCAGCATTACGGTCGTCGTATAAGTATAAGACTCCTTTCCCACCTGACAAATAAAAAATACACTCAAATATGGGTTTTATGCCATACCTGTTAAGCTTTAGATTATATTGGCAACATAAAGTAGCAGATGGCTGTCAGCAAGCGGTCTGCTAATTTAAATTTAAGAGTGTTGCTTATAACATATAGGCAACACTATTAAATACAACATATGTGATGAATGGTATCGTTTCAGAGAGTCTCGTTCGGGCGCCATGCACGAGGTAGAATGGCGCGGGCGCCGAGTGGCCGTGCGTCCAGAGAAGGTGCGCCTCTTCCTCATCGCTCTGCAGGACCTGGACAAGTCCACCGAGGCCGCGGCCGCCGCGCAGGACAAGATCGACATCCTCGACAACATCCTCATGGACTGCAAGGACGCCATCGCCGCCATCAAGGACGAAATGAAGACAGACCCCAAACTCCGCAACGCGACCGACGCTGAGCTCTCCGGCGTCAACTATCTGCTCTCCTACTTGATGTACCTTCGCCTCATGCGCACCATCCAGCGCAACAACCTCCTCGTCGAACAAGCTGAAGAAGCCCGCAAGAACAACGGACAAATCGATGGGAAAAAAGTTCGCCCGCACGACTTGACCCGTCTCTACGAAATCATCCTCCAAAACTTTACCGAACTGCAACAGCTCCCGGGCTTCGAAGACGATGCCGCTTACCAGAAAGAGATCGATATGCAAATGAAAGCTTACCGGGCGTTCCGATGCTACTACATCGCTCAAGTACTGACGGGGCTGAGACGATTCCGTGAAGCACTCGCTATGCTCGAACGCTGCAGCAACTACGCCGCTGACTCAATCAAGAACAAGCCCGAAGAAAAACAGCTGTTGGAGAAACTCCTCGTCTTGAAGAAGGACGTGGAGAGTTGCAAGTTCGAAGTCCACGCAGACTCGGTGTTGGAAGACGACGAAGAAGACGATGAGAACAAGTATTCTGGGAAACCGCACAAAGATAAGAAACCGTTGGTCGATCGTCTGGACGAGTATCGAGAAGATTCTCAATTACTCACTAAAAATCCCAACGTGTACAAACTGCCACCGCCGATGGAAGCCATCCCCTGTAAGCCGCTATTCTTCGATTTGGCCTGCAACTTTATAGAGTTTCCCAATCTTGATGATAAGACCGGCGCAGCTGACGCTAAGAAGCAAGGCGCTGGTCTCACTGGCCTTGTCAAAGGGTTCCTTGGATGGGGCAAGAGCGATAAGTGAGTGGATTTTCTATCAGTTTTGTAGCTATTGGTTGTATGGTTCAAATATACTAATTATATGTGTCAAATTTGTTGTTTCTATGCCTAATCGGTGAATAACCAAGTAGTCTTAGTGCAAAGACGTAGCGAAATTGGCAAGTCTGGCAAACAATCTGTTCTAATTTTTTTTCTGTAAGCTCTTTGAGCTATGTCGGCCACTTTCGTTATTTTGCGAATATCCTAATTACTCCAAGCATAGCTCTCTCCATAGCTGTGCGACTTTGAGCTTCGTTATGAGACCCACAGTTAGGACTATCTCTCTACTTAGTCTGTGGTTAGGACCACGTCTCAGTTCCATAAGGCATCACTAGCAACACGCACTGATTAAGACCTCTGTCCTTAGGCAAAAATTTATTGTGTATTGTGTATATCGTTATCTATACTAATATTATAAAGCTGAAGAGTTTGTTTGTTTGTTTGAACGCTAGGATCTCGGGAAGTACTGGTCCGAACTGAAAGATTCTTTTTCTATTGGATAGTCCATTTATCGAGGAAGGCTTTAGGCTATAGAACATAACGCTACTATTAATAGAAGCGGAGCATGAATCAAGAATGTAACAAAATCGGGAAAAAAATATTCCTTTTTTTCTTACGTTTCGTGCTTTAACATTACACATGACAGTGTATGTCTAAGATTGCGTCATTGAATATAAACCTTTGCCATAGATTACATACCTCACCTTTGCTCACAGATTAAACACCTCCCCTTTGCTAACCTATATCTAAGTTGGTACGACCAATTTCCGACAGGTGGCGCAGCAGGTAGCTGAAGAGGTGTTTTGTTTGAAAGCGATATTCTCAGGAATTCATGAACTAATTTCACTCATTCTTTCACGGGATCCTGATGAGTCCTATATTATAATGTACCACGGGCGAAGCCGGGGCGGACAACTAGTTCAAATATATTTATTTAATATCCCTTTGATATGTCTTACAAAACTTGAAAAATGTAGGGGTGCTCAATACTTTTGGCCAAGACTGTATAGATAATCACTGTTTTTTTCGTTCGCGTTGAGAGCGTGGTCTTGCGGGTGAATTTCAAATCAAACCATTACGATTAAACAGTGATTTTAATCAACATTGAAAATGGACGAGGTTAGTCAGTCGTCTTATTCGTTTACATTACTGGCAGCGCCCTGCGGTTTCACCCGGGTAGTTTGTTACCGTTATTTTCTCGTGATGAAAAATAGCTAATGTGCTATTCCAGGTTTTTAATCTGTGTTCCAAATTCCAAGCCAATCCGGTTCCGACATGATTGAGCAACAAGCATCCAAACTTATATCGCATTTATATATGATAATATGTACCTGGTTGACCGAGCTTTGCTCGGTTTAAATGCGTTCGTAAAGGGCTCTAATTAAAAGACTTTCTCAGAAAAAAAAGAACAAAAAGAAAAGACCCGAGTGTAATCATCAGGATTCGCACCGGGGTCTGTTGTCTCCGAGGGCGAGCATATTCCAACTGAGCCATTTAGATTTAAATAACAGTGGCGAAATAAGTTATCGTATTCTAATGACATTATAGGAAGTTTTTCATTGTCTAAAAACGCGCATAAAATTGTGTTTAAAAAATAAAACCTAGCTAGCTAGATCGATTTATCGTCCCCGAAACTCCCTGTATACATAATTTCATGAAAATCGTTCGAGCCGTTTCCGAGATTCAGATTCTATATTTATATATACCAACAAGAATTGTTCGTTTAAAGGTATAAGATTAGTAAGATACTAGCAGCGCCCGTGGTTTTCATTCCCGTTCCTGTAATTTTCCCCTGATAAAAAGTAGCATGTGTTATACTAGACTATAAACTATTGTACCAAAGAATTCGAGCCGTTCAGCAGTTCCGAGGTGATTGAGCAACAAACATAGAAACATCCACTATTTCACATTTAGAATATTAGGAGGATGTATTAAGAACATTATAAAGAAATTTTAAAGTAATAACTTTGAGGGTAAAAAATAAAGAAATTATTACAAATTTTCTCTTATTTAAATCAATTTTATTAAACAAATTGAAGGTGCGTATAACAAAATTGTTTTGCACAATAAAGAGACAACTAAAAGTTTTCAGTTTGAACGTACAAAAATATTTATATTTTCAACAATATATTTTTACATCTTGTAACATTTATTACATTTTAGCTAATCACATTCAACATGGCAACACATGCCATTGTTGGAGATGTACATATTTCTTTCTCTAAAGTATTTATAACGACAAAATATCACTGGTTATTTCAGTTATATGGTCGAACCGATTGGACCTCCGACCAGAGGGCCAAGTATGAACAAGTAGCGAGAAAGTATTCGCCGCGCGGCCCTGACAAATGTATGTAAGATGGAGTTCCTTTCATGTTCCCTGTTATAAGTTTCTACACTAGCTGTTAGTGCTACGCGATTAATACTTTCTTACTTAAACTTGGGCACCGCAGATTGATGAAACCAAGACATAAGTCCTAACAGGGCTATTTACAAGGTAAGTATTGCATAAAGTAGACTTTTTTGTCAATTATTATTCATTTACAATTTCTATGGTACGTAGGGTTAGGTTTATTCAATGTCATTTGGATAAAAAAAGTATACAAAACAGGCGAAGATCTTACATTTACGTTAATGAATACGTCACAACGTCAAAATTTCGAATGAGACGTTTTTAAGTTGCAAATATGCATGTCAATGATAGTTTTCGATTTTTCCTTAGGTGGCGCAAATATACCATTTTGTTAGAGAAATTTTATAAAGTGAAGCATTGGTGCCACACTTGAGGAAATTAAGAACTAACTTGCAATGCCCGATTAGGGTACATTGTGTTGGTTGGTTGGCCACACTTGGTTTTGTATCGACTCTTGTATTTTTACAGTGAAAAATTAGGGGTAAAGTGAAAGGCGGTCGACAGAGCAGCCGAGGCCAATACGCTGGCGTTACTCTTTAAGTTACCTAAATGACTTAATTGAATCGAATATTTTTCCAAAAAAAATTAGTTCAATGTCTACAATACGAAAAAAAGTTTCACTTTTTTGTTACCGTGGTTTAACATAAAGAATCAATAAATGATTGAGTATCTTTGACAAGTCAATTTGCATCTATTCGTAGAAAACGCTGCATTGTGATTGGTAAATCCAACATGTTTCTTTAGTTTTGTGGATAGAGAAGAAAGAAGAGTGTATAGAGGTACACTCCGCGAGATATAAGCTGAGCTTTGCACTAGTGTGAGTGATCACCAATCAGGCAGGAGCGCGGCGAGACAGAATGGCGCCGCGCCTAAGGCCGGTTGTCACACCTACACTATCCATGTACACTCACACAAATGCAAAGCTCAGCTTATGCCTCGCGGAGTGTAATCCAGGATATAAATCAATTTTCAAATACAATTATTTGAATATTGATTTTCTATTAATGATGATTTATACGAGTATGAGTGGACCAATAATGTTCCTACTTTATAAATAATGAAAATTAATGTAACTTATTGTTCGATGTATTTTGGCTGATGAACATCTTGTAGCAGCTTTTGTATACTCCCAGAGCTTATATAAGCGAAGGAGAAAAACAGCAATACTAGAAAGTAACAACGAAATAAGTAAAAAGGATGTCAATTTTTAAAATTGCTATCCTCTTTCTCTCTCATTTCGACCAGCCACAATCCAAGATAGCTCGAGATTGAGCATATTACATGACATTACCATATACCATGATCAAGGAGGATGTTTACGCAAACAGAATTTAACAGTAGGTTGGTTAAAAACAGAATTTAACAGTAGTTGGTTACAAATAGAATTTAACAGTAGTTGGCCACAAATATAATTTAACAGTAAGTTGGTTACAAACAGAATTTAACAGTAGGTTGGTTACAATCCAAATTTGACAGTAGGTTGGTTAAAGATAGAACTTAAAATTAGGTTGGTTAAAAAGAATTTCGACAATGCACAACTGTACAGGTCTAAAAGACGCCTATTGACACTGGCCTTACAAAGTTGTAGATTGTATTGCTTAGAGAACAATAAAGCCCTTTACGAACTTATTACACTTCAAAGTTGCATGTATGACGAAAGAGGACCCAAATTTAATTTAACCCAGGTTCAAATTTATTTTGAGATTGTATTACATTGTAACAAACAATCAAAATTAATAGCGAGACATATATAAAAAACATAAAATAAGTATTCACTATATCGTCGTACAAAAAAAATTCAAGAGAGGTCGGGCAAGATTGAAATATGTAATGGTTAAATTAATGTCTACTAGCCTTATTTATACACGGACGCAGGACCTATAGTTACAGTTCAGCTATCGATAACAAATTTACATATTTTACTTTATAAATTACAGCACGAATATTATTCTTCGTCGCTCATGGCGCGCATTCGGATCATTCGTTACTACTGTCAACAAAGCTGCAAACATATAGGACCCTATTTTAAAATGATTTTAATGAAATAAATTTTAGACTTCGCATTCATCATGAAGGTACTAGAATAGACAATACATTTTATCCGTAAATAGAGATTTGCAGACTTTATTCAATAGACAACCATATTGTTCTATAACTTTAAATGTTATATTTATGTTATTTTCACATTTTTACTAAATTCGTCATTTCGAGATGCAATGATTTTTCGATTAACACTTTTCCATAAAACACCAACTAGCCCCACTAAGCAAAGTGTGTACTATGGAAGCCAGATAGCTATTATTATACTTATACAATAATCTTAATTACACTCATATGATACATAGAAACACAGAAATTCAACCTTTACAAATTAAACTCAAAAACTCATATTTTAAAATACTCAAATCGGTAAAAAAACAGTAAAAAAAATTAAAGGCACATTTTGACATTTGAGGAAAAATCTAAAATTAAACTTGGAACTAAACTGAGAAAAACAAGTAAATCAATAAAATAAAAAAAATGTAACACGTAAAATAATTCAACTTAATAAATTGAGTATTTGCTCAAATTTCAAAACAAACCTTTTATTAAATTTAAACTACAGTGGAGACTACTGATTCGCACTTTCACAGGGTTTTCTAGTTTCTGTGAACCATAAAACTTAATTTCAAATGCGAATCTGCAATATCGGTTATATTTATCGGTATAAAGAAAATGTTATTGCTATTGCCACCTGCAATTTATAACCACTTCCTGTCCTTAGTTTGCAGCTTTTGTTGTGAAACTACGTTGCTGTCTTATTTCTCTTGTCTGTTAAAGAGAGATAAACAGTTAAAGCAATAATAGTAACTTAAAACTGAGCGTTTGGCACACGACTTTGATGTGTGAAGTTGCGAATATATTGGCATTCGCGTTCAATCTATTACCATTTTGCAATCAATTTATTAGCTTGTCATACGAAGCTTTGATTTTCTTATCTGTAAATAATGAAGTAACAACTTAACACGCACCGGAATGAGACACGTCAACATCAAAGTCGTGTTCTAAGATATCTACAAGATGTGTATGAAAGGTATGTAAATAAAAGTAAGTATTCGTGATCATGGCTACAAATCATCGCTTCAGAATGGCTGCGTTTTAATATATACACAGAATATATATAATACACATATATTTATGCAGAGAAATGTTTAAAATTTAGAAATTAGAGTGGGGGTATTTTTATGGCACTGAGAGGGACGAAATGTTGTCATGATTTCGATTACAGAATCTTGAGACACTGCCAAATCTGTTGTGAAAAACAGATAGACCCAAACCCAATATCAATGGTATTATTGCAGGAATCGGAAAATTGATAACATCAAATTGATATTAAATATTTCTTCACCATAATATCTAATCACATTGGTTTGAAAAATGGAAAAGGGTAATTAGGTTTACTACACAATGATAATTTACCTCGTTTTAAGGCTATAGTTTTCCATTGTGATAAGAGTTAAGTTGGAGGGAAGGTAGCAGTTGTGCAGATGGACTAAATTGTAAGTGGAAATACGATAAGTTGTAATTAAAATATATGTAAACAGTAAATATAGTAGTTTTGAAAGCAATGATCGAGAATGTCACGAATACTTACGTATACTATACGAGTGTGAGATGAACACAGCGTAGCATGAGCGGCGGTATCACAGGCGGCTAGCGCGGCGCGAGCGGCGGCCAGTGCACGGTGCGGTGCGCGACCGCATCACCGACCGGCACCAACTGCCCGCACGTCGCGCACACGTCCAGCGAGGCCAAGTTCCTACCCACCACTAACTCCTGCTGCTTCGCGATGTCCGGCAACAAAGCTACCAAGTCTGGAAGCACGTCGTCCAACTGAGGTCCCATAGCATCTCTACAGTGTTTGTAAAACTCCTCCGCGCCAATCGCGCCGTGTCGGAAGTCTCGCGACGCGATCTTGAAGTTTTCAACCGCGGCCGCACCGCCGAGCGCGATCGTCAGCTTATTCACGAGGTCGCGGTTTCTCCGTTCGAAGTCCGGTGGAGGGATGTAAGAATGCACGGGCGCGGAGAACGTCTGGCCGGAGGAGTTTGTGAACGTCATACCGTTGCAAGTAGGCCGAGATTTGAACCCAGGCGGGCCGAACCCGGGAGGGACACTTCCCGTTTGGAACCTTTTTGGCTGCACTCGGTTCACTCTTCGCGTTCGCACTTTTCGCGCTCAACGGTGGGTAGTCTTTTGACGCGAGCGCGAAATCGCCTTTCCCGTTCCGGTTTTTCTCCTGCGCTTCGTTCACCACTTCGATCGTTTTGATTTTCCCGACGTCCACGTTGTTATTGATAGTGACGTCCATGAAGGACGGGTCACGGGCGTATTTCTTGTCCAGTCCGTTGACGACGGGGACGTCAGTAAGGATGTTCTCTTTTTTAGCGATTTGGTTTAGTTTTTTCTTTTCTTTTTTCGTCGGTTTAGCTTCTACGGGCGCGGGGGGTGACGGGGGTGGGGGCTGTGGGGTCGATTTCTTTTTAGGCTTGGTGTTGATGGGGAGGGTGGGGAAATCCGCGACGGGGTTGAAGGAAGGTTCTCGCGGCCGCGGGGGCGGTTCGGGCTTGGTCGGTTTCTGCTTGGCCTTGGTCTTGGAGACGGAGATCCATTGCGGCGGCGCGGACGGCGCCGACGACGTCGACAGAGCAGGGAACGCCTCCGAGCTCATTTGCTGAGGTTTTTTGTGTTGTGAAGTCGAGTTAGTACTTTTTAAGGCTTGCATTTCTTCGCTGTTAATCATTGAAACCTAGAATAGAAAAAAGTATTGACATTTTTTGTAATTTCATGCTCTACAATTCAGTTACCAATATTTTTAATTTATAAACTAAACATTTAATAAAAGCCATATTGTATAAAGTTTGGAGCGCTATAACTAAAAACCTATGCGTTATACAATAAAAGTTTCAAATAAAACAGGTGACAAATATTATCTACAATAATGATCTCAACATTTTTATCGTACGATGCGCGGTTCGCGAGATATTAAATAAAACGTGTTTCTGAAAAAACTGAAGTGAAGCCCCCCCCCCCCCCCTATGCCACAACTTGGATTTACATTCAGGGGACACCCTTGAACATATTCCAAAACAAAAATACCAGGTCCCGTACGTTGCATTACAAACCTACTTTATATGCTGCGGCGCTTGGACTATACCATACAAACTTTACGCGCGACGCATAGAAAATACGACAATGTGACGTCACGTTTCTGTAGTGATTTGTATGAAGCGTTTTTAGGAGAGCCCAAAATTGTGATTTTAAAATCGTGATAGATGAGGGGAAGCTTATAAGGATAACAAAGTAATTCTTTCACCTATGTTTCAGTTATTGAGTAGCCTTTTAATGGCACATTAATTCAAAAATGAGTCGACATACCTATTGAAAGGTTGATAAATAATGATAATTTGTGCAAACTAATTTAGTGTCCGACCGAAAGTTCGGTTTCGGTTTCGGCCGAGTTTCGGCCAAAAATCAAGTTTCGGCCACAGTTTCGGTTTCGGCCAAAATCGGTCGAACCTTTTGCCGAAACCGAAACTTAACAAGTTCAAGCACGTTCACGATCGCCTAACTTTGATTTCCGCGGCAACGCTTTGACGGACGCTGTATGCCCTTTTCGGGAATTAACGTGGGCCGTTCGGATAGTTCTGTAGCAACCAGCGATGCCAACCGTACGAGGTTCCTCGTACAAATACGAGATTTCTAGTCTTTCGTACGAGGTACGAGGACACTATTAATTAACCTCGTAAAAATAAGTACGAGATTATAATATTGCTATTATAAAATAGTGAAAACTAGAGCCATCTATCAGAACTTGTAAGGACTTACAAGACTTCTTACTGGTTTTTTATCTATCCTATTATGATATATATTGTGTTTCCATTTCATGCCCTAATTAAGGCAAAATAATCGGTAAAATTTCACCAAATTTCAGTATTTTAATAAATTATATACTTGACCACGTGAGTTTCGGTTTCGGCCGAAACTGAAGCCACGGCCGAACATTCGGTTTCGGTTTCGGCCGGAAAATCAGTTTCGGTCGGATACTACAAACTATACAGTGTTCCGGTTTGAAGGGTAATGTTTCCAGAGAAATTACAGGGCTTAGAGATATATAACATCTTAGATTTCTGGGTGACAAGCGCAATGCAGTGCTAGGCAATGATTTGAACTCTTCATGTTCCAAAAGCTGCGTGTCACTGTGCTGTTATGTAGCAGGCATGTTGCTTACTATCAGGCACATGTCCTGCTCGTCTTGTCACTCTTTATTTAATAAAATGGGCATAGTACGCCTAAAAAAGTATCAACTTACATCAATTTAGTGTATAGGCTCACCTTAGGAGGTTGTGGCGCCGACGCCCCGATGTTGGGGTGGTCGTCCTTGGGCACGGCGAGCGAGGGGAAGTCCTCGTCGGAGCCGCGCCGCTGTCGCTGCGGGATGGTGATGCGGTTGCCGCTCGCCGGCGTCAGGCGGAAGTTGCTCGCGCTCGCCGGTTGGCTGTGTAGCTGGATCGAGACGCCTGGCTTCGCTGTTATAATGGGGAACGTTAATAGGTATCTAAAATCACTTGAAACTTTGTTACAGTAAAGCTTCTCTGTAATACAGGTACACTAGTTTTTGTTTTGTTCAAAAATACCAAGTAGATACAATTTTACATGCATTCAAAGTTCGCTAAAATATCTACCGCGTGTGACGTCATTACACAACGCTCCACTCCGCTTAGTCGCAATTCCCCAGCAGTAACTTACTTGCGCGGTGATTTATTTTGTTTCATAGTTTCCAGTTGTGAACGAATTGAGCGAGTGTTGTGGTATGACGTCAAGCGCACCTAACTCGGACCGCTCACTTTAAAATTATATATCTTGGAAACTGATTGACGTATACGAGTAATTCTTTCACGAGTATTTAATATGTTGAACGGAGAGTACAGAAAACTAACATTCAAAATTAGTGAACATTACTCATTACGATTTTACGCATATGTATTTTAAATGATAATAACTGCATAGCTGAGAATTGCTTGACTCCCATAAGCATCTTATTACTATAAATGTCAAGGTTTGGGTGTTTGTTGTCATAACGTGTGAACGGTTCGGACTGAAATTTGGAACACAATCACATTTTATCGTCTGAAAGAACATATTTTCTACTTTATCCCGGGAAAATAACGGGAACGGGAAGTAGGCGGGTAGAACCGCGGGTCGCTGCTAGTAATCTATACTGCGTAAACATTCTTCGCACGTCAAACATTAAAAAAATATGTGTCATGGGACACCAGGCCTTCTACCGCCTAACTAAATCGGCTATGGCTTTGCTATTGCTACCTCTATTTTTCAAGCGAAAAAAAAAGAGAGAGCAATATCAATGCTAATACAGTTTTACTTAGGCGGTAGACCCTCTGGTAGAAACGAAGTGCCTTCCGATAATAAAGAACCAACAAAACTTACAAAAAAAATGCTCATTTTTTTTTATAAATATTGGTGGACAATTCACACACAACACCATCTGACCCCAAACTAAGCAAAGCTTGTACTATGGCGGCCAGATATTATAATATTTATGGTATGATCATCTAAAAAATAAAGTTGGAAACACTGGTCACGGGTTACACGTATATATTTTTCTTACGGTTTTAGTTCCACATTTTTTTCAGTTCGGTTCCGCAGCAAAATCTCTACCTCCTTCAAGCCCGCCGTTTGGAACTTCGTTCCAACAAATATGTATCCACATTTCACGACAAAAACGTACGCAGCTTAAATTAATTTCATTGCATTTAATTCTAAGACGATGAGTGGGGCTGACTGCAATAATAGCTAAATGAACTGCTTACCATAAATATGCATATTTTGATATAAGTTTCGAAGAAATAGTTACTAACCGTTCCTGAGGATGGTAGCGGCGACCGTGGGCGCTTTGCCCGAGGGCGCGGTCGCGGGCGTTGGTCTCGAAGGGCCCGCTCCTCCGCCCAACGATGGGAAGTTCTTGTCAGTTCGGGCGAGGTTTTGCGTAGTCCCTGAATCAAAAACCAAAAATAAAAAATCATTTTCTCCACTTACGCTTTAAATTTCACAACATACATCTTCAACTTCGCGACTTACATCTTCAACTTCATAACTTACCCCTTCAATTTCACAACTTCCACCTTCAACGTCACAACTTACACATTTAATTTCACAACTTACACCTCAAATTTCACAACTTACGCCTCAAATTTCACAACTTACACTTCAAATTTGCTAACTTATACCTTCAATTTCACAAATAACACCTTACATTTCACAACTTACACCATCAGTTTTAAAACTTACACCTTCAATTTCGAAACTCATACCATCAATGTCACAACTTACACCTTAAATCTCACAACCTTCACCTTCAATGTCACAACTTACACCTTAAATGTCACAACTTAACCCCTCAAACTACATAGCTTACGCTTTAAATTCCACAAATTACACCTTAAATATCACAACTTACGCCTCAAATTTCGCATCTTACACCTTAAATTTATCAAGTCATACCTTTATAGGCTTTGTTAGAGGAGGGCTGCAGCAGCGCAGCCTGCGGCGGCGCGGTGGAGAGGCGCGGAAACTGCTCGTCGCTGTGCGTGTCGATGCGCGGCGCGGGCGCGGCCGGCGGTGGGCTCGGCGGTCGTTCTAACCGCTCTAGACGATTCGAATCCCTGCAAAAAACATCAGTTCATAGTGACGAGACGAACAGCACGTGTATTCGTATACGGGCAATTTTCCGCAACTCTTCAATTCTTCGTAAATTTATCGACGTCTCGAGGCGCTTATTTTGCGTGTGTGGATATTAGGCTTCACTCCTGCCTTCCCAGCTGCAGCAGGAAACCCACCAGTGCCTTCACATTGCCGCATGCTTCGTGGAGTCCCTGGTGAGCCCAGGAATATTGCCGGACATGTCCCTTGATGGTGAACAACATGCATGCCTATAACAACAGTTTCACACAGCTATTGGAACATAGAGTCCAAATCATTACTTTTTTATAGTATAGTGACGAGACGAGCAGCTCCTGTGCCTGATGGTAAGCAACATGCCTGCTACATAACGGCACAGTGACACGCAGCTATTGGAACATGAATAGTCCAAATTATTACCAAGCACTGCACTGCGGTCGTCACCCAGAGATATAAGATGTTTTATATCTATACCCTGTAATTTCACTGGAAACATTACCCTTCAAACCGGAACACAGTAATGTTTGCACATTACTGCTCGGCGGTACAATAACTGGTAAAGGTGTGGCACTTCCCTAGGCGGACTCTGTAAAAAGTCCTACCTACGAGTAGCTTGGATGCGTTAATCTCAGCATGTCACATGTCCTCAAAATAACTATTTTTGCTCCTATCATCATCTTAATTAACCATGCCTTTTCTATCCCAGACGGAGCCCAAGTTTCTAAATAAACAAAAAAAAAACAACAAAATCAAAATCTGGCTATCCGTTCGGGATGACATGCTACTGACCGACACACACACACACACATCCAATTTATAACACCCCTGTCGTTTTTGCATCAGAGTGTAAAGAAAAAAAAATGTGTGGTTTTGGAAAAAATACTTTTTTCCGCATTGTAGACATTTAACTAAAAATTTTTGGAACAATATTCGAATATGTAAGTGATTAATTCAAGTAACTTAACGAGTAACGCACGAGGCTTGTTATTGACACTGGTTACAAAACACAGTTACAAAGGCGGCCGAAAGGGACCTCGGCTTGTAGAGCCCCTTTCGCTTTAGCCCTACTCAGCGACCCCCTACGCAGCCGACCGTCACGCGACATGCAATAGACGAAAAAGTTTGAAGTGATGATATAAAAGATTCACTTTAATAAAAGAAAAAAAATTATTGTGTGGTTTTGTGAAACCACGGTATCACTTTTTTTCGCATTGTAGGTTTTTAATAAACATTTTTGGAAAAATATTCGATTAAGTAACTTGACCAATAACGCCGCCATGTTGGCCTCGACTGCTCTGTCGAGCGCCTTTCACTTTTCGCGACGACCGTCACCTGACATGTAATAGCGGGACGAAAAAGTTCAAGGTCATGTAATAAAAGTTTCAGTGAAAAAAATGTGGGTAGTTGTGAGTACCGTGGCGTCCTCTGCGCGACGGGGTGCGGCGTGATGTTGAACTGAAGCTCGAGCGTGCGCGCCTGCCGCGCCGCGCCGCGGGTCATCCCGCGCCCGTGCACCGTCGCCTTGTGGGCTGCAACAACGCACCCACGAAACTAAACTAAAAACTAATTTATTTACTGTACCCTGCCACGCTTCGCTCTGGCACATTGTGACGTAAAAATTAGATAAAAACAATCCTTGATGCGGATTATATATCATTCTAAAATTTCAGCTCGATCGGTGCAGAAATTTTTGAGTTTTTGTAGCGTACACAAACCAACATAACTTTTTATATATAGAAGAAGATAGGCACATGGTTCGTTAAGATTTCACACATAAAAATAAACAATTACATAACAATGTCGAACAAATCTTTATTCCAAATCTGATAGATTGCAGTTAACAAGAACAAAATTAAAAATTTTGATTAACCCCCGACTACCTTGGATTTGTTATTTATATAATATTCTACTAGTCAAGCCCTTTCATTTGACACTCATATTGACGGAGTTGTGAAAAAAAATATTTCGCCATTTTGTGGTAGCGGCCGTCTTGGATTTGAAATTTGTCATAGTGCATAGTATTCTACTAGTCAAGCCCTTTCATTTGGTACCCATATTGGGGTAGGTTGTGAAGAAATATATTGTCCGCCATTTTGTGGAGGCGGCCATCTTGAATCGATATTTACCGAACATAGCTAAGAACATCCGCACGGTAATTAACATTCAAATAAAAAAACCGCTTTGAAATCGGCCCATCCGTTTGAGCTCTACGGTGCCACAGACAGACACACACACACACAGACAGACAGACAGACAGACATCGACGACATTCCTTGTGTTCTTCGTAGTTATGTAAAATTTTCGAACATACCTTTCACTATTGCTCAGTTCCCTGTTAATCCTCTGTTTACGACTAAGTACCATGCCATAACCTTCCAGCCTCGCATAGTTTTAAATTTGGGTGTTGATAAAGAATCTGAGCACTCCAACCGTAAGTTCTGTGAAATAATGGCAACTAATTGGACTGGTTGGTTGCCGGTATATACAGATGCATCAAAACTGAGCCAAAATGGAGATGTTGGAGCCGCGGTCTGGATACCTAAATACAATGTCGTTTTAAGACACAAATGCCCCCCTCTAGCTTCTGTTTTCACCGGAGAGGCTATTGCCATACTTGAAGCAATAATGTATGTCTCATCCCACTCCATAGATAAATCAATTATCCTAACGGATTCCAAAAGTTGCTTACAGGCTATAGTGTCAAACCAGTTCAAAGCAAAATCTAAATTTCCCATTATACTTAGAATTAAAGAAGAACTGCTAAAATCACATAATCTTGGCCTTCAAATAGTTTTGGCATGGATCCCTGGACATGCTGGCATTACAGGAAACGAAAATGTAGACTATCATGCCAAACAAGCAACGGTAACTGGTAACAAAGACTATTACCACATATACACATATGATCTCTCCACAATATGCCAACCCCAACTAGTGGAGTCCTGGAACAAAGTATGGTTGCAGTCCAAGACCATTAAGGGTAAATTTTACGGTCAAATCCAAGAGTGCATTCCGCCTAAACCATGGTTTTCTAAATTCAAAAATATTAACAAAAGAGTCACCTCCACAATCTGTCGCCTACGCTTAGGTTTTTCCTGTACTGCGGTGTTTCTCGCAAAATTAGAATTCGAGACAGTTCACTATGTGAATGTGGCTTGGCTGACGGCACCACTGACCACATTTTCCTGGAATGCTCCAGATATCCTGATTCCCTCTATGACATGATCCTCCGGACCTTCCCTCCTGCTAATTTCACCAATCTCCTCCCATTAGTATATTCTACATTTGTGTATGTCCTCAGTAAATATATTAAAAGAAATAATATCAAACTATAATTCTTGTTTTATATGTGTGATAAATTGTATTTTTATTTAAATTCATACCTATACTTTTATGTATATCTTGTGATGTTATCTTTGTGTTTGTCTATTGCAGAGGTTTAATGTATTAAATATACAACTACTAATCACTAACAAACAAATCTCTACTACACCGACCAACTGCAAGAACTACTACTATTCAATCTGAATACCGGCCAAATTCTATTGAACATCCTGCTGAAACACAAGACATTGGCGAAATTATGGTCATACAACCGAATGGAAGCCAGAAATAAAGAAGAAGAAGAAGACAGACATCGACGTCAAACTTATAACCACTTTATTTGGTCGGGGGTTAAAAAGACAATGTATGTATAATACACAAAATAACGTAACACTCGATAAAAATATTGTGTGAAAAAGCTAATTTAGTTTTGATTTTCGTATGAATTGTATACATGATGTTATTTAATTATTGTATGATTTAATTTTGTCACATGTAAGATAAAGGTATAAGTAGGCCCTCTTTATGTCGCAGCAGTCGTCAGGGACATGGGGGGTCTTCTCTCACAAAGAGAGCGTCAAGGTCATCATTCACCGTGTCGGGCGAACCGGATGTTAAATTTGCTCTTTTTGGAATACGCTGGTTTTCTCACGATGTTTTCTTTCCCATTTTAAAGCCAGCGGAGATGCCAAACTTGTATTATACCTATGAGTCTGTTATCTACATTACTTGTCTATTTACAGGAGAATAATAAGCAGAATGTTGTCTTAACCCCATAATTGTCGAAAAACAATAGAATTAAAGTCGTATACCTTTAAGGTCGATTTCGCTCCTGAATACAGCGGTCAAGGAAGATATCTACAAGTAGAATAATGTTATAACCGTATGATGGAAAAATAAAAATAGAATTAAAGTAGTATACATTTAAGGTCGATTTCGCTCCTGAATACAGCGGTCAAGGAAGATATCTACAAGTAGAATAATGTTATAACCGTAAGATAGAAAAATAAAAATAGAATTAAAGTAGTATACCTTTAAGGTCGATTTCGCTCCTGAATACAGCGGTCAAGGAAGATATCTACAAGTAGAATAATGTTATAACCGTAAGATGGAAAAATAAAAATAGAATTAAAGAAGTATACCTTTAAGGTCGATTTCGCTCCTGAATACAGCAGTCAAGGAAGATATCTACAAGTAGAATAATGTTATAACCGTAAGATAGAAAAATAAAAATAGAATTAAAGTAGTATACCTTTAAGGTCGATGTCGCTTCTGAATACAGCGGTCAAGTGTTGCCCCGCGCACTCTCCCTCCTCGCACAGGTAGTGGTCGGTACGAAAATGATGCGCCAGCGCAGAGTGCGATGCGTAGTAAAGGTTCTTTCCTGCAAACACAAAATACTGTTTTAAATATAAATAAATAAATATTGGTGGACATTTCACACACAACACCATCTAGCCCCAAACTAAGCAAAGCTTGTAATATGGGTGCCAGATATCTGATAAAATACTGTAGTAGTTCTTCACTCAGAAACTTAAATCATTTTTACGAAGAAAAGACACGCCTGCGTTTTTTCCTCGTTAAACTTGGTCTGTTTGATATCGGCCCATTCAGAGACTGCCAAGGGCCAAGTTTAGATGCTCGGCCATAATTTATCTCATTGACTGGCTTTGTAGTCTACTTGTACTCAGGCTCGTGCGCTGGTTGTGTAACTCTTCACATTCACGCATTCACCTGCGTATCAATAGACATCGCGCTAATTGCAGATAGTACCGACTTTTGAGGGACTCCGGCATTGACAGCCATTTGATCTAACCAGCACCCTTAATGACCATTCGAATGGATCTCTCAAGAAGGTCGATATCTGCGTAATAAAACATCAGACAAACCAATCGCTAAAAGCTTGATATGTCTTGACTGTCAAACTATACAATGGACTAGTAGCTATTTCCCGTAGTCAAACATAAATATCGGGGTTTCCTCATTGTACTCTTTACAAGATCAAAATTAAAAATTTTGATTAGCCCCCGACTACCTCGGATTTGTAATCTGTACAACATTCTGCTAGTCAAGCCCTTTCATTTGATACCTATATTAAAGGAGTTGTGAATAAAATAAATGTATTTCGCCATTTTGTGGTAGCGGCCATCTTGGATTTGAAATTTGTCATAGTGCAAAGTATTCTAATAGTCAAGCCCTTTCATTTGATACCCATATTGAGGTAGTACTGAAAAAAATAATGTAATTCGCCATTTTGTGGTGGCGGCCATCTTGGATTTGAAATTTGTTATAATGTATTGTATTCTACTAGTCAAGCCCTTTCATTTGATACCCATATTGAGATAAGTTGTGAAGAAATGTTTTGTCCGCCATTTTGTGGAGGCGGCCACCTTGAATCGATATTAACCAAACATAGCTAAGAACATCCGCACGGATATCAACCTTCGAATAAAAAAAACCGCATTGAAATCGGTCCATCCGTTTGAGCTCTACGGTGCCACAGACAGACACACATACAGACAGACAGACAGACAGACAGACAGACAGACAGACAGACAGACAGACAGACAGACCGACAGACAGACAGACAGACAGACATCGACGTCATACTTATAACACCCCTTTTTTTGGTCGGGGGTTAAAAAACGGTATTTACATGAATGTATTGTACATGTATGTATATAAGTACTTATAAGTCTATTCGATAATTTCGATATGAAATGAATGGCCTAAACTAAAACGAACAAAACAAAACACTAGTTTTACACATTTTGAACGTGGTTTCTCCTTTATCTTGGCTTTAAGTGTGTCTATTTTTAACCCCCGACAAAAAAAAGGGGTGTTATAAGTTTGACGTCGATGTCTGTCTGTCTGTCTGTCGGTCTGTCTGTCTGTCTGTCTGTCTGTGTGTGTGTCTGTCTGTGGCACCGTAGAGCTCAAACGGATGGGCCGATTTCGATGCGGTTTTTTTTATTTGAAAGTTAATATCCGTGCGGGTGTTCTTAGCTATGTTTGGTTAATATCGATTCAAAATGGCCGCCTCCACAAAATGGCGGACAAAATATTTCTTTACAACCTACCTCAATATGGGTATCAAATGAAAGGGCTTGACTAGTAGAGTACTAAACGCTATAACAAATTTCAAATCCAAGATGGCCGCCACCACAAAATGGCGAATTATATAAAATTTTTCACTACTACCTCAATATGGGTATCAAATGAAAGGGCTTGATTAGTAGAATACTTTGCACTATGACAAATTTCAAATCCAAGATGGCCGCTATCACAAAATGGCGAATTACATTTCCTTTTTTCACAATTCCCTTAATATGGGTATCAAATGAAAGGGCTTGACTAGTAGAATGTTCTACAGATAGCAAATCTAAGGTAGTCGGGGGTTAATCAAAATTTTTAATTTTGTTCTTGTTTACCCTACTAATATTATATCGATTTCAGAATACGGTTTGTCGCTCACCGTCGGCATCGCAGAGATGGCAGTATAGATGTTCCTTCCGCAGGTGCCGGTACAGCTCGTCAGCGTCCATGAACCGTTCCTCGCAGAACTCGCACAGCGGGTGACCCCTGGAGGTGTACACTAGACATCGTTATATTATGCTCACCAGTATCACCATAAAAGTAGTTGCATAGTTGGAAACACAGAACATATATGTTCTGTGGTTGGAAAATATAATACATGAATAGTGAAGTAAGTAATAATTATAGTTTAGGGGATAATTCGCTCCTTAGATCGGTCTGTGTTTTTAGAAAAGGCTTTAAAAAAGGCCTGACGAACATTATACAAATGGAGTATGAAAATTTAAGCGAAAATAAGTAATTATTTTGGGAGTTTTAAAACGTCTGTTAAGCAAAACGGCCGACGGACGTGTCTGGGAGTATTGGGGCGCTATTTTTCAGGATATTGCCTATAACATACGTGAAAATCAGTTATTAGAAAATACGTGAAGTAAATAAAATGTTTATGTACCTTCATTCTCATGTCTCAAAATTGGCCGTCTAAGCAAGTTAGCGGGTAAGCATGTGTTCTTAGTACGTACTAACTCTACTCCGGGATCTTACTCTATAATGATCCACACTCTAATCTAATATAACCGTAGCAGTACCCCGCGGTTATACCTGCGCAGTTCCCGCTCCCATTATTTTGATTTGATAAAAAGTTTGTTTATTATTTCATACTTATTATTCATTTTTTATTTCAGACTATTATCTGACTAGCATTCTAAATTCCAACCCGTTTCGTTCAGACGTCATTGAGCAACGAGCATCCAAACTATCCCATTTACTTATATGATGTATAAGTAGGGTTTTATTTCATTTGACAGTTTAATCATTAATCTTGTTTGTTTTACCTGTGAGAGGTGTCGTCCACATCTCCTTTCCGTCTGTGATGCGCTAATTCCTGACGAGTGTAGCACTTTCGTTCACTGGTGAAAATCTGCAAAAAATATTTGAATAAGTATGAATGTCATAACACATATTATTACGATGTCATGTCATCGCTAGCATCGTGGATCAGTGAGTAGTGCTCACTGAATCATATGTCTCGGGTTTGATTCCCACCAAGGACAAATATTTGTGTGATAAGTAATGTTTGTTTTGTGTCTGGGCGTTCCTACGTACGCATTTAAATTTCTTTTATATCATCGATCTGGTTCCGATAGCTCTGCTTAGTTTGAGGCTAAAAATTCGTTTTTGAAAGAAATTTGAAAACTATTTATTAGTAACGACGACCGCCTGATCTAATAAGACAGATGAGGAAGCAGAGGAAGATCAAAGGAAATATGGACAAGATTATTTATTAATGAGGATTAATGTGTAAAGGTTGTATACGGAGATGCAGAAGAAAGTAATAAATGAAACAAATAGCATAGCATGCATCAATCCCAGCTTTTGAAATAAGGATGATTACGTTTTTTTTTATCATAAGCATATTTACGTTGTGCTCGAAGACAAAATGTGAAGGGACGAGCAACACGAGGGCTTGACGGTAAATAACATATCAGCCCTCTGCAGCATATACCTAGCTGCACAGCCTCACGCAGCTATTTGAACAAGAAGAGATCAAATCGCTGCCTAGTACTGTACTGCTCTTGTCACCAGGTAATTAAGATGATTTATGTTTCTGGTCTGTAATTTCACAAAATACATTCGATAAATGCTAATGTGTAATGGACACATCGAAACGTAAGTGAACATTCCTGTAATAACATTTTAAATTTAAAAGACATAAATTGATACCCACACAGTAGCGGGAAGTCCCATTAAGCTGGACGGTACCTACCGCCGGACACTTCTACTACAGATCTATTCTATGACCACAGTAAAATGGTTATAAAACGGGTACTCCGCCCCGTTTTCGAGCGTATTTTCAACCCTCTGGGTTATAATAAGTTAATAATAAATTAATTACAAATATTGGTACTACAGTTCCAGGATTCGGGACATTTTTAAGGAATATTCCTCTTTTTTAAATTTTATTTTATTCCAATTGGAATTATCTCAAATTATTTTTGAGAAATTGGAGAATAACAAAACCCCCCCTTTTCACTTAATTATTTATAACTAGCGCAATTTTTCGAGCGGGGTTAGCTATCTAAATGCCATTCCAAATCGAATGACACCTCAATCACAATTTTAGGTAACAGTAGATAATAGTAGTAAGACATTTTTAGGTAATTTCTTTTTTTAACCCCCGACCAACAAGAACAAAATCAAAAATTTTGATTAACCCCCGACTACCTCGAGTTTGTTATCTGTACAACATTCTACTGGTTAAGCCCTTTCATTTGATACCCATATTAAGGGAGTCGTGAAAAAAGAAACGTATTTCGGCATTTTGTGGTAGCGGCCATCTTGGATTTGAAATTTGTCATAGTGCAAAGTATTCTACGAGTCAAGCCCTTTCGTTTGATACCCATATTGAGATAGTAGTGAAAAAAAATTATATATTTCACCATTTTGTGGTGGCGGCCATCTTGGATTTGATTTTTTTATAGTGTATAGTATTTTACTAGTCAAGCCCTTTCATTTGATACCCATATTGAGGTAGGCTGTGAAGAAATATTTTGTCCGCCATTTTGTGGAGGCGGCCATCTTGAATCGATATTGACCAAACATAGTTATGAACACCCGCACGGATATCTATCTTCAAATAAAAAAAACCGCATCGAAATCGGCCCACCCGTTTGAGCTCTACGGTGCCACAGACAGACACACACACACACACAGAGACAGAGAGACAGACAGACAGACAGACAGACATCGACGTCAAACTTATAACACCCCTTTTTTTGGTCGGGGTTAAAAAGGGTGTTATAAGTTTGACGTCGATGTCTGTCTGTCTATCTGTCTGTCTGTGGCACAGTAGAGCTCAAACGGATGGGCCGATTTCGATGCGGTTTTTTTTATTTGAAAGTTAATTGCCGTGCGGGTGTTCTTAGCTATGTTTGGTTAATATAGATTCAAAATGGCCGCCTCCACAAAATGGCGGATAAAATAATTCTTCACAACCTACCTCAATATGGGTATCAAATGAAAGGGCTTAACTAGTAGAGTACTATACACTATAACAAATTTCAAATCCAAGATGGCCGCCACCACAAAATGGCGAATTATATATTTTTTTCACTACTACCTCAATATGGGTATCAAACGAAAGGGCTTGATTAGTAGAATACTTTGCACTATGACAAATTACAAATCCAAGATGGCCGATATCACAAAATGGCGTAATACATGTATTTTTTCACAACTCGCTTAATATGGGTACCAAATGAAAGGGCTTGACTAGTAGAATGTTGTACAGATAAAAAATCTGAGGTAGTCGGGGGTTAATCAAAATTTTTAATTTTGTTTTTGTTTATAAATAAAATAAGATTTTATTTATAACACTCGTATTTGGAAAGACAGCATTCATTTATTTTTCCGGGTGACGAGTGCTGTGCAGTGCTAAGCAGTTTTGAAACTGGCATGACACTGTGCTGTTATTAACTGTCAGTTACAAGTCTTGTTCGAACAGATTAATTACATCTTGTTCGTTTCGTCATTCATACAAAACGCTTTTAACTAAAATGAAAATTATAAATATGTACTGGATATACATAATTATATACCTCTACTAAACATATAACAGACACTAGCTACGCTCCGTGGCTATACACGCAAATAAATCTTATACCTTTAAACGAGCAATTCTTGTAGGTATATACATTCTGTGTACTAAATATAGGGAATTTGTCAATAAAACAAAAAAATACAAATTATTCATCTAAATTTATTTTATCGCCTTCAAAGTAGGCCCCATCGCTTGCAATACAACATTTCCAACGCTTCACCCAGTCTTCCATACATTTTTCATAGGCTATTTGCGGTATGGCCTTTAACTCATTAAGCGAATTTTCTTTTATGGCTTCTATCGACTCAAAACGTTTTCCTCGAAGTGGTAATTTTAACTTGGGAAATAAAAAAAAGTCAGACGGAGCCATATCAGGTGAATACGGTGCTTGGTCGAGAACTTTTGTTGAATTTTTGCTAAAAACTCTATCACTATAATGGCTGTGTGTGATGGTGCATTATCATGGTGCAGCATCCATGAGTTGTGTTGCCACAAATCTGGACGTTTTCGGCGGATACTCTCACGCAAACGTTTCATGACGCCTAAATAATATTCTTTATTCACTGTTTCGCCCTCTGGAAGGAATACGGAGTGAACCACATCACGGTAGTCAAAAAAACTGTCAGCATCACCTTGATTTTGGAGCGACTTTGCCGCGGTTTTTTGGGTTTCGGCTCGTGTTCGAGACGCCATTCTGAAGACTGTTGACTTGTTTGCATGTCGTACTCATAAACCCATGTCTCGTCGCCAGTTATTATACGTTTCATAAAGGTCGGATCCGTAGAAGCTCGAGAAACCATATTTTCAGCGACATGCTTTCGTTGCGCTTTTTGAACAAAATTGAGCTCTTTTGGAACTAGTCGAGCGGCGACGCGTTTCATGTCTAAAATGTCAATGAGAATGTTGTGGACGGACTTAAAAGATATGTTCACCTCACTAGCCAACTCTCTCAGACTCATACGTCGATTTTCGAGCAGTAGCTTCTTGATTCTGTCGATGTTTCCTTTGGTCGTAGCGGTTGAAGGTCTACCAGAACGAGGCAAGTCTACTACTACTTCTCGCCCTTCTTTAAAAGCCTTATACCAATTATAAACCCTTGTTTTCGATATACACGATCCGCCGTAGGTATTTCGCAACATTTTTAGTGATTCACCACATGAAATTTCATTCGAAACACAAAATTTAAGGCACACTCTTCTGTGTTCAACAATATTTTCCATTGTAAAAATCGCCGAGAACTCAAAACTATGACCAACAAAAAGTGTAGATCACGTCCCAAACCAGATCCCCAGATCCCGCTCAAACTTTGCGCACTAAATCAGTACAGTGCTACCAACATGCAGTAAAAAAATTAGAACGACCTCTTTTACACGGGTCTTTTTATTGGCCCGATACTTTTTACACAGAATAGTATATATAGAGTCTGAATCTCAGAGACGGCTTGAACGATTTTCATGAAATTATGTATACAAGGGGTTTCGGGGACGATAAATCGATCTAGCCAGGTTTTATTTTTTTAAAACGCCGTTTTATGCGCGTTTTTAGACAATGAAAACTGTTACATAAAGATTAGAATGCGACGGTAAATTTCGCGACGTTACGCGACAGTATAGTAGCTCAATCGGGAAGATGGGCGGTCATAATATGGTAGGTCCGGGTTCGAATCCAACCGGCCGCTATTCTTTTTCAAGTTATTTTTTTTTTTGAGAAATTCAGAAGGTATGTATCTAAGTAACCAAGCAAAGCTCGGTTACCCAGGTACTCATTTTATTATGTATATCATGGGAACCACTAACTTTTAACGGGATAAAAATGGGCAAGTGTTTGTAAATTCAGGTAACATACTTCCTTAATATTTAATTTCATTAATATCTGTTAAGCCTTTAAAGAGATACGTGGGAATAAACATACACGTTTACGTGTACACCGTCCCGTCTTTAAAATAGTAAGTAGTGTGATGACAAATTCTTAATTTGAGATTGTTTGAGAAAATATAACAGCTGTGATTGAACCACTATTACATAAAAAATTTATCGCATTTGTATTTTATTGTAAACATCGATAATATTGTTAATTAATTTCTGGTCTGTTTTCTTAATTGGATATTATTATAGCATGCTATCAGGTATTGTACAAGTGATATCATCCAATTCTTTTTGAGCACGATTTTGTGAGTTTCTTCTTAATTTAGGATTCACTTGGAACTATCTTTCGTAATTCCAGAACTATAGATTTTTCCAAAAACTTATTTTAATGGAATAAATTACGAGAAAAAAGGAAAGAATAAGAAATCAACACACCGTACTATTACAGTATTAGCAGTGCATCCTCACTCGCTCAAGGTCGCGCGGTTTTAGCCTACAGCTAGACCGTTCCTCGCACGGAACAAGTGCCAGGCGGTTGTCGAACGCACGTCTGAGCGCTCGCGCAACACATTTCCCGCGCAAAATTACGTCGCCATTTATTGTGCTGTATATGACAACGGATGGATGCACGAGTCAAAAAACAAAGAATTATCATTTTTTCCTAGTTGTACAAAATATACCATTATTTTTTATATTCAACTGCTAACCGTACAAAAAGTACGGGACATTATAAAATAGCTTGTAATCGAAGCTGGTTGTATGTATTAGTGTAGGTAAGTACATTAAAATATGTTACATATTTATCAAACAACATTTAGACGATCAAGTAGAATAAAAACAGTCAAAGTATACTTTTATTGTTTTAATGAGGCGTTTTCCGACGAGATAAAAAAAATGGTTCCAAAAAACGACGATAGGAGGCGCTTGTAAATTTTTGATTGCGATGTCAATGTCAAAAGCCACTGAGCCATATAGTGAGGGACTACTGGGACTGGACTGACTGAACCTAGTTCGCATACCTGTGTCGAACTAGTTCGCTCTATATCTTTCGTTCGTTCGGTCTTTTTCAGATATTTTAGAGGACAATATTGCAATTTTTAATTCATACTGCGCTCCAATATTTAACTATTTCATGTTATGTAAAATACTTTAGTATTAAATACTTTAGTATTTTACGTAACGTTTTCATTCATTTCACGTGAATTGAGAAAAGTTCCGGCTGGTCTCGTCGTGAGAATGGCAACTGCCGATTGGGATCTTATCGTTTCGAAAATATGTGCGTAATGCCGCTAACTTAAAACGGTTAAGGAAAACTTCGTGAGGAAGCTGACATGTACCTAGAATTTTTCGAGGTCATGACTGTGTCATCCACCAATCCATACTGCACCAGCGTGATGGATTAGGGTCTTGACTCTCTTTTTGCAAAAGAAGGCCCTGAGTCCCAGCAGTGGGAGCAATTAGTGGGCTGCTTATGCTTTTGCTACCTGATCGTAGATGTCTACGATTGTTATTTGCTATTGTTGTTGTTGGTTGCTATTGCTTAATAACATCTGTAAAATCGGAAACGCTTTGTTTGATTTAAAAATTTCACCAATCTCAATATTGTGAAAACCTTAGATTCGGATAGAAATGTTAAGTAATGTTAGGCGTAACATAAGCGCCATCTATCATTTCTATGTTTTTATCTCTTCAAAATGTCTAGACAATCTGTATCTCGAAAAAAATACGTGGTAGAAGTGATCCTTTAGAAATGCTTAACGTTCTTTTTACTGCAGCTTTTTCGTCTCATTGTTGTCTCATGTTTGATTTTCAAATCACAACGATGCTAAAGAATTGTTCACAAAATACGAAGTCTAATAAAATCGTTGAATACGTAACATACAATTCAGGTAAGAGTGAACTAAATCAGTCAGTTGACCATGCGGCATTACTGAACAATAGTGGATCGCCGAAAAATAACGGTCACGGAACAAGATAATCGATGAGCTAATTCGCATAGTTCACTAAAACTTAAGGAGTGGTTCTCTAATACTCGTCGTTTGGTAACTAATGTCCCAACACTATTATTTTTTTATTTATTCTTGGCCATGGATACATTGGATACTAGTCCTTCAGCCGTAGATAAATATTTTCGTTTCAGTGTTGCCATTTATATTTTTTTATCTTCCTTTTACTTTTGCTTAATTTGTGTCTCTGCACCGAGTTTTAAAGATTTTTATTGAAAATCGAATTTTATTGCATTATCAATTTAATTGACTATTTCCAATATTTTAACACTAAAAAAGAAGAAAATTTGTTTTAGTACAAAAATTTTTCTTCGAGTATTTAGCGTTTATAGAAGGTAAACAAACCAAACACATCAGCTGAGCTGAGAATAAAATTATAATTTACCTAAACTAAGTGATGTGTTTGGGAAACCTCCAACATTTTTAGTTATCGCAAATAATTTAGATGTACACTTTTTCCCTGAACATTGGGAGGAGGCTTCATAGTAATTACACTTTAGAGAGTCTATGGTACAGACAAATCTTTTTTGAAATTTCACACCGCCATCTAGTGCGTAATTTGGAACTATTTTTCTCTCGTCGGAAAACGGCTCATTTCAATGTGTCCGACCCTATGTTACGGCCTCTTCTAGCTGTCTTGCGCGTTACGAAGTAAATAACTAAAATATATAATCTGAGCTACAATGCTGACTACCTACATAACGAAAGGTTAATTTAATTTTTTATTAGATAATATGTCGACAACCCTTTCGATGCGCATCATTCCGCGCCAGACAGCGACAGAGTTACGCGTTAGAAGAGAGCGCAAATGTTTAGGTTAAAAATTGCGATAGGCATTGAGCGCTAATGCGAGCTGAATTGCACTTTGTTGCGTCCCAGCAAGAGTCGCTATTTATATAAAAATGTTCGCTAAGTGAGGGTTCTGTAGTAATATCTATTCTGTGGTATTAGCGAGATATGATTATAATTTTACAACTTATAGTGACGATGACAGTCTGAATAAAGTGGAAATTTAAATAACTATGTGCTATGTGATAAAAGTACCAATTTCTTCGGCGAGAGTATTTGTTAAGTTTTATATTAACTGGTTCTCATAGTACAAAATAGTTGTGTGAGAAATATTAATAACACACTACAATGTTTATATTTATTTTGTACGAGCTGGCCCGAACTTCGTAACTCATATTCATTAATTTATAATGTCAATCTGACGATTTTTCTACATTCCTAGTGAGTTTTACTCTTTAACACCGTTTACCGTTTAATTTAACAAAAAAAATGAAACATTATATCAATAAAAAAAAACATTACACTCACACTAGAATGTATTTGACACACACGCATAAATACCTACTCTTTTGTTTATTGTAAAAGTTTGTGGTCAGAATGGTCAGATGGAGAATATTAATATTGCTTTATGGTCATGTTTCGACCATTTGGCGACCACAAGTAAGAATGAATTAATACCTCAATTAATAGAAGCAAAACAAGTATAGTATTACCAATCATAAAATAACTTTCTGAGCTTTACACGCGTAGCTGGACAATAGGTTGTTTTTTGTAACAATGTTTAAACAACATTCCAGGAAAATTCAGATAGCCCATTCTAAAGCAACCAATCTTCGTATTTGTGTTGATGGATTTTCTTAAATCAATACTAATATTATAAAGCTGAAGAGGTTTTTTGTTTGAACGCGCTAAACTCAGGAACTACTATACCGATTAAAAAAAAAAATCTAACTTGGATTTGTGCGTCATCTCCGAGTGCTATAGGGGTAGCGAACCGGGGCGGACCGCTAGTATGAATATATATTCAAAAGTATATAAATGACATATTTGTCTATAGTTCAAAATATATAAACAACAGAAGGCCTTAAAAAGATGTTCTTTGACGCAATTTATAGTTAGATAGGTACCTACATAAATGGAATTGTGACTTGTGATGTGTCTACGCACGTTCAAAGTCAAAATAGAGTGCCGCACCCACATGAAAGCGCACAATCAGCGCTAAGACGAATCTTGGCGTGTTTATCGACGACACTGCATTTTTCTGCCGAGGATATACAGGTTGGACGCTATAATTGCTATGCTCAAAAAAATTCTGATGCTTCTTCACTTAATCTTAAGTTACAGGTCATTGAAAATAAGTTCATCCGTAGTGTAGTTGGCGCCCACTGGTATAAAGGGGAACATTTACTTGCACTGTGAAGTGTGAACTCGAGTTACCCTTGCATATTTTCATCATCAGTCATCATGTTGGGAGTCATGAAATTCCCGCTGTTTTGATGAATCTTTCCACTAGTCCAAACTCCTTGTAGTCGGAGCATCCAATTGCTCGATACCCTCTCAATTCAGCAGTCGACACGAGACATACTGAGTGCCCTGGGCGACTATTGATATAAAACCATTAGATGTGACCTGAGCATCTTGAAATTGGTAATACACTGTGTCTGTATGTGTAGCGTAAGTATTTTACATACCACCAATCTACTTGAACCCTAGAATCGCTGGCGGCGAGGTATGCTGTGGTTCTACTAGTTTTATTTGTGTTTAATAAATTAATAATTCCGTGTGCTTGAAGTTTTGGCACATCCAATGGTTTATATCGATGTGGACGACCCCATCGCCGTCGCTATATCAGCAATGCTGTTGTCAGCCGAGCAATTGTAAATATACTATTTTTGGTATAAGCGCTGAGTATCAACGCCAGCCTCGACAATCTCGCCGCCGAGAAGAGGCGAGCGACGATCTCCTTCAGTATCTAGCACCAGTTCCGCAAACAAAGCATGTGACGTCTTCCAGAAATTCATCAATAATAATAAGCCAGACAACACCAGTTTAAGTTCCAATAATCAACCAGCTAACACAAGATTAGTTCTAATAAGTCAGTCTTGTAGGTAAGTTGATTTTTGTAAATATTTTGTTTTATAATATTATTTATTTATTGAATAATAGGCGAGCAGCATTAGCTGATATGTCTATATATCAGTGTTGATATAGCAGATTGTCTGAGGTGTGTGTTAAAATGATATTGTCTTTTGGTATCCATTGGTCCAGTTTGTTTGTTTATCTTGTATTTGTTTGTATTAAAAATAAATCAAAATATTTACAAAAACCAAACATAAAATAATAGAATTTAACAGACCTTCAAATGTTTAACACAGAGATCACAGTAATATCTCTCGTGGACCTTCCTCATGTGATCATTGAGCATACTAAAGTTCCGAAATGGAGGTGCCTTAGCACAGATGCTGCAACGGTCCTCTAACAGTTCGTCATATGCATGTTTAATTTCCTCACTGCAAAACCCAATCTTGAATTGTCGCTCAAACATCCGGTCAGAGAACACTCGGTTTCGGAGATCCTTATATGGTTCTATGATATCCGTAAACACCACCTGTAAAAACAAACAAATTAATGAAAACTAGAACTTAAACAGGGTATTAGGTGACAACAAAATGGTCTGTGAAGTCTATTTATCTAATAACTAGCAGCTCTCTGAGGTTTTACATGCATAGCTTATGTTTCAGTAATTCTGTAAATAAAAGTAGCACATGTAGTATTCCAGACTATAATCTACATGTGTGTCAAATTGCAATCCGCAACTGTAATTTTGAGCACCATGTGTGTCAAATTTCAATCCCCAACTGTAATTTTGAACACATTACACTATTATGATGTGATAGAGTAACAAATATCCAAACATTGGCATTGATAATTTAAGAAGAAAGTAGGATTACTACCTTCTAAAAGTAGTTACATTTAGTAGTTAGTATTTCTAAGTCCATAAGTTCCCAGTAGATAAATTCAATGTCAATATTTTCCATATATTTTTTTTTATCACCTAACTTTCAGTGATAAATCATTTTTATAAAATTTATAGTGGTAGGTATTCATCTTTGCTAAGTCTGCCTGGGGAAGCACCACATATTTCCCCTTTCCTGGTTATGCTATAACCCAGCAAAAACATACAACTATTACTGCATTCCAGATTGAAAGGCAATGTTTTCAGTGAAATTATAGGATGAGAAAATAAATTACCTTATATCTCTTAAGTCTTAAGTGATGAGTGCAGTGCTAGGCACTGAATGACAGAATTAAATTTTAGGCAGGAGTGTTGCTTACAGTGGTGCTTTTTTAGCTCAACCTGCCACTGATAATGAAAATTACTGTGTATAAAAAAGCAAAAAAAGTCTTTATGAAAAGAATTTATGAAAGGATGTTTGTTAAATTTTCACCAAATGAAAATAGGTTTGGTAAGATCATTAGCTCTAGACATTTTTTTTTGTGTAGGGACTTCTAACAAGTTTAGATGATCTCAACTACCTACCTAACTTAAACAACCTTTACAGTTAAATGGCTTACATTAGAATAACTCATATGACCATTTCTACAGCAAAAAGAGTGATACCATTGAGTGAGTGACACATAGGAACTATTTTCATTTAATGAAAATGTTTTTAATTCAATTTCATATTACGCTATCTGTCTGCCCAGTTTGATATAAGTTTAGTAAAAATTCTAATTGCATTTATAAACTAGTGAGCCCTCCCAGATTTGTCTAAGTTGAATACTATCATGACTTTGTATAATGAGTATTTTTTAAATTTAAAAATAAAATCTATGGCCATCTGGAGAACTGTACCTCTCAAGTAATGTAAAATTTATCAAAATTGGTGTAGTAGTTCCATAGATTACCTCAAATGTATAAACGCAACTGGGATATTATTATTCTCTCTTTATAACATCAGTGTAAATACAAAGGGGTTTCCCTTGTGTGTTGTAATATACAACAAGGAACACAAGGTAAATGTCACAAGTTTAATGCTATTTAATTCCTAGAAAACTAGGAGTGTTATGAAATAATAATATGGCATAACAAACAGTCAGTGGTTAAACATAGTTGATATACAACACAGGGGAAGAACTGATTCATATAAAAATACAACAACTAGATGCTTGGACCAAGAAGTATTGCACAATATTCGTAACTTTGTTTGGTGTAATAGAAATAAGTACATACGTAGGGTCGATGAAATTTTCGAATTCAAATAGTAGGTACAAAAAACTTACCCGCGCAAGGTCCTGGCGGCAGATAGGGCACTCATTTTGCAGGCACAGTACTCGCATGCGAGTTGAACACTCAAAACATACGGGATGGTCGCATTCGCCAATTGAATAGTACAAAACGTTCTTGAAACATACTACGCAAGTGTTGTCGTTCGCCTGGTCGGCCATGGTAAGCGAGTGATGGAGATGTTCTGTAATAAATGTAATAGATATTGATGCTGTGTTAGTTACGTGGTAAATTATTACGTAGACATTGAAAATAATTTACTACACCTGCGGATAAAAGGAGAGGACGAAAATTTCGCAGGACAGCGCTGTAATCAGAATTTGACAGTGACAACTCGGACCTGAAACTTATTGACACCACACCATCGTACCCAAAAAAAACAAAAAACCTGAGATGCCAGTTGCTTAATCTCACAATGGATATAGGAAATGGTAGAAAAAAAAACTACTACTTTAAAGTATGGTTCTACCTTTACATGATTTTTGAACCAGTTGCAAAAGAGAACAAAATATTTTAAAAAGTAAAAGTTCATGTCATATTGTCCATGGCTTTCCTAACGACGGTTTGTTTGAAAATCATTTTGATTTGAATAAACTGGAATAAACTGAAAGTGGATAATATTGTTACCGAATGTGCCTTAAATTGACCGATATTTCGTTAGGAATATTACAGTAAAATGATAAGTGTCACGATAAATAGTTGAAGTGTTTGGTACTACGTACAATGAAAATGTATTTCCAGGTCAGTAAACTACCATACATTTCGAATTATTAAAATCATGAAAATTTTAACGTTCGATAGTAACTGCTAGGACAACAACAAAGATTATAATAAGTATTTGATTGTATCGTCCGACAAGAGATTATCCAATAATAGTGTTTCGAAATTTTATAGATTGATAATACGCCTGAACACATACGAAGGGCGCGGCGTGTCGAAAAAGCGCCCAGAGAGTCTCCGAAGGAAGAATGTCCTCGCCTTACGTTGGCGCCTTTCTCTAGACCACCTCAAGTAGTTTTTGAAAATGTTATCATCGGCACATCGTGTGAACAAATCTTAGAGGTGTTAAATCCCTCAAAACAAACACAACTGGTGAGTATAAACACCATTATTAGGAGCTTTAACACTCTTCTTTGGTGTTGTACATTAGATACATCAAATAGGCGATTATTATATCATTTATTCGTCTTGATAAGTCATTCACAAAAAATGCACACTCAAACTAAACCATGTTTGTACTAAGAGAATCAAAGAACCAGAATATACCGTAGCTCTGCCTGCAAAGCCGAGCGTCGTGGGTTCAATCCCCACCCAGTGCAAATATTTGTGTGATGGATTCAAATGTTTGCACTGTGTCTGGGTGTTTCTATGTATAATAAGTATGTATTTAAAACTATTTAAGTATCTGCCATCACACAAGCTTTGCTTAGTTTGGGGTCAGATGGTGTTGTGTGTGAATTGTCCACCAATATTTATTTATTTATATAGTTGATTTACCACTTTTATAATCATATCAACATGGGATAGTTATGGGATATAGTACATAATATTAAATGACATTGTTCTACACTAGTAATAGTTACAAGATATTTTGTTGTTAAATGGTGGAGCGAGTCCCTGATATTTTAATGTCTGTGACGACTTAAAATTATGCATTTCCCTGTCTCTGTGACCTGAATTTTCTGTGCTGCTTTTTTATAAACAAAGTAAGTATTGCAAGATTAAAGGAAGAAATTCCAATTTATGGCTTCATTTTTAAATGAGATATAATGCATGCACATATTTTGTATCTTATTGGAAAACCAGTTGTAAAACTATTATAAACAAATTTCTAAATTGTAAAGCACCAGGTGGCAAAGCTTGTAACACCTATCACTGTCTGTATCATAGTAGTGCATTATTTTTACCTATATTCTATGGTGTTAAGCAGTAATGCATTGTATTACACAAAAGAAATAGATTTATTGATTTATAGACACACCGTATTCTCCCTTGGGTATACCCACTCAGTTTTGGTGTTTGTGACACAAAACTGCAATCACATCTTCATTTGGGGCATTGAGACCTTTTTTACTATTAGTGGGCTTACGTGTGACCATAACTCACCTTTTTGATGCAGTTAAGTTGAAACTGTAATGGATTTGCCTGAAGATACCTAGTCAACATTCTTTTGAAAAAAAATGATACAATATGTTTAATCTCAACCAACCATGAATAGGTGCTGATTTCAAACTCTTAGGTCACACTCTTTGGTAGACAAGACAGCTGCAGATATAGATCACAATCCTAAACTACCACTACCTTCAAGTAGTATTTCTTCCTCAGATCACACTTGGTAAAGCTTTACCGCCCGGTTTAGTTGTCCAGCTACCAGGAGAATGGATGGAAGTTGAACCTGAATCTTGCTATGAGCTGGTGATGGTGTGGACACCAACTCAGCCCACAGCCATGCGAGAGACTATACGATTCACTAATGAAAACAGAGGGAGATATGATGTCAATGTTGTGCTAAAATCAGCCATGGTTAGTTTTATTTTATTTATTGTAAATTTTTTATGGAACTGAAAAAATTATTTGTTATTCATCTCATCGACACTAAATTCATAAAAATAGCTTTTAAAATGTGTTAAAAATTCATTGGCTTCCATTTAAGTCTGACATTTGTTCACCAATGAACAAAACTTGATGTAATAAGGGATTATTAAGAAGAAACTATATTGAGAAAACCAGTTTTCAATTGTGTGATAGAAAGTTATATGAAATATAACTGTATGTTTTATATTTTATATAGTCACTATTTATTTATTTATGTATCTCTATATTAAAAATATTAAAGTCACTAGTGTTATGCCATGTAGTGGACTTATTTCTGTTTCAGAACATAAAAGGAAAAACCACAAAGTCCAAAAGCTTTAAAACATCACCTGGGAAAATGAAAACAAAAAAGGTTCAAATAAAAAAATCTCCAGTTGCAATTTACAAAAAGAAAGCTGAAATTATTTACCACACAACTACAAAAGTACAGAAAACTGTGGTTCAGTCTGTACAGCACAAAGCTTACCAAACTTACAGTAAAGAGAACTTTGACAGGCACGATTACACCTTGGATTCGAATCAAGACAAATGCCCGTTTGGGTCCCCGTCTAGCTTAAACATGAATTTTGATACTTCAGAAATATTTTCGAATGTTCGAAAGACCAATATTTTACAGGAGACATATGATAAATCATACGATGTCAGTAACAGGGACTCAACTATGCCTCTCAATGTTTTGAAGGCCTCAAACAAGGCAAATTACAATTCACCTACTTCGGATATATTTGATAACTTAACCTACACTCCATTAAAGAGTGCTGCATCTAAAGTGGATAAACTAGACAAAGGACCTAGAGTTATCATAAGTGTTAACTCTGAAAGTGATATGGATGACAGTTTAGATGTCAAGACCAGTAACAAAGAAAACCAACCACAGTCCATCATGGCTGTGACATCTCAAGTGCAAAACAATTGGTTTACACTAAACAATACACACATTGAACATTACTGCATGGAGACTCCCACAATAATTAACAAAAAACATCCAAATACTTCCTCACCTAAAGAAAATAACAGCCCAAATTTCTCAATTAACACTGACTTTTCACGTATCAGTGATCTATCATTCAATCCTCAACGGTACTCTACAGAGCGAAAGTGTTTTCCTAAGATCAATGAAACTCACGAGACATTAAATGACAAGTTGAGTTCTGACACATACACCAAAGATTCGCCAAACACTCCGAAAGACTTTCAGTCTTACCAAACTTTTGAGAGACCACCACACTATTTTAATAGAGAGCAGCCAAAATACCGCCAGTCTTTATTTAGGGAACAAAGAGATATTATTTACGATAAGAATTACGCTAATCCTTGGCAAAATGAATTTAAAATTGACGCGAGGTCTCCTCCGCGGTCGATAACTCCGCCACTTCAGTCCATTCCTGAAGAAAGTGCCCAATTTTCAAATACTCAAGTGTTTGATAAAACTGATCACCAAATGGCGACATTTACTATTGATCGGACATTTGATAAAACTCATGATAAAAGTTCAAATAGCACAAGACAAACATGGTCCAAAAAGAATATCAGGGTTGAACCTGATGTCTGGAAAGTACCCGTAGCATATGTCAAGAAGTCTCTAAAACCAAAAACAGTTAATAAATCCATTGATTCGAGAGACGGCAGACTATCCACCAATACAACGTTTGAAAGTAATAAGTCAATAATTCAAAACTTAACTGCTAACCAGATAGGAAATGTGTATTCTCAAACTTCAACAGTGGATCCCTTTTTGTCTGCTACTTATTACTATGACGAAGAAGCTGTTCACAAATGTGAAGATGAATTCAAAAGATGGCTCAACTGCATCCTTACTCCGCCTGCCGATCTCGACAGCAACGTGGAACAGAAGATTGACGTAGGAAAAGCTTGGATCGAGAGTAGAAATAAGGAAGTTCCACTCGCCCCTACTAAGGAACAAGTTTCGAATGCTTACCACAACAGCCACAGATTGGAGAGCCTCCGCCGTTCTGCTAGAAGCCTCCTCATGACCAATGACATGGCTCAAGTTTTCTTGAAATTAAATGCCCAAATTGAAAAGAAATTAATTAGCATTAGGAAGGACAGAAATCTTCACATGGATGTGGGATTACAAAAAGTCATAATGGAAATTCTTCTTTCTTATAACCCTCTTTGGCTTAGAATAGGATTAGAAGCTATTTACGGAATCATTTTACCGCTGAAATCCAATAGTGATATTGAAGGGTTGACTACATTCATTATTCAGAGAATGTTTAAGAACCCCTTTCTGAAAGGTAAAAATTCGAAATCAAGCGCACCAAACATGCTGCTTCCGGCTTACATGGAAGCCATCAAGAAGTTTACATTGAAGAAGTTTTTCATGCTGGTGTACTTTTTGGATCAGGCTAAACAGAAAAAACTGATTTCACATGATCCTTGTTTATTCTGTCGCAACGCCCTGTGCAAAGAAAGCAGAGAAATCATAATAAGCTTCACACGAGAACTGATTGCTGGCATAGGTGACATCACGAGGCATCTTAGACCCCTCGGTTATGTGGTCACCCACAAGCAATCCTACTTAGATGAGTACAAATATGCAGTTCATAACCTGGCTTTGGATATCAGGGACGGCGTCAGGTTAACCAAAGTCATGGAGATTATTATGATGAAGAATGATTTATTAAGTCAACTTCGTACACCAGCTATTTCCCGACTCCAGAAGATACATAATGTACAAGTGACGATGGATGCTTTAAAGGAAGCGAACTTTGTGATTGTCGGCGAAATCACCGCCACGGATATAGCCGACGGGCATAGAGAGAAGACGTTATCTTTACTGTGGCAAATTATCCACGTCTTCAGAGCGCCACTGTTCATGAGAGCGGCAAACGTCATACAAACGTGGTGGAGAAAGAAATATCAAGTGATTCTTGAAAAAAAGACAAGAAGAAAAGGATTCGAATCAGACTGACCAACGCTGCGTATAAGATCCAGGAATGGTGGCGATCTATTTTACGCTATCGCGAAGAACGGCGATGGACGGAACAGCGCACCACAGCTACTATAGTTGTTCAAAAGTATTGCCGAATGTGGCTCTGCCGTACTCGCCTAAGGAAATCTAAAACAAGTGTTCTCAAAATTGAGGAGTGGTATCGATCTGTAAAGTTAATTAGAGACGCAAAGAACTCTCTTACGACATTGAAAATCGAGCGAGAACAGTTGAGACACAAGGCTGCCACTACGATTCAAACTTACGTGAAGCGTTGGCTCTGTGTGAAACATTTCAAAGCGTCGGTTCAGCGAATAATTCGAGTTCAAAGCTTGGTACGCAGATATATAGCAAGAAAACAATACTGCAACTTGAAGAAAACTGTTTCTTACATCCAAGAGATATACAGAGGCAAATTGTTGATGCGCAAAGAAATGCAGAGACTCTCTGAACAAAGACGTAGCATTGTGTTATTACAAAGTGCTTACAGAATGATTAAACAACGTAGGGCTTTCTTAAAATTGAAGAAATCGGTCTTAGCAATAGAAAACTCTTATATTGCTCTGAAGAAAATGAGAACAGAGCGTAATTACTACTCCGAGTTAAAGAGGACTGTAATTACTGTTCAGGCCTTGTACAGGAGAAACAAATGTCGCGAAAAGTATCACAAACAAAGGAAAGCTATTATCCTCCTGCAAAGAAGAGTCAGAGCGCAACAACTCATGAAGAAAGCCAGAAATGAGTATCAGAAAATGAAAAATGCTGTAATTGCTTTACAAACTTACTTTAGATCGTATTTGACTATGAAGAAAGTTAAAGAGACGTACATCACTCAGCGGAAATCCGTGATTTTTATCCAACGGTACTTCCGATCTTATTTACTAGCGAAGGCTCAAAGAAAAAATTATACTGATATGCGAAAAGCAGCCACCGTTTTGCAAAATCATTATAGAGCTCTTTTACTGAAGAGAAAAGAGCTAAAATCGTACAAATCGCTGAAAAACGCGGCGTTATGTATCCAACGACGATATAGAGCACAAATTGCTATGAGGGAACGCAGGAAACAGTATTTAAATCTCAAAAATGCAACTGTCTCCATCCAGCGTCGATTCCGAGCGATTCTGAAAATGCGGGAAGAAAGGTCTACCTATCTGCGATTGAGATCTTCGTGTATCAAAATACAACAAGCCTACAGAGCTTATCAAGTCGGAAAATGGCAAAAGACGAACTATTTGAAGCTTAAAGCTGCTGCCATTACTATTCAAAAATGGTTTAGAAATTGTAAAAAAGGTGCAATAATCAAACAAGAGTTCCAAGAGTGTAAAAGCGCGTGCGTCACCATTCAAAAATACTATAAAGCCTTCATAGTAGGAAGACAGGTGAGACAAGAATATGTACGAATAAAAACAGCTACTATTTGTATTCAAAGATTTTTCAGATCATACATAGAAATGAAGAGAATTCGACAGGAGTACGTCAGAATAAAAACTTCTATCATAACTATCCAGAGGTATTACCGTTCCCACTTGGAAACAACAAGGCAACGAGCGGCTTATTTGAGAATGAAATCGGCCGTGACTTGCATAGAAACTTGTTTCAGAAGGTACAAAGATTATCAAAGAGTCAGGAATCAGTACTTACAGTTACGTATGGCGTCTGTCGTTGTGCAAAGGCGATATCGCAGCATCATTGCTATGAGATTACAGAGAAGTCAGTTTTTGAAATTGAAAAATGCAACGATCGTAATCCAAATCCGATATAGAGCTGTAATGTCCATGAGAGTACAACGAGCGTCGTACCTCAAATTGCGGTCCACCGTTATCACCGTTCAAACTTTATACAAAGCCCAGTGTCTTATGAAGATAGAGAGATTGAAATATGTTACAATACAAAAGGCTTGTATCGCAATCCAAAGATATTACAGAGCTTATACTCTTGGTACAAGAGAGAGACAAAACTACTTAAAACAAAGAAATTATGCTATTGTATTACAAACAAGGTATAAGGCACTGCTTGCTATGAGGAAAGAGAGGCACTCATATCTAGCTAAAAAATCCGCAGTGGTTGTACTTCAAAGAAGATTACGAGCTCACAACTTGATGATTGAACAAAGGAAGAAATACGATAACTTTTTAAAAGCTTGTAAAACAATTCAACGCTTTTACCGGGCGTTCGTTGAAGGTAAAAAGCAGAGAACTGAATATTTGAGAATTAAAACCGCTGTGACGATAATCCAGACACGATACAGGTCGGTAATAGAGACGAGGAAAGTTCGTAATCAATACCTGATGTTAAGGAATACGATCGTTACTATTCAGAGACGGTTCCGTGAGAAGCAATTAGCTTTATGCATCAGGCGCAATGAATCAGCTACGAAATTGCAAATTTGGTACAGATCTATACAGAAGCGTGATTCGTGCCGCAAAGAGTACTTGTTGCTGAAAAAACGCGTAACTACCCTCCAATCTATAGTTAGGATGCACCTCGTTCGAAAGAGGTTCCTCGAAATCAGAACCGCTACGATGACTATACAGCGATATTACCGTTCCTACAAACTGACGACACAAGAAAGACAACGCTATTTACATTTGCGACGTTCAATTGTAACGGTGCAAAGTTACGTCAGAAGTTACATTGCTAGGAAAAGATATCTAAGGTTACGCTCAGCTGTTACAAACATCCAACTTGCTTATAAACTGAGAAGGAAAATACAGATAGAGAGAAAGAGGCGCGAAGACGCAGCTATTATATTACAGAAGTATTTACGACGGTACTTGGCTCAATCGAGGTACAGAATATTGCGTGAGAAAGTGAAGTACATACAAGAAATCTGGAGAGGGAAACTTTTGACAAGACTGATACGTTGTGAATTTTTACAAAAGAAACGAATCGTGATCAAAATCCAGTCAGCTGCCAGGGGATATTTAGTCAGGCAAGAAGTGAGGTCAAAGAAAGAGCATATTCTGAAAATTAGAGAAATACACAGACAAAATTGGGCTGCTTTAAAAATACAGGTAAGATTTTATGGAAATAAATATGAAGACTAGATAGATATTTCGTTTGATCATAAAATTGCCCCGTAATATAATATTGCCCATAATTATTGTAGTTATATTCCCCTTTTTAAATACCTTTGTCACGGAAAAATAACAGGAACGAGAATTGCACGGGTAAAACCGCGGGTCGCTGCTAGTATTATAAATATCAGTCTGGATGTTTGTTGCTCGATCACGTCGGAACGGCTGAATGGATCGGTTTGAAATTTGGAACATAGATTATAGTCTGGAATGGCACATAGGCTAAACCCGCTGCTAATAAAAGTTATAAACAGAATCGAATTAAAAAGTATTATTTGCTAAAATCCTAAGCATGTTTTGTAAACAGGCTGTGTGGCGCGGTCATAAGACTCGGCAGCGGAACGTTGACCGACGAGTGGCTGATCTCCGAGCCCGGTGGCGCAATGGAGCGCTCAGGTCGTCGGGGCAAACGCTCCAAGAGCGGAACAACGATGCGCTCGATGTACTAAGAAACATGTGCGGTATCGACGTCGTCATCAGGGCGTTTAGGTCTTTAGGTTAGTATGTTTTACTTGCCGTAGTTTTAAGTCATCTAAAGGTCAGTCGTAGCTAGAGGGAAACAAACCTGTCGCCACAGAGGGATCCTCAAGATACGACTGTCCTATGAAAAAAATATATATTTCTAATAACTTTTTTATAAAGGAACCTATGGCAGTTTGCTTCCAGTTGTCTCTATTGTATACCGAATTTTGAGCTAGAACATAAAGTGCAGGGCACTACCAACCATGGATATCGGGGGATATGCCTTGAGGGTGTGGCAGTGTCTTCTCGATACGGTTAATATGACCGCATAACTCTGACATTCGTTCAGTCGCTCTGAAGCGCCTAGAGAGTACGTTGGCGCATTAGTGATGGGTTAATGAAGTTGCCAATGTGAAATTTCTTCGAAAATTTATTCGGTAATTTACATGGACAATGTTCGTTATTTTCATTTTAACTACCTATTTTTCCATGTTTTTTTACTTGTTTTATGATTGCTATAAATAATATATACAAAGAAATAAAATTGGAGCGTTTGTATGTAATATCAAATTAACAACTGTTTACTAAGTTCAAATGAAAGTACCTATACCTAAAAAACTATTTTAAATCTTTTTGTCTATCTTGTATGTTTTGCTAATCTACCAAACAGCTGGACCAATTATGACGGTACTTTCACTAGCAGACAGCTGATCGTCGAAGGCTAAACTTTTTACGTTTTTTTAACGTGTACTTTTCTCTTGCTTGATGAAATTCATATGTTAAATATTATTACTAGCCTAGATTGTCCCACTGCTGGGCAAATGCCTCTCTTCAATTCACGCCATTAGGATTTACGGCGTTCGACAGTCTGAGATATAATGTTTTACCTCTATGCCCTGTAATTTCTCTGGAAACATAGTCCTTCAAACCGGAATAAAGTGATATTTATTTAAGCCTATAGTTAAACCATCAGCTATCTTTCATTAAAAGTCTCTTAAAATTAGTCCAGCCGTTTCAGAGATTACCCAGTACAAGCAGGAAAGCAAAAAAATAATAAGGTTTTTCTGTCATTGGTGTCGTAAATCCTACTACCTAATATTACACATGCCAATGTTTGGACGTTTGGATATTAGGATGTTTGTTGCTCAATCCCGTTTAAACGTATGAACGGATCGAGTTGTAATTTGAAATACAGTAAGATTATGTTTTGGAAGAACACATAGGCTTAGGCTACTTTTATCTCGATAAAAGAACGGGAACGAGAACTACGCGAATAAACCTGCTGGCACTGCTAGTACTTTCGTATACATTTTACGTAAAACTGTTAATTCGAGAAATGCAAACTGATTCCTACTCCAACTTTATACATTTCTTTATAGTATACCTAATACATGTCGTACAGGGTAACAATTTTTATATATTATAATTATATTTACGTATTTGTATACATTAGTAAAACTTAATAAGTGTAAATATAATAATCCAGCCCAAAATAAAATGTCGAATAAATTTTGCAATCACTCATTTCAATCCCTAGTTACGTATGTGAGTGTTGAGTGACTCCTTCGACATGGACAAAATTATTTGTTTATACGGAAATGTTCCGCCCATTTAATGTGTGTCGTCATAAAGAGCACAATCATAATTCTTAGTGTGCATGCTAAAATATGCGGTTGTGTGTCGTAATTGTTACTTTTCCCAACAAACAAATACGTCGTATAAGTCTTGACTTGTACGACCTAAAGTTGGATAGCAGTCTTACAATGGTAATGAGATGACTACCAGGTCCTATAGATGTATTTAATGCAACTAATTAGTCGTGCGACGAATATGTCATAGTAAACTGGTATTAGCAACGTTGGGGAGACTAAACGATACGACGTTATATAACAGTCTTAGCTAAAACGTTTGTACGACAACGCAATAGTCATACCAACGTTATAGTCCAATAAACGTTTTGAACACACCAAATTATGTTTTTGGAAAACCTTTATACGACATTTATACAACGTGGATGTTATATAGACGTTTTCATAGTGCCGTTTATATAACAATCAGTACCTTTGTTTTACAGCGGTCAATTAAATACTCTTAAATGACTGGGTTGTTTATTGACGACTCAAATATAACCTTTATATTACATGATGTCCGTTTGAAGTCCTGTCCTGACTTTAATCAAACTTGCAGTCGCATTTAAGTCAGGTTTTGACTTTATAATGATTAGGCGGCCATATTTACGGAAGTTTGATGAATTTTTCCTGTCATGGCGACCATCATCATCATCATCAGGTCGTACAGAGGTAAGTTTGCGACAAAAGCAACAGTCAGACATTTTAGAAAAAATAAACCTATTTTTGTTAATGAAAATATGATTATAACACGAAATTACGAGGGGGCATGAAAATCTGAATAGTATTCACATAGGTATATTATCATAAAACTTCAGTTCCCAGTTAAACTAAATAGCATGAGAGACAAATAAAGTAAGCAAGATATGAAAATTAAATAACATTCACCTTAGTATTTCCTTGTAGTATGTTTTTATTTTACACTAAAATAAATCTTCGAACCACAAACACGTTGCGACGAACATATATTAATATGAATAAGTCGTACAGGTTTTGTTACTTGACTCAAACAAAACGTTTTAGTCATTCAATAACACCTGTACGGCTACAATACAACAAACGAGTCGTTGTAAAGTTAGGATGCGATTACTGCGCGACGAAAGTGGTTATCACATAACATTTGTACGACTGTTGAATGACGTTAACGAAGTTGGCTCGAGCTTTCTGTATGACCATTATACGACCATTTAGGTCGTATAACTGGGGCCATTTTCGCGTTTAGTAAACGTTATTATAACGTAAGTATGACTTTATTACAGCGATGTATGGTATTCAGATAACGTTTACTTAACCTTTATACGACGTTAAATTGTTACTTGGGTTGTTTATGTAGTAATTATTTAGGTGGGAGGTAGTTGGAGACACTAGGTTTCGAACTAAATTCGCAATCAAGGCATATCCCCCCGAATATCCGTGCTACCAACTATACTTACACACATTTATAGAGCATATCTGAAATATATTTGTAATACATATTATTACCGTTCTCACTTATCAACACGTTGAACCATACTCAACAAGCGACTGCAACTGGAGTGAAGCAATACTGCCAACCTTAGACAAAGATTCCTAGCTACCGAAATGACCAAATGTGTATGTGATAATTTAGCTACAATCCAAATTATGATAAAATAAAATTGTCTAAGCAGTCATATTCATACAGTGTCGTCAAAATTTTATGTAAAGGAAATACAGTAGTCTCAGTAAAGACAATAAACATTGCCATTGATACTCATTACAATACCTAAAAACTTATTTTTGTTTTGTTTTGTAGAGCTCCTCTCAGAAGTAACCCCAATGACGTACGACCACAATGCGTCTTCAGTCGTGAAACGAGTGTTCGTATACATGAGCTTCACCAACCGTTCCATCTCCAGTATAGAGGTGCTCCAGTCAGCCGCCGCTTTAATGGTCAACCTGGCGCGGCACAAAGTTACTGGCCCTAACATCTACTCGGTAAGAAACTGGTTTATGGTTGTAAAATTTATGTGTGTAGTTTTTTGGTGGCTAAGAAATTTGGTGAGGAATACCGATGATCTGATTTTAACGCGACGTTTTATAAAGCGGCGAACGCCTGAATAGACCGTGCTACCGAGACCTCGGAACAAGTTGTAGAGAGGCACCTTCGAAGTAAACATCGTGCGGCTTGTGACGCATCTATCTCTCTTCTAATCCATTGGCCGATTTTACTGGTGGAGAGAGAATGCCCCGATTGACAAGATGACAAGAATGGAATGGTGTCCATTCTACACATAATATACATAAAATTGACCTTCTGCTGTAACAAGAGCATGTTTAATGATAAACTATCTGTTAATACACTTCGAATTATTCATGTTTTATTAAATATGTAACAATGAAGTTGAACACTGATTTTTTCTTCTATTCCAACAGAGAGACCACATCGCGGCGATCTTGAAGTTCATGTGGCGATTTAGCAACAACGAGAAACTATTGTTCTGCAAATTCGCAACATATCTGTGGCTATGTTCTAAATATGACACCATTAAAGAGGTAATACTAAAAAAAGATACATTTACGTAAACACAATTTATGTGCAGTCTTTTCAGTTCAAACAACAGTTTTGCCAGATATCATAATGTCATCACTTTGCTGAGCAGCATAGTGATGACTGAATGACGAGCGCAATACAGTGTAGTATCAACAACACCATCTGCATTGGTCCTGTGCCAATAAAATCCCAGCGCGATCCGTAAAAGCGACGATGTCGTTAACCTTTTCATACTGTAGTGAGATTAAAGTTATCCTTTTTAGGGTTAACAGCTGAGTTTTAACAGACTTTAGCACAGGTGGAGATTCTCAATTCGGTATGATATATTCGACTCAAATGTGTTTTTATGCCGAAAATTATGGTTACAAAGTGCACGTAAAGAATTTAGAAATGCAAAGTAAGTGGTTAACCATAGACCATAGGTGAGTTTTGTATCCCATTAGCTCTGAAGTGGCCCATCTTGCTCTATGGCTGGTGTCCTGCCTTATTAAAATTTTATCAAAGTGCTTTCCAAATGACCCTCCCTGACCAGAGTAACTTGGAAAGGTGGGAAAAGCCTCTGAAAAATGTTGCCATACTTGTGGAGAGGCAATATGTACAGCGAGGCACATATTGGTGGGATGCAAGGTGCTCCTTATAGGGGTCATTACACCATGGCAGAGTACTTGAAATCATATGTGAAAGCTTTCGGTAGCTAGAGCCCAAAAAGGATTGATGACAAACAAAAGACAAATTAACTTTGTAAAGAAAGGCTCAACTTCAAACTCCAAGAACACGCCTTACTCAATCCTGGGTACAGCACCTGATTGGACTATTTTAATAGACACATATGAAAAGCATTATAAAATGCCAGAGGGTGTTTCGCCATCCAGACCGGACATTTTCCTTTTTTCTAGAGCTACAAAACGCATAGTCCTTGTAGAACTTACCGTACCGTGGGAAACTAATATAAGTACCTAAAGACCACGCGATGTGTATCACAAAATAAGTATTACGACCTTCTAAATGAATTAACAAAAAAACGGCTATGTAGTTAATTTATACCTTATAGAAGTAGGAGCGAGAGGTATACCAGCAAAATCTATATAACCTGCTGAAAAACCTTGTCTAGAAGTGCAGTAAGTTCTATACTAGAACGAGTATCTAAAGCTGCACTAGTAGATTCATATCAGATTTGGCTGGGCAGGGAGAGAAACAAGAGTAGTGAAGGTGAGTGTTGATGTACGTCGGAAAGGGGCCTCTTAAACCTACACCCGTGTCACAAGTCTCGGGATTTCTCTCTCTGCCACACGAAGGACCCGGCACCCGACGGTGATGGAATGGAATGCTAAGAAGTTCGTCTCTCTTACGCGAAGGCTCCGCCCTCCGCCAATTGTGAATCCGTATTGATGATCCTTTTTTTCTCTTTGGTGTATAATCTGCCAAAGAGGTTCAGATGTGATACGGTACTATTTAAATTGTATTGTTGGTGTAGCGATTTTATCAACATACGTCAGTCATTAAGTTAATTTATTAATTTTAGTGCTCTGTGTGAGTTTATTTTTATATTGTAGATTGTTGTTTCCTTTTCAGAGAAAAATAATTATTATATCCGATGTCCATGAACTTACACACACTGTTTTTTACAGGACTTGACAGAATATTTACACATTCCGGAAAATCACAAAATGATGGTCACAATCAAAGGAAATGTTGACAGATCGAAACGAATGGAAATTAACACTAAGCATAAATTCTCAACGCCCCAACCTTGCAAAAGGATATCCCGTATAAACCATTCAATGAACTTAAGTACCTGCAGCACTTGTGCGTGTGGAAGCAACTGCAGTTCACCCACCAAACTGCCCTCTCTAGATTCTGACTATGGAGTCATTAGGATCAACAAGCCTAGATACTTTGAAGACGTCCAGCAGGCCATAAATTGCCTCTTCCAAACCTATAGTTTATAATGCAAATGTGGTTGAAGTAGTGTTGAAGTATGGTTAAGTAAGTTTACAGGTTAATTGTCCTATTTTGATGTAATTAACTCTGAACTCAAAGTAGGTACATGGGCAGTGTACCAACTCTCGAGTAAGATTTATATAGAATTGTGATTACTATTGATCACTTATTGTGAAGTACCTTTACTGATATATTTGGTAACTAAATGGTCATGTATTTTGAATATAACTCTTGTTTGTTTATGCCATTTAAATACAGCAGATAAAATTCATCTGAATTTGGATATTAGGGTAAAGGGAACAAACAATATGTGGTATAAAATAATATTTCAACAATGCTATATTGATAAAATAATGGATAGCTAACTTCATATTCTTTTTAAAGTGACTAATGTTTTTGTTTGATTAATAATTATGTTTTTATTTTGTTTTACTAATAATAAATTCTACTTGTTTTTTCTTTCATAGAGATTAGTTTCATGTGTTGTGTAGTCTATGGTCTTGGGTTGTCATTGTCACTTCTGTATTAACATTTGATGTCAACTTGCTTGTTGCTGTTTTGTCATTGTTTCTAGAAAACTTTGAGGTTATACCATTAAAAGACCAGACAGGAATCTAATTCAATTTTCATTGTTTTATTTGCTGTAGTCAATGTATCAATGAAATGAAAACCCAGGATAATGGACGAATTTGTGAACTATATACTATTAATTCTTGTGCTTCTACCAGTAGTGTTATTTTTCAATCTTTGGGCTGGCATTGGATGGGGCTTGTTTATAAACAACTAATGGAACATGTAAGGATATTATAGTTAATATATTTTGGGTTTTTACCCAAGATAAGGACGATTGTGTATTGAAACAAGGACTGATGAACTTTTATTTTATTTTTGGACATAATTATGTAGGTATTTAATATAATGGAATAACTCGCTGTCCTGAGGCACATCGATAATAATGTTAATATAAATAAAACATTCCCAATAAATAAACTCTTTTATTTATAACACTATTCTTACCTTTAATAATATCACATTCAATATCTTTTTCGTTACAAAAAATACAAAACAAATATTCAATTGATTTGATAGTCCATTTCATTGCGTTTAGCCTCAATCTTTATGTTCATTCTAAGGAAAAATCTTTACATAAGAGTAGTTACAATCATAAGTATAACATTCATAATTAATCTAAAAAATACTATTTAAAAACATGTCATTTTTGGCATTCTTTCAATTCTGCCAGCAAAAATTATAATTATCTTTAATTGAGCTACATTTAGCTACAAGCTAACAATAAAATCACAGTGATTGCAGTAAAGAAATTGTGAGCTAAATTAATATTGTTAGCATTAGCAGCTCTTTAACTTTTCTTATGAATACTCATCATCTGAATTTGAATCTAGGTACATTTGTAACATAAAACTTCTTAATAACATCATGATTTTAATAGTCTGTATGTCACTATAATAATGTAAAATTACTTAATATTATGTCACATAAATATATTCTCACATTAGTAAATTAATTTAGCTATGTGGATAATTAATTGTTACTGCTGGCAAATCTTTTATAGCTTTTCACTGTGGATGCTGTCATTTCTGAGATAAAACACAAGTCCTGTTTAGATAATAAATAGTTTTCATATTATGAGACCTTGAATTTGCTAGATACATTCTCATAGAAATAATTTAGCTATGTGAGCAAATTACGATGGCATGATTTGTACAATTTTTAATTGACAGTACTAAACTATAAACAACATTAAGCATTGTAGGTTCCAATAACAGTGTTAAACAAGTAAATTTAGGGAACTAGTTAAATGTAAAATGGAGAAGAAAAAATATTTCTTTAAAAAAATCTGTCTTAAAAAGTGCATTTTTTTATAAATAAGAATTATGTGATGGATTTAGTTTTAATGAACCAATTGAGCAAACAATTTAGTAGTATTTATAACACAATTTGATATTCTGTTTAAGTAATAAATTAAATATTCTATTTATAGGTATCTTGACTTAGTTCAACTTGTGGCCAGTCAGTGATTGCTGTGATAATCCCAAACATTGGCACTTGTACTGTTTATAGTGTCCTTACAAGAGTACTAGTTATACATACACCGTTTTATGTGTAGTATTATTATCATTGATAGGATTATGCTTGACCATCTGAACTGATGTTAAGCAAGGTTGCATGTCTATGATGGAGCAATTTTTTAGTACTGGCAATTAAAAATTTACAAATTTAGATCTATATTTCACTAGAGAGCACTAGTTCCTCCATTCCCATGTGGCCTCGGTGGCGCCAGACGCGATACCGCGCGATGTCCTTGCGGGTCACCATGCCCACCACCTGTTGGAACCATTCATTATCAATTGATGATTATTGACATAATAATATAGTTTTTATAAAATAGTCATTGCATCATGTTGAAGAGAAACAACCAGTTTTCTGCATTCTCGGTATAACAAGTGCGATGGACTATAATTTGACTGTCCTGAATTATTTTTCACGAATTTACAAAATTTTATTATTTTACGTTTTTTGCAATGTACAGAAAAATAAGTACGAGTACTATAAACAGTTTACTTGTTTAAAGCCAACATCAGTGGGGCAGTGCCCAAGTTACCTGCGGTGATGAAGAAATGATATTATTATTTCATAATAATTCATATTAAGGAGTGGCTCACACTTTGCTGACATTTTAAAGTTTTATTGAGCAGGATCTTTCATTGTTGGCACAAAAACCCATTATTGGGTTGCTATAGGCTGGTATCTAAATAAAACTATAAATTACAATTCCATACACCTTCATTTTCTTTATTTAGGGATAGAGCAAGAAAAAAACATTAAAAATGCACTCAAAAATGCGCTGAAGGGTAATTACTATTTCATTTTAGAGAAATTTGATAATCAATGTCAATAATCTTATATGTTTATAAATGTGAAAACACTTCATTTCACAGGAAGTTATCTGCTTTCTTAGTTTTTCTTTTGTAAGTCAAATCAGAATATCTGAAAATATCAGATAAAGTATGGAACATGGTATCCCGAGAGCTAGCACCAATTTTTGGGTAGGTAATTGAGACAAGCAGAATGTCACATATTTCTCCTATTTCCTATTATATTAATTTTGCCTTGCTACTCACCAGCCAGGTCTGTAGTCTGTGTTGGGGTATAATACTCGTAGGAGAGCTGTGACAACTTTTCAGCTTCTAATTCCTACCTAAAATTTAGTGTCAATTCTTGGAATATGAAGACAGTAGGTACATACTTCGTTGACTAGGCAGATGCCGGAGTCTGAGCGTCCGAACAGACATCCATTGAGTGTGCCCAGGAAGTTTTATTCTTTGTTAGTTTTTCTTTTATAAGTTAAACAAGATCAAACATCTCAAAACATGAAGACAGGTACATACTTCGTTAACATCGTTGACAATAGGCAGATGCCGGAGTCCGAGCGCCCGGAACAGGCGGAAGAGCCGCGGCAGCGACGCTCGGTGCGGCAGCGTGTACGGAGACGGGTTCATGAACGGACGCAAGTCTATCATGCATGTCTTCTCCCAATCTTCCATTTGCAACTGAGACAAAAATTACGTAGATCTCGATTAGGATGTGATGAAAATATTGGTAGACATTTTCTATGTAAGTATGTATCTATTTACAACTATAAAAGCATTAAATCAGCTATCTGGCTCCTATCATACAAGCTTTGCTTAGTTTGGGGCCTAGCTAGGCCAAATATCCATCAATATTTTATTTTGTGGATGTGGGACTCGCGTGCAGTGCTAGGCTGCAATGGACTCTTCCACGTCCAAATAGATGTGTAGCATTGTATTGTTATGAGTAGGCGTGTCCGCATAGTCAAGTCACAAGCCCGTGCGAGAAGTGAATACGTGTTTTAATTAGTGGTCCATCTAGGACCTATTCTGGACCCGACCCAGGAGAGGGTCATGACTCCACCGATGACACCCCGTAGGAGCCGCGCTTGTTAAGGTTACTATCAGACAGGACGTATGTCGGGTCAGCTAGTAAATGTACAAAAATGGAGGTAACAATACTGGTCGATGGAAGGTAAGAAGAGGCAACAAACCTGATTGATGGAAGGTAAGTAGAGGTAACAAACCTGGTCAATAGAAGGTAAGCAGAAGTAACAAACCAGGCCGATGGAAGGTAAGTTGAGGTAACAAACCAGGTCGATGGAAGGTAAGTAGAGGCAACAAAACTGGTCGATGGAAGGTAAGTAGAGGTAAAAAACCTGGTCGATGGAAGGTAAGTAGAAGTAACAAACTTGGACGATGGAAGGTAAAAAGAGGGAACAAACCTGGTCGATGGAAAGTAAGTAGCGGTAACAAACCTGGTAGATGGAAGGTAAGTAGAGGTAACAAACCTGGACGATGGAAGGTAAGAAGAGGGAACAAACCTGGTCGATGGAAAGTAAGTAGCGGTAACAAACCTGGTAGATGGAAGGTAGGTAGAGGTAACAAACCTGGTCGATGGAAGGTAAGTAGAGGTAACAAACCTGGTCGGTGGAAGGTAAGTAGAGGTAACAAACCTGGTCGATGGAAGGCAAGTAGAAGTAACAAGCCTGGTCGATGGAAGGTAAGAAGAGGCAACAAACCTGATCGATGGAAGGTAAGTAGAGGTAACAAACCGGGTCAATGAAAGGTAAGCAGAAGTAACAAACCAGGCCGATGGAAGGTAAGCAGAGGTAACAAACATAGTCGATGGAAGGTAAGTAGAGGTAACAAACCTGGTCGATGGAATGTAAGAGGTAACAAATCTGGTCGATGGAAGGTAAGAAGAGGCAACACCCTTGGTCGATGGAAGGTAAGTAGAGGTAACAAAACTGGTTGATGGAAGGTAACAAGAGGCAACAAATCTGATCGATGGAAGGTAAGTAGAGGTAACAAACCTGGTTGATGGAAGGTAAGAGGTAACAAACCTGGTCGATGGAAGGGAAGTAGAGGTAACAAACCTGGTCGATGGAGGGGAACCGCGGGTACTCCTTGCGGAACATGTTGATGTCCACGTTGAAGTTGGACCAGGTGGTGTTCGCGTTCTCGTTGTATATCTTGTGCTGCAGCAGCGTGATCAGCTGCGAGCGGAGGATGAGGCCCCGGAGCCGCCGGTACGTGGGCACCTCCGACTGATCACAATTTATTTATTTATGGTACACAAAACAGGAAATTTACAAAATAATACAAAGAGAGAAAGCATAATAGGATAGGATAGTAATAAACATATAAATACAATAGTACATCATGGTACAAGTGTGTTATGTTGGTGATTACCGCTGAGGCGCCATTGTGACCCGAGCCGATAGGTGATCGTTTAAGGGAGGCGAGGACGGTAATCAATATACACGTGTATCATACGACGTTTTTGTATGAAGAAAATATTAATAAAAAAACATTTTATTCTTCTGAACACTATCTTTTTTGTATCAAAACTTTTATAAGAACAAAGTAGCTCACCCATTAAAATGAAAACTAACTTGTGAATAATAGATACAAAAAAGTCAGTTTGATTACAGATGTCCATTGTCCATTAACATCATACAGGTCTAATTTCACCTCAATTAGGTTATATGCCTAATTACGGACACGACGGACGTAGATCACCAATTCCTGGTTACAAGCAAGGGTGAGTTAACAAGTTTGCACTCACATCGTCAGCTAAAGGCGGGTCGACGACCGGGAACCCGTTGTAGGACACAATCTTGAGTATCTCGACGATATGGCCGACGTTCTCGACGGTCCGCAGAGTGAACACGGGGTGGGACATCACCTCGGACGCGTAGATGTTGTGGGCGAGCGGCGGCGGCTCCCAGGGGAGCAGGGGCACGGCCGCCAGTTGAATGTGGATGTCGTATATACCCTGTAACATACTACTCTTATAGGCACTAGTTTTTCAAGTGACCCTAGAATGTAACTCGAAGGAAGCTGAAACAAACTAAATAGTGATAATTAAGTTATTAAGTAATTAACATTTTTAGAGAGTGATGACAAAGTTCCCATAAAAATGTAAAGAAATGTATAATAAATTTGACAGGTCAGTACAATTGTATTAAAGACATATTATACTTGTAATGCTTGACAGTTTTCTGTACAATAATTATTATAATACAGTAAAGTATTCATTTCAAACTTTGAAAATGTATACAATTTGTATGCTCTTTCTTTTGTTATTGTTTTTTTATTAATCGACGTGTAATTTTTACATTTATGAATAAAGTACCTTTGACTTTAAGTACATAAAGTTTTTGAAGTGAAAACTTTTTGGCGCGCTACAGACAGATTTTTCGTAGGCTGTGAATTGAATTCTAGCGTCACGCTCGGGAATGATAAGAAAACTCGGGACCATGGCTCATGGCCACGCCCTCCGGTTTACCCAGCGCAATTTCCAAAGAAGCTATCAAATTGTGAGTTAGTTAATTTTCACTTCTATCGGCAGTATCCTATGACTGCTATTTTTTTTTGTAATGGTGCGTGACGGTACGAGCAGAACGTGTTCCGGATAGTAAGCATCATGCTTGTATATAATTTAATCTGAATCTCGGCAACTGATGGTAAGCAACATTCTTGCCCATAACAGCAGTGACACATAGCAGTCCAAACAGTTGAACAGTCCAAATCATTACCTAAACTCTGCGTCGGCGTTATAGTGTGATGTTATGTGTACCCCTTTAAACTATTTTTTTTAATAAACTAGTAATGTTACCTCGTTGAAGAAGTCTCCGACCCACTTGGCGACGACTAGGGTGATGATGATCGGCAGCGCGTTGGAGATCTGCCCCGTGGTCTCTATGATGATGACAGTGAGGGATATCGTCATCCGGACTACTCCGCCGAGCTGAGCCGCGGCACCTATCAGAGCGTACTTCGCTGGGTCTATCGTCTGCATCAACAGAAAATATCACATAAAATTACGTTTTAATAGCTGCTTCCCACCAGAGCGAATCGGTTTCTTCTAGGTAAACACGCTCCATCATAGATCGCATCGTCGCTTAACATCAGACGAGATATAACAGCTAAAAACCCCCGCGAAGTAACAGTTTTTCGCGATAATTTATTTTCGCCAAATTTCTACAAACGTGAATGTCTTATGTATTCATATTTAATCAGAAGCTCAAAATCCAATACACCTAATTTATTCCTCAATTTTACAGTTTGGTTGTAAAACTAGAATACTTTCCAACACCTTACCTTTCCTGCAATTCGATAGTATTTTACGCTGACTAACATAGCTTAAAATACAGGATATCAGCCTCACTCACTCAGCCATCATAGACCGCATCGTCCAACAGAAGAGATGCTAATACCGTATAAACCTATAACAGCTAAAAAACCAGCGGCTTAACAATTTTTGCGATAATAAAAATAAGTTTCAACCTTCTAACTTCAAAAATGACGAAACTTCCATACGGGCTTTGACACCTTTATTCAATTCCTGACATTTTTATACAGTACCTGTTTAAACACGATCCAAACCACCTCATTTATTCCCCACACCAATCTTACAATTTCACTGTTAAACTTGAATACATTCATTTATTTATATATATCGTATTATTATAATAACTATTTATTTCCTGAAATGTGACAGCATTTTACGTTAATGTGTTAGTATAGGATATTACTCACATTAGAAGGTAATATTAATTGTATGACGATAGCAAGCATCCGTCCCCAGGCCGCTCCCAACAGTAGGTTGGGTATGAACAGTCCACTCGACACGGCCAGGCCGAAGGTCCACGTGGACAGCAAGAAGTAGCACGCGACGAAGAGAAGCAACGACAGCGGTCTGTAGGAACCGATCGGGTCGTGGAGGAACGAACGGACCGACGCTTCGGGGGTTTGAAACCAGATGGCCGCTAGAGAGTTGTATTCACCATCGGCGCAATATAACTGAAAATATAGAAACAAGTATGCTAAATAATATCGTTTATTTGGTTTTCTTTTATGACGAAGAAGAAGAAGACTATCATCAGCCGACTACTATTTTTATCATTGTATAAGTTCAGACCAATACAAATTGCTTTGCCAGACATAATACATGCCTCTCGAAGAGGCCAGTTTGTATGGGTCAACTTTTAAAATGTTTTGTAACTCTTATCTTACCTGCAAACAGCAAAAAAAAATGAATTTGTATTTATGCGAATGATTTAGTCTGCGGGCGTTTGCGTAACAAAAGTGGAGGCTCCCACCTCCCACTCTGTTTCGTTTCTAGAGGATAGCCATCGGCAGTCCTCGTACATATTCATAATTCTCTTAACAATTTCTCAAGAACTTTAATGCATAAGACGCTTGTCTGAGGAAAATATAAGGTACTAGAGATTTACTACGATAACATGGCCCGCCCCTCCAAATTACTGTTTTAATGTGTGTAGTAACATCCTTACGAAAGAGTTTGTATGTAGTTGTAATTATTCGTCTTCAGTAGCAGTACGCACACATGCGTGGTGGTGCGTTGTAAATACTTTCACAAATACTTTCAAAAGTTTTGAATTCTGGAGGGGCGGGTCATGGTATCGTAGTAAATCTCTACCTATTTATTACCTGCAGAGGTACTTTGGTGGGGTCTTCGCCCAAAGGCCTGCAGTCATTGAGTAGGAACATCATGAGAAACCCGCACGTGGCCGTCGCGGCTGCCACGAGGCACGCCTCGATCACTCTCAACCAAGGCACCGACACATGCCTGAAAATAATACACTCTTTACTAATAGACCACACAAACATTGACTTAGAAAATAACAAAATCGGACTAGAGAGCGCTAGAATTACATTAAAATATTCCCTACTACTAATATTTCCCTATTTCCTTGTCTTCTCTTAATACAAGATATATGTAAATAAAAAAAAGAAAACAAATGACAACGGTTACGGATGGCAGAGTCTGTAGAGTTGCTAAATTAAAATTAAAATAATGGCAGTATTAGGAACTGCCGATAGAAGTGAAAACTTATACCTAACTCAGAATTTGATAACTTAATTTGGAAACTACGGAGTTGAAATGGAGGCGTGGCCATGACCACGGTCCCGAGTTTACCCGAAGATTTCTTATCATCCCCGAGCGTGACGCTAGAATCCATTTCACAGCCCACGAAAAATCTGTCTGTGGCGCGCCAAAAGAAGTTTTCACTTCAAAAAAGACCACACAAACACCAAAAAAATACAATCTACAAACTTAGACACTATCGGGTAAGGTTCTTCATTGGCGACCTTATTGCTTAAAGCCATCTCTTCCAGGTAACATTCCATGTTAAAAGGAGATTATTTACATGAACCGGCCTTAAAATAATGGTCGCCAAGTATTCGAAATTCGAGCATAATATATCAATTAATAATTTCTAGTGTCCGACCGAAACTGATTTTCCGGCCGAAACCGAAACCGAAACCGAATGTTCGGCCGTGGCTTCAGTTTCGGCCGAAACCGAAACCGAAACCGAAACTCACGTGGTCAAGTATATAATTTATTAAAATACTGAAATTTGATGCATTTTACCTATTATTTTGCCTTAATTAGGGCATGAAATGGAAACACAATATATTAAGATTGTTGTAATCATTTCTTAAATTTAAAAAAAGCGAAAAATAAAATGTTTTTTTTAGTCGGGGATTTTCCTGTTAACCGGATAGATATGAAATCAGTAAGAAGTCTTGTAAGTCCTCACAAGTTCTGATAGATGGCTCTTGTTTTCACTATTTTATAATAGCAATATTATAATCTCGTACTTATTTGTACGAGGTTAATTAAAAGTGTCCTCGTACCTCGTACGAAAGACTACAAATCTCGTATTTGTACGAGGAACCTCGTACGGTTGGCATCGCTGATTGCTACAGAACTATCCGAACGGCGCACGATAATTCCCGAAAAGGGCCGACAGCGTCCGTCAAAGCGTTGCCGCGGAAAACAAAGTTAGGCGATCGTGAACGTGCTTGAACTTGTTAAGTTTCGGTTTCGGCAAAAGTTTCGGCCGATTTTGGCCGAAACCGAAACTGTGGCCGAAACTTGATTTTTGGCCGAAACTCGGCCGAAACCGAAACCGAACTTTCGGTCGGACACTAAAATTTCTCAATTTGGCCACAAATTTTAACAATTTATTATAACAATAAACAATAACGCATGAATACCTACGTGTGTAGATTTTATGCATAATTAAAATAATATATTATCACAGCAGCGCTCGCTAGCGTAATGCCCGAGATCCTAGCGTTCAAACAAGCTCTTCAGCTTTATAATATTAGTACATACGTACATGTAGATGATTTAAAGTATTCAATAGCTTTTAATGGTTATTTTTCATTTTAGTTTTCACTTGTACCATCCATATGACCGCCATTTTTTAAGCTCACCTTATTCTGAACACAGATAGTTTATAGTTGATATGGTTCCACAGCGCGCCGAGCATGCCACCTATGGCGCCGAAGAACATGAACACCGGTAGCTCATAGAACTGGAACGGGAACGGGTCCATCTTGCCGAGGTTCAGAAGACCTACAAATATATATTATTTTATCTCAGCCTTTATTATACTAAAATAAACTAAATAATATTTGAAGTTACGACTGGTCTAATCGGGAGTAAAGTTATGACTGGTCTTGTCGGAAGTAAAGCGACTGCCGATACGGAACCCATGATTCTATCCCACACGCAACACTGTCATTTCGAAGGCATGTGCGTAACACCGCTACCGTACCGTACCGTAAACTTAAAAACGGTGAAGGAAAACATCGCAAGGAAACCGGTATGTACCCAGAATCTTTCTGAAGTGCGTCATCTACCGATTCGCACTGGGTCAGTTAAGTGGATTATGGCCTTGACTCTCTCCTTGCGGTAGAAGGCCCTGAGTCCCAGCAATGGGAACATATAGGGAGCTGCTTTTTGTAACCAAATTTTTAAATAAACATAATAACTAATCTACCCCGTCGGAATTTCAGTTTTATTTGTAGACGTGTCTTGTAACTGTGTGCAAACATTACTGTGTTCCGGTGTGAAGGGCAATGTTTCCAGATAAATAACAGGGCTTAGATATAAAACATCCTAGATCTCTGGGTGACGAGCGCAGTGCAGTGCTAGGTAATGATTTGGACTCTTCATGTTCCAATAGCTGTGTGTCACTGTGCTGTTATGTGGCAGGCATGTTGCTTACCATCAGGCACATGTCCTGCTCGCCTCGTCACGCTTTATTTAAAAAAAAAACTCATTTTACCTGGGTAGCTGAGCTCGCCCGCCCGGCCGTGGTAGGCCGACAGCGCACAGTTGAGAGTGAACGTGGACACCACAGTGCCGAAGAAGGTACGCCACGTCAGCGCCTGGTTCCAGAAACTCGTGCCTTCCTCCAGTGAAAATAATACTCCACCTGAAATCAACAAATATACATTTCTAGTAGTTTATACTTTTACGTGGTGGCGAAATATGGAAAATGATGTGAGGAGCTAGACCCTGTAACGACAACTCAGAATAGAGCGAGCGTCTTGGCACCGAGCAAAGAGGAGGCGCGAACCACGAAAAAAAAATTGGAAAAGGAGCAAAAGAAGACAAGAGATTTCTAGTAGCTGTTCGTGAATATATTCATTTATTAAGTAGAATACGTTAACATAATTTATAATGGAAGGAGTAAAAGAATTGTATGCACGTCTTTTAGGTAACAACATGGTGAACCCGTATAGACTCGGCAACATCATGTAACAATTTTAATAGTGTACAATCGAGGTTTTGCAAATTAAATAAATTGAAATGAGAAAAGCAATATTCCCAAAGCAACTCTCCCCTTTTTTTCGGGATATAATGGAGTGTTTTATACGTTAACACTTAAGTTTTGTTTAGAAATAGAAATAAGTTAAATGGCCAATTTCGGAACAAGTGTTTTAATTAAAAAAAAAAATTGTGACGATGAGAGAGATGTGATTCACACTAGGGAGGGAGGATGTCACAAGTGTAAAATACTGTATAGACGACTTCTTGCTGGCATCATCAAGAAAAAAAAATTGCTTTAGGTTCGTTTTGACAGATGATCCTTTAAACATTGGTCTTAAGCCACGTATTCATTAGTAAACATTTGTTGATAAACTGTTTATGACTAGCGTTAAACAAGTTTACAATAAACACATGTTTCTGACACTTGGCCGTCCAAACTTGTCAGTTGTTCACAGGATGTCTTTTTTTTTTTTTAAATATAGAGTGACGAGACGATCAGGTCATGTGCCTGATGGTAAGCAACATGCCTGACACATAACAGCACAGTGACAAGCAGCTATTGGAACATGAAGAGTCCAAATCATTACCTAGCACTGCACTGCGCTCGTCACCCAGAGATCTAAGATCTTATATCTCTAAGCCCTGTAATTTCTATGGAAACATTGCCCTTCAAACCGGAACACAGTAATGTTTGCACATTACTGCTTGGCGGTAGAATAACTGGCAAAGGTGTGGTACTTCCCCAGGCGGACTCTGCCAATGATGACGGATGTCGCCCGACCACTGCCATTTACTTTTAATCACTTCCTCGGAACCGCTTCCATCCTTTTCCTTCTTCCTTGTCCTTTTGGATGTTTTATTTTTTTCTTTTCACAACTAAATAGTGAGCGTAGAGTATGCATCTTTGTTTCCACTTCTTTTTGGCGATATATGCAATTCTGCAGCAATGTTGGTTCAAGCATCTTTTTTTTTTTATTTATCTTTACAGTCTTTATTTGAGGCGTCCCAAAGAATACTACGTTGGTGATAAAGCTCTATGAGCATCGAAATTTGGTTGTTGGACCACAATACCATCTTGTTTATAAACTCGCGCAAAACATGTCCACACCTGTTGACAAATGTTTATAAACTGGATGTTTCGTCTTGCTCTCCACTCGTAGTGGGGAGCACGGCAACACGTATCAGAAACAATGTTTCATCACCTATGTTTATGAACTGTTTACAGAGATGATGAAACATTACAAAACATTGTTTATGAACAGTTTCTTAACAGTGTTTATTAACAAATGTTTACTCATTGAATACGTGGCTTAAAGCGGGTGGGTGCCAAAAGTGTGACTATATAATTGCTAAGATGGACATTCTTACCAATAGGGGCACCGAATGCAGCGGATACGCCCGCCGCGGCGCCGGCCGATACAAAATCCCGCTTCTCATGGTCCTCTCTGAAGTACTGGAATATCTTGAAGTCTTTGTTGAAGGTCGTGCTCTTCCCCTGCGATATACCGGCGGCCACTACGGCACCGCTGTGGATCATGGGGCCTTCCTATAGATAAAATATTCTTTTGTTAAAAGTTGGTATGGAACTTATCTTGTTTGCTTAGAGTAAAAAAATATATCGTAATTAGAACAACTAAGGTAGAGCGAGTCCCCTATATTTCGATGCAGTTTCATGGACAATGTTCACGGTTAAACTGGCGAAGCGATAATGCGTAGTGAATAACCGTGATATCTTAAAATGTATGACATTCTACCTAAAAAAGTTAAACAAAACACATAATATGACGACTTGCCGACGCAACGCATTATTATAGATCATAGAAGTCCAATTAAACATATAAATCACACAGGTATTCAACAAAAACCTTATAACTAGGGAACAATATAAAATAATACAGCAACACATTGTTTCTTGTTTTTTTATTATTATTTACTTCTACATACACTATTCTAAGAATCCTATAACTTTCTATTTAAAAGGAATTAAAATTTAAGAGAATACTTGTATATGTAAAAATATGAAACTCTCGACTTATGCATCAACTTTTAAATATAGAGATCGAATCTTTCGGGAGAAAACATATCTATATTATGTACGAACGTTACCTTCCCTCCCGCCAGGCCCCCGACTACGGCCGTGATGACGCCCACAGCCTTCACGACGAGGGTCTTGAAACGCACCACTCGCGGCACCTTCACGCCATTGAGGTAGCATTTTACTTGGGGAATACCGCTGCCGGCCGCTACTGGCTAAAATCATCACATTTTAGCTGTAGTCATGATCACTTAAGTTAGATTGTCTAGTAGGTAAGTTACGGCTGGTCTAGAAATTACGGATGTTCTTGTAAGTTAGGTACGACTTACGACTGATTTAGTGAGGTACGTCTGGTCTAGTTTTAGTAGGTTACAGCTGGCCTAGTCGGGAAAACGGCAACTGCCGATCCGACGCCCCTGGCTCTAATCCCAAACGCACCACTGTATTTTTGAAGCCATGTGCGTAAAGTCGCTAACTTAGAAACGATAAAGAAATCACCGTGAGGAAACCGACATGTTCCTAGACTCTTGCAACGTTGTGTAGTACGCTAGTACTAGGTACTATACATATATAACTTGCAAGTTCATATATAACCTACTAAAGTTCATATACTATAGTGTTAAGGCAAAAGTTCGCGCCGAGACCGCGACACGTGTTTCGGTCTCCTGTCGCGATCTCGGCGCGAACTGGCGCCCATACAATTCCATAATGTCAAGTGCCGGTCGCAGTCTCCGCGCGAACCGCTACCTTTAGTCTAGATAATAAATCAATTGGTACATAATTGAGCTTCCTAAAGTACCACATCTGAACTCATGAATCATTTATGAACAATTAGTAGTTTTGAGAAGAATATGATCAAATTCTGTTGATAGGTAAATTTAATCGTATCTAAGTATGTATGTATTTAAACGACGTTAACGGATACTTAGTGATCAAGCATAAACACATAAGCAGATCACAAAATGTTCCCGCTGCTGGGTTTTGGGGCTTTCTCTCGCAAAGAGAGAGAGAAAGAGACAAGACCATAATCCACCAGTCTGGCCCACTGCGGGTTGGTGGATGACACAACGTTGCAAGAGTCTAGGAACATGTCGGCGCCAGTTCGCGCTGAGATCGCGACAGGAGACCGAAACACGTGTCGCGGTCTCGGCGCGAACTTTTGCCTTAACACTATAGTATATGAACTTTAGTAGGTTATATATGAACTTGCAAGTTATATATGTATAGTACCTACCTAGTACTAGCGTAGGGGAAGTCAGCTCAAAGCGGCCATAGGAGGCAAAGTGGCCATGGTCTATAACTCGGTTATCTTGAATTTTAGCGTGACTTTGCCATTTGGGGCCCATTGACGATCCCCTGCCCCGCACCGGGTCGCCGCGCTCCCGTATTCGCAGCATGCGCAGAGCCATGGTGTGACAAGTATGATTTTTATCCGTGCGACTAAAAAAATGGCTGGTAAATATTTGCTGATTTGGCCCAATCTTATAATATTTTAGTGTTTGTGGTTCAATTGTATAATTAATTGTTTCATTGCAAACGGACGTGTAGCTTTGCTTTCTTTTCAAAATAGAGAAATGGTGGGTGCAATTTACGTTGAAAACAAAATGCCTGAAAAGGCAAAGCGGTCCGGGCAAAGTGGCCACTGTCCGCTTTGCCATACCTGCAATATCTGAGCATTTGATTTGATCAATTGATATCATAAGTGATGAGATTACCTACGTAATCACAAAATGAAACCCCAAACTGTGGATTATGGACGAGCAACACTATTGATTAGGTATTAAAAACTCACAAATTGTTATTTTAATCGACAACAAACCTTCGTCACCTGGTCTTGTTTATTCTGAAGAAGTACTCCTAAATCCGACTATTGATTTATACAAAACGCAAAATTTGTTGATTGTTAAGTAAAGTAGACGCCGAAATGAATGTTTTTAATGTGGTTGATTATTATTTTAGTTTTTAGTCAATGCTGTGAATTGAGATTACTATTATTAAAGTATCTAATCCTTAAAATACCTACTTCAACTCAAGTACATGGACTCAGTCCAAAGAGAATGAACTCAGTCTCGTATATCGTCATGTTTTATTGTCAAAAAGTCAAAGAATGTCCTGTTAATTAAGTCAAAAATAGTGGTGGCCACTTTGCCCATTCCTTGTGGCCGCTTTAGGCGACCACTTGGGCAAAGCGGATTTAGGACAACTTTTTCAAATTTTAAAAAAACATTTTGTTAAAACGCACATTTGAAGATTCGGCTTACATGTTGTGAAAATATAATTAACTCTCTATCTATTCATCAAAAAGTCTTTGAGAATATCGTTCGTTTTGTCATCTTTTATTAAAGTCAAAGTTAAGGTGTCCGCTTTGAGCTGACCTCCCCTACCAGCAGCGCCTCGCGGCTCGCGGATACACCCGCGTAGTTCCCGATCCCGTTATTTTTTCGGAATAAATATAGCTTGTTTGTTATTCCAGACTATTTTCTCATCTACATATGTACCAAATTACATTCAGATCGCTAGAGTACTTTTTGTATGAATTAGTAACAAACATTCATCCATACTCACAAACTTTCGCATTTATAATATTATCAGAAGGATTTTAAACCCTTTGTCCAAAATAATACATTGTAAAATAAAATAACTTCTAAAGTTATTGCTCATACGAACATATATAGTAGGGAAGCCCAGTACAAGTTGATAACAATGCAAATTATTCAGTAAATTGTTTTATCAGTAGAAAATTGGTTCATAGCTGATAATAGTTCAAATGGTTGATTAGAACAGTTCTATATAATGACTAATGAGTGTATTAAGGTTAGATACTCATATACATTTATTTATACATATTTGTAAACAGGTTTTTAAAAACTATCATGATCAAAAAAGTTTGACCCAGGACAAATATTTGTGTTATGAATTCATAATATCTGTTGTGTCTGGGTGTTTCTATGTATCATAAGCACATATTTATTTTTCTACGTATGATTATGTAATAAAAATTATATAATTATGTATGATATCAGCAATCTGAGTCGCATAATACAAGGTTTGTTTAGTTCGAAGCTAGTTCATGTTTAAATAGTTAATATTTATCAAACATTCCTCATCCCTGATTGATTTAAATCGTCTCACTCAAACATCAGGCAAACGTCAGGCAAAACGCGTCATTACGGTTGAAGTCCATGAGCGATGATGTGTTTAAGAGAGAGACGATCTTCTTAGCATTCCATGGCTTCACCGTGTTCTAGTATAGAACTTACTGCACTTCTGGATAAGCCAAGGTCTTTCAGCCAGGTTATAGAGAGATTTTGCTGGTATACCTCTCGCTCCCATTTCTACAGCGTATAAACTAACTACATAGCCGTTTTTTGTTAATTCGTTTAGGAGGTCGTAATACTTATTTTGTTTCATCGCGTGGTCTTTAGGTATATTAGTTTCCCACGGTACGGTAAGTTATCCAAGGACTATGCGTTTCGTAGCTTTAGAAAAAAGGAAAATGTCTGGTCTGGATGACGAAACACCCACATCCTCTGAGATTCTGTAGTGCTTTTCATACGTGTCCATTAAAATAGTTCAATCAGGTGCTGTACCCAGGATTAAGTAAGGCTTGTTCCTGGAGTTTGAAGTTGAGCCTTCTTTTACAAAGTTAATTTGTCTTTTGTTTGTCGTCAATCCCTTTTGGGCTCTAGCTACTGAAAGGCTCATGGTTTCACATATGATTTCAAGTACTCTGTCATGGCGCTGTGAGTAATGACCTATTAATTAAGGAGCACCTTGCATCCCACCAATATGTGCCTTGCTGTACATATCGCCTCTCCACAAGTATAGCAACATTTTTCAGAGGCTTTTCCCCAAGCTACCAAGTTACTCTGGTCAGGGAGGGTCATTTGTAATGCATTTAGATACAATTTTAATAAGGCAGGAGACCAGTCAAAGATCAAGGTGCGATTATGGAATTGAAGTCTAGGTTCCAGGTCCGAAGCACTTTTGTCTTTTGGGAGAGATGTAATTAATTTGTCTTGCGACTTTCCCAAAAACATGCATTTTTGTAACTCTTAGGTGTTTGTAAAGTTTAGAAGGTTTCTTTAGTTTCAACCCAAAACTATTGTGATCCCTAAAAAGAGTAGAGGGATCAGCTGGATGTGCCAATCCGAACCATGACTTCAATATCTTTATGACATTGGCATCTAGCTTTGCCAGGAGAGTTTTACCGATGTCATATACTAGGAAAGGCCAAGTGAGACGTGATGTGAGGTAGTTGTCATATATCCATGCTTTTTTGATATTGCTGATAGGCTGCTGGTCTACCTTATTGAGGTTGTTCATGAATTTTTTCAACAACCACCTCTAATGATGGTGTACGTCCTTTGTGATCTATCTTTCCACCAAGAAATTTGAAAGGCACTGCCTATGCAATTGTGGCAACTCTTTGGCCACTTATGGAGAGTCCCGGATCATAAGAAATATATTTGGTATTTCGTCTACCCAGACAAAGACAATGACATTTAGTTGGTTTTGTCCTCATTCCCTCCGTCCATGTACAGAACTCATCAACTTCATTCAACAATTTCTGACACTGTTTGGGATTGCGTGTAAGTATTGCAAGGTCGTCCGCAAAGGCCAAGATTGACTCGGTGTACTTATTGTTGATTTTAAACCGGTAGCCCCATTTCTTTCATGTGATATTAATTTGTCTACTAAAATATTTATAACTATATTAAATGCTATTGGTGATAAGCAGCACCCTTGGAATAGTCCTACATTGTATTCAAGTGGTTTTGTGTATTCCTTGTTTAATGCTATGACGAATTTTAAGTGACAATAATATGAATTAATTATGTCAATAATTTCAGCAGGAAAGTTATACCAATTTAGGGCAAATATCATAAGTTCATGTTGGACAGAACCAAATGCGTTCTCTAGGTCTATCCAGCAGACTGTTATTTGCCTCTCATGTGTTCTGGCATCTTTCAAACTTTCTGCTAGTAATATATTGTGTTCCAGGCATCCAAAAATACCAGACAAGAACCCTTTCTGGTGATTGGGCCTGAAATACCTATTGCTAGCCATAAATGTTGTCATTTTTGTTTGTAATATACTGAAAAAGATTTTAGAAATTGTATTGGTTAGGGCTATCGGTCTGGTGTCTTTTGGATGAGTTACTTCCTGCTTTTTAGCATTACCTAGAAGAATCCGAATCACTCTCAATTTAAAGACACCAAGATTATATCCATAAGGCAAAACGCAATAGTCAATGCAACCTGTTCATGATAGATACAGCGGGACCTCTATAATCCGAACCCTTTCTAATCCGAACGTCCCACTCCCGCCCGCGTTTTATATTCGCCGTCTCGCCAGTTGCTTACTGAATGTTGAGTAGGTATTACGCGCATTTCTTATTGTAACTAGTTAGCCATTTAGTGTTATAGCTATTCCATCGCTCGTGCACCTCAACAGCTATATTTGTCTTTGTATATCATGGCTTTGACGTCAAAGAAAAGTTTTTTTCTATTAAAAATACTTTATAAATCCTCTGTACCGTAATCTGAAAGAGGGGTAAATTTTTGGAGTTCGAATTATAGAGGTGCTAGTATATCACATAGCATAAGTCGCCCGCTTTATGTTCCCACTGCTGGCTCGGGCCTTCTCTCATAAACAGAGGGTTCAAGGGTATAATCCACCTCACTGGTCTAGTGAGCATTAGCGCGGATGATGATTCGCTCGAAAAATGTTTGTTTTGGAATGGTGCCGACATCATTGTACCTCGAAAAACATTGTAATGTGTAGGCAGAATATGAGACTATCAGCCCACGATTTTGATTCGGATAGTCTCATAGGAGGATAGTATTGCATAAGATAATAGTTTGTAGTTGTTTGTAGATAATAATTCTTACCTCAACATAAGCGACCAGCATTGAACCAACGAAAACAATGCTTATATTGGATAGTACCCAAAGGAGATATGGAATGTACAGTCGATCACACATCATATAATTGTCAACAGCTGTGTAAAATGTGTTAAGGAATTTAGATGTATATTTTTTCTAAATAAGTGATTTACAGACAGACATTTCTAATGATTCTAGTAGTTAGTAAAGATTACACAAAAAAATTAAAAAGGGTCTGTCACAGTTGGCCTCTGATAGCTTTTTATGAAATTGCTTGCAACTTGGTCCTCATGGAATTCAAGTAGAGACGATCTTCTTAGCATTCCATGGAAACACCGTGCGGGTGCCGGGTCCATCGTGTGGCAGAGAAAGAAAACTCGAGTAGTTCCCGAGACTTGTGACTCGGGCGTAGGTTTAAGAGGCCCCTTTCTGACGTACATCAACACTCACCTTCACTACTCGTTTTTCTCTCCCTGCCCAACCAAATCTGATATGAAGAAAAAAAAAGAAGCTATTTCCGAAGGTAAGGTTTTTTTAGGATATAAATACCTTTTACTTGTGTAAGCTTTTCCTCTGTGTTCCAAACGTATATCCTATTCATTATTTATATCCTATAGTTATTATACTAATGTGATGGAACACAACACAGTCACATTCATAATATTAGTAAAAAGTAAAATTAATCATATTTTTTGATGAAAAGGATACATTTTTTAAGTTCTCTATATTTGATTTTTGAGAATTCTTCGATGCACACGTCAATAATGAAGGCAATCAGGGCAGTTATTATACCAATCAGCAGTATAATAAACCATCGTGCCATATCCTTCCAAACTATAAAAGCATATCCTTTCGTCCTCTCCTCATCCAGTAGCAGATGATTTTCACAGGTGTCATAGTCCAAACTCTGAAAAAAATTATTTTTAATTTTTTTATGAAGTAGCCATCTTCATAGAATATTGAGAGTGCAAATAATAATCGCTGTTGTTGTTTTATTTATATGTAGCTTAGATTTATAATACATCTAGTATTAAATGCGCACATAATACTAACCTCATATTTGGCAGAGAGTATATTTAGAGATCCAGGCTCAATTTTTTGCACTGGGTACCTGCGTCTGATGCCATGGCTGCCATGCAAATCATCATCAGAATCCTGTAAATAAAAAAAGTCACTTTTTAATGTGCATGTACTTATACTTAGTCTATGTAATGGCTACAAATATGCTAAAATATGTTTTTTTTATAATTGATACTGATTCACATGAAATTAATGAAATGATTCACACAGTTTTTATCATGTAAGTACTTGTTTTGAGCAACTTTTTAACCTCCCTCCGTTCCTCGGTGATATGTGGTGAGGTTGTACACTTACTAATACTTACTCTTCAAAATCATTAGTATTTAGGGAAATTGTTGTCTAGCAATAATGAGTCAAGGTAACATACTGGTTTACAGATTAGTTAAACCACATTGAAAGAAAAACTAAATACATCCATGTGATCTGATATCTCACTAAAATTTAGAGATATTTTGGGATTATTACATTATTAGCCTATTATATCCTAGTCAGGACATCAGAGGAGATCATTCACCCTCACTTTGAACTATTCTAATTCAAAGATTATTCTAATTAAGAGGTTGTCTTGATATTTAGGGTCAAATGAACTATGAATCAACACCATACTGTTTTTGATATTTATAAATACTTTCCTTGTACATAATACATAAATAAATTGTACATTTTTTACTAAATATGTGTAAAACGGGTAAGGCATAATACTAGAATACTACACAATTGTATTTATTTGAATAAAGTTTAGCCTTTATAAAATAAATTACCTGAAAACCAACAGGTTTGTTGAGTTCCGCATAATTTGATGCACTGGCTTCTTCATTGTCCATAAGGTGCGCTGTATCTGCTGTTGTTATTTCACTAGGTGTACCGTCCATGAGAGACCTAGGTGAGTCGCTCATATTTCTAACTAGGCATGAGACCGATATATCAAAACGAATCTAAAATCCGATTTCAGTCAGAAAACGTTTCGTATCGATATTCGAGCACGAACAAACTGATTTTAGAAAACTTAAAACTATAACGCAAACGAGTCGCATTCGAATCAAATCGCGCCAACCGCCAAGGACTATGCTAGTTTTGCAAACTAAACCAAAGCTTTGAACGCATAAGTTTTTGATAGTTTTCATATTCATTCGTTGTCTCTATCACTCTGCCATACGACTACTTAGTTGGAATGAGAGAGCACGAATCTCATCAAAATTCGCTTTCTTTCATTCTAACTCAGTGATTTGTCGATGGAGTGAAGAGATAAAACGAATTGTCGCGAAGCAATTCGTTTTGAAATTTGGCGGTTTTTAAGAATTACAGATCGAAACTAAAAATAAAACTAAAAAGCAAGAGTATAAGATCTAATTCAGATTGCAACTAACATACTCATTGCTAAGTGGTTAACAATAGTGAGTTATTTGTTTTCTGTTGTTTATAGGTATTTAGAGAGTTTTGATTTACAAATTTTACGATTGATATGCAATTGTGCAGTGTTCACTTGACCTTAGCGTTGTTGTAAAGTACAGTGCGTGCTTATTAATAATATTTTATTTTCCTGAAACGTTTTAATTTAAATAATTTTACTTTAAAGCTACGTATTTAATTATATTTTGATCTTAATAGTTTTATTGTTAGACTGTAAAGTGTGAATATGAACAATTAGTGTAAGTACATAGTTTATTTGGAGACTTCAACTTTGATGCTTTATGACAATTAGTGTGTTAGTGGACCTAGTTTTTTTTCAACATGTAGCGCAAACCAAGGGAGCTGTAGACTCATTTTCTAAAAAAAGACAATTCTAATATGCTTGCTGTGTGCAAATATTGCAATCAAAATATTTCTTATAAGTCTACTACGGGTAACTTAGGTGCTCATTTAAAAAGATCACATGCATCAGTGTACTTGGCGCCAAAAAGTAGTGACGAAACGGGAACTATTGAGCAAAACAATCCGAGTACATCTGCATCTGAATCATTGTAAATATGACGATTTTTAAATGCGCCAGAAAGTTTTATTTAGGATGTTATTTATCCGTAGCGTAATCCGTAGCAAAACTTTTTGTTAGTCCAAGTCCCAAGCCTAGATAAAGCATGAGGGAAAATCCGACATAGTTACTATCAAAACTAACTATTAAACCAACTACTAACTATCAGATATTATTATGTACTTTTTATTTTTATTATTATTAGTAGGTACTAGGTAGGTATGTACACATAAATCAACATTAATACACAATACAATAAGAATTCGTTCGACGTTTAATACTCATAACTATACCAACTAAGCTCCACCATCCGCTACAGAAATCGATTTCTAAAATCGGTTTTTGAAACCGATTTCTAAATCTAAGATCGGATTTATATCGGTTTGCGTAAAAAACTGAAAACTCCCATCTCTATTTCTAACTAAGTCTTAAATTACTCATTTAATAAAAAATAAGGGAGGGAGGTTTACTAGAAATAAAATTAGGTACAAAAACAGTTTTTAGCACTGCGTTTCAGGAAGGTACATGTGCTCGCATTCAATTATAAATGTAGTACATATAATTTTAATTCCTAATACCTATCTAACAGTAGTTGAAATTAATTACAACAAAACAAAACAAAATTGCACGACACGAAACCTTGCAATAAAATCATCAAAACACTAATGCTTGCTTGTGTTACCAGTTTGACCATTGATCCAGCTAGAAAAAGTGAATCACCATACCACTAACGCAAATATGGAGTTTACTGCAGAGAGATTTACAAACACATCAGTCAAAAATGTATTTATTAAGAATCAACGTGGTTATATCTTGGTAGTCATTTATTTGGCTAGTAATCACATTAACAAAAATACTTCCTACACTTATTCGTCAGGTACTTCAACTTTTGGTTTATGGCTTTTATTGTGGTTTAGCCTTATTCGTCAGGTAATAATGGGGTCTAAACCTGAATATTAGGGGACGTTTCATAGATTGTTGAAAGTAGACGTACTTATTAATTTTAAGGTTTTTTTTTATTTCTTTTAAACTAAACACAACACTTAATCTATATTCATATTTGCACTTGATAAACTAGTTGAAGAAAGAACTATTAAATAATTAATTAGTTTACAAATTAATTAATAATAAATAATATAATAAATAATAATTTAAAATTAATTAGTCGGTAAGAGCATTGGCAGTCATAGGGACTGCCGAGAGAAGTGAAAACTACTAACTCAGAATTTGATAGCTCACTTTGGAAACTACTTGGGTGAAACCGGAGTGTGTCCACGACCATAGCCATCTAGATCATCCGAGTTTACCCAAATATTTCTTTCATTTACGAACGTCATGGTTGAGTTCAATTCACAGTCCACGGAAAATCTGTATGTGGTGCGCCAACAGAAATTTTCATTTCAATAATTATTTCTTCTAAATGGTACACATAGCAACGCCTAGAAACCGGGACAAAAACCGGTAAACCAGGACCGGGTCCACGTAAGAAAAAGTAAGAGACAAATAAAATTATTAGGAGTACAAATAAGTTTCCGCCGTTTTTTAACATAAATCAAATATTTTTGTTTATGAATCATTCCTTATGATTTTTAACCGTGTGAGATTTCTAATGTTAGACCAAGTTTTTTTTGTGTTTGAGATGAATCTTCCTCCAATAATTCCTCCAATTCTGCATCCTCGTAAATTATTGGCCTTCCACTGCGATATTTGTCTTCTACGTCAAATACACCGTTTTTAAACTTTTGAAACCATTCTCGACACGTTCTCTCACTCAAAGCACCTCACCATATGCTTCTACGAGTAATTGATGCGCCTCAGCAGCAGATATTAAAATTTGAGAAGTAATTTAAATTAAAGAAGTAAACTAATATTTCCCGCAAATGACGCTTACTTGGCTCCAATTTTGACATTTTCAACTTATAAAAATTATATTTAACCAATGTAAAATCAATAATAATTATTAATAATAATAATTATTAATAGGTTATATTGTTCTTGAATGTACAAACAATTTTTTAAGCCGGTTATCATCTGCGAAAGCTAACCGAAATTCCGTGCCGCACCATCTACAATAAAACGGCGGAAACTTATTTGTACTCCTAATATAGTGAGCCATATTGGCGAAGTCCGTTTGAAAATACCATCAATTTCAAGTTAAGGTTCACCGCTAGTGCATCCGTCTTCGATAATTAAAAACATTATGATGAATTGTGTGGGCCTTCGCTGTACATACTCCACGACATTAACGTTTCGTTTGGCAAACTTCAGTACATACTGTTCAGTGCTCACGCCTACATCAATCTGGGCTTTACCTCACTTGAGATTAAACGTTTGTTTGAAGATTATCGATCTAGGCGTTATTAATCTAAGTTAGTATAGTATGCCTTTATTAATTCTCAGCATTCCAGTATTTGTTAATCGTACAAATGACACGATCTTTTTATGTTACGAAAAAATGCAGTAGGACACCGATATTTTGTTTTAAAATAGCTCAAACTACTAAATAATTACTTAACTTGACAACACTGTTTTTGTTTTTTGTAATCTATGAAAATCAGTGGAAATATTGTTTTAACACTGACAGTAAATACAAAATAACATTGACATCTACACATTTATTTCCATGTTGTCTATGGTACGCAAGCGAGTGAATATTGCCATGTATAACTTGAAATTACTACTATGTTTTTTTTCTTTTGCTTTTATCGCGTTGTATTTTGTTAAATCGCCCATTTATTACCAAATACAGTGATTAGATATTGATAGAAACGAATATAAGATAAAATACCAATCAAGATAACCCGTTTTGTAATAATTGATAATGATAAGCGTGCGTGATATGGTGTGTGATAAGTTATCATTTTTATCAGTGCGCAACAAGAACTAGCTTTATACTCACACAGTCATAAAACAAGCCAGCGTTTCGTAAACAACAATAGAAGTCGTCAGTGTGTGTGTAGCTTGCTCGTTTGGTTGACAATCGCGATGTGATGTATTCTACATCATCGCATGCTGTGTTATATTTCCATCAAAACCTTTTAGTTTATAATTAAGTTACTCGATTAATTTCTCAATGTTTTCTTTCATTGTGACCAGTTTTCTCAGTTTTCATTTCTAAATATGTGTAATTTGCCGCCGAAGTTCCATTCAGTGTGTCGCCTTTGTTTATCATTCTGTGGCGATAATTGCAGTGATGTTAAACTTCCAATTTTCGACCGTGATAAGGATAAATCACGACTTTCCGAGATGATAATGGCTCATTTGTCGCTAATGGTAATGATGTTGCTATATTTTTGTCTAGGAAAGGAAGGGAGGTGGAGTTTTCTCGTGTGAAAGTTTAGCGTAAGCGTACGAGATTGTGGATGCTGATAAGCGCCATTAACTTTCTCGCGGGTGTTGGGTATTTTCGCATTGTGATATCATATTACGGCCCACGCGTCGAGTGCTTGGCGGTATGACTAATGTCATTCGTGGAAATGATATGCGAGCGTGCGGCAGGCGCGCAGTATCAGTGCTGATAACAAAGGACCGCGAGAGCAGCCTCGCGGCGGCTGCCTACGCCCCGCGGGCCGCCTTCCCCGCCTCCTGCACACAATAAACACCCTGCAACGCTCTGCACTCTCTACACTGCTATTTTGAGATTTCAATATTTTCTAAATTTAGATTTATATTTTAAGGGAATCAATCTGCAGGGGGACTTCATCCGCCCTTTCCTGTCTCATAAAATCTCGAACGTTTGGATAAACAAGTTGAATCTATAAGTACTGTGTTATCAAGATTGAAGTGGAATGACTCATCATCTATGATTATGCCTGGGAAAGGTCACTGGCCACCTCATCTCACTTAATGGTTGTATTATTGTGAAACTAAGACAGTGAATAATATTTTTAGGTGTCCCCGATTGACTTGCTGCCTCAAGTTGTCTGTGGGAGCTGTGTACGCAAACTAAATGAATTTCACACCTTCAGAGAGTTAACACACAAATCGGAAAGACTGTTGGAACAGTTTTTACAGTATGCAAATTCACTATCTGGACCTAAAGAGGTGAGTCATTTATAGAGTAAGATCCCTAATAATGACACATCAGCATCCTTTAAATAGTTACTTCCTATTAAAGTGTTTGTAAAGTGTAATGAACTCATGACCCTATAATGTATCAATAATATCAAAATAAAACAATGCATTGTAACAGTAATTTATATACATAAATTTAATTCTATCTAAAATATAACACAACATAAATTTAACATCAATACTGAAAAATGCAGACTATGCAAAACTAGAATCTTCATTAATGTTTACGTAGCGGATAGGCTGGCTTATCTTTTTCTTGTAAAATGCTTTGGATGCATTAACGAATATGCCACATAGCATTCCAATGGCCACGATTGTTGCCACACCGAGAATACTCCACAGCACATGCTTTGGCTTCAGATCGGAAAGACTGAAGCTCTTTTTCATAGGAGATGTGTCAAAAGTAGGACAGAAAGACAGTGTTATGTTGGTAATGTATGCTCCAGCCAATCTCATCGGCGCTGCACAGCTGAAATTGAAGAAAGCAAAATGTTATGGTTTCTCAACTTCAAAACTATATTATAGAGATTCTGTTATATTACCTTCTACACTATTAAAGAAAGATACCATGGAGTTTGATTAAACTTTATCAGTATTTTGCAATAAAGTTAAGTTTATCATAGTTAGAAAATAAATAAAAAAAACCTATTAATGATAAAAATAAAATCAATGTAACTATTACATTTCAAATCAAACTTAGTACAAATCAACAGTAATTAAGTATTCAATGAAAGCTAATAAATTGTCAGATTTTTTCTTAAAATCTCATCTCTCATTTAACTGTGGTCACAGTAATTTGCCAAACTTTTGTATATAATATATAATTATATGAACTGACATCCTTATTCTGATGATAAAATAGATATTTTGGCACTGCATTTCTTGAGGACATTTTGGTGACCAAAAGATTTTTTAAAATATTACTTTGGTAACAACAATATTATTATAATCCTTGATCCTTGCACAGTTGCACCTAAAAAATTCCTTGCTTTATTGTGGAACGTACACAAGCAAAGTTTACAAAATAGATCTATAGGAATCTATGGATAGACATTGAAATAAATCCTAATGATATGGTAAAAAAAAACTATGTAATGATATGATATTAAAAATTGGTGAAAGTGTACTGTTTCTTACTAAAATTGAATCCAACAGTGGGAAAGTAGCCAGATATGAAAGTGAGTAATATACTTTGTAGATACACATCTATATTGTACTTTGATATATTTTATATATTACTTTACTGTACATATATGATTTCTGGTGTGCAAAATAATGTGTTTCTGTCTGCCTGTCTTGGACTGATAATGGGATGGGCCAGATCTTTGGAACATGTAGTAGTGGTAGGAGTCTTGGCAGAGTCTGCCTGGGGAAGTACTACACCTTTGCCAGTTATTCTACTGCCAAACAGTAATGTGCAACATTGCTATGTTCCAGTTTGAAGGGCAATGTTTCCAGAGAAATTACAGGCCTTAGATAGAGATATAACATCTTAGATCTCTGGGTGACGAGCGCAGTGCAGTGCTAGGTAATGAATGACTGTTCATGTTCCAATAGCTGCGTGTCACTGTGCTGTTATGTGGCCGGCATGTTGCTTACCATCAGGCACATGTCCTACTCGTCTCTACACTCTTTATTAAAAAAAAACCTGATTTCAATGACTCAGCTGTTCAAAGACTCGACTCTTGAGGAAATCATCAGCCCTGCTGTGCAATGCTATGCATGTGTTAATCCATCATGGTGAAATCTACTATCTCTCTATCCCATACTTCGGGAAATGAGCCTAGCTGTGTCACGTGTTTCTTCTTGCGCATGAGGGAGTCACCACTACATACATATATTATGTGCGTGTACGTGTCTATGTGTGTGTGTGTGTGTGTAAAACGGAATATTACGAGCGTCGCAAGCGGCTGAAGAAATGATCAACCTTACTAAGATGCAAATATTAGTCTATTATGGTGAACTCTACTATGTCTCTGTTACATACTTTATGGGAGATGAGCTTATCTGTGTGACGTGTCTGTGCGTGCGTATGATTGATTGCGTGCGAGTGGGCTCGCCACTACATATTATGTGCGTGTGCGGGTTTACTTGTGTATGTAAAACTTATAACGTAATATTACGAGCGTCGCGTACGGCTGAAGAAATCATCAACCTTGTTCTGCATGTATTATCCATTGTGGTGAATTCTATCTACTATTCTCTATCACATACGTTAGGTAAAGGAGTGTGACTTGTTAGTGTGTGAGCCATTGGGCTCGCGACGTCTCTTCTCGGCTCGAGCGTGTATGTGACTGTGTGTGTGTGTGACTTTTACGGCTAAAGTTAACACATTTACTATATTCACAATGATACTTACTAAGGCACCTCTCCAGGTTTGAACTTAGCCCAGGCCCCTTGGGTAGTCACGATGTTTGCGAGATCACAGTTGCACAGCCAGCTGTTTCCTGTCATGCCAATGGTGTCCAGTTTGCTCCATGGCAACAAGTCGGTTGATAATTCGCTTAGATTATTATCGTCCAGGTATACCTGTGCAATCAAAATGTGTTTCAGTAATGGTAATTTTGCTCTAAAACCTGCTGGTATTGACTATCATTCTGTTCAACTGAGCTCATCAATTTGAATCATAATATTCCAAAACAAGCCAATGTCGACGAAGAAACCCACGATTAGTTTCATTAAAAGTGTTATCTTTGAAGATTTTGTTTTTTTTTCTGTGCTAAAAGCAAAACATTTTTGGTTAAATACATGCGAAATCATTTTTATTACAAATAATCAATATTTTCTAAATACGGTCAAACTAATTCCTCTCAAAAGTTTGATACATAAAGTCATCGTCAGTTTCGCTATCTTCAATCGAAATCAATTGAGCAGCCTTTCTTAAATCAGCGGTGCTTCACATTCCCTAGTTATCTCGGAAAGAATAGGCCCAGATTACAATGTTAAACCATGTAAGTAAGCGGAGCCTTCGGGTAACGCAAGACGGGATTGTCCATCAAAACCACGGACCATGAATTCGGACAATGGAAACAAAGAAACGCACACATAGAGCTACACTTTGTCTGTGTTTGTAAACACCCATGTAGATAGGACGCAAAGAAAACACGCCTCGTTTATCAGATATTGCGGTAGATTGTCGCTTATCTGTGGAACAGTGGCAAATATGTAGATGCTGCATCTAACCTTCTTTGTTCGCCGCGATATGGACCTTTTATACCTGCTAAAACTCAAATCCATTACTGGAATGAATGACAATATAACGATATTCGTTAAAGAATGACCGCTTTGCATTTGCTTTTTTTCTTGATGCAACCCTGAAAGGTGCTGAGCAGTATTGGTAATGAGATTGTAAATTAAGACTCTACTATGCCAACTAATCGTATTTAGAAAGTGTTTTGCAATTATTATCTTATTTTAATCTGTGTACACTGGACTGATTCCAAAAACATGTTCCCGTGCCGATAAACAAGAATCGTGAATGAGATCGCAAGGGATTCTGACCCCGTAAAATCTAGGGCGTGTCACTAACATGTAGTGCAGTAACCTAAGCGGTGTATAATACTAAACTAAGGTAGAACTATCAACGTAATTGGTAACCTCGATAGATCTTTCTCGAATTCGCATAGAGATACTGGACAAACAATTTGCGTTATGCATTTATTAATCTGCCGAATCATTTCGGTTCTACCCATTTACTTCACACCATTAGAAATGCGAAAGCGGCTCTCTCTGTTTGTTTGATACTTCACGAGTTACGTGATTATAATGCTGAATGAAATTGCTAAAGTTTAGAAAGGTCCTAGAGTGGTCCGTAAAATATTAAAGAATCAAGGACCTACGAGTGACGTGTTTCCCATAAAAGCCTTTTTGTTAAATGTCGTTTCATTGAATGTACTATCGTACATATAACCTTACATTTATTATTTATTATTTAATTAACACTTATATTATTTATATTATGTGTAACACATCAAACGTAGTTTCATGTCCTTAGAATATTTGCCCATTAATTTGTACAGTAAAAGCTCCCTATTCGCGCTTCCGTCATTCGCGTTTTCACTATTCGCGGATTTAAAAAATGCAACCCAATTTCTTTATTCGCGGCAAAAAATTTCTTTATTCGCGGATCTAAAATTTCATACAAAATTCCAATAGGTGTTTAACGCAATATCTTTTGCAAGTGCCGTTAAATGGTACCGCCGAGCACTTTGACCTAAGCCGCCTTTGTCGCATTTGCCGCAAACACCGCCGGTCGGCGTTTTTGAAAATGTAAACAAACAGAAGAAAGCAATCTTATTTCTGAAAAAATAAAGTATATTTTTAAATGTTGCTGTTCCGTTCTTTGGTAAAAGCCGCTTTGCCTATTTTATTGTTTTATCTTTCACATTCGTTACAAAAATTTTGATCGAGTAACACGTCTCTACTGCTCGCTTCGTTCTTCGTAATTAATAATGTCAACTAAAAAAATTGAGAAACGCGTTTCTACACGAAAAAAATCTGTGTTACCGCTTAAAGTGAAAATAGAAATGCTTGATCGTTTACGCCTTGGAGAGTCATTTGCATCCATATCACGCTCATTCAATGTCAACGAATCAACTGTACGATCAATAAAAAATCCGAAGATAAAATAAGATCATCTGTAGCTTCAACTTCATTGTCGGCGAAAATTGTTCGTGATCCAGCAATAGAAAAAATGGAAGTGGCGTTGTCATTATGGATAGAAGACCGCAACCAAAAAGGGTTCCCTGAGTGGTCCATTGATCCGGGAGAAGGCAAAGCGTCTTTACGCTCATTTTAAAGAACCTGATGGTAGTTGTAGTGGTGAATGTACAGATAGAGGATTTCAGGCATCGGAAGGTTGGTTCAATAAATTTAAACTAAGACAATCATTGCATAACATTAAAATTGTAGGAGAAGCTGCATCAGCAGATACTGCTGCAGCAGAACAGTATCCAGAAGACTTTGCAAACCTAGTAGCTGATGGAGGATACAAACCTGAGCAAGTATTTAATGCAGACGAAACTGCACTGTTTTGGAAGAGAATGCCGAACAAAACATTCATTTCTAAAAGCGAAAAGTCTGCACCTGGATTTAAGGCAGCAAAGGATAGAGTTACACTGCTGCTATGTTCTAATGCATCTGGAGATTGTGTCATTAAGCCACTGATGCTTTACAGATCGCTAAATCCACGTGCTTTAAAAATCAAAACAAGGACAACCTGCCAGTGTTTTGGCGTGCTAATAAGAAAGCATGGGTAACAAGCGCTGTATTTTGTGACTGGTTTCGGAATTGTTTTGTTAAGGAAGTTGAAATGTACTTGAAAAAAGAATTTAGACTTTAAGGCACTTCTAGTTTTGGACAATGCACCAGGTCATCCTCGCGAACTTGAAGCTATGCATCCAAATATAAAAGTGACATTTTACCTCCAAACACGACGGCTTTGCTTCAACCTATGGACCAAGGAATAATCCAGGCCTTTAAGCTCTATTACATTAGACGAACTTTCAAAATCGTATTGGATAATATGGAGTGTGATCCTGATATGAATGTTATGGAATGCTGGAAGAAATTTGACATAGCAAAATGCGTCGTAAACATAAAAGAATCATTGGAAGAACTGAAACCACTCACATTGAAGTCATGCTGGAAAAACTATGGCCTGCTCTGATTGCGGAAAATGACGAAGAATCCGTGCAAGTTCAAACTTTGACTGCAAACATAGCCGAAATTGCAAATGGAATAGGACGAGATGGGTTCGAACAGATAGAATCAAGTGACATTCAGGAATTGCTTGAATCGCAAGATGAAGATTTGACTGAAACCGACTTGGAGGAAATGTTAAATTCACAGCCCATTGAAGAAGAGGCTTCCACTAGCACTGAAAATGTGACATTTACTCTGAAAAATCTTAGTGAAGGTTTAAGAATGGCAAATGAGCTTTGCGATTTCTTTGTGAACATTGATCCATCTATGGAACGAAGTCTTAATTTTAAGAGGCAAATTGCTAATGCGACTGCTGAGTATCAGTCTGAATTGTCGGAGCTATTAAAAACTGCCAAGCAAGAGAAAATAACAAAATTCTTCAAACCATTGCCTAAGCCTGAGGATAATGATTAATCAAAATGTTCAATAACATCAATAAAATTGATTTTCTTATATATTTGTGTTTTTTTATTTTGGCACCTAGGAACGTATCCCCCTATAAACCCATATAAATTACCATTCTGTATTCACGGTTTCTGTATTCGCGGCATATTTATGGAACATATACCCCGCGAATAAAGAGATTCTACTGTATTCAATTATGGTAGATAGGAAAACGACCACTCAACTCGAACTGTAATATATTCCGTATCAATGTTTTGTAATGGGCACATGTACCATCAGGCGTACGTCTTGAGCATCCTGTCACTCTATTTAGTTAAAATATCAAGAATATCCTCACAACAGTGTACGACCACGACCCGCCTAACCCCAGATGAATTCTCTAGCAACTCAGTTCATGATTCACGACCCGGAATTAGAGATAATCTTCATCGTCCCAGATTTAAGATTTCTGCAATCAGTGATTGATTTATCAAAACATAACTAAAATGATTAATCAGCTGACCCACTTGCCGACTGTCGTGTAAGCGCCCACAAACCGGGCCAGATGGAATTGCACACATCCGAATAAAACGATTAAACTATGCCTACAGATGCAAATGTAAATAGGATTACGTTGATAAGCGGAGATACCATGGGCTAATAATAGACCACACAGTTACAACATGGGCCGCGGTGTCGTCAGCCCGTATAACATTATACTTTTGTAAAAAACCACGGCGTTAACGCATTAGATCACCTCCAACGATATATTATACCAATGCGATTTATCACGCATAATTTGCTGCACAATAGTTCGGTTTTCCCTTTAGGTATTGGGGTCGATATTTACGTAAAGATAAAGTGATAATATTGGACTATAAATCTTAGTGTCATCGGAATTAGTCACGTTATCTGTTTAGCTTCTACAAACATGTTTGTTCGAACAGATGCTTCGCGTGAAATGTTCGAGATACTGTATCTTCGTCTATTCTGTTCATTTCTATAGTGTCAATTGATAGAGCATCTCTGCATGCAGATCTGTTTTCAATGGCTTAGAATACATATCTTTGAGTGTTAATGGTTCGTATTGAAATACGCATCTCTATCATCTAAAGACGTAAATCTAGGCCAGCTAAACTTTTGCTCAATATTTTCTCAGTATAGAAGGCGGTAGTGCGAGACCCCGTTAGACTAAGAGCATCCTAGTTCATCAGGGCCCCTAGAGATTAACTCTATAATAAGTAAATAGAGGACTCTTAGCAGTGTCCGCCTGGGGAAGTACCACACCTTTGCCAGTTATTCTACCGCCAAGCAGTAAAGTGCAAATATTACTGTGTTCCGGTTTGAAGGGCAATGTTTCTAGATAAATTAATGGGCTTAGAGATATAATATCTTACATCTCTGGGCGACGAGCGCAGTGCAGTGCTAGGTAATGATTTGGTTTCTTCATGTTCCAATAGCTACCATGTCACTGTGCTGTTATGTGGCAGGAGTTTTGCTTACCATCAGGCACATGTCCTGCTCGACTCGTCACTATAGGTACTATTAAAAAAACAATATCATGTCCTCATGTTTACAAACTTATTTTACGTGATAATAATTTGAAGGTTCGCCTTCGCCTTCATTTCAGCAGTATAAGAACAACCTCTCAATTTAACACAATGCACAATGCAAATGCGATATAACAACTCTCTAAGCATTATTACGCTGTTACCACAGATTACTAATATTTATATGATCTATAAATAAATAAATATTGGTGGACAATTCACACACAACACCATCTGACCCCAAACTAAGCAAAGCTTGTGGGATGGCAACCAGATAGCTGATTTAATACTTATATAGTTTTTAAATACATACTTATTATACACAGAAACACCCAGACACAGTGCAAACATTTGAATTCATCACACAAATATTTGCACTGGGTGGGGATCGAACCCACGACCCTCGGCTTCGCAGGCAGAGCTACTACCAACTAAGCCACTAGGCCAGTCAATGATATGGATATATCCTACTAAACTTATAATTGCGAAAGTTTGTATGTTTGTTGCTCAATCACGTTATATTTGGAATACACTTAGATCATGGTCTGGAATAGCGCATAGGTCTTTTTATCACGGGAATAATACTGCCACGGAAAGTGCGCAGTTGAAACCATAGGGCGCTGCTAGTTTATTTATACACCAAAAAGAGACAGAAGCAGTCATGTTTTTTTTCTTCTGCTGAAATTTAAACTGTAACCTAGAGGCATGTTTACACTCACCTCCTTCAAAGTCCAGCTATCCTTGAGCCCTCGGAACGCGTTGTGGCTTATATACCTAAGATTAGGGTTGTGGCACAAGTGTAGCACCCTCAGCTTCGTGAGCGGCGTGAAAGTGCTCCGTTTTACTTCGTCCAGGAATTCGTTCTCACCGACTTCTAGCTCTATCAAATTTGATAAACCTGTGAAAATTGTTAACATTTAAAAGATTCTTGTGTCATACAAATACGACTTAACTGTTTTTGACGTTGTGTCGATATGAACTATTTTTGATAATATATAAGAAGCTGATGATACGTTAAATCTTTACAAATGATGCTATTACAATTTTAGTTGTTCAATTGTAATATGGGATAAAACCGCGGGTTGCTGTAATTCCAGAATAAGCTTTTGACACTTGAAAAGGAGAGTTGTGAACTTTCGTTAAAATTCCATTCAAAATTTTAAGGCACCTTTATTACATTATTATTCGATTATCAATATTTCAAAAACAGTTACTAAGATACAGTTACTTAAACTAGATTTTTGTGTTATGGTTTTTCATTTCAATATACATATTTAATTCTAGTTTTATATCCTTAGGTAAATAGTTTAGTCTTTTATTTATAGTAAAAATTGCAAGTAATGTAAACTTTAGGATATAAAAAAGAAAAACTAATCAAATTAAACAAATCCAAAATGTATTCTATAGAGGTCGTCATTGACCGGATGTTTCCGGCTACAGGCCCCTGATATCGCAATCTTTAATCTTCGGCTCTTAGCCAGTTTTGTGTGAGGTTGGACTGAGTCACCTCTAGCTTTGTCAGAACACTCGTTAGAATACTGACTAGGATTCATATCATTCTTTAGAGTAATGAAGTGTTATCCCGAGAAAGCAACATCATATAAAGATTAGTTTGCGCCTGGAAAGGCAAATCAACACGCTTTTCTATAAATGACGATTTACGCTATGTATTTATTATCTTTGATATCTTGTATCTATTGAATGAAGTACATTGGACGTTATTTATCGTCACAAATATTCTCAAACTTAATTGATGTACCCTTGAAGCTGTTTTAGCTAGATCCACTTTAGATACAAAATGAAATGTCTTCTGTGTCAAGTTTAATACATTTTCTCCGAAGTGTAGAAGTATTCCCCTCTCATTAGCTTACCTACGAAGCTGTCATCGTTGAGCTCTACAATTGGATTGTTGTTGAAGGTGAGGTATTTCAAAGTTTTTCCAATAAGCGACAAACTCTCAGGAACTGTCACGAATCGGTTGTCGGATAAGTCTATCTGCTGAAGCTTTGTGAATCCTTGAAATGCGTCCAGGGGGATGCTCTCGAGATCAGTTTTAGACAAATCGAGAACCTGAAACAATAAGTTTATTTGCCGATTCATCTTATTAACAGGTAATAAGGGTAGAACGTTGGTTCCTCCTCCAACACGTTGTATAGAAGAGTTCGGACCGTTTAAAAAAGTTGATCGTAGCAATCCAGGACCGTAAGAAGTGGAGGAAATCTTTGGCCCGCTACAGTGTGACATTGACTATTGTGATTGACAGATTTTAAATTTCAATTAGCTTGGGTTAAGAGTCCACAGATCGGGCCCAAACCCTGTTTTTGATGGTTCCGTTATTCATACACAGAACCCTGGTCTTTCACCAGAATATCATCTTATTGGTTGCTACATCTATATAATTTCAATATTTATTATTGAAATTATATAGATGTAAAGCCAGAAAATATTGTCATCTTTACAGATATCTGATATAATGGTAAGATTCCTCATACCTCTAAATTGACGGCGCTATTCAACGCCAATATGGTGACGTAGTCGAGGAGCTCGATAGGATTGTTGTTCAGATACAATCTGGTCAAGTTGGGCGTGTGCTGGAATAAGTAACGGTCCAGGGAATGGATGTCGTTGTAGCCTAAATTCAGCGTCTCCAGGGCGATATCGTGGTACACTCCATCTTCGTAGGGTCCTTGGAATATTTCGCTCCGTAGTACGTCACCTGTGGGCAGAGATCATTTTATTGACTGGCGTTTCGTATGGAAACAATGTAATACATTCCCAGTTAATCAAGTCAAGTTAAGTCAAGTTAATGCCAACACAAAAGTGTAGCTGTATGGTTTATTTAGGCTGGAGGTTTTGTTTAGTGGTTTATTTTTCACTAATCAGAGAAGTACATTTTCTCTGATAATGATGATAGTGATGAATGAAAAATAAAATGTTGGCGAAATTGTTTTTACATCAGGTTTTACCTGAATAGTTACTAAATTCTTCTAAATTAGACTTAAGATGGGCACTAGCGATTTTCAAATTGTATATTTTTGAATTTACAAATAAGTGTTTTTTTTTTAATATAAAATGTTCCACTTGGCACTGCCTCATTTTGGTATAAGTTTGCCATTTTGATGCATACAAATTATCGAAAAAGATGTAATTAACATAGTCAAAATCGTGCCATTGCATAATTAGCGTTTTTATTGCAAAATTTGGAATTTGACTTAGAATTTTATGAAGGTAATAATGAATTATTTATTGACCTAATCTATGCAAATTGAGTGTGTATCAAAGATGAGGCAATTGGTGTAAATCCCGAACAACACTCATAAAAGAGTTTTTATAAATACAGTCAATACCAACATCATATTTATTTTCATTTGAACACGCTAATCTACTAATACGGAACTACCAGTTGAATAAGATACATTAATTTTGTAATTGGTTGGTTTGGTTTATACCTGTACCACTACCACGTTGGTTTGAATCTCGCTAACTTAAGTGACTATATTAGATTAACCGGGTAGAACCGCGGAGTATGGCTAATAAGGCTGGCTAATAGATAATAAAATCTAAAAATGTAAGTTTCGTGGAATAGTAGACCAGAGGAACGGATAGAGCCACGTTTACTCAGTTGTGAGCTATAGATAGATCAACTCTTTATTGCACTTAACAAGTAAACAAAGTTACAAAAATATACAAAAACTAAAAAAAATAAAGTAACAATTAGCGAGCCTATCGCTAAAAGCGATCTCTTCCAGGCAAGCGCTGGATGGAACAGGAGAAATGAAGAATAAGAAGATGGGGAAGTACAAACAATAAGTGAAAGATATTTATAAGTCTGTAAATATGAAAATTAACTTTTAACTATACGATAATAAACCGATAACGGATTGATGTTGATGAATGCAATCAAAACCTTAAAAGATATGTTCAACAACATTTATGTATCAAATCGAACACCACGAAATGAAAACCACAACCTTGCTGTTATCAAAGTAAGTTATCATTTTGAAGTAGAACACTACCGATGTAATCGAAACATTCATGGAATCGGATGGTATTCTTCGAATATAGTTATTTTATTGCTGTTGCATCGACGATACGGCGCAGTCATCGATCTGTCTCTGTCTCTTCATTCATGCGAACATAATTAGTAAAGTGCGACAAGGACGCAGCGATACCTGCGTTGCGTGAGTTGTGCATATAAGTCGGATTACAAACTTTATTCGAAGTTGTTCAAAACTGTGGCTTCAGGAAGTGTGTCGTATAACTCATGAAACGACGAATTAATTCTCAGTGATTACTGGTTTTCCTTTCATGTTTCCTATAGGTATCCGTTGACCGCCTTCAGAAGTGAATCGATAAATCTGGCTAAGGTTATCAGATTTTTTGTTTGAACGTCTGATTATTTTGTTAAACAGTTATAATAACGTAAACATTACTTTATAACATTTGAATAGTTATTATATTGTATCAATTTTTCTAAACTAATGCATTCGTCTATTAACATCTATCGAGATGGTGTTAAGCCGCATGCATATTTTTATTGTTAATATTCATTTAATATGGTAAATACGATGCATATTCACTCGAAATTAGATAATATTTTGATTTAATAAATAAAATCTGCTGCGTAATTTTTATCGAAAATAGGTTTGCATCGTGCCTGATATTGAGCGACGATGCTGTCTACTGTAGATATCGATTGCCTACTCGTAGAAGAAAAACGATTCACTCTACTTTTGAGTACACCCAGATTATACCGTTCAAGAAATAGTATAGTAGTGTAATGTAATAGCTTAGGAATTTTATTATAAGGGGCACTAACGCATGTAGCTATTCCGTTCTCGCGTTTCGCAAATAGCACATCACTTTTTTTTATCTTGTCTGTTTTTACTTCTTTTGCGACCATTACCTATCGCGGTTAGGTGGTTTATGGTTTATCCGTGAACATAGTACATGGAACTCCATCGCAATACCGTTGATTGGCGGCTCCACTAAATAACCACGGCGAATACACCGTAGTTAAAAATATTACTAGCTTAGTGTACAACTGTGATAGCATCATAAATGTTGCATCTTTCAGAACTCTTTGTTTTTCTTAGCTGATACAAACAAAACAAAATGAAAGTTTTTTGTTTAAACGCGCTAATCTTAGGAATTACTGGACCAATTCAAAATAAGTATTTAACTGTTGGATATGTGCGTGATCACTGAGTGCTATAGGCTATATATGTACCACGGGCGAAGCTGCGGCAGATCGCTAGTGTTTAAAAATGAAAAGTTGCTAAAAAAGGTTCCAAAAATAAGCAAAAAAAAACAAAATATAAAATTGGCGCTTCTATCCATAAATAAATAAATCTTGAAATATTAGTAATAATTTCCAAATTGTCTTTGTGGTTAATTAATAAAAGACACATTAACACGCTTATACATATTCACAAATCATCTGTTAAATGTCGCGTGTCTAATGCGACATTATGAGCTCTGCATTTCGCAATAAATTAAAACAAAGATAACACTTTAAAAGTTACATAAAAACTTGGGGGAAAATGTACGTAAATGCATCTTCCCCTTGTTAGAAATTTTCTTGTGGCATTGCTACTCGTAACTATTTTTAATTTTGAATGATAGAAAGATAGATAGTGATCAGCACTTGTATGACAAAACGGCAATCAATCAGCCGACACAGACACATTATTTTGCAACGCTGCGCGTTGTTCCCAAATAATGAGTCAGCCGACGCTAGTTCTATACACCGGCTACAAGTCGGCCGATGCCATATCCCTCGCGATAGGGCACCACCTTTAGGGATGCTAGAGAGATGTCGTTTCTTGTCTTTTCCTACCGGTGGTAGCCCTAGGTCGTACCATTTGAGGTTGGGCTAGTCGTACGAGAAGCAGTTCTCGTTGAGTGCGATATATGAGTATGGTTAGAACTTGGGAATGCTTGAGGCATGCTTCATGTATGCTTTTAAGTATGCGCAAAAGTATCATTAGTTGAACTTCAGGTCAGGGGTTTGAGCCTTCTGCGCTAACCCAAAGTTTGGTAGCCAACAGTAGAAAGCATTAACATTAAATAAAACATTAGAAATACATAAAGAAATCCTAGTGCTTTTTGTCAGCGAAAAGCATTTTTGTTCAGATATAGACCCTCTCTTAAATAACTGCACCATTGAAAATATAACAAAATTATTTTGAAACAATTTTACTTTTTTCAATTTTTTCCATTTAAGTTACAAAGATGCTTTGTACCTGTGTACAAAGTACCCAGTACTGGTACCTTTTGTCTGGACAAAAACGGACAAAAAGAGTTTTGAACTTAAATTATACGGACTTCGCAGGATCCCAGATACACCATCACGCTCAAAGGGTAGAAAAGAAGCATTATGGAAATCTTTCTATGGGTCGAACCCTAAAGTAACAATAGGAACAATAAAATATGAACAAAATTACCATTCACGAGTTGATATTAAGTTCTATGAACAAGCTGATTTTTCTGATTGAACTTCGCTTGACATACTACCGTGTGTATATATTACTTGTTACAAATTTCCACTACTCCAACGTACAGTGTTCTTTTTTGTGTCGATGACGTTGTGTGTTATTATCATACTTATTTCAAAATTTTAGAAGAGAACTTAGTTTGAGAGGGTGGTGAGGGAGTGGGTTCACTAAGTTGTAGGTCATAGGCTAGATTCTCCCACCCAGGAATTTGTATGATGAAGGCGGGTGTTTCTTGGAATGTGCTTCTATGTATTTTTTTAAACATTGGTGGACAATTCGCACACAATACCATCTGACCCCAAACTAAGCAAAGCTTGTAATATGGCGGCCAGATAGCTGATAGAATAATTATTTAGTTGTAAATACATACTTATTATACATAGAAACACCCAGACATAGTACAAAAATTTGAATTCATCACACAAATATTTGCACTGGGTGGGAATCGAACCCACGACCCTCGGCTTCGCAGGCAGAGTTACTTCTCACTAAACCACGAAGCCAGCGAGGCCAGGTCTTATAAGTAGATATGTATTTAAAATTATATTAGTGATGTATCGGCTATCCGGCTTCCATAGCACAAGCTTTGCTTAGTTTGGGGCTAGACGATGTTGTTACTATATGGAAAAAGTGTCGCGCAATATTTGTTTATTGAAAAGTTTGTAAAAAAGGATGTTTGGTACTTTTTAACTCAAAAGAACTGTTTTTGTGGAATACATTTAAAGTAAAATTTTACGATAATATATTTATAGACTAGAATAACAGACTACTTTTTATCTCGCATAAAATACCCAATTATCATATAGGTACGGTGAAACTTGTAAACGCAGTTAGTCAAATGTTTTTATAGCTGATGAAATGATTTGTAGTACGCTTTGAGAACATAACAAACAAAAGTAGATAAATACTTCACATGCGATAAACGCTTACAGTGTGTTCATTCCAATGGTTTAAAATTCAACACAATAATAGCTTTCTCGGAACCGATATCTAATAAAATAAGTCGCGCCCTCCGCTGATGACTAATAGATAATAATCAGGATATGACGACTTTATTAATAGCATAGATTACCTAACAGCTGTTTGTAATAGACACGGCCTCTCCCAAAAGCTAGCAAACAAGAGAGTAAAATGTTTTTCCTTGTCGCTTCTTAAACAGAAAAAATATCAACGTTATCATTTTGTATACAACGTTTTACAATTAGTACACTATATAATAGTAACAACTATAAAACTGAACGAAAAGGTTTGAGGTACCTTTGTTAGAACAGGTAGACTGGACCTCGTTGCCTTGGTTTCTCGATGGATTCAATTTCGATGTCGTCAAGATTAAAGTACGGTCCATTGTAGACCTCATGGTTGCTTATCAAGCGAGATTGAGATAAACCGTAAACCTATGAATGATCTTAAAAAATCAAACTGTTTAATAACAAAATATTCATTTTGTTAACCTTTAAAAATGTCTTTACTTTCATACAGGCTTACACAGTATTTACTTTGGGAGATACTTACTACGTATATACAATATATTCTTTCTTGCTATTGTTATACCACGCACAGGCACAAAATAAATATTAGGATTCGATGTTTTCATTTAATACCTTTCTTTCTTCCAGTCAATCACTTTTTACGATTTGTAAATTATCAAGGAATAATTTCACATCCATCTTCTAAGTATTCAAGTATACATCATTATACGACCCACGTTAGCCTGTTATCTCATGATTATACATTATGTTACCATATTGGATACACGTAAGAAAAAGTAAAATCGCATTTAAATCAGTCGAGACCGAGACCCAAATAAAAATCCTACTAAACACGTTGCTCAATATTACTAAAATTTTGAATGTGTAAGCTATCTTGGGTATTTTCCATAAAACACTTGGAAAATGTTTCGTAGCGTCGAGATGAACTCGTTACGAGTGCTCTTACGTAGAGTATGAGTATCATCTATGTAAATTGAGACGTTTAAGTCGAAAACTGTATTAGCTGTATCGCCATAGCAATAAACGCCATAATCGAATGGCGCCTTGCGGTCAGTCCTAACGTACTAGACTGTATTATAAAAGATGAATTGCTGTCAACATTTACATAAATACGAAATAGTTGTAGAGAAAGCGGTAGGCCTAAGAGTGCTTTGCTTTATTACGCGAATGGAATAAATCACACGAATTTTACGACTATGACGCCGATATTCATACAGAATAATGCAAATCAAGATTAAGTCTATTGGTAACTGTTATTTATTTGCATATTAATAACGTCGATGTAAATTACGAAGTAGATTATGAATAGGGTTGGCGAACGATTTTAATCTCTGTTGACAATTTATATTTAAAGATAGTTTAACAAGTCTAGACATTTATTTCATTTGATTTGATAAAGTAGGTATTTAATTACGCAAATCACCCTAAAGTATTTTGTCATTTTATGAAAGCGTGTCAAGCGATAATTATCACTTAAAGATATTACGAGTACTGTCATAAGTTATTAAGTAATGTAGAAGTGTTCAGGTCTGGCAACCTTAACAATCATAATTCAGATTAATTCAGATAATTCAGATCAACGGAAAGGAGGCATAATGTTATGCGACTAAAATATAATTATTATGAAGATGCTCGTAAAATATACGAACTTAAGAATCGTTTAGCGGTGTAGTAAAAATAATTTCTCGGACAGGACTTGAAACATACAGGAAAAGATGTACGCTATAAAGTATAGTGTAGGTGTTGCAATCACACTAATACGAGTACTATATACTATGGCGGCCAGATAGCTGATATAATACTTATATACTTTTAAATACATACTTAGTATACATAGAAACACCCAGACACAGTATGTTTCCACGTAGCTCTTTAAGGTCTGAATACTTAAATTAACACATGGGCTTTTTAACCATTAAATGTAATGGTTGCTAAGCCGCGGGTTACATTTCGCGCTGCATCTAACGAATGATTATAATATTTTAAACAATAGTATAATATTCACCGAAATAATAAAAACTGACTAAAATTTCTCGATCTAATTTCATAAGAATCTATCACTATACCGTCTAAATACATGAAATCAAATTTTAGTATTTTGTTCATGATTCCAAAATTTAAAAACTCTGGCTTACAGATTTCGATTAAAATTTATATGGGACCACCTCTGAACTATGATCTACCAAACAAAAAAAGAAGCATCAAAGTGGCGGCGCTATCGTGTAACATACATAAAAAAGGATACAACCGAATTGAGAACTTCCTCCTTTTTTGAAGTCGGTTAAAATATGTGTTAATATACGTCAAAGGATGGAACTTTAATTTTGACTTTGATTTTGACTCATAACTGCTAAACCGAACAATACACATCGAATAAACAGAAAAGCTAACTGAAAACTAAAAAAATACTTAGTAATTGTTACTCTATCTTATTATAATTTACATAATATATCTTGCACGAAATAATATTATTAATTCAATATTAAATATTTTTTTATTAAATACAGCGTGGAATGCCGCCAATCTGATGGACACGTTCGGGCGGGGCTTTGATAATCCCCCAGCCTAAGATAATGACTCCAAACTTGTGTTTCATATACACCTATGCTGTGACATTTTCTGGATATAGTTTGTAGAATATGTTACAAATATATTTGTTGGTGATTGCCTCATTTTTTTTCTGGTCGTGAAAGGAATGTAACCCTCTTTGACCGGAATGCACTTGTGTTTTGAAATGACGCAAATACTCGTACAACTAGATAGCGTAATTGACGTCACTTAGCTCATCTATTTTCGGTGGTCATCATAAATATTATGTTATTATTTTTTTGTAGATTATGTGAAATACGATTAAGGATATACTATTACTGGCCTCTTGTGTTAGTTGCCTGCGAATCCGATGGTCCTGGGTTCAATTCCCACCCAGTGCAAATATTTGTGTGATGAATACAAATTGTACTGTGTCTGGGTGTTTCTATGAATTGACAACTATCTAAGTATTATATCAGGTATCTGGCTTCCATAGTACAAACTTTGCTTAGTTTGGTGTCAGATTGTGTTGTGTGTGAAATCTCCACCAATATTTATAGGTACATATTTCGTTTTCCGCTGACATGTGTCATCCGCCAGCCCCCACCAGGCTAGCGTGGTGGACTTATGGCCTCGACTCTCTCCTTGTGAGGGGTGATTCCGAGTCCATTGAGTCTGGTTATGTTACGGATATCCAGCAAATAACGAATTGATCCGATGTGCGTGTTGTTATTTGTTAATGCTAGTACAGTTTTTAGTCTTTTAAATAAACGTTTAAGCTGCGCGCGTGCTGCCTAGATAAATCATAAATCTAATATATTAATACAGGGTTACTTTCAAACTTAAAACTTTTCACTTTTCTACTTCAGGGTTTTGTTTTTTACAACTACTCAAAATTTAACTTTTAAATATGTATATCTAAAAATGTTTTTTAATTTTCATTATAAATTATATATATACATAGTACTATTACAAGTAATCATAGATAGTTAATAAATAATTAATTAGTCAAGTATATAAACCTGAATAGTTTTTATTTTAATTAGGGTGTGTATGTGTGTTTCTTGAATCCCTGAAACTACTAATTTAATTATAACAAAATGCTGCTGATGATACACCATTAAATAAGTAAATAAGGTATTCCACATCAAGTTTATGAAAAATCTTTCGGATCATCACGTTGAATTAGCATACCCATATAGCATATTGATTAGTTTCATAAATTTCATCAAAATTTGTTGCGCGAAAATTACAAATTTTTAAATTACTGAAGACAGTCGTTGATTAAAATTATAAAGTAACTCTGTAGTGGATGGATTAGTTATGTACATCAATATTCCGCAGATAGAAGCCACGCGAGAAACCACTCAGCTTCATCGATATTTAGCGACAACTGTAAATCTTGCCAATTTTCCTAGAAACGTTATGATCGACTAGCCACGTCCTATTATTTTTCGCTGGAGCTAACTTTCTTTAATATAATTTGTGTAGAGGTTAGGACTCTTAGCAAGAGACCTTTGCCAGTTATTCTACCGCCAAGTATAATGTGCAAACATCACTGTGTTCCGGACTTAAAAGCAATGGCTACTGCCAACTCAAATAATCTCATCTGCATTTTAAATTTTAGTACGGGCTGACCCCGGGTCCTGTCGTCGTATTGAAACCTTTACTCTTAAGAAATCTTTTTCGTATTTTGGTCCGTCAGTTACAAAAATAATGTGTCTGAATGTTTCTATGCATCATAAGTGTGTATTGAAAATTATATTAGGTGTATTATATTACGTATCTGGCTTCCATAGTTAGTACATGGCTTTGTTTAATTTATGGCTAGATGTTGCTGTGTGAAAAAAAATCCGACCAATTTTGGATAATAAAAGTCATACAAATAGTTGTAGAGAAGTTAAAATATTAAAAATATGACACATAACTTAATAGCGATCAAAATTGTTATTTGATTACCTCGATGTTTTGGCTGTGTTACATTGGCCGTGTTCATGAGAACACTCGCCTAAAAGTGTTAAAACATTTAATTTTTATTTATTAGTTTAGATCCGCGTGAATTCTGCGTCCAACCACAAGGGATGCGTGTCATTATGTACAACTATTACTATCGGATCAAATAAAAGAAATCGCGAACAAAATCACTCTGTTTTCCGTGTTTCGTACATTTTGCCGAGTCCAAAGTTAAATTTTGTGCAGAATTTGTTTATAACAGATGAGTAAAACACCCTTCAGGTCTAGTGCAGGTCTTCTGTGTAACCTTGATTACAGAATTTTGAAGTGAAAACGTCTTTGGCGCGTAGGAGATTTTTTTGCGATGGGATAAAACAATTGAACAGTTACCGAAACCTTGCTGTATATGTATAAATATTATGTATCTACATAATAATTATTCAAGTTTTTTCATCTGTGCGCACTCCCGGAGTGACTCTTTTTTTTAATGATTGGACGAGAAAGATGTGCGTCTGAAAAGTTACAAAAACACGTGCCATAATAGCAGAGCGCCTCGCAGTCATTTGAACAAAATATTTTAAATACCGATTTTTTTCAAAGAATTTATAATCCTCCTCAATTTCCACATCACTGTCTTTCGCAGTGGCATTAGTGTGACTCAAATTTAGTAAATTACTATGTATCATGTTATCACGAAATATGACTATTGCGATTCTGCTAACAAAAATGTTACTGTCATTGTTATTGCCTTCTCTTTTAATCTCGCTCGACATGAAAGAGACAGAGAGCGATAACGATTAGTGGCGCTTGTCTTTTGTTCTCCTTGCATTCGTGTAGCCTTATCTGTAATCGATTACGTTCCTGGGAATGTATTTACAAATCGGCGAGTTGTTTTCAACAAACTGTACATGAATCGTCTTTAGAGGCGGTGTGAAAGTGCTCTGAATCGGATTTCCATATTCTTACTAGCGTTTGGTTTATTTATAAGTCTGTTCTGTACAATGTGACAGCATGAGATATCTTACGGAGAAATAGATTACTCATTTTAATATGAATAACGCCAACTTTTTAAAATGGTTCGTAATTTGAAAATCCTTTTAAAATAGGATGGAGTGTATTGTAATTAAGGACGGAAATGCTCATTAATATAGGTACTAGTGCTATCGATGATGGTCATTACCGGAACGTTTTTAGTTTGCCAATATAAAGTTATAACTTAGGTTATTGAAAACTATGTGTGTTCTTTTTCAAGCTCCTTTGGATTATCTTTGCAACTAGATTTTAAAACAATGAAATCGACTGATAAATTGACTCATAGATCCAAAAATGTGTATGAGAAAACAGCTAAATTTATAATTCAACATTTTCCTTAATAAATCGGTCTAACGAGAAGCGTACATAATATAATTAATTGATGTTAAAGATTTAGCGTTGATGCCTCAGAATACAGGTAGGTTCATAATTCGTTGGAGCTAAATACTTAGTTGGACAGAGAAGCTATTTTTAAACTAATAAAAAGATCAAAATCACAAATGGGCACTCAAAGGCGAAAAATAAATTAATGTAATTGTTGTAAGCGCTACATCGCGCATCATACAAGCGCTCATCTATTTGAAGTCTGGGACATCATTCTATGTCTTTCTTGGAACTTGTTATTTTTTTCATTATTTTTACCTTCATTGATAAAAGCCCGTGATGTTTGCAAACTTGTAAATATATAAGCACTTGGAAAACTACTTAAATATAGCAGACAATCGTTGAACCTAAAGCTTTATGATTAGAAAATCGAACGATCTCGTCACTAGACCACCACGGCACGTAAGCGGTTTCTACCTCTATACTCCTTTCAATGTATAAATTTAGTTATAGTAATGTATTATCATCTTCATCATCTCTCTTAGTCCGCTGTTGGACATAGGCCTCTCCCATGGCACGCCACTCAGTTCAATTCTCAGTTTTACCTTTCCATTCACTGTCTGCTGTCTTTCGTATGTCGAAAAAGTGATCTAGTCTCAGGATGTCAACACACTATGTTTATACACTACGTTTGCCAATTCGCGATCTTTACTCTACAATACGTCTCCTTATTAGAATGTGTAAATAAACCTTAATTTGTTTCGTGTGATGAAAACAGATAGATAAATAAATAATTCGTACCAGAGATGCGATTGTTACTGAGATCCAAATAGACGAGACGGTCGATATTCCGGAAGGCGTCGTCCTCGATCTCGTTTATCTTGTTCGATTTGAAGCTGATCGCGATCCTGATCCCGGGCAGCCCTGGCAGCTGCGTCACGTTGGTTATGCTGTTGTTGAAGAACGTGATCAGCACGTGCCCATCTGGAACAACATACAGCGTGAATACGGAATATGCTGACCACCTATTCCAAGCTAATAGCCGCGTTATATTCGTCATTTTGAACAAATTTACCTATGGGACAACCCTATAATCGGGAAATATAGTCAGCTGTTCTGTAAATTTTGTTGACTCAAATATTTTTGTAGTTGATTAGGGTTGGCTCCCTATTCAAAGTTTTTAGAATATGCTGAAAGACTTCAGCTGTTTTCAGGAGTATCTAAGTGTCTGGAACTGCACCTTTATTTGATGCGCAACTTGTCGTAACTCCAACGATAACGATATTTAGTTTCTTTATACGAACGCTATTCTTATTCTTTACTTAAACTTAATGCTGAGAGCCGTATTTGAATGAAGACGGAATCGATATCTCACAAAAAAGAAAAATATATTATTTAGATGCAATTCGTTATACTTGAATAATTTCGGTTAATGACCTAAAGTATTATAAAATAAGGATCACTATTTACTATAAAGTTTTGACAGCGTTCATAATAAATTATACCTAAATACTGATGTTACGGAAGATAATGTACAAAGAAGAATCTGAGAACAGGATGTTAAATGAGTACTATTTGTCAGGATTATGGAAGAATAGTAGCGCATTGAGATAAAAACAACTGTTTAATTTTAGCAATAAACGTTATCTTTCTGTACCTCTCACTATACTTACTATTCGTTATATTTACTCAGATATTTAACGTAGGCATGCCTCAGTATGTACATATAATTATGCTAACAAGTAAGATACAAAAACAAGTAACGTATGTCACGGCAGATAAAACAGCATGTCTATTTATTTTCTATCGGTTTGACTGTAAATTATTTGAATTCGATAAAAGATCGATCGGAGAGCGGTTATTTGTTTTGTTCACGAGACGGCGAGCGTGATAGCGGCGCATGATAATGAAACCTGTTCCGTAATCCGCGTTACCTTTTTGGAAGTCGTTTATTTGGGCCGGCCAAGCGGGTACCACCTCGATGTCTCGCCGCGAACAGTTGAGCGTCAGGTTCGATTCTTGTACCGATATATCGCAGGGGGCACCGCTATCGTCCGCTTCGACAGCGCCCACAGAAACTAGGACGCATACTATCATTAACACCTACAACAAAGAACGCACCATAACTTATGTAATTCGGAAACACTGCTTCTGTTCGAAACTAGATTCACTACACCCGCGTCCACTCACTTTGCATATTTGGGAGCACATTTTCCACAAAATTAGAAAGGGTACTGCGAGCACACCTTTAGATCTCGAATCGGTTTTATCTTATCGGTGGCAGGCGGGTGTTATCACGAGTGACACGGAACTAGCAGCCGTCTCATTGGTCCGTGTTTATTTGTATATCTACGACTAATAAGGTGTTGTTTATCCTCGAACGTTGTCTTTGTTCGTAGGAGGTGCTGAGCGTGACGGCGGCGAAGTTGGAAGAGATAATAAAGCCACTCAGTGAGCGAGATTTCGACCGACTGACGAAAAACAACTACGCGGAGGTCGGTTCGCCGGACTCTACCGAGGAGATGAAAAACTTGGAGAGCCGGCAAGCGGCGGTAACGTTACTGCAGATCAAAAATTACGACCCCAATAAATATGCGGTAAAACCGGAAGAGGAGCCGCACATAACGTTCAAGAGCGGGCCGGGTTTACCGCCCTCGGACCGAGCGAGAGAGGTGATGCACTGTAATGCCGTCATCGATATAATAAGTAAGGCTGTGGCGGTCGCGCAGCGGGAAAACGAGGAGGCGCAGAAGTATCCTGGAGGCTATCCGAGCGTGATCGACAGGACGGGCGGCGCGCCGGCCGGGGGCGCCGAGCCGGGGTACGCGCACGAGTACTCAGACGAGAAGTACTACAGCGCCTCGCAGCCGGCCACGAGCCCGGGCAGCAACGACGAACATGACAAGGAGATGGACCTCTCGCTCTACGGCTCCGTCAAGAACGAACCGGCAGAACTAGAACACGAGGACAGAACGGACAGGGACCCCAGTTACTACAGCCGGTCGACGCACAGCTTCGCAGATGAGTACAAGCAGCAAGCGTTCGCGCGAGCCACACACGCCAAGGCGCCGAAGGACAACTCGTCTGTTTACGAGGATTGCAGCCAGAGCAGCAGCGGTTCGGATCCGGACCGCCTGCAGATGGACATCTCACAAATGTCGCAGGTCAGCTTTATACACAAAACACAGCTGTATTATACACCACACATTTATATTATACACCACATAACTGCAACACAGCGCATGTGTCACCTGTTACTTCACCAAGTAGGTACCTACGACTGAAATTTTTCGGAGAAAAAATATGTCTACATTTAAAGGCATGACAGTGTCTTTAAAATTCATCGGTTCCAAAAATAGGATGTGCTACCTGCAGGCTAAAATTTATCCAAACCGTTTAGTGATTAGAGCGTGAAAGACAATTAAATACACATACAAAGTCCCAGCTTTATAATATTTATGCACTATAACTCATGACATTATCACTTTGTTGATCTTCAAGAACCATTAGCGTAACAGTAATAAAACCCGAAAAGTAATAATGATTTGTTGCGCGAACTAGCTTCTTTGAATTAAAATATACGGATTTAAAAGTATTCGCGATACTCTAGAGCCAATTTTAGCATTATTACCAGATGGTTGGGTCAAAAACTATATAAATAGACCCCACCCTCTCTGTATACTATGAGAGTTTGGAGTTGACATCTTGAAATGACATCGGACTTTGTTATGCAAATGAGCGCAAAAAATGAATTCTTCACGTGACTTTGTTGCGCTCCTTTACCCTTGACATATTGTTAATTGTGTAATGTTACAAAAATCACGGACAGAATTACCTGAACAAATCAATAAAACACTAATGTGTTAAAAAGAAAGATTAATAATTAACTTTCGAATGGGTCTACCATAAAAACCGTAACGGTAAACGATACTGTTCTTGTTCCAACATTAAAAAAGGACGTTCTTCGTTTTGTAACGCGAAATTTGAATCTTCTCCGTCGTGTCGATAATATGGTTTTAAATACCTAATCCTAAACCTGACCTAAATCTAGATAAAAAGTTTTAACAAGATTTTTGTTTGTTTTGCTTTCGAATTTGAAACTATATATTATCTAGTACGAAACTCGGGTAAAAGGCGTCAGTTTCAGACAAGTCCACACCAACAGAGAAAAAATGTATGTGTAAAGTCAAGCGACTTGCGCTAACCGGTAACTGGCCAGACAGAGTAAAATAAATAAATATTGATGAGCATTTCACACACCACCATCTGACCCCAAACTAAGGTAAGCTAAGCTTGTAACTAAACTAAGCTTGTTCTATGGAAGCCAGATATGGACTTTCTCCTTGTAATCAGTTAGTTCCACCGTATGCTGCCAACAGCACCTTTTAATTAATATTTTTAAAGTTAGATTTTAAGGGTTTCTACAGTAGGTACCTTTTTTTTTATTATCTGTATTTGCTCTATAGTTGTTCTGGCGTACGATGAGATCTACTCGTATTAATATTTGGGTCTGGGAGCGCATAAAAATCACAAAACCACTACTGACTTTGGTAAACGGCCACTAGGTCGGCCCAGAAAGAGATAAAAAAGGCGAGCTTAACGTCCACAATAGGGCTCACAATAGCTCTCGATAGTGACCATTGAAGGGAGGGAAGAATTGACTTTGCTCAACATAGGGACAAGATAGACTAATGTAACAATTTGTTTTAACAGCCAAATAATGTATTTTCTCCGAAAAAACAAAAGCTGACTTAAATTTAAAATTAAATTCATATACTCGACCAAATTACGTAAAAACGTTGTCAAAATTCATGAAATTAAATTTTAGTTTTCGATCACTATGCAAAAATAGCCACACCGAATTAAAAAAAATATGTTACTATCTCTGAACTATGCTCCACCAAAAAAAAAAACATCAAAATCGAATCACGTCGGCGTAAAGCGTAACATACATACAAAAAAACATATAACCAAATTGAGAACATCCTCCTTTCATGTTCAAAAATGTGTAAAGTTGTGTAACTTTACACATTACACAAAAATCTGATCAGTCAAACGTGGAAAGTTAGGCGCTATTGGGAGATAGTTTTTTTTTTTATAAATAAAAGTGACGAGACCAGCAGGACATGTGCCGGATGGTAAGCAACATGCCTGCCACATAACAGCACAGTGACACGCAGCTGTTGGAACATGAAGAGTCCAAATCATTACCTAGTACTGCACTGCGCTCGTCACCCAGAGATCTAAGATATTATATCTCTAAGCCCTTTAATTTCTCTGGAAACATTGCCGTTCAATCCGGAGCACAGTAATGTTTGCACATTACAGCTTGGTGGTAAAATAATTGGGGAATATTAGGGGATTTGTACTCAGTCAAGTCTCATCAGTTGGCCATAAGTGGAACATTAGTGTTCATTTTTGTATGAGTGGCTAACGGTGGTTGTGTGTCTGTTTCAGGACGACCCAGAGGAGACGCAGTCGGCGAGGTCCACGCAATCCTCGCCCCAACAACAGACGCACCCGGAGCAAGAGTCGAAAGAGGCGCTCTGGCAGGCGCTGCACGGACAGAACGGTAACCTCTCTTGTATGTTAATAATGATTCCACAGCATATAAGTATATGCCATTTCTACTAAAACTCCTCTCAATTTATTTTTAAAGGTGTTTGTATGAACCAATCCTACTATGATATTATAAATGCGAAAGTTTGGTTGTTTGTCGCTCAATCATGTCAGAACGTCAGAACGGATCGGGTTGATATATAAACACAGTTAGATTATAAGCTGGAATGACACATCTAGGCTACTTTTGGCTGCGGTAATGTTAAGGGGAACGAGAACTGTGCGGTACGGCAAAGCCGCGGTGCGCTACTATTATAAAAACAACAAATAAACAAGAACAAAATTAAAAATTTTGATTAACCCCCGACTACTTCGGATTTGTTATCAACAAATCTAAATCTAAATTTACAACATTCGTACTAGTCGAAGCCCTTTCATTTGATACCCATATAAAGGGGGTTGTGAAAAAAGAAATGTATTTCGCTATTTTGTTCTTCGTTATTGTTCGGCCATCTTGGATTTTAAATTTGTCATATTGCAATGTATTCTACTAGTCAAGCCCTTTCGTTTGATACCCATATTGAGGTAGTAGTGAAAAAAATAAATATAAATCGTTATTTTGTGGTGGCGGCCATCTTGGATTAGCTCCATCGTAGACCGCATCGTGGCTTAACATCAGGCGAGATGGCGGTCATTTGTAAACCTATAAAAGTTTAAAAAATTCTATGTTATAGTGTAATGTATTCTACTAGTTAACCCCCTTTCATTTGACACCCATATTGGGGTAGGTAGGTTGTGAAGAAATATTTTGTCCGCCACATGTCTTGGAACATGGTGGTTCTTCACGATGTTACCAGTCACCATTAAAGCCAGTAATGATGACAAACTTGTACATTTGCACTTGAAAAAATACTTTGAGGTCCAGAAGGTATTCGATGTCACGGTTGTGAAATCAGACGTTTAATTAGTTAAATTATTTAATTATGTTCGTGTTATTAGTAACATGTGATCATAATTAACAATCACATTAATTATAAAAGCGAAAGTTTATGAGTTTGTAAGCAGTTCCATAACGGCTGAACGAAATTGTGGTACTTCCTCAAGCGGACTCTGCGAAGAGAATTACCACTCCTTTAGTTCTGTGCTTGTTAAGCAAAAAATACACAAGGGAAATTACACGACTCGCAATAGGGTAACGGAGTGTATGAAAATAAACCACTAATTAGTCCGAAGTAGCTGACTAGATGATGGAAAAATATGGACCACGTATTTTTGGTTTTATCAAATTATTAAAAATCGATAAAGATACATCAAACTTCCAGAGTGGGGGGTTGTGACGTCACTTGTGGGTAAAATCGTACCCACAAGTGACGTCACGCGAAACTTCTAAGCTCTGTATCTTCGTCATTTTTTATTTGTGAAACAAAAGAAAACATACGTATACAATTTTTTTTTCATCCCACCAGCTCATAAAGAATACTTTTGCTCCTCGATATCTGGGCGCAAAAGTAGTTTTTACCCTCTAGAGGTTAAAGTAAATTTGAATTTAGAACATCGTGTGTACTGAGGTTTTGAATTCAAAACATAATTCAACCTATTTATTTCTACCTCCTTGGTGTCGAATGCATCATACATTTTTTTTTATATGTTAAAAACTCAGACTCTGAACTTTCTTGGTGTACTTACTTTTTTTAATTTGCTTAGCGCGAAAACATTAAAAAATTTGCATTTAGTCATTTCCTCGCTGAAGTGGAATGAAAAGTTACGTGTTGCACTCGAGTGCAAAGATTTTTCACCTTGTGCTCTTTTGATTCCCTTGCTACGCTCAGGATTCTAATTTTGAATCACTCGCTGCGCTCGTGATTCAATTTTAGAATCCTTCGCTTGCTCGGTCATCAAAATTGAGCACGCGGTTAAAAATCAACTTTGCACTCTTGTATAACAATTTTTTGACATCAATCTAATTGCAATCTTGGTAATGATGAAACGTTTATTAATATTTCAGGTCGAAGCGGAGAAGCGACACAACTTCTTCGGCGGCTGATCAACAGCAAACATCTCGGCATGACAGTTTCCCCACTGAGAGCATCGACGTCGCCATCGCCCCTGCCTGCACCGCTTCAACAGCCAATCAACGGTTCTGTTTCACCCGTAAGTAACATTTAATAGCCAATCACTGTCGCTTCTTGAAACAGTAGCCAATCAAAAACATTACCTCACCCCTAAGTAGCACTCACTCTCACAGCACTCACCTAAAGCTGAAGACTGTCTGCGACTGCAAAACAATCGACGTAAAAAAACTCACGCTTTCGACTGTTTCCACTGGCTTCGTGGTTTCAGTCTGACGTGAGTCTGCCCACTGGGCCGTAGGTTGAGGGTTTGATTCGCACACAGATCAAACATTAATGTGTGTGTGAGTATGGATATTTGCTCTTTGTTTAGGTGTTTCTATGTACTATAAGTATGTGTCCAAAATTATAAATGTGCATTATGTCAGTCACCTGGATTCCATAGTACTTACTAGCTATGCATAGTTTGGGGCTAGACGGTGCTTTGTGAAAAAATGACGATCACAGTTAAATAAGCGGATGAATGTGTGAATTTAAGGACAACCATATGTCCACCAAAGCTTCCTTTGAATTTATTTTTATAGATTTTCTTTATTAACCAATCAAATATACTTAGCACCAAAAGTAAAAACAAGCGTGCTATAAGTTCGACTGGTCTCTCTGGCGTCGTAACTTTTAAAGGAATGGAAACCTTTTTTGTAGTGGTAGGACTCTTTGAGTCCGCCTGGGGAACTACCACACCTTTGTCAGCTTTCTGGCTCTCATAATAAAAGCTTTGCTTAGTTTGGGACTAGATTTTGTTGTGTGAGAAATGTCCGCCAATGTTTATTTATGTGCCAAGTTCAAATATTACTGGATTCTCATGAATGAAAAAAATAATATTTATCAATCGCTCCTAGTAGGTTTCGCAGTTGACGGATAAATTACGTCATGGAAGACAATGTCTACATATGTTACCGTATAATTTTAAAAATCACTAGTTTATAATTAAACGCGTAAGATTGTAAACCGATGGTGGGTTAGGTTAGTTTATAAGTTGCGGTCGAATGTTAGAGCGGTCCCGCAACTCTGCCGCTCGGCCACGGCTGTAGAAACTTGTGCGGCTTTTAGTCGGTATACCGGCCACTATTATAATAGTAAATAATCGATGCCGAGCCCGACTCGCCCCACACTGTCCCCGACACGGCGTTTGCATGCAATGCATTTATCTCATAAAAAAAAACATCATATCATCGGGTCATCGATTACAAAAGAAATCTATCACATCTTTCACTATTCTAGACCAGTCTTTCTCAAAGTGGGCGATAACGCTCTCTTGTGGGCGCTGCAGGCCCAAAGGGAAAAAACCTAGAAAAACTAATCTCCATTTTTTTTCTGATTGTGTTTTACTTACTGAGCTCAGGTCTGAAGTTAAATCTTGCGGGTAAAAGTAAAAGACTCGCTTAGAATGCATGTTTATGTCTCCGCTAATATAGCTCGCAATAGTTAATTTGTAATTTTATTTGAAGTTGTAGTGGGTTTTAAGTTTGTGAAAAGAGGGGACGCTATAGAATAATGTATTCTCAAAGTGAGAAGCAGACAATATAAGTTTGTGTGCGAGGTAAGTGGGCTGTGAATTGAATTATAGTTTCACGCTTGGGGAAATGCGTCAGCATTTCTAGATGGCCATGCTCATGGTCACGCCCTCCGGTTTCACCCGCGTAGTTTCCAAAGTAAGCTATCAAGACAAGTTTTCACTTCTATCGGCAGTTCCTATGACTGCCTTTTTTTTAAATAACGGAATTAAAGTGTATATTATCTAACGCCGTGAGATAAACTGACTAACGCTATAAATGGACGGTATTTTTAGGCACCTTTATAGATTTGCGGTTCACGTTTGTACTGATTGGTATTGACATTGAAGCTTAATTATTATGTAGGTATTTTGATGAATACCTTCCAAATTCTGGATAATAATTTTTCGTACATCATCTTCTCGAATTTGCATACCAAAAGGTTGTTGTGGAGTACTGAGTGTATAAGTACTTATTTAAAGATCTTTTTATATCGCAAATATAATAAATAAATAAATAATGTTTTTTACAATTTTATGGTGACAATATTATGGTGATAAGGCCAATGTAAATATGGTATTAAATTGTTGCGATTAAAATGCTCAACATTATCCGCATCGTTAATATTAGCGCCGCACACTTTGACACAACTTGAAGACAAGAATATCAATTAGTTGGGTCTTGAAATTATTTGAATATATAATGTATTTTATTTGTATAGACTTACGGGATAAGTATGATCCACCAACCCGCACTGGGCCAGCGTCGTGGATTATGGCTTTGACTCTCTCGTTGCGAGAGAAGGCCTCGAGTCCCAGCAGTGGGAACATTTAGTTGGCTGTTTATGCTTATTTATGCCCTGTAATTTCTTGGAAACGTTCCCCTTCACACCGGAACACGCTAATGTCCAAATGTTATTGCCTAGCGGTAGAATAACTGGCAAAGGTGTGGTACTTGCTTAATTAGGCTCTGCAAAGAGACTAACCACTATATTATTATCTTAATGTCACACTTATGCCTGCCTTTGTTCTACAAAAGTTTTTCAAAACAATAGGTAGACAATTAGTGAACAAAATTATAACAATAGTATAATAAACATTGTAAACACTCTTATAGAAAAACATAGCAAACAAAGATAAATTTCATTCATAAATCTTTCTTTTTACCTACTGTAGTTTATTATTATCCATTTACAGTGGAACTACGGTCTCATTACGAAAGCACTGACTACAATAATAATCAAAACTACTGATTCTACAGAAAACGTTTGCCCTTTAAACTGGAACACTGTTTTTAATTTCAGTCAGGCGATAGACAGGTCTCGAGTTTAACTTTTACAGAATAGGTATAATTTGTTTCGTTTAGTTAAAACAATTACTTCAATGCTAAATAAAGTTCTCTGACATGCGATTCAATACAATCACAAACAACTTTTTGCCGTAATTTCGTGCCATTGAACTCTCGTATCACTGGTATCATTAAAATTCAGTTAAATCAGTCGTGAACATTATCTTCGAGAGTTCAGCAGAAAAAAATATGGTACATGCTGACTTGTGTGTGAATGTTTTTAAGTGTTATTTTTTCTATCAACTTACGTCATGATGTGTTCACATGAGTTTTTGCGTTCCTTTGTTTTCAATGGATAAGTGTAATCTGGTCTGCGGTTTGTAATCAGTTCCCATGTTATGGACTTTAACTTATTTATTTATCTTGATGTAGAGCTTAAAGTACTACTTTATTAAAAACTAATTTTACAAAAAAAAAAGGTAAGCTCAGTAGGATTGTCAACGATTTCATCGTCTATGATACTGAAAAAGAAAGATTTTTTTGGTAATAAGGTTTGAACGACTTAATCTCGAGAAAACACAATTTACATTCGGAAATGTATTTTTGTAATCAATGGCCCAATTTTTTAAAGACTTATAGGCTTAACAAAGGGTTAAATACGCGGGCGACAGAAACAACATTTTTGTTTTAATTTAGAGTGATGGGAGATGGCTATCCTGTCCATAACAGCGTAATATATAATTATGTATTTCAAAATGAAGAGTCCAAATCACTGCCTAGCACTACGCTCGTCACCTAGGGGCATGATTATGATTTCCCACTTTCCCTTGTCATTTCTCTGGAAATATTGTCCTTCAAAACCGAAACAGCTTATCGTTTGCACATTACTGCTTGGCGGTGGAAGAAACGGCAAAGGTGTTGTACTACATCCCCAAGCACCCAGGCAGACTCTGTATAGTATCCTACTACTTCACAAAAAATACTAGTACAGGTTGTAATAGGTGTGAATGAGATGGATGATCAATTAAACTGGGATAAAGAAATAGGTACGAACGTGACTGGAGTCCATTTGAGCATACTTCGTCTAACACGCTTCCAAAACGAGCACTAAAATAAAACTACCAAAAAACACGCGCCCATAGTAAAAAAAAACTAGAAATAACAACTTTAAGGAAAACTGGTTGCGAAGAAAAAAAACAAAGTTGGAAGACGTAAATGCAGGTTTGAGTACCGGCGGAATCGCACGAAGAATTATTGTTATATTGTCACTGTCCAATGCCCGCCGGCATCGCACTGACAACCAATACAGCTGTACCGTCTCAATGCTGTGTGAATATAGGAAAACTGAATAAATTAGGTGCTTTATTGACGGAACGAAGGTCGTCGTGTTAAATACGCAGGTAAATACACGAGTTTCCTTGAGTACATACGTGAGGTCTCGTCATTAACTGCATTGTTGGGACCGTGTCGTAGTGAAGGTGACATTCCTACAGTTTCTATGGGATACTCAGTGATAGGCAGGCTTAATGGAGAGTGTAGAGTATACAGGTGGCGGCAATGTTTCATTTTGTTAGCGGTTCATTAGTAAAATGAAACGTAGGCGCCATCATTGGCGAAATTTAGAACTATCTATGACATACCTGTCATAGATAGTTCTAAATTTCTAAATTTGCATACTCAGTGAAAATCTTAATAGTGTACAGAGTACTCTTTAGGCCCTTTTGCTGTAACTATAAAACGGGAAGCAGTATGGGGCAATGATACCTTTTCAAAATGCAAATACAGCAGGACCTCTTTAATCTGAACCCCCTCTAATCCGAACGCCCCCGCGTAACTCAGTAACACAGGAATGTAAAGTAAAGTAATTATTTATTTGCGTAGCATGGGTACATTTACAGATGGAATGGTTACAAGAAGCAGTTCGCCATACACTGCCTTTCGGCATGCAAAAACATACAACAAATGGAAAAAATAACTGAAACTACAACACTTCAACAAATCAATCAAATTACAATATAAAATACAAAAAATAGTCAAATAATATTAACAAAGAAATTGGAAAATTAAGATAATAACTTTTGGTTTATATTAATTAAGAATTTAAAACAATATTTAAATGTGATGATGAAAGTCAAGAGATTTCACACGCTGAACCAGTGGCAAGAGTTTCCAATTCAAGCGCCATGTCTGCCTTAAATACATGTCTTGAATGGGCTGATCAAGTGGATATTCGTTTGCTAGAAAAAATGCTTTTACTTAAATTACGAGACAAAGCATTTTATTTGTCATTAATAGTAACAATCCAGTAGTTTGTCGTGTGGTGTACACGACAAACCCAAATACTAAATTTCTTCAAAAAAGTTGAATAAAATATGTATCGTTTATAGATGAATGAAGACTTTGTATTATTTATGTACCTATTAAGTAGTTGTATTCACAAAAAATACCCCTATCATCTATACCCCTATAATCCGAACGCTCCACTGATCCGAACGGGGCAAAATTTTCAGAGTTCGGATTAAAGAGGTCCTACTGTATTCCTATTCTGAGCTGCTAAATTTATATAAAAAATAACTTGTCAAGGATAAATCACAATTTTGCCAAAGCTGACACCAATATTTTGTTTTGTTAGAATGTAATTAACTCAAAAGTCTCCCAACGACTACTCTATAATTATTTTTTCCATTTAGATCAGGTACCTAGATATCTATTTCTGTTAGTAGGTACACATTCTCTTCCAGGCATTATCAATCCGTGCTTGGGCACATAAGTTACTGGCTGTGTGAGTTACTAACTTTGAGTTAAAAACGACTTCGTTATTATAAATGAATAAATATTGGTAGACAATTCACACACAACACCATCTGACCCCAAACTAAGCAAAGCTTGTAATATTATAAAGCAACGTTATTGAAAAGTTTCTAATCTTACGTTATTTTATCATTAGGAAATTAAATAAAGCTTTTAATCTTGTGCCGTTTAGTTGACGGACAGCCGTAAACAGCACAAAAACCCACCATGATGATATTTCGTTAGGAATTAGATGTTCGATACCAGCCCTTCGTTGAGTGCTCCTAGCGTATCCGAAACGGCCTGAGGGGTGAGGAAGCTTGAAATTGGCGGGGGGGTGGGGAGTGTCCGTTCTATCTGTATAATCTATTCTATGGCATTGATAAACTTGACCGGCCGTACCAGCGGCGGACGGCATGGCTGGTCTATCGTACGTGGCGCTACGGACGGCGCGCGGCGAAACCTGTCCGCACCGCATTTATTTTAGATCTTAGCGGATCTGTTAAAAGTTAAAATAAATATAAAATAAATTTTTGACTGGGTTTTTATTTAATTACTCGTAATGTAAACATGACATAAAATAACTGCTCGGCCTATGAAATAGAATAGCAGTCTGGCTATTTTATTCGTAAAAAATAGTAGGGTGTTGTCGCTGATAATTCCAAGCATTTGAACTTTTTTGGTGGAAAGTTTGTACGTATATTTTTTTATTAATTAAGACTATTTTTAAAAATTTTGTCCGGTTCACAAAATTATACAGGGTTTCTCCTTATCTACGATATTTTTAAAATTTGAATTATATCAGTCGTTGCTATCATACTATGCAATCAAAAGTACTCCTTTTCATGTTTCTTAGTTCAAGGCGTCGTCTTAACGAAGAAAAGTTCCAGGAATGTTCTGTTCTCTGCAAAAAATAGTCAATTTCAAAACTACCTAGTTTTCGAAAAGTATCTGTTCCGATTACTGTCCGTCTCGAGCGTCTCCTCTTCGGCGTTAGCCTTCTACTCTAAACTTTAGCTCTTTTTTAACGTCAGGCGAGATTGCGGTCCGTAATTGCGAACCTGTTATTATTGATATGGAGAGGTTAGTAGGGGACTGCGCATTTTGCGTTAGCCCAGTGTTCTTTCAGCATGCTCTTTCTTTTATTAATTGACGTGTAAATTGTACATTTATGAATAAAGTACTTTGACTTTGCATTTGAGGCCACCTGAGACTACCATACCATAGGTCCCTTATGAAGTAAAATAAAAAATAGGGTAAACAGTACCCAACTGAAGATGTGGTTCATACTTCCAAATGAGGTCCACATAAATTTAGCCTTTCAATACAATCACCTTTGTCGTAAATAAACCTGAAACGTAACAGTTGAAGTTGGAACTGCATGTTGTGTTTTCGAATTATTTCGCTTATTTTTGTTTGCGCGTCATTAAAATGTCCCCTGCTCAACTTTTTCAATTTATTGCCAATAATGGGTATAGCCCAAAACGGTATAAATAATTGCTTTGTAACATCCCTTTTGCTCACAATATTTTTGTATATTATTTGATCTAATTGAAAGAAAACACGCGAACTAAAGAACGTGACATGTCCATTACTGTAGTTGACTTTACATGTTTACAGTTTACAATCAGATTTATTTATTGTTTTCCTACCCAGGTAGGTATTATTAGCGTCGGATTGACCAATAATAGTCGAAGTGTCAGGGCCCCTGCCTGCGGGCCCGTCCTGGCTTGGCTTGTGGGGGCTTGCGGCGTAGGATATGAGGCCCTCGCAGGCTAGGTCCGAGCTCGTTAGCGTAGCTATCTAGACGTGTATAATGAAAGATTATAGCAGCTGTATAGTCCGATAGTCTCGGGTCCTGGGCTTGCAATCAGCCACCCGGGCCTTTCGGCCCAGTCCGTATCTGGGTATCATCAATGAGATGTTGTTAAGTCATGCGTCATCTATGAGATTTATATGTTTTTGAAGGCACGTTTCGATATCTGAGAAATTAGTGTAGGTATTACTTATATGCCATCGTAAAATTATAAACAGCGTCAGTTTATAATGTAACGAGTGAGATTATTTTACTACTATCATTATTGATTATTTATTATAATATAATACTTTTTATCATGGGAAATTATGCGAACGGAAACTACGCGGGTATAACCGCGGGGGGCTGCTTATAATTTATATGACAGAACAGTTTGCTGGGCCGGCTGGTATTTTTTTTACTTTAAGATTAATTTAATCTATACTAACGTTATAAAGCTAAAGAGTTTGTTTGTTTGAACGCGCTAATCCCAGGACTACTAGACTCACAGCAGCTGTCTATCTTTCTCGCTCAGGCACACTCAGCGGTGACGATGAGCTTCATTCACAGCCTACGAAAAATTCTGTGTGTAGTGCGCCAAAAGAAGTTTTCACTTCAAATAATAAAGTAATATGATACCCATTGTTTTATAACTCCCTACCAAAAAGAGGGGTCTATATCTGTCTGTGTGTGTCTATGACATCGTAGCTCTCAAACGGAGAGACCGACATTGGTCGACCCATTTCTAAATTCCCATGCTCATAGTCACGCCCTCCTATCAAATTCTGTGTTAATAAGTTTGCACTTCTATCGACAGTTCTTATGACTGCCAATTATTTTTTATTAGGTTGCCAATTTCCTTACTGTTTTTTTTGCAATGTTTGGTTAACAAGGATTCAAAATGACCGCTTCCACGAAATGGTGCATAAAATATTTATTCACAACATCAAATGAAATGGCTTAATTAGTAGAATACTGTAACACTGTAATAAATTTCAAATCCAAAATGCCCGCCTTCACAAAAAGTTCACACGAATTAAATATTTTTCACAACTCCCTCAATATGGGTATCAAATGAAAGAGCTTCCGTTGTAGAATACTAAAGCATGTCTCTATCTAAATATTAAATTTTGTTGTGTTAGAACGGCGACTGGCAGAGCAGCGGCCGGTGCGGCGGCGCGGGCGGCACGGCGCGCAGGAAGCAGAGCTTCCCGGCGCGCGCACAGCCCGTGCCCGCTGCAGACGCCGCGCCCGCCGCCGCCTGGCCGCCGCCCGCCTCCGAGAACGTGAGTATCAAACAATCGTTGGTTCGTCTCGGACACCACTAGATGGCGTTAGTGACAATTAAAACGCGATGATGTTTTGTTTCCAAGACAAACCATTCGATTATCTATATATTGGCTAAACATTTTAAAATAAACGAACACCATCTTTTAAACATCATATCATTACATTAAACGGTAATACGTAGCCATGGGTATCTCTTTAAAAATTTTCCGTCGGCCGTTTTGCTTAGCAGACGCTTTAAAACTCCCAAAATAATTACTTAACTTCACTTAAATTCTCATACTCCATTTGTGTATATGTTTTTAACCCCCGACCAAAAAAAGGGGTGTTGTAAGTTTGACGTCGATGTCTGTCTGTCTGTCTGTATGTCTGTCTGTCTGTCTGTATGTCTGTCTGTCTGTCTGTCTGCGTGTGTGTCTGTCTGTGGCACCGTAGAGCTCAAACGGAGATGAGCTGATTTCGATGCGGTTTTTTTTTATTTGAAGGCTAATATCCGTGCGGATGTTCTTAGCTATGTTTGGTTAATATAGATTCAAGATAGCCGCCGCCACAAAATGGCGGACAAAATATTTCTTCACAACCTACCTCAATATGGGTATCAAATGAAAGGGCTTGACTAGTAAAATACTATACACTATAAAAAAATCAAATCCAAGATGGCCGCCACCACAAAATGGCGAATTATATTATTTTTTTCACTACTACCTCAATATGGGTATCAAACGAAAGAGCTTGACTAGTAAAATACATTGCACTATGACAAATTTCAAATCCAAGATGGCCGCTTCCACAAAATGGCGAAATACATTTCTTTTTTCACAACTCCCTTAATATGGTTATCAAATGAAAGGGCTTGACTAGTAGAATATTGTACGGATAACAAATCTGAGGTAGTCGGGGGTTAGTCAAAATTTTTAATTTTGTTCTTGTTCAGACAACTATTTTAAAGCCTTTCCCGAAAAGACAGATCGATCTAAGGGGCCAGTCATCCCCTAAACTCATAATCTCGTACATAAATTTTATGTACCTTCTGGACCCCATTTATCTCAAAAATGGCCGTCTAAGCAAGTTAGTCTAAGTTCTTAGTACGTACTAACTCTACTCAATGGTACACATTTCGTTCATCAGAAAATACGTGACGTCTAGCGGCCCTGGGATCTTACTCTACGTGTGATTATTTTTTGAACACTTGGGCGCTGTTACACTACTTATCCAACAATACCTGATGTTGTGTTGCTAGTTAATTTTGTAATTTAGGGGTTTCTGTTTTTGTGCGTTTTAATAAAAAGTTTTCTTATTTTAATGTAAAATCGAACGAGACCGATACAAAACTCTCACGAAAAGATCTAGTGACCAAACAGATAGCTGTAGGCGACCGCTCCCACGGGAAATAAGTAGAGAAGAGAAATATAATTATTTATTTACCAAAATAAACTAACACCAAATAGCAAAGGTCACGGACCTGGGAATCTATATATGTTAAGATGGAATTAAAGCTATTTAGATTGTTTTAAGTCATTTATAAAGTTCTCAATACGACTTCAAAATTAAAACCCTTTAGATCGTTTTAAGTCATATTATATAATGTTTTCAATACTACTTCAAAATTAAAATATGTAGATTGTTTTAAGTCGTATAAAGTGTTTTCATCAACACGACTTCGAAATTAAAATATTTAGATCGTTTAAGTAAAATACAGTGTTTTCAATACAACTTCAAATTAAAAACAAGTAGATCGTCAGTGAGTCTTATACAGTGTTTTCGAAAACAAGTGTATCTTTTTTCAGCAGGAGCCATTAGAAGCGGCGGCGGGCGGCGGTCGCTCCGGGCCGCGCGTCGAGCTCTCTTGCACCAACTGCGGGACGCACACCACGACGATCTGGCGACGCGACGCGCGCGGGGAGATGGTCTGCAACGCGTGCGGGCTCTACTACAAGCTGCACGGAGTACCGCGGCCCACGGCCATGCGGCGAGATACCATCCACACGCGCCGCCGCCGTCCGCGACACGACTCCAAGCACGCCAGGAACAGTACGTGTCCACACACAATACAATACACCCTACTTGATACAATACGTCGTACTCGATACCACACTCCTGCGTCCTGCCTCTAGTACAACCTGCGTGACACGCCTGCGTCTTTCCGTCGTTAACCTTGGCCAGATAGGTTTCGCCCCATTCAGAGACTGCGTCAAGGGCCAAGGTCAAACGGTCGATCATTCTCTCTCTCTCTCGCAATACCTTAGTTTGTTGTCCACTGGCTCTCGCGCTAGATATGTAACTTTCTACAACGGTGCTGTCATCTGCGTACCCAAAGATACTGGGCTTCAACAGATCGTTGATATGTAGCAAAAATCTTAGATCTCTGGGTGACGAGCGCAGTGCAGTGCTAGGTAATGATTTGGACTCTTGATGTTCCAATAGCTGCGTGCCACTGTGCTGTTATGTGTCAGGCATGTTGCTTACCATCAGGCACATGTCCGGATCGTCTCGTCACCATTATAAAAAAAAAAAAAAAAGAATGTCGCAGAGAGTACCGACCCTTGATGGGACTCTGACATTGAGAACCATTTGATCCGACGAGCAGCCATCAAAACAACTCGTTTGGTCATATAACATCGTAATCCCTCAAGAAGTCCGATATCCACGCATTAAACCCTGGAGACAAACCATAACTAGAAATTTGTTAATAAGGCCGTCATGGCAAACCCATTATCATCATCACGAAAATTCAGGGAGACTGCAAATGCTCCCCCGTGTTTCTCGATTGCTATGTATATTATTCGAAGAAACTTCTTTCCTACCTGGTGTCCCATGCCACTACATCATTTTCTATGTAGTGGTATTCATTTCGCGTTGTTTGTGTGCAGAGTCTCGTCGCAGCGGCGGAGGCCCCGGTACGGGCGCGGCGCCCGAAGCCGGCGCCGCGGAGCCGGCGGCGGCGCCCGAGGAGGCCGTGCTGGCGGCGCTCCGGCGGCAGCTGCAGCCACATCTGCTGGCCGCACTGCACGCGCACAACACGCGCACGCACTGCCCACAGGTACGTACGCTTCACGTCAAAAATTACTCGTCAAGTACCAAGGTACTTTAAAATTTGCTATAGTGTTTTACCAAGCCACAGTGTCACAGGGACTGCCGACAGAAATAAAATTTGAAACTTTGAAATTGATAGCACACTTTGGAAACTACGCGGCTGAAACCGGAGGGCGCTGCTAGTCTAGAATAAATCTTCAAAGCATTGTCGTCTAAATATGTCTTCAAAGCATCTAGACTAGACGCTCATGGTTCTAACCGTGCCCATCTGCGAGTAGAAATGCTAACGTATTTCTAGATGGCCATGGTCCCGAGTTTACCCGAACATTTACAGCATTCGAATGGCATTTACGAGCGTGACGCTGAGCTTCATTCACAGCCCGTGAAAAATCTGTATGTGGTGTGCCAAAAAAGGTTTCACTTCAAAAATGTAATTCGCCATTTTGTGGTGGCGGCCATTTTGGATTTGAAATGTATTATTTTAATAAATGCCCTGCCCTAGTGCCCGGGCGTAGAATGTAGCATTGGTCCCCTCTGCCTGTGGGAAGAGCCCACAAATGGGGAACCGGGCAGATGGCGGTTAAACTATCCAAACTACGGTGCAATTTAAATCCCAGGCGGTGACAGGCAGCAGCGTCACCGGTACCAAAACTTGCGCCTCTGCGGTCGCCAACCCGCATGCCCAGCGTGGCGACTAAGGACAAACCCTCTCATGATAGGTCCTCAAGGTAAAAGAACCATAGTTCCCGGCCGCCCTGCTATTCCTGGCCAAGGCGGCGGCCATGGTAACGGCAAAGCAAGGGAAGCGAAGAATCCCTGGGGTACGGTAGCCCGACAAACCCAACTGACCCTGGCTCTACACAATGGACGGACGATATTCGAAAGGCAGCTGGTGGCGGTTGGAGACGCAAGACCGAGGATCGGGCTGAGTGGCGTATCATGGGAGAGGCCTATGTCCAGCAGTAGTAGCGTCATGTTGTTTGCCCGCAACGGAGTCCTAAACTACTTAACCGATTTTAATCAAATTTGCACACGTGTGCACCTTTGCACTGTGCTGTTTGATCGAACTTGAAAGATAGGATTGTTTTTATTTCGATTAGTGTGTGGTCTTTATACCTATGACAATTTCCGAGCGAAGCCGGAATGGGCCGCTAATTTATTATATGTATCTATTTATTATCGCTAAATAATCGTTTTTTGACCGTGATCAACATCACGCCTAATGTTAAGCAACGATGCAATTTACGATAAAGCGCGCTTACCTAAAAGGAACCGATTCAATCTAAGATATTTATATACGCTCTAGGTTACAAAGTGACCCTGAATGTTGCCACAATTACTGTTCTCCAAACCTTTCGCGTTGCAGTGTATTCCCTTAACCACGACTTAGCTTTGCCTTTGGTTTATTTTTAAGCTAGAAATTGATGTTTTCTCAGATGGGTGCAAACGCACCGGCCGAATACGACGACGCGCCTTTGAACCTCGTGGCGAGTCACGTCGCGACCGAAGAGATGCACTGACCGCACTGTGATACTGACAACATTGGGGACAACCATGAGGGGACTGCGACAACCAAACCCTTAGAACGCTACGACAACTTGAGTTATGCTTGAACAACGTTGCAGCAACCAGATATATGCTTTAAAAACTTTGTGCTTATGCTAAAACTGAGTTATGCTTGAGGAACTCTTCAACAATCTGGAACTTGCTTGAAGGACCCTGCAGCTACCTGGCATAAACCTCAATAAGATCCGAGGTCTCAAGCAGAGCCAAGTTGGTACATCAGGTACATCTATCATGTTGTTATGATCGAGTACGTACGTTCTGAAATACTGCATCTATCAATTTTTCCGATAGACAATATGGTGATAGAATGTCACGATTGTTCCATTTGTTTTAATGTGTTTCCCAAGCGTCCAACTAACAAAGTGTTGTTTCAGCTATTGTAACATTATGTAGCGTTCAAGGAATAGCAAGGTTGTGGCATTGATAAGTTTTAAGATTCATTAATAGGTACATGCGTGTACCTCCCTTTCATTCATCATTACTGAAGATAGAAACTATAAATATTTTTTCTAATTGTCATTGCTCTCTGTATAATGACTTCAATCTCGAAATGAAACTCGTGTGTTTACGCGTATATTTATCAAAGGTGTCCATATAACAATGTACAATTATAAAAACACCAGGCCAGTCAGACTTTTGTGAAATAAACGCGTATACACAACAGCTCTAGAATCTCAATTATAATCTGATTCAATTATAAATTATAGTATAAAGAAACGTTAAAAGCAATAATAAATAATAAAGTTTTTGATAATAGATAAATTACTTAACATGTTTAGTGATAGTGAGGCCAGTGTTTGAAGGCAATAGTATAAAAATCGTAAGATTTTATGATATTGTTTTTATAATATTTATAGATGATATGATATTCAACATTAATGAACGAACAGCTACATCTTGCCTGTAGCAATGGTATCGTATATTTATTTACGATGAAATATTTTAAAAGGTAACAGAATAATACTCAAATTTTAAGTCGTCTTCTGTTTTTTACAGAATAGTGCAGGTGATTTTCGTCATTGTAAAAGTAAACAATATTGAAATTAATCTTCATGGAAGAAAGTGTTCATATACAAAGTATTTTTTAAAGTAATGTTTAGGTATATTTTTTTCTGATCTTAGAATCTCACGCAGATGGTGTTATTAAAGATACGTTAATACTTTTTATTTGGCTCATTCTAGCATTTTCATTTGAAATTAACATATTTTTATTGCTACGGGTTGAGAAAATATAGTAAAACACATCTGTAATTTCAATAATAATTAATAGTTAAACATATGACAATTTAGTTTTATGTTCAATACGTTATATTCTACTGAATATAACGCGGCACGGAAAGCAATATTTACATATACTTACTTAGTGCCTATAATTATAGGATATACTGGAAAAATATATAAGTATAAAAAAAGTATTTTACAACTGTGAATTTATTCCCTACTTGTGATATTGTATGATTGGCATTCAGATAGTATATTTAACTACTCAGTTGCAGGGAAAATTTGGAGGTCGCAATATTTTTGCGTCCTTTTATGAACTAGGAACATAATTTTCGGAATTGGGAGGTAGTCGATGTCGATTTTGAAGGTTTTAGAAGTCACAACTAATATACATTATACATATTTTATTCTTGGTCAGTAGTAGCTCATCTTTCAGTTTTTTTTGTGATACTTATATGAAGTAAAGTCATGACTTGATGACTACATGTGCCTCGAGCTCTGAGTCTCAAAGTCTAGCTTGTTGTCATTTCATCTACATGCACTAGTTTTACCTTTTTTTTTTAACAATTAACCTGTATAGTAGTGACACTCTGCCGCAGACAACCTACTGACAACCAAACTTTGAGCCTGAATTTCTAACATGTTTCATGTTATCATTCTATTAAAATTTTACTAGTTTCATAGCAAAAACTGTGAGGACATTCATAACATACATACTTTAGTTCTGCCCTCTAAAACCTTAAAATTCGTTGTAATTATTTTTCTCATGTAGAAATCTCGGATTTATGATATTCAGTTATATTTTAAAACCCTTGCCTAATAATGCTCTCTTGGTTATTTTGAAATTATTTTTACGGTTACCTTTTGCTGGAAGAAAGTATTCGTTTAGTTATAAGTATTATTGTAAAGATTATTATTTTACTTAGCTGTAAATTAGCGATAATTTTGATTACATTAAATTTTGTGGTTATCTTAATTTATTTCCCACTTCGGTCAGTATTTACAGTAAGGTATTTTTTTTTTTTTTACTTCTGTCGCGTATTTTTATGTTTTAGGTAAAAATGTGGAAAGAAGCAATAATAAATAGTGACAAACTTTGTTTCATGCTGTCGACTATTGCAGTAAGTTTCTTTGTGGAATGTATTAAGAGTTCAACGTGAAAACTGTCAGGCAGCTTGTAAACCTCAAGATGTTGTGTTGAACGTGTAATAGTAAGATTACACACACATATTGTAATATACATTGTGGGCTAGAATGAACCCCTAAGTTTCCATAGGGTTAGAGAAGGAAAGAACAGAAAATTCCAGAAAACATGCTAAATAAAGTCTGCACATTGTTATCTGACATTAGAAGAAGTAAGAACAATGGCGGATTGATGAACCAATCACAGATCCTGTTTAGGTCGTCAGGATATATCCTGACCTTAATATCATAATTGATGTAAAAATTTCGAATTGTGATTGGTACGTAGTTCGCTTACATCTCGTATAAAGTTACTAAGCAAGTTCATGTATTTTGAAAAAATAATTTAATGATAAACTAAAGCTGTGAAACTAAAATATCTATGGACATTAAAAAAATCTGTTTTATCGTATCTAACCCTATTTACCTTGAGACGTTCTTTCGACCCCATTCAATCCTTTCCAATTGACATAGTATTTACGAACGTTGCCTTTATACTTACATACATTTGATAAATCATTATAACATTTGGCATTATTATATAGTACATACATGTATACATAGAATATTTATTTTAAGAATTAATGTTTCGATCAATATTAATATTATTGGGCATTTTGATCGTTAAGCATTGTATAACGTGTAACATGAACTAATGGCATTATTACGTTGAAAGTAGTTTACCGGAATCACCTCATTATGGTCAGTGATGCGTATATTTTAATTTAACAGAAAGCATTTACGTCGTGTCTGTGAACTTTACTGTTTTGTTGTTGCTTCAACTCACGCTGTGTCGCTACGTCCACACTCGCGCCCGTATGTTTCTGCTCGCTTCAGATACTAATTGAAAATGAATCAGTCTTCTCGTGACCGTTGTAGTTACAATGACATATGACCGAACATTGATATCGTGGTTCGTCGTGTGTTATGTTTTCAATACTAATTGAATGTATGAAATAATTACAAACCTTTGTTTTAATTTAAAGTTCTAATTAACAATATATTCATAGTAGGCATACTGTATCATTTTTGCAAGATATTAAGGGTCATTGTATCGGGCTTTAATGGTGTATTTAAAAACAGCGATTACAGATTAACAGAATACGAAACGGCGATTGAGGAATTCTCTTTATAATTTGAAACTATGCGCGCGAGTGTGGCCTTAGTTTTTATTGTCACCGTCCTTTACTTGACCGTCTACTTAATTTAGTATTAGTTGGTTTATATCAGTTCCCACGGGCCAGTATAAAGTGCACCTGTCTTAGAGACATTGTGATATACTACTTAGCTAGAACGCGGCGCCGCCGGCGCCGGCCGTCTCGAACCGTGATCCATGCAGCTACATTACGTCAAGCTTATTTTTATTCGTATTTATATAAAGCTTTAAAAATTGAGATTATTTATTCGATTGTTTGTAATCGGTTCGCTATGTCTTTATTTTGATCGATTAGGCTTGTATTTTTTTCTTCCTTGTAGCTGTTTATCCTTGACAATAACTTTATTGTTACGGTCGTGAGACGATATAGCGTCATTTCAACAATCTATCGCTCTCTATTTAATTTTATAGCTCTCTGATTTGAAATGATATCGTCATCTAAATCGGCACACGCGTGTGCTTATTTTTCTAAAATAAATAGTAAACAAACGCTCATCAATTTCAAATTAAACCTTCGTATTACCTACATACTGGACGTTTATAATTGTTGCCAGTATTTTTATTTTATTATCGATACGCAGATAAATGTAGTCATTCATAACATTCATATTGACGTACATTTGTGTCTATAAAGTTGTAAATTAGGGTATGCAAAATAAATTGCTTGTTTCAATCTCAAAGCGAGTCATTTGATGCAAAACTCCCTGCTTTATAGACAGTTATTTATCAAAATCGTGTCCTATAGTCTTATTTATAGAACTGGAAAGTACTACCAATAAAATTACAGCTGTATCGAAGTACTGTTTCATGATCAAAAACTGAATAGCACGTTGCAATCGTCAATAATAAATAAATATTGCTGCTGGCAATACTGATACAGTATTATTTTATTACTCTGTACATTTTGTGTTAGGTTTTTTTTACTTTCGTAGTAGTTTTTATCTAGACGTCCGAATTTTTTTATAATAATAATATTAATAACTATTGGTATTACAGGTTGATTAATGACTATTGTATGATTTTCGAAAACTGTCTAACCAATTTTACTCAATGATTGTCCATGACATGAGATCTAGAAGGAACATGATAGCTTATGAGATCTTCCAATTTGGTTATTTATTATGTTAGTTTAGGTTAGTTTACGGATGTAACGGTATTAAGAGTTGATGAACAATGTATAATGAAGCCAGTTCACATTCGCCATAAATAGACATGTTTGTACCACGAAACAGCCGTGTATGCTACGCTCTTTCTTCGAGACAGATTACTTCATACTGTTTGTGTGTAACCTTGTATGGAGTGAATAGAAAGAGTGTACCTACTAAGCGAATAAGGATAGAAGAATTAACATTGTACTTACCAATATGAACGTTTTAATTTTGAAACTAAATTGAAAAATTCGCCTGCTTGCGAATTAACTATAATAACGCAACCCTTTACAAGGCATAATGCGTTTTGGTAACATGAAAACAAAATGACCGTGTAGGTAATAGTTGATTGGCGCAGTATTTATAGTATAAAAACAAAAGGTTTTAAAATTTGAGGAATACTTGCAATATATACTCTACCGATTTAATACGTCAACAAAAAAAGTGTATTTTAAAAACACTTTGTGCAATTAATTGTTATTTTAATGTTTCTTTCAGCTTCGTTCCAAGTTACTTTTTAGGGTCTTTGTCAAATGTGAACTATAGTAGTAAAATTGTTTATATTGCCAAGTACAAAGTTTCTTTTCACAGTAACGCTCTGCAGAGCACGGTACAAACGGCGCCTGTCTACTCTTGGCGTGTGCGTCTAGGCGGCATATGTAACGTGTTGTAGTTACTAACAAACCGGTTGTGTCGTGTGTGCTTCGCGCTAACAAGCATGTGTTTGTGATTTTTGTTTGTTTCGCCCCGTCCGCGTTCGGACTGTACCAATCCTGATTGTATTTTTTATAATTTATGCTGGAATGTAAGCCTCGTAATTTATCTTTTGAATTCCATTCGATAATGTCGTTTTTTCGAAAACTTCAAAGACTGATATAAACTTTATAAAGCTGCGTCCATTCGTATGGGGTGTGTTGTGTAATGTAACGCGAATTCTATGAGAAAACACATGATGAGTGTACTATTTTATACAGTGTTTGAATGAAATGAGTTGTTTGAATTTTGATGCTTCTTTTTCGTATCTGTTCTCTATTCTACTGTAATGTTAGCTCTTATAATTCTCAGTTAAATTAATTATCACTTGAGAACGCCCGAGGCTTAACTGGTCTTGCTCGAGGCTCGACTGGTATCTTTTATTAATTAACGTTTAAAAAAAAGAAACTAAATCGAATGAGTTTTGAAAGTTAATCACTACTTACATCCGTACGTAGTGATGTCAAAGATAAGTATTATACAATGGTGAATACGCAATAGAAAATAACTAAATACTATTACTTCTGAAATATAATGATTTTACACAACTCTGTTCAAAATACGTATTATAAATCTTAAAAGTATCGATAGCTTCGAGAGCGTGATTGCAGTACGTCCCATAAACAACTCACTTTAATGTACCCACTGATGCTTCTCTCAGAAGACGTCTAACACCATTAGCGTCTTTGCTGGCCAGATGCGTCATACGCCTCTTCAATGAAACGATCAGCGTGGTATGATGTTCGTATACTATGGTAGAACGTTCGCGTTACATTACACATTACACTTGTCTGAACCCAGCTTAACGTCTTCACGCTCACATCATCCATGTAAAGTTCGAAAAATGATAAACGTAAAAGTATTTTTAATTCAATTGTGATATGTATTTCGTTTGAGAATGTAGTGGTGTGTATCCGAAAAGCAATAACTATGTGATAAGTGGTGATTTGTATGGACATAATGTAGAATGAATATTGTCAATTATATCTAAATAATGCCCGTGTGCTGAGTGGTTCGTTCCATCAATTTGCAAATAAATCTACGTAAATAGCAAATAATAAACAGGTTGAAAATTGAAATATTTTAATGATAAAATACTATCAATTTTTACACCATATTTTTAAAGACAAATTCAAAAATTAAATACTCTTATATTCAATACTGTCAATGTGACGGGGCATGGTGATGGTGGCAATGTGTACTACATAACTAAAACTACTCGCGCCATATAGTACATGGTTTGAAACTACATATATTTTTATCTCCTAAAACCGGTTCATCTAAACGGCCTTTTGCATTTCGCTCTTTGGCGCTCGCGCGTCATGTAGTACGCACTATTCGCCATAGTCATTTGAGAAAGATGTGTTTAGCGTATAACTGATTAAAAATCGATTGTAAAACAAATAACACATAATTGTGTTTTGAACCACTTAGTGCTAACTGGAATCTCGTATCAAAAGAAAAATACATGTAGACAGACTTTAAATATTTCTCCAATATATTAAAACTATGTTTACTGAAAGGTGTATAGTAGGTATGATGAAAGCAATAATTTCCAATATAGAAAGCTTATGGACCATTCGTTGTTGTAAACTTATAACGTAACTGTATTTATGTAAGTTTCAGCATAAATTATCTTCTTGAGATTGTATTGAACACGATATGTCTGTGGTCGGAATACTCATTGTGAAAACATTAGATATTGTTGTATAGATGATAAATAATGTGACTTACGCAGGGATGGATACTTAAATTATTAAAGTTTTAACTGATATATTGGCTATGTAGTGAGTAGAATATTTTTTTACAAATAAATTATAGCAGCTACTTTTGTTTTTTTCTCTTGACGATACCATACCCAATTCAATAAGGCATTTTCAGTATGTAGGTATAAAATAAGTAAATTGGTGTAATATGTCAAAATATTAACATTGACATATTTTTATTACACTTCTCTTAACAAAATCAAATAACGCCACATGTAGCGCATTCGAGAACTATTTTGACACATATTTTGCTAATATTGTTTTTAAACTTTTGCGATTTGAACACATAATGTTTATGTAATACGGGGCTTATAGTGGGGGCGGAGTGAGTTCAGAGAAGCCTGATGATACGGTTAGTGTCGTGTTTCGTATTGGTAACCCTGCGAATTTTTCAAGACCAAATGATGGTAGATCGATATCCCCTCAGTTCGCAATGAGACGACCTGCAATTTCTTCAGGATTCTCGTGACCAAGGCGGTTGTAACGCTGTAGAAACATCGAGGCATTTAAACAATAATTATTTGTGATTAAGCCCCGTACTATATGTATAAACATTATATATTTTGCTGACTGAAAATGCCCCATAACCATACTACAGTATAAGCACCCCACTAAATATTCCTATTGCTGGGATTTGGAGGCCTTCTTTCGCAAGAAGAGAGTTATGGTAATAATCCAGTCCGGTGAGGGTTGTTGGATGACGCATGACCTCGAAATATTCTAGAAACATGTCGTTTTCTCTATCCGTGTGTTAGCAGCAATACACATATGACTGAATTAATCAAACTAGGTGCTCCAGATCGGCAGTTGCCGTTCTCCCAGCTCCCAGCTAGGCCAGCCGTAACTTACTATACTACAGAATATACTAGTGTTTATTCAATAATAATTTAATTGTTTGCTGTGCTAACAATTTACGTTTACGCGCACAGTTACAAATAATCATCTTAACAACAAAAAAAAAATACTTGCTATTCGTTCACAAAGTTTTGATTTTACAATAATTATAAATGTACAGCTGCTCGTTCCTCGCAGTCTCGATTTCGTGCCGCATCCACTGCAGCGCGTGCGCGTTGACAAAGGTCAGTCCAAGATTGCCGCCGCAACAATATGGCGAATTACATATTTTCTTCACAACTCCCTCAACAATCAGAGGGCTTGACTAGTAACGTAAAATACATACATTATGATATGTTTCCAATCCAATATGACTACCACTATAGAATGGCATATTTTTCACAACTATCTCAATATATGTATCACATATCAAATAAATGGCCTGGACTAGTGGAGTATTATACAAACATCAAATTTAAGAGACAATCTTGGATTTGAAAGAAATGTTCATCAAAAATGAAACAATCAAATGTATTATATTAGTTTTATTGGTCTAAGTGACGGTGACGATGGGTCGCTTGACGGCCTGTCGCCGGCGCCGCTTGTCGCGTGTGCGGCACTCTTCCGTGGCGTGTCGGAACAGTTGCTCGCTTTCCGCCGCCTCCACCTCGCGCCGCATCCACTGCAGCGCGTGCGCGTTGTACCCCACCATGTCCTGGCAACAAGTACATCAATGTACTACAGAACAATCTACCTCTATATTTTAATGTTTCTCCTCGTCTGTCTGTGTCTCTGTCTCTCTGGTTTGTTGTCTGGGGACGTGCGTGTGTGTGTTACATAATATAATGATCTATTTCAAATTCAAGATGGTCGACCATCTCCAAAATTTTCCATTTTTGACGTGACAACGTCTTATAAATTGGTTTGCCGGGTGACACTTCAAGAAACTGCGTTACGCTCCGCTCACGTTATGCGCTCACAACGAGAGCGAGTGAGAGGCACGCCATCCTTCCACTCGGGCATGGTTAGCCCGCCTAAGAGCGAGAGAGACAGACATAAAAAGTGAAAGGCACACGTCCCTTCCGTAAAATTATTTTACCACTCAAAGTCGTTGTCACGTAAAACTTTCGCCCGTATACCGACTTTACAGGCAACCAATTTTTGCTTGTATAACGTAAACTGAAACGGTTTTGACACGAAATTAATTCGCGGTGAATGTCGCGAGCTCCTTTGCGTCTGGAGAAGTTAGGAGTTGGTTATTTATGGATTAATAGTTTTGATAACCAAACCAAAGCAAATTTAATCAAATTAATAGAAACTATTAAGCATATTCATATCATTGAATTATTCAATTCCGTATAAATCGGTTGATATTTGTAAATGGAGTAATACAGCTTACAACTTAATTCGGTTAAATGATTTATTTACAAAAAATTATGTTTGCAAGTACTTCACTAATAATGAGCATGTGAACGTGTAGCTCTTTTTTCTTGATGTTCGGCATTTTGCCTTGGGAAGTGACTTTAGATAAGTTTAAACCAGCCTTATAGTTTCACTGCAAACTTTATGTCGCTTTAAAAGCGACTAATAATATTATCATTTATATAATATAATTAATACGTTAGAGTCTAAATTATATAGTCCAGTCATTATATACATTTGGAAATGCATGTGAACCAAATAAATTTATTTTTTAAATTAAATTCAGTTTTGTGACAATAACTCGGTTCTCGTTGACATACGAAAATTTTGATGGAGTACTTTTTTATTGCTCTTTTCATTGGTTTCATTTTGGTGAATGAAAAATGTATAATTTTTCACCTATCGCTCATATGTATTGAGATATTGTTCGTGTTTCGTTTTTTAACTTTTGCTCTTGGACAAAAATTGCGCCGGTTAGCACGCCGCAAAGTTGAAGTGAATCAAATTTAATTTGCAAGATTTTATGTCAACATCGGTATAAATGAAACTAAATAAAAGCTTGTAAAAATTAAAGTTACCCTTAACTCAGCCAGTCTGAGCGCAGCCTTCGCCTGTATCTGTATCATATGCTTGAGCAGCGCCTGGTTGGCGACGAGCGGCGCGTGGTGGATCTTCAGCAGGAAGATGGCGAGCCGGCAGAACAGCTCCGTGCTGTCGCCGCGGTCCAACAGCTTCGGCAGCATCTTCACCATGTCGCATGCCACGCTGAACGGAATCAGGAGTAGCGCTTCTTCAAGATCACTGCGATGTAACAAGATAATGAACGTTTAACTCAAACTAAAATAATTCATTTTAAAAGGAAATTGGGAGCATCTGCAGTCGACGACAACCAAACCCCAGAGCCTGTGATATGTATCACTTTTGTAAAGTGAACCAAAACATACATACCGATCTGATTATACAAACTTTAACAGTGAAAAAAAATCATCTTCATACATTTTGTCGAGTGCAACATACATTTTTGTAAAAAAAATATGCCTGACTTTTCTATTATACCTACAAGTAATGAAGTCTACAATCTCACTTTATGGAAGTCGAGTAACTGAAACTAATTTTTGAACACGGCACTAATGCTACAATATAATATTTATGCTTATATCACCAATAATCATATATCATTTTCCGGTTTCACAGAGCTTATCAAGCAATATTTATTACTATAAACAATTCTTAATTATTAATTACTTTAATCTAAAAAACCCGACTGCAAAAAAATCAACAGATAAAAAAACATTGTGTAATACAATATCCTATCTAACTTTGGTGATCCACTTTGGTGATTGAGACGAGTCTAACGATATCTTAATTGTCAAAATCCATCCAGCCGTTTGGAAGATACGTGGGGAATAAAGAAATTTACACACATACAAGATACGCGCGAAAAACATAACCTTCTTTCAGTAGGGTAACAATTCTTAGTTATTATTAACAATCATTGTGAATAAAATCAAAATATGCGTCAAACAAAGCCCTGAATTGCGCTCCCAAACTCCTAACATGACCGCGTTCGCATCATGGGAGCGCGCTTTTCAGCGTCTCGCCCTGCATAATTTTCCCGTCTAGACGTCTTCGTGGGACAACTGTATGGTATATGGTGAGACGCCGCAGACGGATAAATAGTTATGAAGACAAGTTACCTGGCCCGTATCCTCTTCACAGTCTCGGCGAGGAAGTCGTCCGGTGTGGCGCAGTTGTAAGCGGCCATCAGCACGGGCGGCTGAACCGGTTGGCCGCGTGCCTCCTTCACCTCCTGCGCGTACTCCGACCCTATCTGCAGGCACTCCACGATTGAATCCGCCTGAAATATACAATAAACAACTGTGCTATTGCTTAAATAGCATAAAAAGGGCCAAGTGTGTAAACAAGATATACAAACCAGTAGGTGTAATTTAATAGGTTTATATTTTTTTTTTTATAATGTTTTCACAGCTGTAAGGGACAGTAGACCTGAATATTTTTGATATAAATTTCACCACGCGTTCCTGAGAAAAATAGTTTTGACAGACAGACTACAAAGATCCTATATGAGTTCCGTTTTTCCTTTCGTTTCGTATCGTTCGTACCTATCGTTTCGTCGTTTAGGTACCTACCGTACCTACCTAAAAATGAAGAAAATTACGGCACATGACGCTCCATAGAAGAAGATTTATGTAACTACTACTACTATGCTTATTTTTTAATGTTTAGTGTAATAAATAAATACTTACCGCTTTTTCTGCCCCGATGGTTTTTTTGGTCGGCATATTTAACCCTGGAAGTCCAGGTACTGGAGCCTGTTAAATAGAACAAAAACATCAATCAGAAATCAACAAATCGTATCAAACAATTTTTTTAATCGCCCGCCGCAATAATGAGGCGTTTTCCGACGAGACAAAAAAAAATGGGTCGAAAAAACGACGATAGGAGGCGCTTGTAGGTTTTAGATTGCGATGTCAATGTCAAAAGCCTCTGCGCCACATAGTGAGGACCACTAGGAACGCTGAACTTAGCTCGCATACCTGTGCCGAACTAGTTCGCTCCTATCTTTCGTTCGTTCAGTCTTTTTCAAATATTTTAGAAGACAATATTGCAATTTTTTTAATTTGCACTGCGCTCCAAAATTTAACTATTTCATATTATGTAAAATACAAAATTTTCACGTGTGTTAAGAAAAGTTCCGGCTGGTCTCCTCGTCGGGAGAATGGCAACTGCCGATTGGGATCCTATCGTTTCGAAGATATGTCCGTAATCCCGCTAACTTAAAACGGTCAAGGAAAACTTCGTGAGGAAACAGACAAGTACTAGAGGTTTTCGAGGTCATGACCTCATGATTGTATCATCCAGCAATTCACAGTGCGCCAGCGAGGTGGATTATGGTCTTGACTCTCTCTTAGTGGGAACAATTAGTGGGCTGCTTTTGCTACCTGATATCTATCTCTTAGATATCCACGATTGTTGTTATTTGCTATTGTTGTTGTGTTGTTGGTTGCTATTGCTTATGAACATCTGTAAAATCGGAAACGCTTTGTGTACATGCATTAAATTCACGAGAACTATAAATGGTCTGATTTAAATATTTCACCTATCTCATTATACGGATATTGTCAAAGCCTTAGATTTGGACAGAAATGTTAAGTAATGTTAGAATGTTAGAATAAGCGCCATCTATCATTTCTTTGTTTTCATCTCTTCGAAATGTCTAACAAATCTGTATCTAGAAAAAAATACGTGGTAGAACTGATACTTTAGAAATACTTAACTTTCTTTTTAATGTCGCTTTTTCGTTTCATCAAATCACAACGATGCTAAAGAAATGTAAACTAAAAAAATACGAATTATATTAAAATCGTTGAATACGTATCATAAAATTCGGGTAAGAGCGAACTAAATCAGTCAGTTGACCATGCGGCATTACTGAACAATAGCGGATCCTCGAAAAATAACGGTCACGGAACAAGATAATCGTTGAGCTAATTCGCATAGTTCACTAAAACTTAAGGAGCCGTTCTTTATACTCGTTGTTTGGTAACTAATGTCCCAACACTATTATTTTTTTATTTATTCTTGGCCATGGATACTAGTCATAGAGGAATATGTATATGATACCAGTCCTTCAGTCGCAGATAAATATTTTCGTATCAGTGTTGCCATTTATATGTTTGAATCTTCCTTTTACTTGTGCTTGGTTGGTGTTAGTTGGACTTTTAAAGATTCTTAACTTAAGTAACGACTTTTCATTGCATTATCAACTTAATTGACTATTTTTATTCCCAATATTTTAACACTAAAAAAGAAGAAAAATTGTTTTAATATTAAATTTTTTCTTCGAGTATTTGGGGTTTATAGAAGGTAAACAAACCAAACACATCAGCTGAGCTGAGAAGCAAATTATAGTTTATCTAAAATAAGTGATGTTTTCGGAACCCTCCAAAATTTTTAGTTATCGCCAATAATTTAGATTTACACTTTTTCCCTGAATATTGGGCGGGGCTTCATAGCAATTACACTTTTAAGAGTCTATGGTAGAGACAAATCTTTTTGAATCCACAATATCGCCATCTAGTGCGTACGTCATAACTATTTTATTTCGTCAGAAAAGGGCTCATTATACACCCATTTATTGTTCGTTGGACTAGCCTGCTGCTTGTCCTGAATCTTGCTCTTGCTAAATACATATACACACCTTATGTGTATACTGACAAAGCCCATATACATGTGTTATTGGAAGTTAGTGAATCTCTCCTACTGTGCGTTAGTAAAATTTTGTCGGTCATTCTCCAATTTAGCGTTTTCAATCTAATTGCCGTATTTTGTTTATTTTTCATTAATTTGACTAAAACACAATAGAATATGAAACACATCGAAGATACCAATTCAATCTTAATCTCTCTCTGAATATGGGGAATGACCATACTAAGAAAGGATTTTTGGTCGAATATTCCCAACGCCATGTCATTTCCCCAACTCACTTCCTGTAACCCTGCTCTTACGACAATGTATTATGTGTATGTAATGTGCAAGAAAGTAATAGGGTCCATATTTATCGTTCTCTGGTACCCCCTTCTACCTGCCAGGCATCCTGGTCCTACGAATAAGTATTCTAAAACTATACAAATAGAGTGCATAAATGCTCCTCCCCGGTTGCAAGCCCTTCCTCTTGTTCATCAGTATCATTCAGTACGAGCGGTTCGTCGGTTCACGCAGACAATCCCTCCCTAACCCCCTGGCTCCCACCATGTGGAACCTAAACTTAAAGTTACAGAGTCCATTCGTATAATGTCCTGGTACCGTCTTCTTGCCACGAAATGTGCTCATATGAATAAGTATTCTAAGACTATATAAATAGAGTCCATACATGATCTTCTCCGGTGGCGAGCCCCTCCTGTGCAGTGCGAGCGGTTCGTCGGTTCCCGCGAAGAATTCCTCCCCAACCCGACTTTTTTTTTTTTTTTTTTTTTTAAATATAATAGGTTCGCACTTGACCACCATCTCGCCTGATGTTAAGCGACGATGCGGTCTACGATGGAGCGTGCTTACCTAGAAAAAACCGATTCACTCTCGATTTGAAGACACCAAGATTGTAACCATCAGGGAAAACCCACTCAGGCAACGCATTCCACAACCTAGACGTTCTTATCACAAACGTGGAGTCAAATCTCTTCGTTCGCGTCTTTGGAACATCGACCATGAAACGATGCCGCCCTTTTGTGGAACGAGAAGTCCGATAGAAGAAAGGGCAAGGTGGTATTAGATCATGCAGATCAGTTGCACACTCTCCGAAGTGTATCCGATAAAAAACCGATAAGCTAGCGATCTTGCGGCGATGATCAAGACTTTGAAGTCTTTTACGCACAAGAGCGTCACTGCCTATGAGTCTTTTGGCACGTCTCTCAATCGATTCCAGAGTCTCCAGCTGATACTTAGCCGATCCATCCCAAAGGTGCGAACAGTACTCCATACAGGAGCGAATCTGTGCTTTGTATAACGTGAGCAACTGTTCAGAGTTGAAGTATCTTCGCACCTTTGAGAGGACACCTAGTTTTTTGGCGGCTAATTTAGCCTTAGACTCAATATATGTGCCAAAGTTGAGCGTCGATGACAGAGAAACGCCCAAAAGCTCGAGATGGTCAGTAACCGGCACGGACACGCCTCGAAAAGTAGGAGTCAGTTGGAACGGACTCCTTTTCGGACTGTTCAACGAATGTGAACCCTAAGCTTAAAGTAACATAATCTATACATATAATTTCCTAGTACCGTCTTCTTCTTGTTACGAATCCTGCTTCTACGAATAAGTATTCTAAGGCTATAGAAATAGAGTCCATACATGTTGTTCCCCGGTTGCGAGTCCCTCCTCTTGTTCATCAGTGTCGTTCAATACGAGTGGTTCGTCAGTTCGCGCAAACAGTCTCAGCGCGCGGTCTCCGCCGCAGGTCACAGCGTACAACCCGCCCGCTCCCAAGGAAATGCACCAGCATTCGCCAGCGTGACCCTGGAACCATAAAACAAGCATTAGAAATAATTGTTTTAAAAATATCTCTAAAAAAACAAAACCCGACTTCCATTTAGTATTAAACTCAGACACTCCATAAATTTAATATTTTTTATGAAATCTACAATGACGTCATCAGTTAAAGGTAAGCAAATTTTACATTTTTGTTCATATTTCAAAAACTACCACACCGATTTCGATAAAATTTATATGGGACTACCTCTGAACTATGATCTACTGAACAAAAATAAAAGTGGTCAAATGCGAGTCGGCGTCGCCCATGAAGGCTTCCGTAGTTCTTGTAGTTCGTTGTTACTTTAATCAGTGTTCTAACAATAGTGAATTTATAACGTATTAAAATGAAACTACTTACTAGATCTCATTCAAATCAATTTTCGTTGAAAGATTACATGGTATTTTTTTAGTTTCGTCATTCTCTTATTTTAGAAGTTACAGGGGGGGGGACACATTTTACCACTTTAGAAGAGTCTCTCGCGCAAACTATTCAGTTTAGAAAAAAAATATGTTAGAATCCTCAATGTAATTGTTGAAGACCTACATACTTAACCTACACGTATGGTATTGATGGAATTTTTTTTATTGAGTTTCAGTTCTATGTAAGGGACGGGACACCCCTAAAATTTTTTGTTTTTTTCTATTTTTTTGTATGAAAATCTTAATGCGGTTCACAGAATACATCTACTTACCAAGTTTCAATAGTATAATTCTTATAGTTTCGGAGAAAAGTGGCTGTGACATACAGACGGACAGACAGACAAACATGACGAATTTACAAGGGTCACGTATTTAGCCATTTGGCTACGGAACCTTAAAAAGAACCATAAAAGTCACAATTGGCGGAGTTTTCCTCAGCTAACGGGCCATTATTTTGTCCCATTTGTCATCTACAAGTCATCATGTATGTACATTGTACATGTACACAATGTAAATGTAACGTACTCACATTCAACGTGATAATATTGTCATAGCTGTCGCCGTCCCACTGCTTCACCTTGCCGTCCTTCGAGCCGGTGAAGAAGTAATGCGTGGACGGCACGAACTGGAGTGACGTCACCGAGTCGTTATGCGCGAAGATCGACTTGTGACAATCACCAAAGTCCATGCCCCAGATTTTGACGTTGCGATCGGATGAACCGGTCGCGATCAGGTTCGAATCGTAGCTGATGTCCAGGCAGAGCACAGGCAGTTTATGACCATACAGGGACAAGTAAAACTGGGAACAAGAACAGAAATTAAAAATGTTGAGTTACCACCAACAATCTTGGATTTGAAATGTGACATAATAATTTAATAATTGTCAGGTAATTGACTTATTACATATTTAATTTCATTAAAATCCGTGCACTCGTTATGGAAATACATGGAAAAAAGATACACACTTACAAATACAAAAACTTTCGCCTATATAATATTTGTGTGATAAGGCCCATTCTACTAGTCACTCTATCATAGAAAATTCCACAGTTTGCTAGTTATTCTAACATCAAGCAGTGAAGGGAAACATTTTCAGCAAAATTTTAAGGTATAGAGATAAAAAATCTTATATCAAAGACGGCGAGTGCAGTACTGTTTGTAATGATTTGGACTCTTTATGTTCCACTGTGTCACTGTGATCGTACTGGCTGGCGTATTGCTTACCATCAGGCACATGTCCTGCTCGTCCCGTACTAAACAAAATAATTATATTTCAAATGTGTGTACCTTAAAAGTGTCAAGGAAGAATATCTTAACCGTAGAGTCCATCAAAGCAACTGCTATGAATTTATTATTCGGACTAATCTTCACCGCCATCACAGATTCCTCCAGCTCCAGTGTCCTTGTGTGTAACAACGAAAGTACCTGTAAAACGAAGTGTGTGAGTTTACTTATGTAAGCAGTACTCAGGCAAGAAATTATCCTTCTTTCATATTTAAGAAGTATTACTAACGCTAACGAAGCAACCGTCGCTTCTTCTGCGCTAGCCCAAAGTTGGCTGGGTAGGAGATGCTATGCTACTTGAGGCCAACTCAGGCGCGGTCCCAACCTCCAATTTTGGAGGGGGTCGCCAGTACGCAGCCTCAGATTTGGGGGGGGGGGGGGCACAGTAGAAATACAATAAAATCGAGTAAAAAATATTTTGCTAGTAGTAAATAATACTATTAGTAGGAGATCCTGCTATACAACGACCTTCACCCCGAGCTGTTTACTGGATGAAATGTTTTATATGTTATTTAATATGCCAACAAATATGTTGCAAATGGGTTGCCTAAAAAATTTCAGTCCAGAATATGATTGATTAAGAATTAATTATTTTTTAAATATTTCACTTAAATTGATTGAATTTTAGAAAAACTATACAACATAACTTATTATTTTGGCTTTACTCAATGCTTACGAAATCTCATTACGAAATTCAACCCCTAAGGGTGTAAAAAACGGGATGGAAGTTTGTATGAAACATTTTATTCCTTAAACGCATTCACATAAAATTTCGCACGAATTGAGCATGATCAAAATAATGAATTTTTTATTGCAGTATTTTTCAAAACTCAACCTCCAAAGGGGTGAAATAAGGGATGAAAGTTTGTTTGACACTTTTTATTCTTTGAAAATATTTGCATGAGATTTCGTAAGCACTGAGTAAAGCCAAAATAATAACTTATGTTATATAGTTTTATCTAAAATTCAATCAATTTACGTGAAATATTTAAAAAAATATTATTTTTTAATTGTTAATTAATCATATTCTGGACAGATTTTTTTTATTTTTTCATTGCAATAAATAAAGCAACTTTATTAAATTACATTATAAAACACTTTTCATCCAATAAACAGCTCGGTGAAGGTCATTGTATAGCGGGATCTTAGACTATATTAGATAGTTTTAATTTTCTTAGATTTTTAGTTTAACGTATACTATTTGGGGGGTGGGGTCATGTCCCCTGTGACCCCCGCCCCCCCTCGGACCGCGCAAGGGCCAACTACGGCTGGTCCTTTAAAAAAACGAGCAACTGAGCAACTAACTTCAGTTCGTCGAATTTGGGATTCGGTGTGCGCGCACTTCGTACAAAAACAAACCTAAAGAGATAGTCGTCAGCATCGTGCATCGTGTCGTGTTTTGGCTGTCGGTCTGTCGGCGCATCGTAAAAAAATAATTCTCAAGCGCACCAAACAATAAGCGATAACATTTCAAAACCAATGTTATCATCTATACTAATATTATAAAGCTGAAGAGTTTGTTTGTTTGAACGCTAGGATCTCGGGAACTAATGGTCCGAATTTAAAGATTTTTTTTCTATTGGATAGTCCATTTATCGAGGAAGGCTATAGGCTATAGAACATAACGCTATATTAATAGAAGCGGAGCATGAATCAAGAATGTAACAAAATCGGGGGAAAATATTCCTTTTGGAGAGTTTTCGTACGTTTCGTGCTTTGACATGACACATGACAGCATGTGTCAAGATTGCGTCATTGAATATAAACCTTTGCCACAGATTACATACCTCACCTTTGCTAATCAGTTTCTAAATCTAAGTTGGTACGACCAATTTCCGACAGGTGGCGTAGCAGGTATCTGAAGAGATGTTTTGTTTGAAAGCGATATTCTTAGGAAATTAACCGATTTCACTCATTCTTTCACCGTTGGATTTATACGGGATTCTGATGAGCGCTATATAATGTACCACGGGCGAAGCCGAGGCGGACATGTAGTTAATAATAAGAATAATACACAATGAAGGACGGTACGGTCGACATTTGTCGGGCATGCCGCCGTCCAGGCGAATCTCTTCGTCATGTTATTTCCGGTTGTTCGCATCTTGCTAACGGCGAGTACTTGCACAGACATAATCTAGTAGCCAGGATCATCCACCAGCAACTTGCTCTTCGACACGGCCTTGTCGAGTCCGAAGTGCTGTACTATAAGTAGGTATGCACCTCTGCCAGTTCTCGAGAATGGTCGTGCGTTGCTCTACTGGGACCGCTCTATCATCACGGACAGGACTATTGTCGCCAATAAGCCTGATATCGTGCTGGTAGACCGGTCTCAGCGTCGGGCTGTGATCGTCGATATCACCATACCACATGACGAGAACCTCGTGAAAGCTGAGAAGGACAAGCTTCGCAAGTACCTTGACTTGGCTCACGAGGTTACCACCATGTAGGATGTTGATTCCACGATCATAGTCTCCATAGTCGTGTCAGCGAACGGCCTTATAGCGAAGTCACGACCAACATCTCAAGAGACTTTCGCTAGACGGTTGGATCAAGGGTCAGATGCAGAAGGCGGTCATCCTTGACAAAGCGCGCATCGTCAGGAGGTTCCTCAGTCTGCAGCCCTAAACACCGGTAGCTTGGGCTTATGTTATTTAATATATTTATTGTAAAAACTTAGACTTAGACTAACTTAGAAATAAAGAAATACGAGAATAATACTTTCTAATGTTACCAGAAGACCACGGCGGTTGTAACGCTGTTGAAACGTCGAGGTATTTAAACAATGAATTATTCGTGATAAACATTATGTGTTCAAATCGCGAAAGTTAAAAACAGTAAAACTTTCTATTTCCAAAAAACTACCCATAGAAATAAGATGTATTTAGAGAAGGCCTCATTCATAAACCCACATTAAGTAATGTTTCTTTTGTGTGTTTGATTTAAAATGATTATTTACCTTTGCTTTTGATTCTCCGGTAGGATCGTCAATGAGCTCAAACTGCCATAGTTTGACAGTCTTGTCGGCTCCACCAGAATAGCAGCCCCTCTGTAAAAATTATAACTTTTAGTAAAAAATACGCAGTCTCATGAAATTCTACTAATATTAAAAAGGTAAAGTTTGGATGTTGCTGAATCACGTTGGCACGTCTGAACTGATTGGGTTCAAATTTGGAAGTTTCTATTCAGCTCAGCTGTTCCAACGTGATTAGGTTAAAACGTCCAAACTTTGACATTTATAATATTAGTATGTGTCAAAAATAGATCAATGGGGTTTAGTTTTAATCTTAAAGCCGCTGATCTTACCATGTCGGGAGTGAGTCCCACACTGCAGCAGTCTCCATTGTGCGCTGGTACTTGCTCCAGCACCCGGCCCGCGCCGATGTCGACCAGTAGGAGCGAGCCGTCGGAGCACCCCACGAGGACGTGTCGGTCGCCCGGCGCGAAGCACACGCTGCTCGGACGCCCGCAGGGGACGGGGACCGTGCGGACGCAACTCTGGTTCGGCCTGATGATTTATTAATATTTACGGACATGACACAACACTATCTAGCCCCAAACTAAGCAAAGTTTTTTAAGCCTTTCTTTTTTTAAGTTTTTTAAGCCAGCTTCTTAATCATCATGTGTTCGTCCACTTGCTCGACATAGGCCTCTCCCATAATACGCTACTCAGCTCTCGGTCTTACTTCCCCAACCGCCACCAGCTGCCTTTCGTATATCGTCACTCCATTTAGTCTCAGCGCATCCTACACTACGTTTATCGCTTCGCGGTTTCCACTCCAGACCCCGTCTACCCCAACGGTTATCGGGTCTGCGACAGATGTGACCGGCGCCAAATGACAACTAACAAACCAGACAGCTTAATTATAGAAAAATAAAAACAAGTCCTATGACTTATTTGCACAGTCGATAGAAGTGAGAACTTACAGTGTAGATTTTTATAATTGAACATCACACGTTTATATCTCAAAGAAATGTATGATGGAAGTCACTCAATGAATTAATTATAATTACAGTCCAATTAGGTATATGACATAAATCATTCAAAGTTACCTGTTCCATACTTTAATAGAATCTGCAGATGCAGATACAATAGCCAGATTGTCTGAGCTAATGGCCACACATCGCGGATCTTTCTGGTGGCCTGGCTGTGTCACTTGCTTCAAGCAGTTAACTGAAATTTACAAAAAAAAAAGGATGAAAATGAAAAAATAATAATAAACGTTTATTGTGCCAAAATAAAACATAATTGTACATAGCAGATATGTAATTAAAAACATCTTGAAGGCTAAGAACTCACGGAGCGATTTTCGCCCGTGAACTACATGAATAAAACTCACGAGACCGCTTATTTTCGAGGTTTCGCAGCCGTTGCGCTTAAAATTATCGCCCGCAAACTTCGCGGGAGATGATCGCAAGACTGGCGGTTAACAATCACTCGAGTTCCAACCAACACCAATCAACAGCAGAATGCGCGGGCGCTACCATCCGAGTCTGCGGGGGGGCGTGAAATGCGTCGTGAGTTGTGCATTCAATTTTTACATAACGCATGTCTGAAAATCGCTCCGTTAGTTCTTAGTCTTACTAAACAAAACATAAACATTTTAAATGCTGTATTCATCATCATCATCATCTTAGTCTGGTACCCACGACACAGTTTGCCCGAGTTTGGGTACCAGTTTACACTTGTTTAGAAACTTCTGTGAATTAGGTAGGTTTTAAAATGTAACAATAAACTATATTCACCTTCATTATTTTCATTTATCTTAACACTATGTAGTTCAACCACATTATTAGCTAGAGAAACACCAACTCTCAGCTCTCCTGTTGTTCCCAGCAGTAACGACGTGGACTTTATTTTGGCATGTAGTTTCATGGAAGTCAGCCTTCGGACCTCATCTGCGAGAGTCAGTATCTCCGCAACTTCTGCAGAATCAGGATCTGCTTCGCCGCTTTCTTTTAACTTCCTGTTTACAAGAAAGAAAGAGCAATGTTACTAATGACAATTATTTATCCTAGCTACATTAAATATTATGTATGTGTAATATAATTTATTTTTGAGAAGTCATATTTGCCTAGTGCCTAGAACGATCGTAGATTCGAAAATACAATCACATTTTTATGAACTACTATTAGGGACCCGTTTTGGCTTCGCTCGGATATTGTTACATAAAGAAATCGAATTGTTTCAAATAAAACTATCCTATCTCTCAAGCCCTGAATATGTTGACTTCGTGTAGATTTCACTGCAAACAAACAAAATGACACTAGATTTTTATATTTTAAGATTTCAACTTACGCTAGTTTCTTCCTCTGTTTTTTCACTCGTTTTTCCATCCTGAGCTTGGCTTCTTCGTCAGAACAGAAGGAGAACAGTTCGACAAGTGAATCAGTTCCGTGGCACGCCAGGACAGTCTGACCCAAGTCAGTGGAGAGTCCAACTACGCGACCCTTGCCCCCTCGGATCAGGGTACCTACTTGATGGCATTGCAGAACCTGAAAGAGATGTAATATGACGATTTTTACAGATACATGTTTGTTCTGTGTCTGGTTGTATCATGTAGTTATAATTATATATTATTAGCAGCGCCCCGCGGTTTTACCTGCGTTCCAGTTCCCGTTATTTTCTCGGCATAAAAAGTGGCCTATGTGTTATTCCAGACTATAATCTTACTGTGTTCCAAATTTCAAACCAGATCCATTCAGACGTTACGACGTGTTTGACCAACAAACATCAAAACATCCATCGACATTTATATTATTAGTAGGAAGTAAGACTAGCAGCGCCCGCGATTTTACGCGCGTAGTTCTCGTTGCGTTATTTTCCCGTGATAAAAAATAGCCATGTGCTTTTCCAGACTATAATCTAACTGTATTTCAAATTTCAACCCGATCCTTTCAGACGTTCCAAAGTTTAGTAGGATTAGTAAGATTAGCTGTGACATGCGGAGAGTGACCATTACCAACGTGGCTTCCCATTATAAGGGTTTCGCGATGTTTTATTTTCGTCAAATACGACTCAAAGTTTCGGTAATTCAAAGAATTCAAATAACATAGGGTAACATTTTGACAAGCTTTGAATGTCTTTGACATTATAGATATTTTAATAATATTTCTATCCTACTAATATTATAAACGCAAAACTTTGTAAGTATGGATGGATGGATAGATTAATGGATGGATGACTGTTACTCCTTTCATGCAAAAACTATTGAAAGTTGAAAGGATTTGGATGAAATTTGGTACATAGATAAATAATGGTCTGGAATAACACATAGGCTATCTTTTATTCCATAAAAAAATGATGAGATCGGAAACTACGCGGGTGAAAGCGAGGGGCGCTGATAGTAATTAATAAAGCTGTTAGCTTGAAACAAGACAAACCTTCCATACAAATTTTCATCACCTTAATGATTTGAATGGATGTTTGTTTATTGGTTATCCATTGAAGAATGAACATTCAGTAAAGGAGCTAAGTGGAGTTGGGCTGGCACAGCACTAGTATTATCAATTACAGGATATACTATACTATATTTTACTGTAATAGCTTAAAACAATTGGGTGAACATGTTGCTACACATGGTGATAAACGGTGAAGTAGAGTTGTGACAAAGTGTTTGCCGAAGCAAGGTAAGTGGAGTATAGGATTCATGATAAAAAGAGACCTATACCAGCAGTGCGATAAGGAAGACTGTGGATGATGATTGTGTATTTTTACTTTTGTAACCCATTCAAACCCAGTATCACAGAGTTGACACGAACAAAAGTAGTTTAAACTACAAGGCAGACTTTGAGGCTACCCTATATCTATCATAGGATAAATTGGGAACATGACCGGGTCAAAAATATTTTACCATTCTAATTATTCTGTAAGGTAGTTTAAAAACTGACAAAATATAGATAGTAGGATTGGAGACTTCCGTACAATGAAGTGATGTCACTCGAAACTTTTTAGCACTGTGTTTTCGTATTTTTTTTGTTCGTGGAACAAAAGAAAAATTACATGTACAATATTTTTTGATAATCTAACTGATGGACTAACTATGAACATGGTAAGGTGAACTAAACATATAATTTTTGTAGAGCTTACAGAGCTTTCTTCAACATTATCACTGTCCTCCAACTTGACAATCTCCATCTGTCTGGCAAGCTTCTCTTCATCCTTGATATCTTCAGTCCAATTTAGCTTCCAGACCCTGAGCTCCTGGTCCATGGTACCAGTGACAAGGTATCTCTCTTCTTTTAGGAGTACTGCTGACCAGATCTGTAATCAAACCACAGATTTAGTATATCTTAAGCAAAAATGATTTAGTTGCGGCAGATAGATGGATGCACTGGTATGGCTCTTTGCAAATTCTGGGTGGAGAGGTACATCACCATTGCCAGTTATTTTACTGCCGAGTGATACTGCCCAACTGGGTTTGAGCCCAGTTTGGTCTTAGTCAGGGTTTCTAGAGAAATGGCTAATACATGAATAATCTGATATCTCCAAGTGATGGACATGGTGCAGTGCTAAGCATGGACTTAAGACTCATGTTCAAATAGCCGAGTGGCAATTGACTGTTATACGCAGGCTTGTTGCTTACCATCAGGGGCATGCCTTGTTCATATCTTCACTCAATGTTCTGTATAAAAAAAATTACACAATTATCAGACTGAATAGTAATAGTGTGAAATTTAACACATGAACAAGTACATACTTATAAAGCTTAGGGATTTGTGAGAGAATGGGCATTCTTTCACAAAGTCTTGGAGTCCAAGCTCCAAGCAAATACAACAAAAAGTCAGCTGCTATAAGCAGCTTCTTAAGCTAATAAGCTTACTGAATTGTATTCAAGTAAGCTTATTTTGATATGCTTTTTCTTAATTAATACAAAACTTAAAATAATATATTGATTTAAAAGACATTGTACTGTTACAACTTACTTCCATTTGATGTCCACCCAATGTCTTGAAACAATGTTTAGTTTCAATGTCCCAAAATTTGATAAATGTGTCTTTTGAAGAGCTCACAACACAGTTCTTGCTGTTGATAAATTGAACTGTAGTGATGGCTCCTTTGTGACCACTAAACCTGGCTTTCCCTGTCTCTGAGACAACATCCCAAAGTATGACTTCAGTATCCTGAAAAATTAAACTTGTTATTTAATTTTTTTAACTATGTAAGAAGACAAACTATTTATTTAGCTAACTGATTGGACAATACCATATTACCATATGGTACAAATGTACTAAGTTGAATGGAATGTGTTGTATTTAATATTATATTTGCAAAAATTGGCTTGCTATTGGCATGTTTGTTACACTTTTATTCAAAAATTACCAAATTTCATACAGAGGATCTGTACACAGACAAATTCGGTACACAAATATATTAAAGTCCAGCACAAAAAATAAGCTACTTTTTACCACACCAAAATTACAGGAATAGGAACTACTTCAGTGAAACTTCAGGGCGCTACTATTACTTTTTTATGATATACAGAAACAACTCAGACATATTACAAAGATTCTTCTTTACATTTACATAGATTCTTTACATTATTGTTGGTCCTTGGGAATTGAATCCACAACCTACGGCTCAGACAGCAGACTCACTACCAACTGATCCATAAGAGTAATCAGATCACAGACAATATGTATCTATCAACCAAAACAAAAAAAGCTAACACATACCTTAGATCCAGATACAAGCCTGTGGCCTTGTTCATCGTACTGCAAGCATGATACTGCAGTCTTGTGCCCGGCGAATACACACACTACTTCATTATTAGTCAATTCGTATACATTGATGTTCCCGTCAAAGTAACCAACAGCTATGTGATTACCAGAGGGGCTTGCAGTTATTTGTGATACAACTGTGTTTTCACCAGGTAGCACTTGAGCCTGAAAAGGTTATATTTTATAATTCCAATTTTCACTTCATCGATTGCGAAATAATAATATCACTATACTTACTTTCTCACCTAGCCTCATATCCCAAATTACCACATGTTCACACGCTCCCACAGCAATATATCGTCCACTTATACCATTTAATGAGACGTGAGTGCAATTGCAGTCAGCGCTAGCGATAACGTTAAAAGTTCCACTTGGTGCGTAACGCAAATACTGTTTTGTTAGACCCATCGTGTATTTACCAAAGTTCTTATTTAATAAAATAATTTCCTGACTTATTTTTAAACAAAAATTACACGATTAAATTGAAAACACATTTTCCAAAACACGCTCGTTTGTTATGACTTTTGACAGCAGGCAAAAATTAATCATGATTGGACACTGACATTTTTACAAAACTGATGTACCTACCGAAATAAATGGCCAGTTTTTCCAAGCAGAAGATACCTTTAGTTGTTTCCGGGTATAGACAAAACCGCAGACTAAGTAGAGAGATCAAACTAATCATAAAAAAAAACAGAAATTAAAATTGACTATGGTGTTTATTTATCTGTCATGGTGGTGTCTGTGAATGCGGGGATTTTATCAATTTTAATAAATATTTAGAAAACCTACGTATACGGCGTGAGAACCTAAAGGCTTAGGAAAGCGAGGATTGTGCGTGTTTTTTTTAACCAGTATTTATTAAAGTTCTGATAAGATTGCCTTCAGGTTATTATGTTACTCAACAAAACCAGGTTTCATTATTTTTCTTCTTGATCCACCGCGATGTCCCTTTCCTCAATGTTTCTATTCTTTTCTAAGTACTTCATTTAATGTTTTAGTGATTCGCTAATTGTTTTACAGGCTTGTCGGGTGTTCAAATAGAAGTCGAAAGAGCAACATGGAGGGGAACTCCACGTCTGATATCGTGATTTTGAGCGGAAACTCGCACCCTGAGCTGGCTGATTTAGTGGCCAAGTGAGTCCTTTTGCGCTTCCAAAGACTTTTGATACACTTTGTTTATGTTGTTGATAATACCCTTCTTGAAAATCCTAATAAACCAGTTTGGCATTAAATAGGTTAAGTGATTTGACCTCATTGTAGATAGATGGTATAATTCAAGGTCTCACTTTTATTATTTACCATGTATTGTATGTCTCCATTCAGCTTCAATTCGGCTACTTAAGTTTATATTTCAATGTTTTGAAGTGTAACCTAAGGCTCATGGAAAAGTATGTTTTGATATGACTGGCAATAATGTATACCTTACCAGATTTTTGATATGCCGCTCTGTAAACAGATTTCATATTTTAATTCAATTTTGTTGTTTCTTCTTTGGTACCACATGATATCTTCTCATATCAATATTACATATGTTTTGATTTGGAATTAAGTCAAATCAAACAACTATTTTGAAAAAGAATACTCTAAATTAATTCATCAAAAGTCTTCAGTGTGTTTAGGGCCCAAAACTAAGCATTAAGCTTATGATAGATAGAGCAAAAACATTATGTAATGGAATTTCTTTTGGTTATAATCACAGTCGCTTGGGAGTACGAATGGGAGGATGTTCAGTTTACCACAAAACAAACCGTGAGACCATTGTAGAAATAGCAGACTCAATCCGTGGAAAGAACATCTACATTGTACAAACCGGTACCAAGTGAGTATGCTTAGCATAACCATTAACATACAAAATATCTGTCTCATTATCATATTTATGACTATAGTTTGATTCCAGTGAATACTTTGTACATACATGTACACATGTGACTTAGCAGCATGAGAGCATAGGAGCATGAGGTACCTTTAAATCAACAAACTATACCTTCATCTTATATTAACTTATTCATTTATAATTCAACTGATTGAATTAATGTTTATTTAGAGGTTTAAACTCACATTGTAAACATGATAAAGAATGTAATTGCATTATAAATTATTTTATTACCTCAATGTTTGGCAGCATTACAACAACTGCATATAACTGTAGTCAAGAGAAGACACCACCTATAAATTTTCTATTTAAGACATTACCTATAATTTCAAAAACCTATATTGAGTATAAAAATATTTTCAGAGATGTTAACAACAACATAATGGAGTTGCTGATAATGGCTTATGCTTGTAAGACATCCTCTGCTCGCTCCATAGTCGGTGTTATCCCATACCTCCCATATAGCAAGCAATGTAAAATGAGGAAGCGAGGCTGCATTGTCACCAAGCTGCTTGCTAAGATGATGTGCAAATCTGGCCTGACCCACATCATTACCATGGACCTGCACCAGAAAGAAATACAAGGTTTCTACGAGTGTCCTGTAGATAACCTCAGGGCATCACCATTTTTGCTGCAGTACATTCAGGAAAGTGTAAGTACAAAATTACTTCTCACTTTATTGTAGCTGTTATATAGCTTTGATTATAAAATCATTAATGTTCTAAATCTCATAAATATGATTATAATAACTCAATACCGAAAAGTAGTCATCAATCATCTACAACCTACCCCAAATGGCACCTGATACAAAACTACCCATTATACTGGCCTCACATTGCCTTGCTGGATTGTTATAGCTAGTCTTTGCGCCATGTACGATCTGGAGAGCCCTCACCTGTCACCTGATTTTACTCTTATTTCCTAAATATTAATATAATTTATATTATATTATGTATCTGTTATAGTTAGCCACCCACAACTCATACGCTTAAAGTCTTTAGACTGATTGCAGATTTATAAACAGAAAAAATATATATGTAGCGATGTACTTTATTAACTCGATGCATAATTATGTGTTCATCCATTTGTCTGTTATTATCGTAATTAAGAACCTTGAACTTGAACAGTGCACGATTTTTTTGATTTTATTGCCATGATAACAATTTTGTAGATTAGCAATATATGCCAAGTAAAAATCTTTACTTGTTCACTCACAATTTTTATCTAATAATCCTATTTCCGACTGGCCTTGTGGCTTAGTGGGTAGTAGCTCTGCCTGCGAAGCCGAGGGTTGTGCGTTCAATCCCCACCCAGTGCAAATATTTGTGTGATGAATTCAAATGTTTGTACTGTGTCTGGGTGTTTCTATGTATAATAAGTGTGTATTTACAACTATATAAGTATTATATCAGCTATCTGGCCGCCATATTACAAGCTTTGCTTAGTTTGGGGTCAGATGGTGCTGTGTGTGAATTAATTGTCCACCAATATTTATTATTTATTTAATTAGATTCCAGACTACCGCAATGCAGTGATAGTAGCTCGCAACCCTGGTTCTGCAAAGAAGGCCACTTCATATTCAGAGCGTCTCCGACTGGCCATTGCAGTTATACATGGAGAACAGAAAGAAGCAGAGAGTGATGAAGTAGACGGACGTTATTCCCCTCCACCCTGTATACCCAGGTAAGAATTCTCTTGACAGTTTGCACAGGTATGGAAGCATATAAGTTATAATAGGTATACATGAGATCAACTTTCATTTGTATAAAAGTGTCCTTAATAACAAAAATGAGAAATACTGGAATCTATGCCCAGTTCCCCTGTGTAACTAAATTTTAGTCAGTAAAACGAATATTTTCTTTTTTTTTTAAACCATCAATCAAAATGTAACGTTTTCAGAATGACACATGGGCTAAAAATAATTATGTCAAATGATTAACATTGATGTTTGTAGACGGGTCATCTGTTAATCACTAAGAGAGATCAAGGCTCGAAAGAATATTCGAAAAAAAATCCGTAATATCACGTGTATTTATATTTTCTTTCAACGAAGGAGTTCCTTTGACTCGCCGATACTAGATAAAAAGAAATTCGCGCCGCGGCAACTATACTGTTTTTGAGAGACCTTGTACCACAAAATAAACGAAATTTTGGGAGGTTGGTAGTCTAAAACCACACCTCGTATCATCAATGAGGAGGGATGAGGAGAGGCAGACTTAAAAAGTTGATGCAAATCATCATGTAATTAATGGACGACCCCTTATCAAATTCCTATCACAAAATAAAACATTAATTGACTTTGAATGCATCTGACATTCTGAAGACATCTTGTTCCTTTTTTTTATATTCTTAATGTCTTTCTAAGATGAGGACATGAGCTACTGGTTTGCATGTTTGACACAGCTCTTGTTTCTTATATGTCAAGAGATGGTAAACAGCTTTACTATTCTTTAAAATTAACTTTTCTTAAGAAAAAACCTAAACTACTTCCACTTTCACAGATCTATGTCATTAACGAGGTATGATACTTTCAACCTAGTCAGTAGTTGTGGTAGTATGTATTATGTCCATATAATAAGCTATGTTTTATTAACATCTGGATTCGGCCAAATCAGTTGCAATCGTGCGTCGCCTGAAATTTTAAATAAATTTTAGATTATTGCTATTTGAACTGATATTAAAAAAACGTTACTAGGGATTTCATCGCAGAATAAATTATTTTTCCCACAAAAAAATAAAGTAGAAGGTAAATTAAAAGTTATTAGAGTCTGGCTAACGAAAGTTGATACTGACAGAGCGAGGCAAATTTAAAATATATCAGCATGGCATCCCTAAATTGAAAATCTCGCCAAAAATAAATACATGCCAGCCACTACGAAACGTCAAAAACACGCCATTTTGTTGCGCCTGAGATAGGGATACCATACCTACACTGATTCTACCAAATCTTTCAGATTATCGCCGAAAATTTCTAAAAAATGAAATTGCACTAGTTTTTCTCTATTAAATAGCGTAATTAATGAATCTATTTATTAGGCCAACTTAATGCTTAGTGTTGCTCTTGAAATAATCGCCAACACGTAGGTACATACGTCGTACTTATTTTTGATGAATACTGATGAGTAGTGGTAGGACTCTTGGCAGAGTCCGCCTGGGGAAGTACCACACCTTTGCCAGTTATTCTACCGCCAAGCAGTAATGTGCAAACATTACCATCAGGCACATGACCTGATCGTCTCGTCAATCTATATTTAAAAAAAAAAAAAAATACAATTTTAGATCACTTATGAATTTTTAAAACTTTTTTCATATAATGCTTAAATGAGTTTGTTTTGATAATACCTTTTTGGAATCAAGTGTCCCTAATTACTTTCTGTTTAAAATATCCCAATTCGTGAGGTAAATACCCGATGGTAGGAACACTGATGTGTTGTCATGTGAAAAAATCCAGAATCTACTTTCGTTGGCCAGACTCGGGATTTTGAATGCTGGAAATTGTTATTCTAATACCTTCCGTGGCTCTAGTCTATTCCAACATAGAGCATAACGGCAATCATCTGTACTAAGTCAGAAGAGATGTGCTGTACTCCCCATTATGAACAGTCCTTTATTACCAATCCTGAAATCTCAAAAAAACATCTACTTATCCACACAACAATGGATATTAGACGTATCTTTAACGCCCATAGGTTCACTTTTTACTAAAAAACTCGCCTTATAGTAAGCGACGGTGTATCAAAGAAGACGCACGCTATACCTGGACGACTAAATATAAGTTTCAAATTATATATCTCAGAAAATACATATTTCGATAGTTTATTCCAATGCCTTTCCCCCTAATGCGCATTCCCTAATGTTAATAAAATTGATATCTCATTTTTTATTGCTGTGTATATTATAAATACGTTTCATATCCTGATTTTGCCGAATTCTGTACAAAAAGTATCACAAATAATAACAGAAGAAGGCTTCGTCCTACACACACGTCGTCGTACCGTTCTGTGCTTAGGCTTATTAGTCTATAGATATTTATATTTAAAGCTATTTAGATTGATGTCACTGTATAACTATAATACAACAAACGAATAATGAAAAGCGTAGTGTAAACATTCTATTTACGAGTATATTCAAATTAACCATAAATGAAAAAGTATTCATTAAGTAGCTGTTGCGTGACTGCCTTTCGTGCCCCATACTATATAAACATTATGATCTGTCTTATAAAGCGTCTTCACTTTTCGTCTTGGTTTGTTATTTTAAGTCCTAGACGATATAGAAGACTGCTGTGCAAAGGTACTTAATCAGTTTCAAATGGCAGGCAAGAAAATACCAGATGACAGCAAAAACCTGTTAAAACAGTGCCTTATTGTCCCACAGATGGTGTTGATGTTGGATTTTGTTAAAATAAATTTGATATTTTGAGAAGCAAACATCAATGTCATCAATCTAACATGTCTTTGCTCATATCTATCATTTTGAAAACCCCTCATTGCGCATTTTGTTATTCTTTAAAGCTGTAAAAGTAGTAGAGTCTTTCTACGTGACATTGGCGGAGTTGTGAGGCTAAACCACAATAATAGCCATTAATCAAGAGTTGAAGTTGAGTAGTAGAGTCCACGATGATAAAATGGAAATTCATTTTAAAAACACATTAAAGGTGTTTGCAAAGTTTTCAGATATGTTATTTAGGTAAAATTTGTAAATAAGTTGGCTAATAAATTAAACTTTATTTTTTAATATTGGTGGACTATTCACACAACACCATCTTTTGTTTATTATTATTATTCGTAAATTACAATAAATTTGAACAAGCAATCAGCACTAATAAACCTCGCAGAGGTTTGTGTTAGCGCTAACATTCTCGAAAATTAATAAATACAATTACAGAAAATACAAAATTATAACTTAAAAACAGTATATACCATAATAATATATAACAATACCCCCACATCCAAAACAAAAACGATGGCACGAAAACTCACCAACCACTAATGACTTTGGTCGCAGGTATAAAACCTGTTTCGACGATCTTAAAGAGCAGAGCAAGAGCAGAAAGCTTATACAGGTTGTTCCGATAAATTATTAATATAATCTGATCCCAAACTAAGCATAACTTGTACTATGGCGGTCAGATAGCTGATATAATACTTATATAGTTTAAATATATACTTATTGTAAATAGAAACACCCAGACTAATATTAGTAGGTAGATAATTATGAGATATCTAATATATCGTGACCATATAGTAGAATGAGTATGGTGATACTTACTCCACCAAATAATCATGGTAAATATTATACCGCAACTAAAATAATAGTATTGTGACAACCGTGTAAGCTGTAGACAAATTATATTATTAATTATTAGTTTTATTTGCTTCTGTATCGTATATCTATAAACTAAGTATGGAAACTGTTAACTAAGGTTGGTAACTCTGTCGTGATCTCTACTACTCGTATATATGTATATCTTCACCTTAACTTGACTAAAGTAAGTAACATACAGTGAGTCTACGGCCAGTTACAATTTGTCATTATTTTAGACAACCAGAAGCTATGATTTGTTGCCAGCCCATCATACTTATTCACTTATATAACCTTCACTGTCATATATAAAACTGTACTACTGTATTATTAGGTATAGAATATTTACCATGTCTATATTATGGGTATTGGGGACTCGCTCCACAATATACATAACTATGATAAAAACCCGTAATTATTTATATTAGCGTAATTAACAATCGTGATAGCATAATGTTAGAAAATCAGTATTTTTTCGTGGTGGAATACGGGAGTCTAACCCACTAAAATTTCACAGTATCATCCTCTTTGCTGCCTAGGCCGGTAATTTTGATCATTTAGTAGTGACAAATGGTACCTATACTAGTTACTGGCAATATTACTTACTGCAGTCGATGCCATTTTGTTCGGCTGTTCCGAGGATTTACCTATATAATATACCTATAAATAGCGCCAAGATTAGTGTCTGTACATTATCGAAATTATATCTAAATACTGGTCCTCGGAGAAAGTTTGACCTTTTGTTAGATGATGTAACAAAAAGTCACGACTACGTGACTTGACGTGACGTCAGACTACATATTCTAACTGGTATGGTATCATTTCAATCATCATCTTCTAAAATCAAATAATTTTGCTCCGCTGAGAGCCAAGCGGTGCAAAATCATTTGATAAGGCACCTGATGAAAGTTTCAGTGACGTGTCGTTGGCAGTGTTGCTCGTAATGTAGTAGTGTGGACGGTGTGGCCAGTGTTGACAGGTCGCGGACGATGGACGTGTCGGTGGGCGTGCCGGTGCACCCCGCGAAAGAGAAGCCGCCGATCAACGTAGTCGGCGACGTTGGCGGACGGATAGCTATCATGGTCGTGAGTATCTTGTTATTTCTTAATTAAGAATTCCTGTAGTTAGAATTTTTCATTTCATTCGGCAATCCCTCTGTGAACGTGAAACGTGAGACAACATATCGAGAGCTCAGCGTCGCGTCGGTGGTGTAACGAGGAATACCCAAATGAGTGTGAGAGGAGTGTGCCAGTTTCCACCATACTACTGTATACTCAAACTATACAAACTTTGTACTATACTATTGTGATGAAGTGACTTGGAAGGGGAAAGTTCGAGCTTGATGTGCGCTTCCACCAAAGAGACCCTAAAAACGTTTCTAACTTATTTGGATCAACTTGTTTACCGGCAACTATATCTGATAACTTTTGGCCAAAGACAATAACCCACTTGACTGATCATATGACCACGACAGCTAAGTTCAGCACAATGGGTTATTGTCTTTCTTTGCGTCCTGCTCTGTCCTTTGAAGTTTGTATAAATATTATCTTGTTTTGTCCGATCTTTCGTGGACAGTAGTAGTGCACGTCACACGGATATTCGCTAATCACAAGCGTGGTATTATACCTCGTCCTACGACCCCGCTGGTGAGTTGTGATAGTAGACGAAATTCGTATCATCGCCGATCAACAGGGTATCTAAAACAGAGAGGTTGCCTGAACTTGAGTAGAGTTTACCGCCATCTAGTACTTACGTAATTTGGAACATATTTCTTTTAAACGTAACTAATTATAACAGTCATGTAACTTCATTACTAAAAATTGTAATTTGTCTTCCAGGACGACATGATCGACGACGTACAATCGTTCGTAGCGGCCGCCGAGGTCCTCAAAGAGTGCGGCGCTTACAAGATTTACGTTCTCGCTACACACGGGCTTCTCTCTTCGGACGCTCCGCGCCTCATTGAGGACTCTCCTATCGACGAGGTCGTCGTCACCAACACGGTCCCACACGAACTCCAGAAGTTGCAGTGCAACAAAATCAAAACCATCGACATATCCGTACTCCTCAGTGAAGCTATCCGCCGCATACACAACAAGGAATCCATGTCATATCTGTTCAAAAAACGTCACCCTCGAAGATTAATTCGCTTCTGTATTTTATTGAGTATTGTTTTTTGTTAGACTTTTATCATTATACAGTAAGAGGGTACTAAACATTTTGTAAGAAAATTCCATTAAATTCATAGAGCATGTAATGCAAACATGAATTTTAAAAACTCTTGAGGAATTGTATAAAATTTGACACAGTATTGGGTAGTTGTAATATGTAAAAGTCTACAAAAAATGTTATTCCCTGTATTTGTACTGTATTATTCCTTTAAATTTAGTTTTTGTGTATTATCTACCCTATATCCTAGTGATAAATCCCTATTTGCTTCAGCACTAAGATTAGAGCTTATAAATAGGTTACATGTAATATAAGTGTTAGAATTACCACAATTATCTTCTGAAACAGATGATTTCGCATTTTCTTCAGTAATTGCGCATTTCTAAGATATTTACAAACCTGTACAGTGTACAAGTTGAATTGGTGTTACGAAAACATTCATTTCATACCAAATTCCTAAAGTGAGACTGTTAAATTGTTCAAATGTTTTAAAAGAGTTTTATCCAGATCTGTTTATGATACTTGTTTTAAAGTTGAAAATTTGAAATCTGTATTGATTATGTAAGATGAAATATGTAGTAATGAGTGTGTTTTTCGTGAGTTTATCGTATTACAACTAGTTTTGAAGTTCTGTTAAATTATTGTAGTTTTCCATAACTCAGAAGATATAGTATTTAAGGGTATTGTTTTCAATATAGCTAAGCAAGGGTATAAATATTCACTAAATATTTTGATATATTTTTCATAAGTCTGTAAAATCAACAGTTAAGAACCTATGTTCTTTGTATAAAGTGTGAATGATAATGTCCCTAACAATGTATTATTTTGTAAGTCAAATTTACGAATAAATCGTTTTGTGGCATAGAAGCGAGTATATAATTTAACCTATCATCGCTACTCTTCTACGAATACCATTAGTGTATCAATCAAAGGAAAAGGCAAACTTACAACCAACTATGCCAAGGTGGTTGTAAGTTTGCCTGCGAGGCTCAAGTTTGTGGGTTCGATTCCCCTTCCCCATACAAATATTTGTTTGGCGTCCTGGGTGTTTCTGTGTTTATAAACTACGTATTTACAAGTAGACATTATATTTATTTATTTCATTGTCTATCTAGATCGATGGAGCATTTATTTAATGACCAAGGTTATCTTGAACGTATACTCTCAAACTTTTTAGCACTCATGGGCTCACTAGTATATTAAGTACATTCTTTTTGGTGTTCACTAGTATCACGAACAGAATGCTGAGCCAAGGATTCCTAGCGGGCGGCACATGCCATCTTCCATCTGTACTGAACGGCTTACTAATGTATGAAAACGAGGTATAGAGAACTTCTATCGATATTTCTTCAAAAACAATACATTCAGACAAATATATGTACCTCTATTATTGTTAAGTACTTACCAATCTTACGTCATTAGTGTATTTTTACAACTACCAGCGCCTCGTGGTTTTACCCTCGTAGTTATCGTTTCCCGTTATTTTATTCGGGATAAAAATAGCCTATATCCGCTTGCTTGCCCGTGTCAACTAGTAGTTAACAAATCTCAAATGCTAAAATGCCCGTGTCAACTAGTAGTTAACATCGCGATTCAGTCTAAAATGCCCGTGATAACTAGTAGTTGACATGGCGCCGCACTCCAAAATGCCCGTGTCCACCTGTAGTTAACATGGCTCCCGCGGTCGAAAAAGTTTAATTTACTCGTCTTTATTCCTCTAGGGTTTAGTTTGTATTATTTATCTCGTTCTATGTTAAAGTTCCCGTCATATTAATTCCAGTAGAGTATCTAAGCCATAGAAAAAAGAAAAGAAATTAAAAAAAAACGTTCCTTGTTAATCTTGTCATTGAGTGTTGATTCAGTGTGGGCTGTGTATGTTAGTTTTTCTGATTTTACTATTAAATTTTTAGTTTCTTTATTTTATTCTACTATTTAGTCACACCACGGACACTCCACTAAAATTCCATACAAACGCCGGTGTTGACCTACCTACTCTTCACCCAATACGCAGATGTCGTTCGTGCACACGCGTGAATGTGTGCGTTAGCGCTAGGGGCTACTGAATTGTTTTATTGAATAGTTGTGCACCGTGAGTTCACCTGGTGACGTAGTCTATAAACTTGCTATAATGTTGAGTTACATAAATAGAATGGAGCCAAATTATACTATTCTAATTAAAAAGGGTGTTTGCACAGATTTGTAAATTGTTTCAGAAATCTGTGGGTGTTTGTATTGCCGCGTAAAATGAAACGAAACCGATTATAGATTAGATCAGGTACCTAGATATCTATTTCTGTTAGTAGGTACACATTCGCATTTTATTTTACACTTACCCATGAAGGAAACTTTATTCTGTTACTATAATTATTCCTCCAGGCATTATCAATCCGTGCTTGGGCACATAAGTTACTGGCTGTGTAAGTTACGAACTTTGAGTCAAATATGACTTTGTTATTATAAATAAATAAATATTGGTAGACAATTCACACACAACACCATCTGACCCCAAACTAAGCAAAGCTTGTAATATTATAAAGCAATGTTATTGAAAAGTTTCTAATCTTACGTTATTTTATCATTAGGAAATTAAATAAAGTTTTTAATCTTGTCCCGTTTAGTTGACGGACAGCCGTAAACAGCACAACAACCCACCATGATGATATTTCGTTAGGAATTAGATGTTCGATACCAGCCCTTCGTTGAGTGCTCCTAACGTATCCGAAACGGCCTGAGGGGCGAGGAAGCTTGAAATTGGCGGGGGGTGGGGAGTGTCCGTTCTATCTATATTATCTATTCTATGATTTAGTTTCAACAAACAAATGACAGATAATACACGTAATCAAAGATTAAAACCCATATGTCATCGCTTCAATTTTAGAGGTACTTATGAGCTTTTAAAAAGACGAGCTTTAAAACGCGCTATCTCAATTTCAACATACCATAACTCTTCACCAGAATCGTAAACGGAGAAACAAAAGACAACATTGTATAGCTAGTTTCATATTAAATATAAAAAATGTAACACTTTATAATCTTTCAAAACAAATTGATCCACAAGGAACGATTGCGTGAATCTCGACTCGCGCGCCGCAAGCGTAAAATCCGCGGGGCATAGCGAGGTGCGCAAGTATTTTTTGCCGGGCATTTTGGGTAGCAACTAGCTATGGTCGTTATATATCGTAAAGCGTTGTATAACTATTTATATGACTGCATAACGAAAACACGGTATATCAAAATCTTACAACTATTTATATTTCAAGTATCGTTATGCACTTTAAAAATTCCATGACAACCATTGCTTGCTTTATCGCGCAACATAGTCTACAGTTCTTTGCGTGCAACGCAATCGGTAGTGATTTTGAAGTTATGCCCATAACTGTATCGCAACGGTTAGAGCGAGTGAGATATATACGTAGTAGTATAAGTGTGAGGAAGAAAGACGCATAGCTATATTTAACGCGTTCGGTTATTGAAAACTGCAACATATCTCGTTACGATGAAATACGAAACTAAATGGTTATGAAAAATAAATAGTTTTGATACCGTCTATTTGGATATGCGTAACGTTTACGTTCCGTTATCTGAAAAAACCCATAACGACACATGGCTAGTAGCAACGCTACAGGGGGCGGGGCATAGTGCGTCGCGCGGTTTGCAGCGACGGGCAAGCGAGCGGTTAAGTGTTTTTCCAGACTATTATCTAAGTTTTAAGTTTCAGCCCGATCCATTCAGATGTTACGACGTGATTGAGCAACAAACATCCAAACATTTACATTTTTTATAATTAGGTAAATTTTGTACGTAACATAAGGGGTTGATTTATGAAATCGCCCAATCAATTTTATTCTAAAATTCTGGACAGTGGCGGAGTTACGGTGATATAGCCGAATGGATAAGAAAATGAATAAAAAAAACTAAAAGGTTACTCAACTGTCATGTCTGTCATAAAACAATAACAAACGAGTTAAGTTGAGGTTATGTTTAAGTTCTAAGTATATTGCGATTGAATGGAAAATGAAGATATTACAGTTATTACACCAAATATCACGTTTATTAAGTCCACGTTTGACGTGGACTTGTTATAGGTCCTATTCTAGTCGAAATGTATTGAAGCTTAGCGACAGAGGGATTTTCCAAGATATGTTTCCCAACACAGCAGGGTAAGAGCGTTCTATCACATAAAATGATTTCAATAATAAAAAAATATAATAAATAAATAATAGTCAATGATCACATAACTTTTGAACTAACTCTATTTTTCACAATTGATAATCAAGAAGATAATGTCTCGGTAGTGTTGTCTTAGTTTAATTAAAACTTTGAAATGTAGGTATTAAACTTTTTCTATCAGAGTCAACAAACAGCCGTATATTTATTTACAGTAAAGAAATACAAGACCTGCTTAACAGAGGTCCACAATGTGTTTATGCCGGTTTCGACCCTACTGCTAATAGTCTTCATGTTGGAAACCTGTTAGTCATTATAAATCTTTTGCATTGGCAGCGAGGAGGTCATAATGTAATTGCACTGGTAAGTACAATTCTTATTGTAAAAAACATTCAAGCTGTAAGAGTTTCAAACAGTGATGGTTGATGTGGAAAACATTTTTTCTACAATACTCTGTGTATTCTAATAAGATTCACATTTAAGATTTCTAATTTGTTTTAGTACTAACCACAAAAGAATAAAATACTCTGCCAATCATACCCAAAAATTAGAATCATTAGAATATATGTGTGTAAATATTAACAAGTCATAGAATATTATTGGACCTATTAATATAAGTAATATCTGTCGCTATTCGATGGCCATGACAATATGACTCTTACTTAATATACTCTGCCTCTATGTGACATTATATCATTCTAGGGCTGGCATCTTAAACATATATCTCATTAAGTAATAAATTGTTATCAAACTCTTCAAAATATAGGTACTTTTACATAAATATTTTATACATTACAAAGTTTTAAAACAATTTGAAATGATCTTCTAGAATTGATTTCATAAAAATAAAGGACGTAATAATCTCTTCTGATAAAGAGTTAGAAAATGAACATTCTTTCTTTCAGTTAGGAGGTGCAACAGGTCAAATAGGTGATCCTAGTGGCAGAAGCACAGACCGTGTGGCAATGGAAGCAGAAACTCTTCAAAACAACATCAGCTGTATACAGAAGAATTTACAAACCGTATTTGAAAATCATAAAAACTATATTTGGGATGGTTATGAAAAAGAGCTCCAACCTGTTAGGTAAACAATATTAATAATTATGCAAATACAGGGTTAACCAGAATACTTGTACGAACCTGAAAGGTTCTACTTAGTCCATTAATTATGTTGGGTGTTCCAGGGGCTAAGCAATTGAGTTAAGAAACCATAACTCAATTTTTGAAATTTTGTTCATGGACTTATTAAAACTTCGCCTCTTAGCTTTGTTTATTTGCAATTAAATGTGAAATTGAATGTAATTCAAAACATGTTATAAAAATGGATCTTTGAAACTTATTTGGGTAAATTTTGTTCACTTGTGAAAAAAGAAGTGTGTGGTTTTGCATTTTGGTTTCCAGAAAATTTTTAATATCACAATAATAGTTGTTATGTACCAGTTTCTGATAATTTGTGCTAAAAGTAATTTAAATAATAATTATTTCAGAATAGTGAACAACGCATCTTGGTACAAGGATCTCAACGCGATACAGTTTGTGAGCGAGATTGGTCGCAATTTCCGAATGGGTACTATGCTCCTGAAACAAACTGTTCAAACTAAGCTGAATTCAGAAGTTGGTATGAGCTTCACGGAGTTCACATACCAAATATTTCAATCTTATGACTGGTTGCATTTACTGAAACAATACAACTGCAGATTTCAGGTATGGTAGTGAGGAGGGAAGATTTTTCTTTTTGAGAGAGACGATTTTCTTAGCATTCCATGGATTCACCGTGCGGGTGCCGGGTCCATCGTGTGGCAGAGAGAGAAAACCCGAGTAGACCCCGAGACTTGTGACTCGGGCGTAGGTTTAAGGGGCCCCTTTCTGACGTACATCAACACTAACTACATAGCCGGTTTTTGTTAATTCGTTTAGGAGGTCGTAATACTTATTTTGTTTCATCGCGTGGTCTTTAGGTATATTAGTTTCCCACAGTACGGTAAGTTCTACGAGGACTATGCGTTTTGTAGCTCTAGAAAAAAGGAAAATGTCCGGTCTGGATGACGAAACACCCACATCCTCTGGGATCCTGTAGTGCCTTTCATATGTGTCAATTTAAATAGTCCAATCAGGCACTGTACCCAGGATTGAGTAAGGCTTGTGCGTGGAGTTTGAAGTTGAGCCTTCTTTTACAAAGTTAATTTGTCTTTTGTTTGTCGTCAATCCCTTTTGGGCTCTAGCTACTGAAATAGAATTTATAGAATAGAATTTAAAACAAAAACGCTTTTCCCCACCTTACCAAGTTACTCTGGTCAGGGAGGGTCATTTGGAATGCATTTAGATAAAATTTTAATAAGGCAGGAGACCAGTCATAGATCAAGGTGCGCCACTTTAGAGCTAATGGGATACAGAACTCACCTATGGTTAACCACTCACTTTGCATTTCTAAATTCATAGCGTGCACTTTGTAACCGTCATTTTCGTCTTGTTGTAGAAAGGTTTGTACCATGACGAAATGAGCAAGATATGCAGCTGATGGTAAGCATTACCTATTTGAACATGAAGAATCCAAATTACTGCCAAACCTCCCTCCTGTTGGCTCACAGTTTGTTGGCTTATCAATGACAGTGTGACATTGTGTGTCAAAATGTAGGAGGGGTCCTAAGTTTTGTGATGTCACGTTTCAAAATATTATACATGTAAGCTTATAAAGAAATAACATAAATGGCAACAGAATTCAACACTGCTTGGCAATAGAATCCTAAACTGACAAATCCTACTAGAGAAACAATCTTCTTAGCATTCCATCACCATGTGGGTACTAAACAAGACAGTTTGTACGGACGGAAGTAAGTTTGTTGCTTTTTCATCACGCAAAAGCTACTGAAGGGATTTGAACGAAATTCGGTACATAGATAGATAATGGTCTGGAATGACACATGGGCTATTTTTTAACCTGGCAAAATAACGGGATCGGGAACTACGCGGGTGAAACCGCGGGGCGCTGTTAGTTAATGAAAAAACTCAAATGAGAATATGATCAGCAGGTTTATGACTACTCAATAATATTTTCAGATCGGAGGAAGTGATCAGATGGGCAATATCAGCGCCGGACATGAACTTATCAGCAGAACTGCAAAGAAACCTGTTTATGGCAAGTTATTACAGTATATTGAGGAGTTGGTTTTTATTTAACGATAATAATAGGTAAGCGCTTGACCATCATCTCGCCTGTTGTAAAGTGACGATTCGGGCTACGATACGCGCTTACATAAGAGAAAACTAGTCACTCTCGATTTGATAACGCCCAAGTTATATCTGGAAACAAGCACTCAGGCAAGGTATTTTAGTTTTAAATTTATAAGTGAAAACTTCAAAAGAATAGAAAAATTAAGACACCTCAGACTCAAGGGTCTATCTATCAGTCTATCTAATTATCTATGGTCAGATGATGTTTGTCAGAATTAAGATTTTAACATGAGTGAAATTTTCAATTTTGATGAAAACTTGAGACCTAATTTAAGTAAGCTACTATTACTATTGGCTTGATGGTAAAATAACTGTCAAAAGTGTGGTACTTCGTCTGACGGATTCTGCAAAGAGTCCTACCACTACAATTCGAAATGTACTTATGATCTTAAGCAATATGATAATTAAGTATTTTTCTTTTTTAGGACTGACACTGCCCCTAGTTACAACAGAAGAGGGCGACAAGTTTGGTAAATCGGCCGGTAATGCGCTCTGGCTTGATCCCCAGAAAACCAGTCCATACAGCCTCTACCAGTACTTCATCAGGACAAAAGATTCGGACATTGAGAGGCTGCTGAAGTTGTTCTCTTTTTATTCACTAGGAGAAATAAAGGACATTATGTTCAAACACAAAGAACATCCGGACCAGAGATACCCACAGACTTGCTTGGCAGAACAACTCACAATATTAGTTCATGGAGGTAAGAAAAAAAAAATTACATATTCCAAGAAATATGTAATTCTGGGAAAGACATCATTCGCGATATTATGATGTGTATTCGCCATCGCCATAATGTGATGGATTACGGCTTCTTTCACAAATCCTAGTAGTGAGAACATAAAATGGTCAATACCTGTTCTAATCCATTATTCCGCAATGCCGTACAAAAATCATGCGTCAAAAAGGAAAAGAGCGAGGGTCGCAACCCCCCCGCTTCTTTGCTTTCAGATAGACAGCTTTCAAATGCCGGCTGTATGAATACAAATTCATAAACTATTCAAGAAAAATAGTTTATGAATTCTATTATTTTATACCCTTCTATCATCCTACATAGGTCTCCTGCTGTATCATATGACCCATAAATTTTGTTGTAGTCAACAAGTGATGATATAATACTTGTTCATTTAAATTTCAGAGGCAGGTCTCGAACGCGCCATAAAAGCCACACAAGCCATATACAGTAAAGACGTGTCTTCACTGGTGACCCTCGACTCCACGGAGATGGAGCAGGTGTTCGAGGGAGCGCCGGTGGTTCCTCTGCTGCTGTCCCCCGGGATCACGGTCCTGGAACTGGGGATGAAAGCTAAATGCTTCCCCACTGAAAGTAAGCTGCTACCACCCAAGCATTGAGAGTGGATAAATCTTCTTAAATTTTTTATAAATTACGCGTCATGGTACTTGACTATTATCAAATTTCCACACCGTGTGATGTTTGATCCTTTGATCCAACTTGAACGACAGGATAGTTTTTATCTCGATTATAATGCTCTTAGCGAAGCCGGAACGAGCCGCTAGTAGAATATATTTATTTATTCTTTTAAGAACGATTAGTTTACACTAGAGACTGGGCCTTCTGGCGCAAGGAGAGAGTCAAAGCCATCCAGCAAGCTGGCCCAGTGCGGGTTGGCGGATGAAATAAAAGATTGTTGGAACATGCCGGTTTCCTTTACCGTTTTTGAGGAAGCGCCATTACACACATAACATTGCTTTATTGTTTTGTACAGCATTGTTGCATTATTGCATAATGCGGCATGAGATTCGAACCAGGGCGATCGACAGTTACCTTTCTGTCGACTATACCAACCGTAACTTTACATAACAGCATAGTAACTACGTACTTTTCATAATAACATTATTATATTTGTTTCAGGTGATGCGATTCGAATAATCAAGGCTGGCGGCTTTTACATAAATCACCAAAGAATCAATAAAATAGACGAAGCCATCACACAGTCAGCCCATATACTGCCTAATTTGATCTCATTGCTTAGGGTAGGCAAGCGCAATTATTACATTGTAAAATGGCAAACATAAACTACTTTGTGGAATAGATAAATATAGTATAATAAATTATTATCTGCCATGGCACATTGCATTTTATTTATTGTATCCATTGTTTTTATTTTTGCTTATTTTTTTCCGGATTGAACAAAAATGTCAGCTAATCTGGAATAATGTAGTTTTTAAACAGTTACCAGTCATAAAGATAAATCATCTTAAATTATATCTGGGTGATAAGCGCAGTGCAGTGCTAGGTAATGATTCGGACTCTTCATATTCCGATAGTTGCGTGACACTGTGCTGTTATGGGCAGGCGTGTTACTGACCATAAGACATATGCTCATCCTGTCTCTCTATACCTACTATAAAAGTATAAATAGGTTTTAAGAAATTAAACAACGTGTAATGTTATGGACATTATAATTACTTACAACAGAAGCTTGTATACTTGCAGTATAATAATAAAATGCATATCACATAAAACGTTATAAATACTACATAACATACTTATGCCTATAATATTCACTGATAAAATTACTAATGCACTGTCGATTTATAAGTACGATAAAATATGGCTAGTTGTAATAGTAACGCGTATTTTGTGCTTCTCTCAATGCCGGTCCCAAACGGCGGTCTGTGATCTCGATTTAATCCTCTAATATCACAAATCATAGCAATTGCAACATTTATAATTGTACATTGTAGCGTTCATGCGAACCTAGCATACGGTAAGTGTAAAAAAGCGAATTGACGAAGTAGTAAAATGTCTTTTGCGTGTTTTAGCTTCATAATTATTTATCAGCGTAAGCGATACTCTACCGAGCGACGACGTCGCACGATCCCTATCACAACACACCTCGACGGTAAACCGTAATACAAAAATAAATACGTAATACTTTTCGACGGAAATAAAGATATTTTTTTGCCAAATTATCGATAACATAGCCGAGTGTCGATCGGCCCAGGTCAGTCTCTTTACGATTCGGAACCGCGAAGTAAGCGTCGCGCACGCACGGGCGGGCGCGGCGGCGGCGACTAGAGGTCGGTGCTTTCATGCTGCGCTAGCGGCGCGGCCACGGGCGGCGGCGGCGCCGGCACCAGCGGGCGCGGCGGCCGCGCGGGCTGCGGCCGCGGCGACGGCGCCTCCGTGATGCTTCCCTCCGACTGCGACAGCTGCCGCGACGCCACCGTCAGCCCCTTCGGCTCGTCCAGCTCCGCGTCCTTCCCGCCCGAACTGTGGGTGCGCTGCACCGTGGCGCGCGGGCCCTCCTCCGCTGGGCCGCCCACATTAATCACCGTGGGCTGCTGCTTATCTACCGAGTACACGTGCGTGCGCTCGAGCACCGTGGGCGAGGGCTCGGCGTCGGATCCCGAGCCGCGCGCGCCGCGGAAGCTCTGTGGGCGCAGCGTGGCGGGCCGCTCGGGCACCGCGGGCTTGTTGCGCAGTTGCACGTCGTCCGCGTCCGGCGCCGGGACCAGCGTGCGCGGCGCCGCCACGGGCCGCGGCGGCGGCTGCGCGCCCGGCTTGCTCGCTCGCGGCGCGCCCAGCGACGCCGGCCCCGACTCGCCCACCACTTTAATCCTCCCCACGACGGCGGTCTGCGCTGTTACAGTCCGCACTTGCAGCGAGTCGCCGGCAGCGCGAAGGCTTTCTAACTTATCCTTCTCGAGCTCGAGGCTCTGGCGGCGCGCGTCCGGCGGCGGGTCGCGCGCGCGCGCCGCCTCTTCCTTCAGCGCCTTGTTCATGCGGTACGTGGACCGGTTGATGGTCTGCACGCCCGTGATCACCTTCCCCGTGTCCGAGAGCACGGGCCGCGGCGGCTTGGCCGGCTTGTCGTCGCTCTTCGCCGGGAGTGACTCCTTCGCCGGCTCGGGGGGCGGCTGGGATTGCGGCTGTGAAGCTAGCTGCGGTTGCGGCTGTGACGCTGGCTGCGGTTGCGGCTGTGACGCTGGCTGCGGTTGCGGCTGTGACGCTGGCTGCGGTTGTGACACTGGCTGGGGCTGCGACTCCGGCTTCTTATTCTTATCTGGCGTGAAGTTAGGCGGGACGGGAGCGAGCGGCTTGTTCTTCCGCCGCACGATGGGCTTGGGGCTGCCGTGCGGCGGACTCGAGTGGTCGGAGAGGGAACTATTGGACTGCGCTTTCTTCATGTTGTGTTCGAGAAGGATCAGACTAGTGTCGTGACTGTTGCTTCGGGAGTGCCGGCCGGGAGGCTCTCCGCCTCCCCCGGCATAGTCGTACATGGAACGGCTAAGCGAGTAGTCGCCGTTAGCGTGGTCTGCGAGAGCCGCCGTTTGATTGCAGCCGTGACCGAAGCTTGGGGAAAATCCATACTCGCACTGATCGGGGAGAAGGTCCTCGCGCGTAAACGACGTGAAGAAGGCGACGTCCTCGCGGAAGAACCAATCAGCGTGCTTGATCAGAAGCTCCACGACGCAGTTGACGGCGGCCGTGAGGTGCATATCAAACGTGCTCTCGTCCACTGCCCAAAGCAAATTGGGCGCGATCACGATCGCGAGGTTCGACGGCGTCATCTTGTTCGTACTTTGGTTTTGGGTCAAAGTAGACAGAAACTTGATTAGATACCTAAGGTTTTGGTAGTTCGCATCGGGGAGTAGGTGTATCGCTTCCCAGAGAGCGTTGAGCCTGGCCTGCTCTGTGGGGTGTCGAGATGCGTTTAAGAAGTTGTCGTATAACCTGTAGGTGAGGAGAGGTTCGGGCAGTTCTCGGAGGTAGCTCTTCAGGACGGAGGCCACGACGTGCATGTCGCGGTAGTCTTGCGGGAGCGGCACACTAAACAGCCCTGCGTCTAGTGATAGCTTCATTCTTCGTACTTTGGACGAGCCTGAAATAGACACAAGCCTTGATTACTTAATTTAACTTTGACATGACCATTGTATAACAAACCACGAACATCCAACTATCTTACTATTATAAATGTCAAAGTTTAGATGTTTGTTGGTCAATCACATCGGAATTTCTGAATGGATCGGATTGCAGTTTAGAATACAGTTAGGCTTGACAGGAGACTGTAATCTGGAATCGCATATTATAGGCATTTTATCGCGGGGGAAAAACGGGAACGGGAAATATTGTCGCTGCTAATATTGTTTATATTAATTTGTAGTGGAGAGCAGAGACTCTTCGCAGAGCAGAGTTCGCTTGGGAAACTACCACACCTTTGCCAATATTTTTTTCCAGCAAGCAGTAAAGTGCAAACATAACTGCGTTCCGGTTTGACAGACAATGTTTCCAGGGAAATTACAGGACATAAGAGATTAATATAAATCATCTGACCCAATTCTGTGGACGACGTTCGAGATTGAGATTACAAATTGTATCCTTGTCATATCTGTAGTCAGAAGAGACTAGAGAAGAGATATCTCTGGTTGAGCGCATTACTGTGTGAGGATTAATCCATTATTCCGCAATGCCGTACAAAAATCATGTGACAAGAAGAAATGATCGAGATTTGCAACCCCCTATCTTCACCTGCACTCAGTTGGACAGCTTTCTAGTGACATGCCGTGTTCAATCTTATTATTTTATACCCTTCTATCATCCTACATAGGTCTCCTGGTGGTTCATTTGGCCCATACATTTTGTTCACGGGGCTGTAGTCTAACATTATTGTGATATTTTTATTTTTTGACATGTAAAATGATTTTTTATGAATAAATTATGATTTTACTTTAAAGAAACACATACCTCCGGCGATCCTGAAGAGTCCCTCCTCGTGTAACGCTAGCTCGTGCAGCGTGCAGACGCACAGCTCGATGGGGAAGGCGATAGTGCGCGCCGCCACGCGCAGGTGCTCCTCGAGCGGGTACCCGAACACGGGCTTCACCGAGCTGTCGTCTGAAACAGCAAACGCAATAACGACGTGATTTATTTTAACTTGTACAGTTTTCGCGACGGTGTCGTGTCGAGGGAAGTCACTTTCCAACAAGAACAAAATTAAAAATTTTGATTAACCCCCGACTACCTCAGATTTGTTATCTGTACAACATTTTACTAGTCAAGCCCTTTCATTTGATACCCACATTGAGGCAGTAGTGAAAAAAATATTGTGATTCGCCATTTTGTCGTGGCGGCCATCTTGGATTTGAAATTTGTCATAGTGTATAGTATTCTACTAGTCAAGCCCTTTCATTTGATACCCATATTGAGGTAGGTTGTGAAGAAATATTTTGTCCGCCATTTTGTGGAGGCGGCCATCTTAAATCGATATTAACCAAACATAGCTAAGAACATCCGCACGGATATTTACCTTCAAATAAAAAAAACTGCATCGAAATCGGCCTATCCGTTTGAGCTCTACGGTGCCACAGACAGACAGACAGACATCGACGTCAAACTTTTAACACCCCTTTTTTTGGTCGGGGTTTAAAAAAACATGTCGAGGAAAGTCTGTCAAGGAATGGCATCTGTGAGAGTCAGTCTACTCTCCGCCTATTCCCTATCTCCACGAATATCCCGAATGGTTTCGAGAGGGTCTGGCATGATGGCCTTTTTACCAAGCTTTCTGCGTATGGCCACAAGTGGTGCTCGAGCGGGTTGGTAGTCGAACATGGGCTTCATCGTGCTGTCGCAATAACGACATGATTTATTTTTATTTGGTCAGTTCTCGCAAAGACGTCGTTTGAGTTATCTTCCCTAAATAAAAATTGTATGTTCAAGCCCGGTGTCAATGATAAGTAAATAATAGCATCGTTGTACATATCCATCGCGTAAGCCAGTGGACAACAAACCCAGGCACTGAGAGAATGTATGATAGAGAATCGTGAACTTGGCCCTTGAGGCAGTCTCTGTATGGGGCGATGCTAATCAGACCAAAATTTAACGAGGGAAAGACGCAGCCTTGTTTTCTCAGCAAAAGAGTAAATTTTTAATTTTTATTATTACGTACGTTTGATAAGGGTTATCACATGAGAGTAACAAATAAAAAATGTGTAAAAACCACGTTATTTGTCATAATAAGTTCATTTTTTTGTCCAGAGTTGAGGTACCTTCGCACCTAGTTTTTAGCAGCTAATTTAACCTTGGACTCAATGCAAGAGCCAAAGTCTAGAGTAAATGAAAAGTAACGTCCAAGAACATCAGATGGTCAGTAACCGAAACAGATACGTACACTTCGAAAAGTAGGAGTATGTTGATTATATTTAGGTAATCTTATAAAACAATGATTTTCCTGTTTAAGCAGTTGAGTATAATTATGTTTACAAATTAGGTTTCCGTTTAATTACGTATCGACTGATGGTAAGCAACGAGGCCTAGAAAGAACCTTTCCTAAAACTAATATTATAGATTTGAAGACACTCACAATTAGTAAAAAGATATGAGGTTAGTAGAGCTCTCTACCTTTCCGCAATAGCCCAAAGTTCGGTAGGAAGTTAAAGAAATAGAAAGAATTGAACTCCTGTGCATGTAGGTACTCTTTCTACGAAAAACGTGACTTTTAAATAAACTCGCGACTTTCCTACTCCGGAAATTACCTTTTTCGTAGAAATAAAGTAAACGTCCTGAATTCCTTATTATTATCATCGACAACAACCCTCGTCAGACTGAGCATCCACAGCTTCGGTAAGCATCCTACTACTACTATTCTCTTATTATACCATCAACCTTGGCCCATTGTTAATAGAGTTACTAATACAATGATCAATCACAATTATGAAACTTCAAAAGGATATGAACCAAAATGTGAGTCAAATGGATGGATCATCCAATTAAACCAAACTTTATTATTAGATCGCGCGTGATAGCAATCAGTCTGCAAGCTCAATAACTACAATTTCAGCAATCCAATGTAAATCATACAGTACTATGAATAAAGGTGAGATTTGTTTGTGGACAATGTATCTTTCTAGCTGAGTAGATTGTGTATTCGGTTGATTGAGCTATTAATTGGAGCAGCAATTAATCCAATGTCTCTGATATAACTGCTGTGGAACATTGTCGTTATCCAATCTACAAATGGATTACAACGATTTTCGTAGCTTAGAACTCAACTTCACTAGCTTTTGAATGATATTAAGATTTTGATAGATAGTTTTTTTTACATTTTTTTGCTGTAACTAATTCTGTGTAACTTATGAGAACATCCCTAAGATTACTATTAGAGATACAATTCATTTCAAAACTTATTTAAAGATAGTGACGAGACTAACAGTAACCAGCGTCTGATAGCAAGCATAAGTGTGCAAACATTACTGTGTTCCGGTTTGATGGGCAATGTTTCCAGAGAAATTACTGGGCTAAGAGATAAAACACCTTATACCTCCGGGTGACGAGCGCAGTACGCTGCTAGGTAATGATTTGGACTCGTCATGTTCCATTAGCTGCGTGTCACTGTGCTGTTATGGGCAGGCATGTTGCTTACCGACAGGCATAAGGACTGCTGGTTTCGTCAGTCTATTTTAAAAAAAACGCCTGCCCATAACATCACAGTGCAAAGTAGCTATTAGAACATGAAGACTCCATTTTCCTGGCTATCGGGTAACGAGCGCCCATCGCGCAGTGCGCTTTTATAAGACAACTAGCGGCCCGATCCAACTTCGCTCGGATAATAACCTAGATATCAACTACAGCGTCATCTGCCGGGGTGATTTGTGAATCTAAACTAAGCCATGCAGGGCCTTACCCAATCGAAACCAAAAAAATACATTCAAATCGGTCCAGCCGTTTAGAAGTTTCCTTACAACGAAAAGTGGCATTGATTTATATATATATATAGATTTATCTCTTTGACCTGCAATTTAACTGTTGCCTGATAGGTAGGTACTAGCTATAATCTGAATGTCTTAAAATGTTGATTGGAACAGATTTGTTTAACTTAGTGGGCTCCATCGCCGTGACAAATCAAATAAGTGATGTACACTTCAAGAGGTGAAACGGAAGCCTATCTTTGATCACAATCACACCCGCTTTGCCGTGCACGGCAAAGCGGGTGTGATTTATTTGAATTATTGTCGTGAAACAGATTACGTCTTTAATGTAAGTAGAATTTGTATTTTTCTGGATTGGTTAACAGGAAAAGTAGTGCCTTATCACACGTTCCTATTAATCGTTCATACAAGCAGATATATTATGTTCAAAATTTACTCACGCTCAAAGAATCTATGATGTAGGGATTGCATCACCTATATTATCGACTAGCGGTCCGGCCTGACTTCGCCCGTGGTACATAATATATAGTGTATAGACCTCGGAGACCACGAACAAATACAACCACGAAATAATTTTTAAAATCGGCCCAGTAGCTCCTGAGATTAGCGCGTCCAAACAAACAATCTCTTCAGTTTTGTAATATAGGTATCAACATCAATCCACTAAATGTTCCCACTGCTGGGACTCGGGCCTTCTCTCGCAAGGAGAGAGTTATGGCTATAATCCACCACGCTGGCCCAGTGCGGGTTGGTGGATGAGACGTGACTTCGAAAGGTTCCAGGTACATGTCGGTTTCCTCACGATGTTTTCCTTCACCGTTTTAAGTTAGCAGCATTACGCACATGACTTCGAAAAGACAGCGGTGCGTGTGGGGTTGAAACCCGGGACTCATCCCCGATCGGCAGGCGCCGTTCTCCCGACTAGACAGCCGTAACTTAGTTTTATTAGCAGGCATAGAAGGATAGATACCAAGCATAGATGTCCAAATTCCCGTGTCTTCGTTTTGAGAATCTGCGTTTCTAATTCTATCCTCGATTTAGAAACACTACTTTAGTCTAAGATAAAATAGTTAACAAAATTACTAATATAATGAAGGCGAAAGTTTGTGAGTGTGTACAAATACAAATATAAATACAAATCATTTATTGATAATGGTGGGTTACAAGTCAAAAGTTGAATAATAATATTGCCGCTTAAACACAGCACCGTGTACACAAAAAAATAATTAATACAACAATTATGTACATCAATTGTTTTTTTGTATGTTTACTTTCTTCACGTCTAAACGGCTGAAGCGATCTTAGTAAAATTTGGTATGGAGTTAGTTGACACCCTGGATTAACACATAGGCTACTTTTTATGCTGAAAAAAATAACGGGAACGGAAACTAAGCGGATAAAACCGCGGGGCGCTACTAGTATGGTAATAAATCCTAATTCCCACCAATGTTAAACATATATATATTATGTATGCGAAAGGTTGGTTGATTAGATACTTGGCTGTTTGTTGCTCAATCACGTTGGAATGCTTGAACCGATCGGGTTGAAACTTGGAACACAGTTTATTCTAGTCTGGAATAACACATATGTAGGCTATTTTTATAGCGTAAAAACAACGAGAACGGTAAAGACGCGTGTAACCGCGTTGCTTTGCCTATAAAAGTAAAAAATAATATTTGTATGTACGAAAATAATTTATTATTTAAACTTTGATCACTGATGGACGTGTAAATTGTACATTTAAAAATTAAATACTTTGGCTTTGATTTTAAATGGGGAAAAAACCTGTCGATCGTCCAGGTTACAGTGGGACGCTATCAAAAATGTCACCCAGTCGCCAGTAGTATCCCGGACGCCATCGAATGAAACAAATCCGGAGAATTTCAGATGGTAAGTAACGGCTTTACGGTGATGTTTAGGTAAAATACGTGTGAAAGTTTCCAACTTCGGTCAGATTCACGATGACCGATGAGTTGTGTTTGCCGGCACAATATGATCTTAAGACTCGCTAGGTAGATAGCTATTTTTTTTAAACTATTTTAGGTTTACACTTGATCAACATGCCGGCTGATGTTAAGCGACGACGCGGTCTACGACAAAGCGTGCTTACCTAGAAAAAAAGTGCGAGTCGGACTAGCGCACAGAAGATTTCGACAAGCACACCCTAAAAACCAATGCAATATCAAATTAGCTACTTAGTAACCATTGGAAAAAACCCCACTTAGGCAACGCATTCCACAACCTAGGTGTTATTTTCGCAAAAGCAGAGTCTCGCCTCCTCGTTCGAGTTTTTGAACTGTGAATTGATGTCACTTTTTCGATTTGCGAATTATCAAAACGGGCAGGGTGGTATTAAATCATCCGTATCAGTTGCACACTCAGCTGTGTCTCCGATAAAACCACGATAAGTTAGCAATTTCGGAACGCTGTTTAGGCTTGTTTCTGTAGAACCTTCAGTCAAATTATCTGAAGCGCGGCGTTTGTTTGTAGTTAACTTATTGGTCTTCCTGAATACGGGAGAAAACAGTATGAACGCAAAATGGGTTTAAATAATGTTGTGTGAACATGCGATTAGAATTACATATTCGTATAACACATTGTACTTCAGTATTATTGTCACAAAAGCATTTCATTTATTACCTATAATAAAGGGACAGAAAAATAAATAATATCCTTGTGTTCATTTCTGTACAACTGTTTTAACCTATCACGGATGTTACATAACTACAATTATGGTATATGTACCGTAGTTATATGGCGGTAAAGTATAATACTCTCTGTACAATTCTGATTTGAGCATGTATAAACATACACTGATTTGTAATTTTTTACGTGGTTTAAGTTTCGAAACTTATAGACTGTCTCAGTTGAAGTTTCTTAGCCGATGATACAATAAATCCAAATATGCTAACATGAGTAGGTTGCGAAACGGTTCACCGAACTTTGGCGTGTATAATTCTTACTAACTTTTGCATTCGTTCAACGCGATGCTACAGTTTTGAATTTTATGAATACCTATGTTAACTTCAGAAACTATGCTAATAATTAACATGTCGTTTGCTGATTTTTCGTTTTTTTTAGGAATAAAATAGGCGAAAGTTTTGTATTGCGACATTTCCCTTCCAAATTTTGCTACCTAATCACTTATATCGGATAAGTTCGGTATAAGGTACAGTGGCACTTATCTAAACGCTTTAACCCATGTGACGAAATAATAAGTTAACAATTTTGCAGCGAAGATGTTCGACATTTTTAAGTTTGATCAAATAAGATTAGCTTTCTTTATGCGAGTTTATGTGAAACTGGCCAGCAAACGTACAACTCCTACTGTAGATCGCTTATTATAGAGATGATATTCATTGTCGAGGCGACATCCTGTTGTTGCATTGAATGTAAATTATGATACGTGTTTTATGTTACACCTAATATGAGCCATTAACCACGCATATCTAAATCATATCGCTTATCTTGTCAATACCGTTTTATCTAATTGCTAAAATGTCCGGAACTGCGGAGAACGCCATATAGGATACGATTCAGTCAAATCACCAGATAACCACATACACAATATTCAAAACACCGATCGGTAGGTGGTATCTACTTGTAGAACTACTCAGTAACAAGTTTCAAATGTCTGCTTTCTACAGAAATGGAAGCGTCCGTTCACGTAATCAAATACAAACTTGAGTCACCATAAAAACTTTTCCCAAACATTTGGCATTACCACGAGAGTATGCTAATGTGAGTCGAAGATAGTATGTGCCCGGTTTTTTAATTAAGGCCGCTGAGGGGAAGTCGTATCGAATGTTACAAAAGGGTATATGTAAGCATGATCTGAGCTGTGAGCGGAAGGAAGACATTGAGACAGCCAAAACGACGCATCTAATTCAATGTCCTTTGAGGTGCGTTTACAATGTGCTTAATATAACACTCGAGTAAAGGTCACCGCCTATAAAGGCAGAGTGGGTTACATCAACGGTACATCAACCCGGATAAAGGAGCGCCTTCAAGACCACGGGCAGGTGCGATTCGAAGCGGCAGTTGTGCAAAGATAATCTCTCCTACTTACATACTTTTCGGAGATTAGCTATCTTTGCACGACTGCCGGGTTGACGATTGCTGAGTTAGATGTGGAAAATAAAAACATAGCATTGAAAAGTTCAAAATAAGCAACTAAAAATTGTAGTAATGTTTTAATGTTACTACTAGAAAGGCTGTATCCAAGAAGGATAAACTTTGCGTGCAAAAGTAGAATTTTTGAAACTTCAGTAATTTTAGCCATCCCTTATTTTTGTTTCGTTCCATTCCTTTGCATAGCTTTTTGTTTTTATACTTTACGCTTACGTGAGGTTTTGAACCATTTTTGCAATGAGATTATTCTCTATAACAAGGAAAGTAAAACGGTATGTAGAGCTTGTAAACTAAAACATCCTCTTTAGTGCATCCTTAACAATTGAATTACCTCTTTAGGGTAAAATAAAGGAAAACATATCCAATAGATAAGCTATAAATCCACATTCCACAGTCTGCTATTTCATCTCGACATTTGAACTTTTTGCTCTTAGAACTAAAATCACTTAAACGTCATACGTTTTTTCATAACATTTTTTTTTTGATCTGATTTTTTAACCCCCGACCAAAAAAAGGGGTGTTGTAAGTTTGACGTCGATCTGTGTCTGTCTGTTTGTGGCACCGTAGAGCTTTAACGGATGGGCCGATTTCGATGCGGTTTTTTTTATTTGAAGGTTAATATCCGTGCGCATGTTCTTAGCTATGTTTGGTTAATATCGATTCAAGATGGCCGCCTCCTCAAAATGGCGGACAAAATATTTCTTCACAACCTACCTCAATATGGGTATCAAATGAAAGGGTTTGACTAGTAGAACGTTATACAGATAATCCGAGATCCGAGGTAGTCGGGGGTTAATCAAAATTTTTAAATTTGTTATTGTTACTTTTATTGTTATTACGAATACCGTTCCACCGATTCCAATAAAACATATATGGGATCATTCGGGAAGTATACATTCTTTTGAATAATTAAGTTGAATTGAGAACCTCCTCTTGAGTAGAAGACGAATCGAATCACCTCACAGAAATATTTGAAGTTAGTTAAAAACAGAAAAATATGCAACTTACTTATAACTCTCTCCAGCTCCGGCACCGTGTCTTGTAAGGAATGTAGCGCCGACTCGTGATAGGCTCTCTGTAGTTTAACATACTGCAGTAGCGTGTGAGCGAGTTGAGCTTCTTTGGCGACTAGAGCGAACATATCGGCCGCCAGGGCATCCCTGGCGGACTCCACCTTATTCCCCGCGTCTTCCAACTCCTCGCGGGCCGCTGTCACTTTCGTGGGGTTCTCTTCTTTCTGACGTACTAAATGCTAGAAAGAATAATTACGTTGAATATACGAAACTACTACACGAAAACCACATAAAAAACCACTAAAGGTGGCATTAAAAAAGTTAAGTCCCATTTTGAAATTTGAGAAATAAGCGAAATTCTATTGAATTTTTTAATGACGCTTAAACATTATGCTTCTTTGAGTGGTTTGAGGATTTGACACTTTTCGTATGATTAAGGAGAATCACTCTTAGTTATAATGGTCAACATTTTTTCAATGTTATAATAGGTGGTCTAAATGCTGCGACAACAATAGGGAATATGCATGCATTTTTTTATATTTTTAATTCACTTTTTACATTATTATAACACAATAAAAAATATAAATACTCATGTAAATGTACAAATTGATTTTTAAAATAATATTTAAAACATAGATATAATTTGTCCAGTTTAAACGCCGCCATCTTTCCCGCGCCTGCATGACGTCACAGGCCACGACCTGTGTTTGTTTACTACAAGTGTTGCAGTTACTTTGTACCGATTTTTGAGTTGTGCTAGCTAATCGAACGATGGAGAAAACGACTTTTCTCTCTAACACTACTAGCTCAGTATGAATAGCGACACCGTTAAAGCAGAAAACATGCCATGTGACGTCACATTTGGTTTCCACAGATAATGATGCGTTTCGCAAACTTGAATTTCCCGCTCCTATTTTGCACTTTTTAAATAATATTTTTTATAATTAATAACTAACTAAATGATAAAATAATTGTTTTGGCATAATGGCGGGACATTAAGGATTCTAAGAAAAAAAAATCAAGCCAATTTAAACTACATGCATATTCCCTATTAGGCACACCGCGCAGCTTTTCCCTTGCGCTCTTAGCGGATCAGCGAGCATGAGACTACATTAGTTAAACACGGTCTTGTCCCCGAGTTTAGATCAAGGTTTCATATTTTTGGCAAACTTTAACAAATGACTTTATGCCAGATGATTAAGAAAAATTATTAACCAATATCTTCTTATATATTTTTCTATATCAAGATTAATCAAAATAGGTTTCGGGTTTAAACATGCAAGCCTGACTATATTTTATGTGGGCCTCAATACAAACTTTCATCCCTTGTACCTTGTACTATGCAAATTAAGTTTTTTTAGGTTTTTTGAAAACCGCCACATCAAACATTTATTTCCTTCATATCAATTATCTTGATACAAAATTTAATGGTTTTATCTTCAACAATAATGAACTTCCATGTAAAATTTAATTCCCATACAATTCGAAAGAGTTACAAAGTGCTAGAGCATACTTTTATTGGCTTTGTGTCCAAAGTCTACATACAAAGTTTAATCTTCAACAATGATGAACTTTCATAATAGACTTTCCTACCCCATTTTAAACCCTAACATTCTATTCCTACTCAACAAAATTGGATCAAAGTTTTAGTGCCTGTTATAATCCAATGCTGCTTTTTCACAGCACTCTATTATTAGTTCAGGTAACTAAATAAGATTTGCTTTATTTATTTTAACCACTATCAACAATAGGGCTATCTAAAACATTTTTTTTTTGTCCTACTAATAATACCAGACATCATTGTGTCAAATAATAAAATCAAACTCTTTATCTTATACCTCTAAACTACCAATTCTTGTAGGTATATAAGTATATATTTATATAGAATATGAATCTCATAAACGGCTTGAACGATTTTCATGAAATTATGTATAAGGGGGGGTTTCGGAGACGATAAATCGATCTAGCTAGGTTTTATTTTTTAAAAACATCATTTTATGAGCGTGTTTAGACAATGAACAAATCCTCAATGTCATTAGAATACGATAACTTATTTCGCCATTGTTCTTTAAGTCTTAATGGCTCAGACGGAATATGCTCGCCCTCGGAGTCTACCGGCCGTGGTTCGAATCCTGATGGTTACACTCAGGATTTTCTTTTTGTTCTTTTTTTTTTGAGAAAATGTTATACTCAGAGCCTTTTATAAACGCATTTAATTCGTATCTAAGTAGGTCTAAGTAAGTCCTAAATATCATTTAAAAAAAACCGAGCAAAGCTTGGTCAACCAGGTCCTTAGCTTTTAAGTGACAATATCAAATTTGACTCTAAAGATAAAAGTTGTAGCCGTTACAGAGTAGCATGTCTTTTGATTAATATGTGTGTATAAATAACATAACATACAATTTAAATAAGAATGCAAATATTATCACATATATCCGTTGAAGCTGATACCCTTGATTCCACAGTTTAAGATTAAATTGTGGACATTAGTCATGCCCAACAAACTTGGTGTTTTGTTAGATAAATATAGATATCTGGAAATATTGATAAGGTTTACTCACATGATATCGACTAGCTGCTGATTCTCTTTCACTAATAAGTCTACTAAGTTGTTTTTTTGCTTTCATAATGGCCGGTAGGTCCTGTTCATAGATTACTGTTAACGGAGCACACACTAATTGTTCCACTTTTACTTCATGTTCTGCTATTTCATTTGCTAGTGACTTTTCTGTCTTACCTAAAACATAAATATAATTATAAATGACATAAACAAATAAATGTTCATAAAATTCTACATTAAAGTCAAACAACAATGGCAGTTGTGCACAATCATGGGTTCTAGGCTCATACATCTTACAGGCTTATACACAATAGTTATATCAAGACAAAAGTTAAGTACTTTAGTTTGTATTATTGAAGCTTCACTTTTTATGTTTTCTACTAGGTTAGAATGAACAACATATAGAATAAAAAAAATACTTACCACATTCATGCAAAATATACTTAAGAATACTGTCATCGTCGTCAAAATTGCTCGCTTCACACATGGCCAATCCAAGCAGGTATTCAGGCAATTTTTTCAGTCTCTTTTCTCGAGCAGCTGGGTCTTGGCCCTGTGTGTTTCCCGATCCTGTGGATAAACGCTTGCTGACCAGTTGAAGAGCATTTCGGAGTTGTTCCACCTTCTTATCTGCAGTCTGAAGTTCATCAGTCAATGCTTCTCCTTTTCCAGACCTATAAAGAAGTTGTATTTCTTAATCTGTACATCTTGAATAAAAAATATAGGTACATTCCACAATAACTTCAAAGTTTATTGCACCAGCGGCTAAGTACTAAGAATAAAAACTGAACTGACTGAGCATACATGGATACAGTTGTTATCAGATAATAGTAGTGGTACCTTGAAAACGTCTGGTCAGCGAGCTGTTTCACCCTATAGAACTGTTTCTTCATCTTGCTTAATTACTTTCGTTAAACTTATTTATACGCCACAAGGTCATTGGACTCAATAGTAAAATAATAAAAATGACCTAACAAGATATTCAGACTAATGTCAGTACGCGAGTGAGATCATCCTCACAGCGACATGATGCACAAAACAACACACAGATTTTCTAGATAAGGCACTACATTTCCTGCTTTAGAACGCAGTTATTTGCATTAAAGTTTGTAATTAAACAGTGATAAAAATGCTACGAAATCCAACATGAAGTCATGAATTTCAATGAATCCGAAAAATAAAATAAATATATAAAATATAAAACAGTAAGCTTTATTTTTTTTCCACAGATAACTGAAATATAGTTAATGTTTAATTACAGCTATTTCAGCTGTGTGATACCGATTGCAAGTTAGCAGATTGTAGATGATTTCGCTGCAGCGAACTGCAACGTGTGTTCGTGCAGCGACAACGCTTGCTTGTTAATTTGTTATTCTACCGAATCTCGGACCTGTGTCTCGGACGAATCATGGCTAAATACTCAAAGTGCCAAATAGGTCAGCGTAACGAGTCACAATTTAAACTCTTTATGCGCGTTGAGGACTTTTCGTGCGAGCAAAAATCATGGAACTCGAGTCTTCGCCACCTGACGTTTTCCGAAATCATTATTAATTTCGAAAAAATTTCGAATTCTACATGTAATTGAAGTCGGTTTGTATTTCGAAAACATTTTAAAGTGAAAACTTCTTTTGGCAATTTTTTTGAAGATAAACCTTCTTTTTGCGCATCACACAGATGTTTCTTCAGCTGCGAATTGAGCAGATTGAGCTTATAGACTACAGCCCCTTCAACAAAATTTATGGGTCAAATGAACCACCAAGAGACCTATCTAGGCTGATAGAAGGCTACAAAGTAGGTAATAAGATTCAGCACTATGTCGTCACTTGTAAGCTGTCCAACTGAGTGCAGTTAAAGAGGGGGGTTGCATCCCTCGATCATTTCTCCTTGTCGCATGATTTTTGTACGGCGTTGCGGAATAATAGATTAGAAGAGGAATTGAAACTTAAAAATTATACATTTCAATTTTTTAATTTTAAAAATTTACGATTTTCCTACGATTTATAAAGTAAACTTCATTACGCTTTTTTTTTAACTTTTATAGGTTTACACTTGACCGCCATCTCGCCTGATGTTAAACGACAATGCGGTCTACGATGGAGCGTGTTTACTTAGAAAAAACCGATTCACTCTCGATTTGAAGACACAAGATTTCATTATGGTCAATTGATTATGTGCGTCATTGGTTCCATACCGTTTCAATGCGTCTTCTAATCCATTATTTCGCAATGCCGATGCCGATGCGATGAAATCATGCGACAAGAAGAAATGATCGAGGGTTGCAACCCCCCATCTTCAACTGCACTCAGTTGGACAGCTTACAAGTGACGGCATAGTATTCAATCTTATTATTGTATACTCTTCTATAACCCTACATATGTCTCCTGGTGGTTCATTTGACCCATACATTTTATTCACGGGCCTGTAGTCTATTAATCATCAGAACATGACGCTCGTGAATGAAAGAAATCTTCGGGTGAATTCGGGACTCGGGACTATGGCCATCTAGAAATGCGTGTTACTATGGTTACCATTACATTTTTACACAAACATCCAACCATAACGAAGTCCAGATGCCATGCTTAGAAGACTTATTTAGACGACAATACTTTAAAGATTAATTCCAGATTAGCAGTGCCCTTCAATCACACATCCGTAATTTCCAAAGTGAGCTATCAAATGTGTTAGAAGCTTTTATTTCTATCAGCAGTCCCTATGACTCCCAATTTTATTCTGTAAGTGAGCGTGACGTTAAATGGGATCTGCAGGTCTACTACGAAGGCCGATAAACGATATATCGGCCGAAGTTATGGACGTTTTTAACCACGAAGAACACAATCGGTCGGTTGATGACACAAAAACTGTCAAATCAGCGTGGGTCGAGATGTACGAAACGCCCGATCAGATCAACCGACCGATTGTGTTTCTTGGTATGAAACGTCCATAACTTCGGCCGATATATCGTTTATCGGATTTCGTAGTAGACCTGCAGAGGTGAAAGGTCCGCCCGAAAAGTACTCAACTTGTACTGAGAAGATTTCGTGTCGATTTACATAATATGTATTATATATATATTTTTATATTATGTATTACATATTTACATGAACATATTAACGTTATACCTACATATATGAAGGTATAACGTTTTTAGGACTAACGATAATTTACCATAACTCATTACTGTTTTCGCATAATAGCATAACCATGTATATCATAAAGATAACTTAGCATAATGTTTTAAGGCATGCATTGAGAAAAGCAGACGATACCTAAACTTAATGATCAAAGTACTTTGTACTGTACTTTGTACTTTGTTTATTCCAGTGCTCCTGACCAAACTAAAAGTACGCAACTCTGTGCAACTGCAGGTTGGCTGAAAGCAGACCATTTAACCATTCGTGTTTGTTTTAATGTAATATTTGTATGTGTCGGTAACCCTTGTAAATAAAGGCCGGCACAGACGTAGCTATGTAATATATTTTCATATTTTTGTGACGTCAGCAAAATATACCGTAATATATTCATATTGTGGCATATTAACATAACAAGACATCTTTTGAGTTTACAGTATGTTTCAACATTGTCTGAGCGCACGTCACGAGTCTTTTGAACTTTTTAACCCCCGAAGCAATAACGACGGGGTGTTATAAGTTTGACATAACTGTGTTTGTAGCATCGTAGCTACCAAACGGATGAACCGATTTCAGCAGACCAAGACAACTAAAACGATCCCAGATTTTACGAAGTTTCGTCATTTCATTACAGAGTTCCTATGATCCACTTCAAGAGCTATCATTAGATCTTGGTTAATATCGGGATTCGGGTATTCGGGATAGTTGAAACTAATAAATATAAGCTTGTAAAACAACTCGTGATGTAGGCTCGGACAATGTTGAAACCACAGACTATGAAACACGCTGTACATTCAAAATATGTCTTGCTATACCATAATTTATATTAATACGCCTTAATAAATATTACGGTATAGTTTGGTGACGTCACGAAAATATATATTATAGCTGCGTGTATGGACACTCGAGGATTTGTAAAGAAAATATACGGAAATATGTCCAGCTATGAAATATATATTATAGCTACGTCTGTGACGGCCGTGATGGAATCGAAAATGACATCCCAGGTGTGATATGTGAGGCGGCAAAGGTTTATCGCACATCATTCATGTGTGTCGACTTCTTTAGCTGAGAGCAAGTGTAATCAATGGCAAAGATATTTGACATTGAGAGAAATGAGTGACAGTGACAGTTCTTATCTTGACACTGTTGTTAACATTTTTGCCAATATTAGTTTGTACGTACACTGCCGTCACTTTCTATGGAAAATGTCGCGTAGTTCCTTATAACTTTTAGTTTTACTATTTCACCGTGTGCATTACCAAAGAATATTGTTGATAGACGTCATCATTTATTTACATTTCAAAACAAAGTTATTAGTGCGTGTTCGACCACTTTTATGTAGTGAGTGGAGGGAGTTTGAAAAGCTAAATGTATTATCAATGCAAGAGAGCGTAAATATTGCAGTCTTTGGTTACGGACATAAGAATATCGTCGTGTTGTTACGTGGTTCTTGAGTCAGTTCTTCGCTGCCTTATTATTCCGTCTCAATCATGGAACGAAAATTTCTTAATGTTATCCTTCTCGGATTTGGTTTTATGTTCGTTTTTACTGCTTTTCAAACAATGGGAAACATAGAGGTAAGTGGATTCCAATTGGAAAACTTTTACTTGCCTGTCGCGTAGTTCACTGCCCTGTAGGGATTTATGTGTATATTTTAAAGTCTTTTTTTAAATACCTAGCTTAGGAATTAATTTTAGGCATTTTTAATATCAAAAAGATTTTATTCTGTATTTACTTACGTGCTACTAACATGAAATCATGGAAATGACCACATACCTATTTACAATCTGTTTTTTATCTAACTATTTACTTAACTTACTTTAACTTTTATTACTACATAAAATTATTTATTTAGTTAATTTTAATAAACACATATTTTATGGACAGTGAACTCTAGTATCTACTACTTATACTATATGTAACATTAGGCTTATGCACTCAATCAATATTCAACTACAATTATAAATTATCTTATTAATCTACTTAGTAAGTATAACATGTCAAAATTATTAATATGAATGTCATTTATATTAAAAATAATTACGAATACAAGCTTTGCTTAGTTTTGGGCTAGTTAATGTTGTATGATGGAGAGGGATATGTTTCGTCTGCTGGTTTTGAACTTGGACCGTCATCGTGGCGGCTTCATATATACACCTCATTCACTTCAGTCATCCGTCAGATAACCAAAGTCACCGACATAGCTCAGCGCATCAGCAAGCTGAAGTGGCAGTGGGCTGGTCATATCTGTCGCAGAACCGATGACCATTGGGGTAGACAAGTTCTGGAGCGGAGACCACGAATCGGCAAACGTAGTGTAGGACGCCCTGAGACTAGGTGGAGTGACGATATACGTAAGGCAGCTGGTAGCGGATGGAAACGTAAAGCCGAGGATCGGGCTGAGTGGTGTATTATTGGAGAGGCCTATGTCCAGCAGTGGACGAATGTGGGCTGATTATGATGATGATGATGATGATGATGAATGTTGTATGAGAAATGTCCAAACAATATTTAACATAAAGTACATTATTATCATAAATGTCAGGCCAAATTGTTTAAAATATACCTAATATCTTTGTAAACTGTAGTAATCAATTAATTGTATCATAGTTTATCATGATGCATCTGTGTATTTAGAATAATTTAAAAACAGAAATGTGTCTCTGAAATGATAGCCCTTTTTCCTGAAGTGCTTGTTACAAATTCCAATTACACAGGTTTAGTATTATTTATTTTGTATATTTGATAATTATTACTTAGCTATTTGCAGAAAAAAAGATAATTTTTGGGCACAAAAAAGAGTATGTATAGAACAAGAGAATATGTATGGAAGATATATAAAAGGTACTTCTTTATCACCTATAATAGTGATATCATTCAATATAATATGGATTCCAAACACCGTGTGTACATACATATTTATATTGTAATACACAAATAATACATGAAATTATGTCAGGCTTAGTAGGTACTTATAGGATGATGGTATAGTGCCATACATGTATTTGAACACGTAATATTGAAATGATTGCTGCACTACCTAGTACTGCATTGCGATTGTCACACAGAGATAAATAAATAATAAATATTAGTGGACATTTTACACATAACACTATCTGACCCCAAACTAAGCAAAGCTTGTACTATGGAAGCCAGATAGCTGATTTGACATAATTTATCTTCTAACATATAAAATTCTCGTGTCACAGTTTTCGTTGCCATACTCCTCCGAAACGGCTTGACCGATTTTGATGAAATTTTTTGTGCTTATCCGGTATCTATGAGAATCGGCCAACATCTATTTTTAATCCCCCTAAATGTTAGGGGTAGTCCACCCCAAATTTTTTATTTTTTAGACAAAATTTTTAATTTCTATTTTTTTATGATACAACATACAATCCTCAATTTTCACCCTTCTACGATCAACCCTTATTTTATTAGGAAATTATTTATATGGCGAAACGACGTTTGCCGGGTCAGCTAGACCTAAACCTGTAAAATGTCTATCAACAATTATTTATTTTACTATTTATGAACTAGCACCGCCCCGCGGTTTGGCCCGCGTAGTTATCGTTCCGTTACTTTCCCGGCATACAAAGTGTTATTCCAACTACGAGTATAATTTGTGTTCCAAATTTCAACCCGATTCGTTCAGACGTTCCGACGTGATTGGGCAACAAACATCCAAACCTTCTCATTTATAATACTAGCTGCGCCCCGCGGTGTTGCCCGCATAGTTAGCATTCCCGTTATTTTGCCGGAAAAAAAGAGTATTTATACAATGTATTCTTCCAGACTATATTCTACCTACCTGTATTCCAAATTTCAGCCCGATCCTTTCATACCTACGTTACGACGTGATTGAGCAACAAACATCCAAATATCCAAACATCCAAACATTGACATATTTATAGTATTAGTACTACTACTTGAACCAAATTAGAGATTTCTGAGGCACAATATTTCGTTTTATTTATTTACGGCACGCGATTTAACAACACGCCCTGACTAGAAAGGACCGCATTCCTTGCGGGCGATACCAATACGTATCATATCATAACCTTGGATAGCGGAATAGCTTTTCTGTTCCACAAATGTCAAATCAAGCAAGACAAGGCGTGATATTACGACAGCTCTGATGTTAAGGAAAAGGTTAAAAAGATTTCGTAATAGAAAACTGTGTTTATTTACTGGAGGCCTATGACGTAAAACTACTGGTCTAGCCTCATGTAACTACTAATCAAATTCAGAATTTTATCAAGGCGATGTTTTTGTGTAAATTGTAGTGGTAGGACTCTTTGCAGAGTCCGTCTGGGGAAGTACCGGACCTTTGCTAGTTATTCTACCGCTAAGCTGTAATGTGCAAACGTCACTGTGTTCCGGTTTGAAGACGAATGTTTTCAGAGAAATTACAAGGCGTAGAGATGGATCAGTTTATATCTTTGGGCGATGAGCGCAGTGCAATGCTAGGTAATGGTTTGGGCTCTTTATATTCCAATAACTGGGTGCCACTGTACTGTTATGAGCAGGCATGTTGCTTGCTTAACATAAGGCACATGTGCTGCTCGTCTTGTCACTCTATAGTCTATACTCTACCATTAAAATAACACCAGCTACCTACACTATTTTTGTGCCGTATACTACAAGATCTGATTGATTTGATTTGATGATTGACAACCAAGTTAAAAAAAATGTAACCTAAGAAAATAGAGACACAAAATAGACGGTTCTAGATAATGCTTTAATTATAGTGGTAGGACTCTACGAGTACATTCAGCCTGGGGGTGTGGCTATCACACCTTTGCCAGTTATCCTACTAACGAACTAACCAATGTTTCCTAGATATATAGGTGCCACTATAAATACAACTTATTTATTTTGTAACGGGACTTATACGAAAATTATGGTATGTTTGATGTTTTTTTAAATTGACCGCCATCTCGCATATGCGGTCAACAATGGAGCGTGCTTACCTAGAAGATACCGATTAACTCTCGATTTGAAGGCACCAAGGTGTTCTAGTTAACTAGAGTAATGGTCTTTAAGTCCGTGTTAATTACTTAAGGATAAAATAAATAAATAATTCACAAACTATAATATGATATGTACATAAATTGCAGTACCTACTTATATTTTTTATGTACATATGTAAGCAGTATGCCTGCCATATAACAGCACAGTGACACGCAGCTATTCGAAGAGCCCAAATTATTTCGTAGCACTGCACTGCGCTCTTGAACAACGATATATAAGATGTTTTATCTCTATGCCCTGTAATTTCACTGGAAACATTGTACTTCAAACCGGAACACAGTAATGTAAACATTACTGCTTGGCGATAGATTAACTGGCATATGTGTTATACTTCCCCAGACGGACCCTGCAAAGATTCCTACCACTACAAATAACTGGCAAAAAACTCATTACCCCATTTTTAGTCTTCTCCTGTCGCTTGTGAATTCGTCGACGTACTTTCCAGTTAAATAGGAAACTATGGATAATCGTAATCGTCTCTTTAAAATTCTAGAACAACAAAAGTGAACCTAAGCACCTTTCAAGTAAGGCGGTTTTAGTTCGTTTGCAGATAAATCGTTTTTACCTCTATATACGTAATTATAGTGTTCAGTTGGTCAGTGCCTTATTGGACATGCTCCAACGAATTCATCGACTAGTAGTATGTAAAGTCATGTAGGTATTTCCACGAGTTGTTAAGAAAAGCGGTAATTTATGACAGCTCTATTCTAAACTGTCGCAATTGGTGTTTACTGTTCCATGATCAATTAACGTGTCTAGCTATTTTATAGGTGTGTTACTTACATAGATTACACACCTACTTATAACCAGCTGTAGCATAGTTTGACAGTTGAATGTCTAGTATAAGCTTTCCCGTTGCTGGAACTCGGGGCTAAAAAATTAATTAAAAAAACCTACTTTCACAAGGAAAGAGTTAAATTCATCAGCCCCGGATCTTCAATAGTTTTTAGGCGGGGTAAAATCAGAAAATGCCGACTGGGGTGCACCGGTGTATCTACTCATGACCATCATGCGCAGGAGGGACGTAAAGGGGTACACTCCGCGAGGTATAAGCTGAGCTTTGCATTAGTGTGAGTGATCACCAATCAGGCAGGAGCTTGAAATTTTGTCCGCGAGGTATATGCTGAGCTTTGCATTAGTGTGAGTGATCACCAATCAGGCAGGAGCGCGGCGAGACAGAATGGCGCCGCGCCTAAGGCCGGTTGTCACACCTACACTATCCATGTACACTCACACAAATGCAAAGCTCAGCTTATGCCTCGCGGAGTGTATGTCCCTCTGACTTCTTTTACATGAGGAAAGAAGAATTCATGATTATAATATTGGATCGGATATTACGACGATGACTTGAAATACGTGGTAAGTCGCTGAATTTGGCGGCTTGAAGGTCCGGGGCTGAATGTTATAGTCGTACTTTGCTAGCCAAGTGTGGGTTGACATATGAGACGTCGATACTAAAGATGTCTTTCTTTAACAATTCCAGTTTCCTCACGTTTTCCTTAGCGCTTTAAGCCAGTGGTAATTATTTAGAACACTGAATAATCGAAAAGAAAATTAAAAAACTGTATGTAGAGGACAGATAATTAATGGTTGAGTTAAGTGTTACACTATTAAACTAGAGTCTAAATGTAAATTACTTGCAGTACGCTTAATACTTTAGGTTCTTTAAATAACTTACATATCCACAAAAAGCCGTGCTATTGTCAATATAAAACGGATAAGAGAAGTAAAGAACCACAACCACTAAATTCTATTTGTGTTGGCGATCGTGCGCTTACCTCAAAGTAATATTCATAATATAGTAAAATCGATTTGTTGTATTTTGTGAAAAGTGATCGGATCCGGTTGTCTTTTAGTTTATTAACTTGTTTTCAAGTCTTCATGCAAGTTTCACTTGGTAAACTCTTCGAGAGAGGTGAATACTGTCATCCTAAATGCGCCGATGCGCTTATTTTACTTTAACACGCATTATCGATTCGTGTCAGCATCGATTTCAAGTTTTCGAAATCGATGTTTTACCGAAAGTTAATATAATCGTATAACGGAAATCTTAATACCTAAGTTAACTAAGTACGTAGTAAACTAAGGACATCTTTACGATTACGAATACCCCTCTAACGAACTGACAGTTTACGTTACGTACTATCTCGTATACCTAATGTTTTAGTTTTTAGATATATCTTTATTATGATATATGGTCCTCAATCAACCAGTCGGTATTTAGGCTCATGCCCTACTTCATATGCGGATTAAATGTAGGCGATGTTGACATTTCTTTTCAGCTCAGTTGTTCCTTAATGCAGTCTGCTTTTTATGATTTCACCTCTCCAGATACACATCGCCCCACTTATCCTAAGTGCTTGATACCTTTTGTAAACACCCTTAATATTTTATGTTAATATAGAAAAACACAACATTTTAATATGTATTTTTAGTTGTACATTGTGAAAAGTTAACAGGTGGTCGGAAACCTTCATGCAGGGCATCACATAACAACCTAACACATGGTTACATGTTATCCCATTAAAGTTAGTGTTAGTTAATAAGCGGGTTGCCCCGCGGAGTGCAGCCAGTAGACCCATAAATCAAGAATATAATGAGGCATTTTCAAAATGCCAGAGACCTGTCTGAAGTTTAATTCTCAGTAACAGATCTCAGATCAATGTTTCATATTGTTAGAAATTTGATAAACGTCAATGTGACTAATTTGACATATTTCTTCACCCACCTAGCACTCATATCTGTCATTCCAAAAACGCACAATTGAAATGTATTATGTAAAGTTCAAAGTGAAATAGTGTTCACGATGTAATATTACCGTTGAGTGAAATACTCGCAGACGTATCCTACTAAGGATGCTACCGAGATAATAAGGACACCCACACCCATATCTTTCCTTATATAATATTATTTATTTTGTAAGAAACTGTGTCATTGATAAAAAATACATTAATTGTTTTATTTACGATCCTTTTGAATAAATGTGACCACGGTACATTATGTGCTATGTTGACATTAACCGGTTTATTCGTAAATTTATTATGCAATCTCGATTGAGATCATCGGCCGAGACGCCGAGATAGACGGACGGTGATCGGTGGGCAGATTTGCCAATTGTGTAACACCGACGGGCGCCGCGCCGGAGGCATTTACTTATAGTTTACTACAGTATAAGTGACTGTTTATCTAGTACACAGATATTATGACCAGTTGCCCATACAAAGCTGTGGCCGACTTAATCGAATAACTTTTGTATGTTGCAGTTTTTAACCGACTTCAAAAAGGACGTGGTTTTCATTTCGGATGTTTTTTATTTGTATGTAGGTATGATCAAACTTCAGAGGTTTGCCATTTAATTTTTATCGAAATTGACGTATCTAGTGGTTTTCGAAAAATTAAAAAAAATTGTGTAAATATTATGCTTTTTACACAAAAAATACCCTTGTTGAGAAGATTAACTATCAACTAATAGTAAGAGAGCAAAAATGTATTTTAACAAAAATTTTTTTTTTAAAAATGATCCTGACCCCTGGGCTGGGTCCAGTATCTAGGTGGACCACTAATTAAAAAGCATTCTTAATCTTATTGCAAAAAGTTTTGACCACGACTATGTGACCCCCTCTGGAACCATGTGCCTCTTCTCCTGGGGCCAAAGCTGAATCCGCCCTTGTCATGACCACTCTATCTCTCATGTGCTATTGCTATTCCACGTTTACAATCCATAAAACTGTGCGATACCCAACAAATAATTAGCCGCATCTAATATCTTGTAAAGCAATTTCTAAAGCGTAAAGTTATGATTATTACGGCCGTAGGAAGGTTACGTAAAAGTTACGGATATTGCACGGTTCAAGAACGTCGGTAGCTTCAGTTCTATGCCTTTGTTTCGTAGAAGCGTGGTCTATTGTTATCGTTGGTATGCAATACTCTGAGAAATTGGTATGTTATCCCAGAGAACGTCAATAATTCGTGAATACAAATATTAATATTTTTTTCTTATTACGAACTACATATTTTAATTGATTTGTCACAATCATTATCATCAGCTGCAAGACGTCCACTGCTGAACTTAGGCCTCTCCCCTAGATTTCCACAACGAACGGTCCTGCGCAACCTGCAACCAGCGACCGTTGTGAGGTCATCTGTCCATCTAGTGGGAGGCCGTCCAACACTGCGTCCTCCGGGTCATGGTCACCACTCGAGAACCTTTCTTTCCCATCGGTTGTCAGTTCTGCGAGTGATGTGGCCTGCCCATTGCCACTTTAGCTTTCTTACTCTTTGAGCTATGTCGGCCACTTTCGTTCTTTTGCGAATATTCTCATTACGGTTTCTGTCGCGCAAAGAGACTCAGAGCATAGCTCTCTCCAAAGCTCGCTGTGCGTGCGTGCCATCACTGCCATTAAAGATTTTCGTATTTAGCCATTAGGCTATTTTGACTCAAAGATGTCCCGAAGTTTCCCGAAAGCTGCCTATCCGAGTTGGATCCTTCGCTGGACCTCTTCATAACATCTCCCTGTCTCACGCCTTTCTGTAGCTGGATATGTTCTATGCACTGGTCCTGTAATCGAACAGACACTGATTTGTATTTATTAAATAATTGCACCATCATTGAATGTTTATCTTAAATAAAACATATTTGTAGTCTTTATTAACTAAACTAAATTACAATGAAATATACACTGTCCTCTACACTAGGTACGTAAAATACCTGACGTACTCGTACGTAGATGAGATCGGTTCAGGATAGAGATCAGTGCAATAGTGGGCATGAATCCTATATCTAGCAGGTGATCGATACAGGATGAAAATGATGATGATGAAACTGACTAATAAAATATTTAATTAACCACATATTTACCCTACTCACGTCTCAATTATATATAGACCGTTGTATGTTTTGAGATAAATAATTAAAATTTGCAAGGTCACTACCAGTGGGAAGAGTGGGAGTCTACCATACTATTATAGTATCAAACATTCTACAAACATTATAAATGTGAAAGTTTGTATGTTTCGATGCTTCAATATTTGTCTGTTACTCAATCACGTCGGATCGGATTGAACGGATCGGGATGCATTTTAGAAAGCAGAATATCGTCTAGAATAGCACATACATAGGCTACCTTTGATAGCGGGAAAATAACGGGATTGGGAACTATACGGATAAAACCACGGGACAAATAAATACAATAAATGTTGCCCTAAGGTGTGATAGATATAATTCGTTTATTATTTTTTATGGTATAGCAGGTTAATCTGTGGAGTGTTGGACGAGGAGAGGGGTCTACCGCCTAACTAAAACTGTCTTAGTTTTGATATTGCTCTCTCTTTTCTTTTCAACTGAAATGATAGAGACAGCCATAGCAAAGCCATAGCCGATTTAGTTGGGCGGTAGAGGGGGCGGGACATTGCCTGGTCGAAAGCAACACGTTTGTACATAAAAACAGAGTGTCACGCAGCACGCAGCTATTGGAACATGTAGAGTCGGAATCAATATAGCTAGCAATTCATTCATTGCCACCCAGAGATATAATAAGCTGATTTATCTCTATTTCTCTATGCCCTGATTTCTCTGGAAACATTGCCCTTCAAACCGAAACATAGTGATGTTTGCATCTTACTGCTTGACGGTAGAATGACTGGCAAAGGTGCGGTAGGTACTTTCCCAGGCGGACTACAAAGAGTCCAAGAGTCCTGCCACTATTCTACAATATATGATTATGTATATCACCCCAACTGTCATGTCGTAGTGTCTCGGGGCAATCCCGATAAGAAGTCTTAATGAATAAGGACAATAACAGAAAATGACGACAGACAATAATTAATTGAGTAACCCTAATCTCTAAGGTTATCCAGTACGCAACCTAGCGTTGATTAGTGTTTTCATATGCCCACTATTGCCTTAAACCGTTGTGACATTTAACACAACGTTTTATCGTCTACGTTCGATAAACTCAAGGATTTGTTTGTTTTCGATTTAGGTCATTCAGATCTACCGCTAAGATATAATCCAAGGGCTTGTTTCAATGGCATCTTGATTGTTATCCAGATATTTGATGAGATAATGGAGACTTTATAAACTACTCAAGGAAATGGCTTTTCCTAGTTTGTGTACTTATGTCACCAAACAATTGAAAATAAATTCACGGATTAGATATCAATACACGAGCCTATTTCATATCAGCTACAGGCTACAGTAATCATTATTGCAGTTTCAAACGGATTTTTTTAATTAACTAGTAACTCTAAAGAAACTCAAATTTTAATTATAAACACTCAATATTATGAAGGAACATGAAAAGTCCAAGTTATTACCTAGCAATGCACTACGCTCGCCACCCAGAGATACACATGTTTTATATCTATGCCCCGTAATTTCACTGGAAACATTGCCCTATCAAACCATTATATAGTTGAGAATTATACTGATACATATAACGACCTAGGTTACAAATATCTGGGTATTCGTCGTCAATAACAAATATAACAATTATTTAAACTGGCTGGGACCAAATCCACGACCTATGGCTTCGCAACTAAGCCAATAGGCCAGCCAATGAATGGTCTTTGCTATATCTAATGTGGAGAGTACAATATCAAAACCAAGACCATTTTAGTTAGGGGTTAGACCTCCAAGAAAGAAATAATATATTATTATTAAGAATAATTACAAGAAATTAATATTTGAAGGAAAGATCAAACAGCTTTTAATCCAGAGGACTTTGTACAGCATAGGTGAATATTTAAATTTTAACTACGAGTAGTATTGATGTTTCTATGACGCTTACGAGCAATTGGCTATGTAAGACTGTACGTGCCTAGGTACTTATATTACCACAATAATATATAGATATTATTTTAATAGAATACTTAAATTTAGATAGTAACAGTATTAATTATAATAGATAGTAACAATAATGCTCCTATACAGCATTTTATTAATTTTGTGATGTACATTATTTTGTATTTTCAATGACATTATATTTTTTGCAAATGACGAGATATATTAATACTATGTTCAGCAATTAGTTTCTAATGAAATTTGTTACTAATTCTAATGTATGTTTTTAATATGTCAATAAATGCTATCTTATCTTATCTTATCTTATCTCATTAAAAAAAATGGCAGTCAAAGGGACTGCCGATCGAAGTGAAAACTAATAACTCAGAATTTGATATGTCACTTTGGAAACTACGCTGGTGAAACCGGTAAGCTGGTGAACCGGTAGATCATCCGAGTTTACCCGAAGATTTTTTTCATTTACGAACGTAGCGCTTGATCTCAATTCACAGCTCACGGAAAATCTGTATGTGGTGCACCAAAAGAAGTGTTCATTTTAAAATAGTCAGATTAATAAATATCAGGAGTTAGAAAACGGAAATTACAAGACATAAACGTGCGTGACTATAAAATATAGCAGAATATAATGCAAATTCTGCATTGCGAGAGTTTGCTGTATTAATGCAGTAAATTCTGAAAAATATGTGGAAAGTACCGACGGTCGTGTTTACTTATTTATAACATTTTTTAATGATATATTTCTTGAGCCATTTCAATTGCGTGTTAATACAGATAACAAGACATATTTATTACAAGATCTGTCACATTTCTACAAATGAAATTATTATCTCCTCATACGAAATCACACCATCTCATCTAACTTGTAAGCGAGAAGTTTTTGCATAAAGCATACTCAGTCCACTTTATACGAGTATCTCCATTGCTGGGACACGGGGTTTTATCTCACAAGGCGAGATTCAATGCGTGTTCAAACCCGCCACGCTAATTCAGTTTTTTTTTTAAATAATATAGAGTCTATAGACGAGACGAGCAGGTCATGACCTGATGGTAAACAACATGCCCACCCATAACAGTACAGATACGCAACTATTGGAACATGAAAAGTCCAAATCATTACCTAGCACTGCAATGCGTTCGTCACCCAGAGATTTAAAATGTTTATGCCCTGTGATTTAACTGGAAACATTGCCCTTCAAACCGGAGCACAGTAATGTATGCATATTACTGCTTGGCGGCAGAATAATTGGCAAAGGTAGGATATTTACCCAGACGGACGGACTGCAAAGAGTCATACCGCTCCTAGTGAAGCTTGAGCTAAGTTCAGGTTGAGGGGATGATGCATGTCTACGAAAGATGTCTTTCTGGGAGCAACATGTCATTTCTAATGAAGTTTTCCTTCTCCTGTAAAAGTCCGTGGTGATGACATAATCGTACCTACATCTACACTTGGGAATATATTCATAGGTGCAGGTGGGATTCGAACCTACGTTTTCACGATTGTGAAATTATAGTTTGTCGCCACTGAGCCAGTACGGCCACCACCAGAGTGTCTTTCATATTTATCACACAAATTAGTTTTATAGATGTTAATTTAATGTAAACACTACAGGATTTAATTACGATCAAAACTTTAAACATCATTTAATTACCTCGATTGGGTCTTCTCGTGACCACGGCGCGGCGTTTGTGACGCTCCCGAAACGTCGAGATAATTTAATAATGATACTCGTAGTTTTGATCGTGATTAAGGTCTGTTCAGTGTTTACATTAGATAGGGTTTGTGCACATGGAGTCCAAATCGACTAAAATGGTTTTGCTGTTGTTCTTTCCTTGTTTGCAATAGAAATTAAAGTGAATATAGTAGCCTAAGCCATTGACATTTTGATTGGCCGTGGAGCGCACATAGACTGCTGAACTGCTGTAGATATGTATGTGGTTAGATTATACATAGATAGGTAGATTTCTGGCTCAGAAAAGTAGTGGTCGTCGAGCATGTCGAAATTATTAATCCACTTTTCTCATACTACTTGTTATTTATAACGTTTTGAGTCATTTTGAAAGGAAAAAATAAGGACAGTGGGATATTGCGACATTGCTGGTTTTACCAAATCTTATTATTGCTGGTCGTTTATATGTTGGTGTGCCTCCTTTTATTTTATCGTCGTCTTAGTTTTGGATGGTACCTGTTTTGGGCACATCCTCCGATGTTTATTGATATTGCAAAAGAAAGTTGGTTAACGCAAGAATTAACAATTTTGGCAAACATTAACGTCTTCTTAAAGGATAATTTAAAAGTTTTTGAAAGTTCTCGATGCATTATGAATTTTAAACGAGGTGAATAAACCGATAGAAATACGGAGAACAAAACAAATGACGATTTCTTTATTATGTTATCTACTTTTATTGCCATATAAATTACAAATAATTGTTTTATTATGAAATCGTAACTTTCTAATAAAATATTCTTTCTGCCATGCCTTACGAATTCGATTGAATTTCAAATAAAATTAAACATTTCACGACTTCTCCTTAAAAAAAAAAGTTCGGATATGTTACACAAATATTTGTTTGCTTTGTGTATGTTTCTTTGTATTAAAAATGTATTTACAATTAATCATCAACAGCCCACTAAATGTTCCCCACTGTTGGGACTCGGGCCTTCTCTCGCAAGGAGAGAGTTAAGGCCATAACCCACAAAGCTGGCCCAGTGCGGGTTGGTGTTTTACAATTATACGAGTATAAGTATTTTCTGAGCTATCTGGCTCCCTTAATACCACCTTTGCTTAGTTTGAGGCTACATAGATGGTGGTGTGTGAGAAAGCTAAAGTTTCTATGTTTGTAAGTGTGTAATACAGTATGTTTATTCCAACGTATCTCAGTAACGGCTTACTACCAACGTACGTTACTAAACAAGGCTACGCTAACTATTTTAACGATCACATTTTACTGATGTCCTGTAATCGCGAAATAAAGAAGTTGACGAATCCTATTAATATTATAAACTAACCCGTTCCGTCTTCACTCGGCTAATGTCTTATAGAGACCTCAGAAACCTTCTTTGGCTCATGCACAACACCTTGGATAAAAGATCATCACATGATCCAATGCATAGTTTATGATTATTTAAAGTACAAATAGGCAAACATTAATTTATATATCTATAGATGTGGGAGTTTGAAGTTGGCTGCTCTATCACATCGTAAAATTAAACGAAGGGTGAAATTCAGAAAACTTATCCTGAATATTACGTTAAATAGTACTTATTACGTTTATCCCGAAATAAATCTAGAATTTCTGGAATGGTCTCTCTAAAATTTACGCGAGTCTTTGTTCGCGTAGAGGTTGCGGGTCAGAATTATTAAATTATATTAGTGCCACTTGTGGAACCAGTTAATAAGTTTTTCTTTGTAATATTTTAATTTGTTTGTGTCACAATAAGGAGTTTCTAGATATCTATCCATTATATTAATTATATTTTATTAGCACTAAACACAACTTATCTGCAGACTTCATTACAGAGCACTAACCCCAATTACCAATTATTGTTTAGTAGTTCGCAGAACGATAAAATATTTGGGAAGATAAATTACAATTACACACACAAAATTGTACTTGGACACACCCACAGTCACTCAATCAATATATGGACATAATATACTTGACATTTCTCACACAACATTATCCAGAGATCTAGAGCCACTAAGTAATGCTTGTACTATGATAACTACATAGCTGATGTAAATACTTTTTTAATTGTAAGTACTTACTTATCCTATTGACATCATATATAATATATGTTAGGTAAATTTAAATGTTAGTTGCAATCATGTTGGAAGAATTGAATGGAACTGGAGTACTTAAAGTAGGATCATAGATTTTAATCTGGAATAGGATACCCAGATACCAACCTATTTGAGCCTTCGTTTGTTTCGGTATGTTTATCTACATTCGATAAATACGTCACGAATGAAGATGAGGTCATTGCCTTGATCTCTAGATTACGCGAAACTGTATCAAGGCTCTCACCTTGACAATAATAGTAAATTGATTATTTCATCGTGCTTTTCTTCCTGCACACACCGATAGTGACAGAGTAACGAGATCCGATGATTCCGATGGTTATGAACTATGGACACTGACAGTGCTTTGGGTTGATATAGATACTTTATCACAACAAGCCCTAACTGATATTGAAGAACGGGTCTAAAATCGCTGTTATAAGGTGATCGTATCAATGAAATGCACCTGTTTTAATATCGAACCTTCTTTTTTCCAGTTTGACAGTTTTCAGGGTTGCCCTCATAGTAAAACTGGTCTATAATGCGTGAAACTTTTAAAGTAGTACCTACAGGTATCATAGCTTCAGCTACAGGTGCTATCATAGCACACTGCATTCAATAAATATACAAGACTAGCGGTGCGCCCCGGCTTCGCCCGTGGTACATAATATTCAGCCTAAAGCACTCAGGGATCACTTACAAATCTAACGGTGAAGGATTTTTTGAAATAGGTCCAGTAGTTCCCGAGATTAGCGCCTTCAATCAAAAAATCGATTCAGCTTTATAATATTAGTATAGAAGATTTTGTATATTTATGTGCGCCAAAATAGGATACCATAATTAATGTAAATTATATGAAATCATAAATCGTTCTGAGTTACTAAACCCCTGGAATTGGAATTGGAACTGCAGAAAAGCTCATCCATTTTATATTGTTCGCAGAAAACCATATTGGACAGCATAACCCAAGATGACTCGAGTTTCACGGGAGACGGCTACACTTCTCTCGCCATTATATATGCGACGCTGGCGATATGCAACTGGATGGCGCCTTCACTTATCACATTCACGGGACCCAGGGGAGCGATGTTCATAGGAGCTATCACATATCTGTGAGTATCATTTTGAAGCTAAAATAATATCACATAACATCGTCATTGCAAAATTCAGCCCTCATGCCATAAGTCTCCCCATCTTGTTTTGATGCTGTTCTCATACATACATACATATACCTACTACTGTAGATTTTTTAAATGTCGTCACTCCAATTATATTGGTCTACTGTGGGTGCACATAAGATGTTATCATAAGTTAGAAAGAGATAAAGAAGAGAGACAAAACGTGCAGGATACCCATCTTGCTCGTCACGTCCACAGTAAAACCGCAGTGTCACAAAGTATTTTGAGCGTGAAGATTTCAAATCGCTGTCGAGCACTGCACTGCATTCCGGATACAAGTAATGGTGTATGTCGTGTGATTTTTCCATAAATATCACTTTTCAGAACGCGAGATCAAACTCCCTTACTATTCGAAGTAGCAATTTATAAAGGAACTAACTACTTTTTCCTGTTTAAATCAAAACAATTACTTCCTCTGAAATATGTAATTCCGGATATCGCTAGTCAATTCATGTCATTTGATAACCTTATCAGCTCAACACGAACATCCGTAGAGCATCTTGATTTTCTTTAGACCTTAATCGATTTATTGATAATTCAGTTCATTGAGTAGCTAGTTCTGTATGTAGTACAACTTCAATAGTGCGTTATCTCTACGAAATATATGTATACTTTTCAAATAATTTGAAAGAGCAAATAACTTACGTAGAGAATAGCTTTGTTGATGTAGTAACGCCGCCGCCGTTGAAAATAGGAAAAGTTTTCAGGCCTATATACGGCCCAAAAGTTGCCAGGTGCCAGATTCTCCTCGCAAGAGCGGTAGTACACCCATTTCAGGGATGCTAGACCGATCTTTGATTTTCCCTAACGGCCGACGGCATCCCAAGCCGAGGTCGGACCTGAGGCGCCCTTGTACTAGTCATCGTACGATATGTAAAACTAATTGAATGCGATGAGTATGATAACTATATTGGTTGCTTTCTGTTATGGTTTAACTATTATAATTTTACACTTGACTGTCATCTCGCCTGTCTACGATGGAGCATGCTTACCTAAAAAAAACGATTCACTCTCGATTTGAAGACACCAAGATTGTAACCATTAGGAAAAACCGACTCGGCAACGCATTCCACACTCTAGACGTTCTTATCAGATATGTAGGTCAAATCTCTTTGTTCGAGCCTTTGGAACTTCTACCATGAAAGATGTCCCTTTTTTGAGCTACTAGCAGTCTGATAGAAAAAAAGGCAAGGTATACAAACATCAGATCATGCAGATCTCACTCTCCGAAATGTTTCCGATAAAAACCGATAAGGTAGCAATTTTGCGGCGATGTTCAAGACTTTGGAGTCTTTTTTCACGAGGGACGCCTTGCCCATTAGCCTTTTGGCACGTCACTCGATTAGGACTATTGCCTAACTATCTGAGCAATTGCATAAAAAAAGGGAAAATACATTTGAAGAAAAGTAAGCGCAAAATGGAACATAAATGTTTTTTCAGTAATCACCCTTTAATATAATCATAAAAACCAATATGATCGATTAATACTCGTAGTTAAATCAATTAGCATAAACGCTAAATAGGCAATCACTAGTTATTATTTATTGAACTGCTAACACAGTTGTAGTTTTAGTCAACGAGGTCAATAACGTGAATTAATTATGGTCATTCAAAACCGGTCATCTAAGAACTGGAAATGAATAAGCTTTATTAATAGTGAACGAGTCTAAACACATCACCAGACGTAAGTTTATATATTTTGTAAACAGATCCTTATGTAATACGTTTCACAATCTAGGTCAGCGTAAGTTAAAGTAATGAGCGATTGTACTTACAAGAACAAAATTAAAAATTTTGATTAACCCCCCGACTACCTTAGATTTGTTATCTGTAGAACATTCTACTAGTCAAGCCCTTTCATTTGATACCCATATTAAGGGAATTGTGAAAAAGGAAATGTAATTCGCCATTTTGTGATAGCGGCCATCTTGGATTTGAAATTTGTCATAGTGCAAAGTATTCTACTAATCAAGCCCTTTCATTTGATACCCATATTGAGGTAGTAGTGAAAAATATTATATAATTCGCCATTTTATGGTGGCGGCCATCTTGGATTTGAAATTTGTTATAGCGTTTAGTACTCTACTAGTCAAGCCCTTTCATTTGATACCCATATTGAGGTAGGTTGTAAAGAAATATTTTGTCCGCCATTTTGTGGAGGCGGCCATTTTGAATCGATATTAACCAAACATAGCTAAGAACACCCGCACGGACATTAACTTTCAAATAAAAAAAACCGCATCGAAATCGGCCCATCCGTTTGAGCTCTACGGTGCCACAGACAGACACACACACAGACAGACAGACAGACAGACAGACAGACAGACAGACAGACAGACATCGACGTCAAACTTATAACACCCCTTTTTTTGTCGGGGGTTAAAAATGATCTTAAGTACCAAAATGTTGCAATTGAATTATATATAATGCTATTAGAATAAGATTAGTTTGGAGAGAGGTGTTTGTTTTACCAGGAACTAGTTTCGTTTGTGTCAAGTTATAGTTTATTATTTTACTACTGGATGCAGCTTTCTAATGGTGAAAGAGTGACTGAAAATGTTTCAGGAGGTTAATTACAAATAAATTCTTCCTCTTTATATTATTAGTAAATAGATATATAGGTATACTAGCTGACGGGGGCTTCTACCGCCTAACTAAATCGGCTTTGGCTTTGCTATAGCCATCTCTATCATTTCAAACGAAAATAAAATAGAGAGAATCATTAAAGCTAAGACAGTTTTTATTCGGCGGTAGATCCCCCCGCTGACTGACGTTGTTCTGCCACGGTAGTGGTAGGACTTTGCAGAGTCCGTCTGGAGAAGTACCACACCCTTGCCCACTATTCTACCACCAACCAATGTGCAACCATAATTGTGTTCTGGTCAGAACGCATTGTTTCCAAAGAAACTGCAGGGCATAGGGTTAAATCATCTTAAATCTCTGGGTAACGTTTATTTGTTATCAACAGTGCCCCGCGGTTTACTAGCATAGTTACCATTCCCGTTATTTTTCGGGGTAAAAAGTAGCCCATGTGGCATACTAGACTATAATCTGACCTTGTTCCAAATTTCAACTCGATCCATTCAGGCGTTCTGTCGTGATTGAGCAACAAACCTTTATAATATTAGTAAGTTAACTGAAAACGAACACAACATTTTCAAAACTATGTACAAGTACGTATTAGACGTCTATGAATAAGTAATGTAAGAAGATAAGCGTATTCTAACCGCTAGATTGCACAGTAAATGCCGCGAATACTTTCACTGTATCTACGTAACGACATAATTTAGGGATGTCAACATTATTTATGGGACATATAGTCGGATAATGAAGGCTGTAAATGGTGTTCCCTATGATATCGTAGGTGAATAGCAGTAATTAAAACGATATATCTCATAAAAATGTTAATTAAAATACTAATAATGTATTTGATGCCTAGATTATTTTTCTTGTATGAAACGTACGGCTGATGACCTCAATCCCACCGAGCTAACGCAGAAGGCATATATCCCTATTAAGCGAATGAACTGAAATTTGGTACCCGCAGAGATTTCTTAAACTACTTTTTATCACGGAAAAAGTATGGGAACGGAAACTACGCTGGTAAAACCACGATGCGCTACTAGTTTGATAGGTATAACAGCAATCCAACGATAGCCTTAAAAATAATTAACCTACACGTATGTTCAGAGTAATTTATTTTCAGAAAATTATAGAAAGATTAAAACTTAAATAAAAAATATATACAATACAATAAGAATATATAGGATACAATATTACATAGTAGGTTTGACAACCCCGTAACAGTTGCCTATAATAAGTGGCAGCCCTAACAGCGTCACCTCCCGCGATATTAGCGCGTTGGTGCGAACAGTCAGTATCGTCGTATCGTCTCTACTCACGGATATTCGGTCTCTACTATTATTTGTTAATTACGGCTCAAAGCGGTAATGTACGGTGTGTGATTCCGCGGTTTCACTTAAACACCGTCCAGTTTTATGTCTCCAATTGATTGGATTGGAACGGTCTGTGTTTGTTTAAGTTTTATAAGATTTACAATAGAATATTAATTACTTAAAATTTGTTAATTCTCGAACCTATTCTCGAAATTTTTTATGCGTGTTTTAGTGAACACACACAAAAAAATTATCAGAATCGGTCCGTCCGCTTAAGAGGAAGATTCTGATATTTTTTAAATAACAAATACGTGTACAGCAGACCAGTGCCAAAGTCTTTGAAAATTGTGAAAAAATGAGTATGTATTTGTAAAAGGAAAAGAATACTACTGCTATTTTTTTTGTTTAAAAAAATTAGCGAGACTGGTCTACAGAATACTAAGTATAGGTATAGGTTTAAACTAAAAATAATTATTAAACGTTGTAGAGTTTTGTTTTAACGCTAATGCCTTCTTAATGTACCTACATAAGACTGGCTGCACCCCATCGCCCATGAAGGGTTCCGTTGCAGCAATGACAAATGTCAACCTCTCCTGCGCGTGGTACACCCTGCTGCCAACTAACGAGGCTCTGACGACCGAACCAATGGCGGTATATCCATTAAAAACCAGTCCTAAATTAACCAGGTCGATGACGGGCAGCGGCGTCATCGATGCGAAGGGCTGGTTCCGCGGTCACCAACCCGCCTGCCAAGCGTGGTGACTATGGCAAATACCCCCCCATATGATAGGCACAAAAAAGAAACGGCCCCTAGTCCCCGGCGGCTCCGCTATTCCAGGCGCTGGTGGCAGCCTTGGTTCCGGCGGAGCATGGGGTGCTAAGAATCCCCGGCAGACGCCCCGCCACCAAACCCAACGACTCGACCTGGCAACATTTAACGCACGGACGCTGAGGGCTGACGAAAAGATTGTGGAGCTGGAAGAAGAAGTGGACAAGTTGCGCTGGGATATCATAGGGTTATCAGAAGTCCGTAGACAGGGCGAGGACAGGATAATCCTTGAATCCGGCAACTTGTTCTACTACCGGGAGGGAGATCAACAATCCCAGGGGGGTGTCGGGTTTATCGTCCGCAAGTCTCTCGTCAACAACGTGATAATGATCGAGTGTGTCGAATAGGGTTGTATACCTTGTACTTAAAATTAGCGACCGGTAGTCATTAAAGGTCATACAAGTATACGCACCGACCTCGACACATCCCGACGAAGAGGTTGAGGCCATGTATGAGGACATCTCCAAAGCCATACATGTCTCGCCAACACATTTCACAGTTGTGATGGGAGACTTCAACGCGAAACTGGGCAAACGTAGCGATGATGAGTTGAGAGTGGGGAATTTCGGATATGGGCAGCGGAACCCAAGAGGGCAACGTCTAGCGGATTTCTTGGAAAGGAGAGCCTCTTTATGATGAACTCCTTTTCAAGAAACAACCACAAAGAAAGTGGACTTGGATTAGCCCAGATGGTTCCACAAAAATGAGATCGACTTCATTATGACGACTAAACGGCAAATATTCAGCGATGTCTCTGTGATCAGCAAGGTTAAGACCGGCAGCGATCACCGTATTGTAAGAGGCACGCTGAATCTAAACATTAAGTTCGAAAGATCACGTCTAATGAAGTCCACGCTCCGACCAAATTATGCTCAGATCGAAGATCCCGATAACTTTCAACTCGAACTTCAAAATCGCTTCGAATCCTTAGATGAGTGCGTAACGGCGGACGAAATAAATGACAGGCTAGTGGAAACTGTACATGCTGTTGGCAGAAAATTTTATAAGAGCCGACGCCAAAATAGAACCCAAAACTCTCTGATCAAACTCTAGATCTCATGGCAGTCAGACGAGATATGCGGTTACAGTCTTCGGTCGACATGACGGTATACAGACGGCTCAATAGACAGATCTCTACTTGTGTGCGACGCGACATACGCTGCTTCAATACTTCGCGTATTGAAGAAGCAATCAAGCAGAACAAAGGCTCGAAAGTGTTCGCAAGAAATCTGTCTCTTGGGCAAAGTCAGCTGACCAAACTGAAGACCGATAGTGGTAGCATCGTCTCGTCGAAGCCTGAGATTTTGGAGGAGATTGAGAGGTTCTATGAACAGTTATACACCTCTACGCAAGCACAACCTGTCGTTATCATGGCAAAAGACCCCAGAGCCAAGCTGACCCGACACTTTACCGAAGATATCCCGGAAGTCAGCCTGTATGAGATTAGGATGGCCTCAAACAACTTAAAACAACAAGGCACCTGGCGACGACGGAATTACGACGGAGCTTCTGAGAGCGGGTGGAAAACCGGTACTTAAAGTCCTCCAGAAGCTGTTCGACTCCGTCATACTTAACGGTAATACGCCAGAAGCGTGGAGCAGAAGTGTGGTGGTGCTCTTCTTCAAAAAAGGTGACAACACCTTGTTGAAGAACTACAGACCCATCTCACTTCTGAGCCACGTTTATAAGTTGTTTTCGAGGGTCATCACGAATCGTCTCGCACGCAGGTTTGACGACTTCCAGCCACCCGAACAAGCCGGTTTCCGAAAAGGCTATAGTACCATAGACCACATCCATACGCTTCGGCAGATTATACAGAAAACCGAGGAGTATAATCGGCCACTATGTATAGCGTATGTGGACTATGAGAAAGCCTTCGATTCCATCGAGACCTGGGCAGTGCTTCAGTCTCTCCAGCGATGCCGCATTGACTATCGCTATATAGATTTTGGGGACCGTGTCACCTTCGTCCGTGGGGAAGCACCTGTATACAGAAACCCCCACACGTGGTCCCTGGGTGGTGCAAATCAGGTGACAAAATACCGGTGGTAGGCTTCGGCCGTGGCTGGTGACCACCCGCCAGATTGAGTCGTGCCGCCAAGCGGCCTAGCCGTGTTCCGGCATGTAGTCTGGTGACGCCATTAGGGAAAACGGGTCAGAACAGTTGCTGCATACTTGCAAGACCAGATTGTCACACATCGAAACATTACATCGGGAAGCTAGTCATGGAGGGTAGCGGGATCCGAGGCACGGTTGCCGCGACCGACCGCAGATAGTTGGGGGCCCAAGTAGTGAGCTAGCCACTCATGAAAGGCTGCCCCGCCATCTAGCGAAAAATCCCGGGATGCGCTATCCTGCCGGTTGGCGACCGGATGACAAGGCCAGATAGACATCCCCGGGGGGGCTCGGGCGTCCCCGCAGTCTCCAGACTAGTTTCCCATTGGTGTATTTGTCTTGTGTGTTGTGGCCGTTGGTTGGCAGTGTGCGGCCTCGTTCTACTTCCGTTTTCCCACCGAAACTCACTCTCTTAAAAACAATGAAAAATACAAGAAATAGGAACAGAGTTAAACAGCGGCTGCACTCCTTGTCTCTCAAAGTGCACCTCACTAACATTCGAGGCCTGCACTCCAATATCACACCAGTCCACCATCACCTCGAGACTGAGCAGCCGTCGCTCTTATTTCTTACGGAGACGCAGATAAGATGCCCGTCGGACGTGGCGTACCTAACCTATCCAGGGTACACCTTGGAGCACAACTTCAAGCCTCGTGCTGGAGTGTGCCTGTACGCCCGTGACGATATCTGCTGTCGGCGTCTCCGTAATCTTGAGGACACCAGATTCTCTGTTTTATGGTGCTGATGGACACAGGCATTGACAAAATTGTCTATGCATGTGTCTATCGATCGCACAGTGGAGATCAGGAGACGACTCGGCTCACTGATTATTTGAGTGAGGCAGCGGACGCGGCTCAGCAGAAGTACCCATCTGCCCAATTAGTGTTACTGGGGATTTCAACGGCCACCATAAGGATTGGCTGTACCCATACCGGGACACTGACCACGCTGGGCTGGAAACGAGAAAACTTGCTTTATCGTTAGACCTAACCCAGCTGGTCCAAGAGGCCACAAGGGTTCCAGATGTTGAGTCGCATACTCCCTATTGCTTAGACCTTCTGCTGACGACTGATCCAGACCGATACTCCGTGGCGGTATCTTCGCCGTTAGGCAGCTCCGATCACTGTCTGGTGAAATCGGTATCCGTTTACCATCCGCCCGATCTCAGCCCCAGAGGCAGCCGGCGGCTATGGCGATACAAGTCAGCAGACTGGGACGAGATGCGCTCTTTCTTCGCATCTTACCCATGGCAGTCACTGTGCTTCTCTTCTGGTGATCCGTCAGCCTGCGCGGATGCTGTGACTGATGCAATACGTACGGCTATGGAATATTTCATTCCATACTCTGACGTTCCATTATCCAGCAAAGCTCGCCCATGGTTCGGTTCTCAATGTAAAAGTGCTGAAGCATTTAAACATGAGGCCTACGTAGCCTGGGTTGTTGCTCGACAGCGTAAGGCAAGGGACACACACCGGAAGAAGAAGGCGTTCAACAGGGCTGCCAAGGCTTGCAAAAGGGTTCTTCAGAGGGCTCGTTTTGACCACATTAGTCGAATAGGGAACAAACTAGCTTCGTACCCTGCGGGCAGCAAAGCGTTTTGGTCCCTAGCTAAATCGGTCGAATCAAAGTTCTGCCGCTCCTCACTGCCTCCAATGCTGAAACCTGATGGGGCACTGGCTCACACCGCAATGGAGAAGGCAAACTTGTTTGCATCTCAGTTTGCGGAATCTTCTCGTCTAGATGCTGGTAGTGCGACACCTCCTACTCCACCTGGCAGTCCGACTTTGATGCCGGAAATACATATTCGCCAAATGGAGGTTCGTAAAGTGCTACGCAATCTGGATGTGAACAAAGCCAGTGGTCCGGACGGAATTCCTGCCCTAGTATTGAAGGCTTGTGCACCTGAGTTGTCTCCTGTACTGACGCGCCTGTTTAGGCTCTCTCTCCATTCTGGGCAAGTACCGAAATCATGGAAGCTTGCTAACGTGCAACCTGTGCCCAAGAAAGGTAGTCGTGCTGACCCTGCCAACTACAGGCCCATCTCGGTCACGTCCATACTCTGCAAGACTATGGAACGTGTCCTAAACCACAGGCTCCTGATGTACCTAGAATCTAATGACCTCCTCAGTGACCGGCAATACGGGTTTTGCCGAAACCGGTCCACTGGGGATATTCTAGCGTATGTCACCCACATCTGGAGTGAAGCTATCGAGAAACATGGGGAAGCACTTGCAGTCTCCTGGATATCTCGAAGGCTTTCGACAGGGTTTGGCATGATGGCCTTATTAGCAAGCTGTCCAGTTATGGTTTGTCTTCAGGGTTTATTGCGTGGATATCGGACTTCTTGAGGGATCGATCCATACGAGTTGTCATTGATGGCTGCTCGTCGGATCGAATGGCTATCAATGCCGGAGTCCCTCAAGGGTCGGTACTTTCTGCGACGCTTTTTCTGCTACATATCAACGATCTGTTGAAGCCCGGTATCTTTGGGTACGCAGATGATAGCACCGTTGTAGAGAGTTACATATCTAGCGCGAGAGCCAGTGGACAGCATACTACTGTCCACTGGCTCTCGCGCTAGATATGTAACTCTCTACAACGGTGCTATCATCTGCGTACCCAAAGATACCGGGCTTCAACAGATCGTTGATATGTAGCAGAAAAAGCGTACTGAGAGAGAGTATGATCGATCGTTTGAACATGGCCCTTGAGGAAGTCTCTGAATGGGGCGAAACCAATCTGGCCAAGTTTAACGAGGGAAAGACGCAGGCGTGTCTGTTCTCCGCAAAAAGGAGTCAATTTGAACTGACTCCTACTTTTCGAGGTGTATCCGTGCCGGTTACTGATCATCTTGAGCTTTTGGGCGTTACCTTAACTTCTACGCTCAACTTTGGCTCGTATATCGAGTCCAAGGCTAAATTAGCTGCCAAAAAACTAGGTGTCCTCTCAAAGGTGCGAAAGTACTTCAAATCTGAACAATTACTTTTGTTATACAAAGCACAGATTCGCTCTTGTATGGAGTACTGTTCGCACCTTTGGGATGGATCGGCTAAGTATCAGCTTGAGGCTCTGGAATCGATCGAGAGGCGTGCCAAGAGGCTCATAGGCAAAGACATTCTAGCGCGAAAAAGACTTCAAAGTCTTGAACATCGCCGCAAGATTGCTAGCTTATCGGTTTTTATCGGATACACTTCGGAGAGTGTGCAACTGATCTGCATGATCTAATACCTCCTTGCCCTTTTTCTATCGTACTTCTCGGAACTCAAAGAAGCGGCACCGTTTCATGGTGGATATTCCAAAGACACGGACGAAGAGGTTTGACTCTACGTTTGTGATAAGAACATCTAAGCTGTGGAATGAGTTGCCTGAGTGGGTTTTCCCCGATAGTTATAATCTTGGTGTCTTCAAATCGAGAGTGAATCGGTTTCTTCTAGGTAAACACGCTCCATCGTAGACCGCATCGTCGCTTAACATCAGGCGAGATGGCGGTCAAGTGTAAACCTATAAAAGTTAAAAAAAAAAAAAAAAAAAATCGAAGTGTTGAAGTGTATCTACAGTAAAGCCACAATGTCTGTCCGATTACAGGACCGGTGCACAAAACATATCCAGCTACAGAAAGGCGTGAGACAGGGAGATGTTATATCTCCGAAACTGTTCACTGCCGCGCTGGAAGATGTTTTTAAGCTACTGGACTGGAACGGATATGGCATCAATATCAACGGCGAATACATCACTCACCTTCGGTTTGCCGACGACATAGTCATTGTGGCGGAGTCGCTGGAGGACCTCGGTGCTATGCTCAGGGACCTCAGTAGAGTATCCCAACAGGTAGGTTTGAGGATGAATATGGACAAGACGAAAGTCATGTCAAATGTTCATGTCTCACCTGTACCGGTTATTGTTGGGAATACCACACTCGAAGTTGTTGACGAATACGTCTACCTGGGTCAAAAGATCCAATTAGGTAGATCCAACTTCGACAAAGAGGTCCAGCGAAGGATCCAACTCGGATGGGCAGCGTTCGGGAAACTTCGGCACATCTTTGAGTCCAGAATACCCCAATGCCTAAAGACGATTTTGGAACGTATCGGTTTCGTGTTCCGTTATGATTGAGTAACAAAAATTTTTTTGGTGATCGTGGTCGTGATTTCTTTCACTGTTGTGTCAGTGCCGACCAAAGTGAACGACTAATTTATACATCTACATTGAGAAAAATACTTAGAAGTACAAGTAGGTTTCGAATTTCACGCTTGTGAAATACGGTTTTAACATCTGGTTCTAAAGCTACTAAGTAGAAATAGTGATATTAAAATATTTTTTATGGCATAGAGCGACGAACAGCACATTATTATTGCATCATGAAGAGTGCAAATAATTACCTAGTTAGCTCATGTTTATTAAATCGAAGAATCTAGTTACGTGCCCTTAGTAATTTACATAGCCGATAAGTTTATTTAATTACATTATGCGAGACCCAAGTGTTAGGTACTTACTTGACATTAGAATTATTCATCAATGAAAATTACCTATATCAAATACTTGATCTGAACCTTGATTGTTATCGCTAATTAAGTGCTTACGTACAATTATACGAGTGTAGCGGTCATTCAACTTGAAATTTAAAGGAGGCAGGTAGCTAATAACACTTGTACCTACTACAAGTGCTATCGAGGTACTCATCCTGAGAGCGTCTGCCTTCTATGTAATCAATGAAATTTTCCGTAAATGTGTAATAAATACCAAAAGAGCATGTGTAATTGAACTTGGTGTGTAATTGTGTAACGTGATAAAACACAGGATATGAAACGCGATACCGCTACAACTATTTTATCAAACGTAGCTGCGGGCCATACACTATGCTCTATAATCCAATGCCCGTGAATTTTCGCATGTTCGTATTAAGTGTGTGAATGGGACACCCATAAATTACGTCACACGATTTTATAATTTTTATACCCCTCCCCTGTCCTTGTCACAGTTGGTCACATTTTTAAGACCTCCCCCTACCTTGTGACGTCACATATTTTTGCAATTTTCGTTTAAATTTAGTGTTGTAATATAAAATAAGGAATACGACTATTTTTTTAAATGTCACACAATTTGAGACCCCTCCCCGTCCCTTGTCACACATCATCGAACCCCTCCTTGACGAGTGACGTATTTTATCGATGGCCCCAAACGTTTAGACCCGGAATTACATATTTTTAAGTGAAAACTTCTTTCGCCGCTTAACCGTTTATATGTCAGGGAAAATTGTATGGGTTCGTATATTCGAAATACTGGTGGTGGCGGCGGCGGGTTGCGAGTTCGCGTTACCGACATGCGTAATAAATAGTAGTATATATGTAGTTATACAGATGTACAATCGACATTGCTGCATATTACTAAAATTATAAGTTGTAAGTTTTCACTTCTATCACCCGTCCCTACGACTGCCAATTTATTTGAAGACGAGCAGTATGTTGGCCTCAAATGACCCAAAATTTTTTTTTTTTGGATACTATAAAACTTGTCTTGTAAATTTTATGTTTACCAATAAATGACTTTGGACCAAAGAGTTTATTTACATTGACTAAGTATAGAGTTAGATTTTCCGCAAGGTTCCATTGTGTCAATCGTAAGCAGATGACATGCATACTTTCTACGAATATTATAAGTGCCGCGACAAAAGTATGACACTTCCACAAGAGCGACAAGGCAAGAAAGATGCTAACCCGTGCTTTTGGTGTATGGCGTTTGTGCCATTTTACGTAGATATTAAATTGGAACCAAATTGAAAACCATATAATCAAATCGTCAATCACTCAACAATATTGTTATGACTCCTTTAGGCTTAATTTAAGCCAGTCTAGCTTTAACAATGAAGTCTAGTTTTAGCAATCCGTTTAGAACAATAATATACGAATATACGAATTTGTTTTTGTCAAGGTACTATGTACACTGTCTTAAAAAGCGATTAAATATTCTCAAGTAAATAATTCCAGCACGTATTCTGTTTAGTTTATTTTATAAAACAGTGAAAGAATGTGAAAAATACAAGTGCGTTACCTACGAGACTCGTGGTTTGCATTTTAACTAGTTGTTTATTATTATAAGCAGGTAATAATATTACTCACATGTCAGAGTTTACAAAATAATATTGACTGATACTTCATTGGATTTCAGTTTTCTTCTAATATAATTTGAACATCGCCGAAAAATTGTTAGCCTATCGGTTTTTTATCGGGTACACTTCGGAGAGTATGCGACTATTTACATGATCTAATACCACCTTGCGCTTTTTTCTATCGGAATGCTCGTAGCTCGAAAAAGCGACATCGTTTCATGGTTGATGTTCCAAAGACACGAACGAAGAGATTTGACTCTACTTTTGTGATAAGAACGTCTAGGCTGTGGAATACGTTACCTGAGTGGGTTTACCCTGTTGGTTACAATCTTTGTGTCTTCAAATCGAGAGTGAATCGGTTTCTTCTAGGTAAACACGCTCCATCGTAGACCGCATCGTCGCTTAACATCAGGCGAGATGGCGGTCAAATGTGAACCTATAAAAGTTTAAAAAAAATTACATAGTGGCTAATTACACACACACATAAACAAATTACAAATTACTAGCGGTAAGTCGTGGTTTCGATTCCCACTCAGAGCAAATATTTGTATTATGAATACAAATATTTGTATATGCTTGGGTGTTTCTATATACATAATAAATATGTATATTGAAAGACATATATTAGATATCTGATTATAAACTCATACATTTAGGTCTAAGCTCAGTGCTCAGTTTGGGGCTGGATAGTGTTGTGTGAGAAATGCACATTAATATTTTTTTTACCAACCAGTATATCTAATTTGAAATAAAAAATACATTAACATTAACTCATTTATTTTATTACTTCTGTTTAATAGTGCGTGTAATAAAAACCTACGTCACAGAATCGTAATTTTGTTAATGTTTTGTGCTAATGTCCGTAAAAATCTGATCGTGAGACATTCACGTCGTAAGATATACGACATAATGGCAACAATGCCATAATACTGGTCCATGACGGCATGCAATTGCCGACCACTAATTCCGAACTCGATTGTGTTTTAGAAATAGTTTATTCTACGACATCTACCAAGGTCAACCACTGGCTGATATAGCGAGGAGATTGACCTTAAAATATGAAACTATTTTTTAAGTAACCTTTGTGACTGAGGTATTTATAATTAGGATTTCAAATTTATTTTAAGCTATGTTTCGCACTCACGTATAAATTTGATAGAGAACGGGTGAATTTAAAAGTATTTTTAAAAGAGGATGTTCGAGCGTGATTCTAAATATTACCTAACTCGTATGTATTATTATTGCCTGCCATTACTCTGTAAGTAGGAGGAGGTCTGTGTAGGTAGGTAGGTCCTCCTTTCTCGTTTCCTTTGAATTATATTTGAATAATATCCATGAATAAATATTGGTCACATTTTTAAACGATCTAGCGTCACACGAAGTAAAGCTAATGTTAGTAGGATGGTTTTCATAGTGTACTATGAAAGTAATCCTACTAACATTATAAATGCGGTATTTTTGGATGTTTGCTGCTCAATCACGTCGGAACGTTTGAACAGATTGGGTGGAAATTTGGAACACAGGTAGATTATATGTGATTTGGTATCTTCATGTTCAAATAGCTGCGGGTCACTGTGCTGTTATGTGGCAGGCATGTTGCTTACCATCAGGCACATGTCCTGCCCGTCTCGTCACTCTATACTATAAAACAAAAAGGTACCTAAAATTTAACCACTCAGGTGACATTCCGCTGGTTCGTCTACTATTTTTTTTTTGTACAAAAAGTATTTAAATCCACATAGATGCAGACTTTGTAGACTATTTATTATGCCCTACCAAATGACCCCAAAACGATGAGTAGGCCATGATAATGAAACACGTGGAATAACCTGTTGCTGTATAAAAGTGTTGACATAATGTAGACAAAGTAAATAAATGATTGATATCGATTGTAATACAAAAGGTTAATAACACTAACGATGTTATTGATTAGCAATTGTCCACTGCAATAGAGCTAGGTAGAATACCTACTGTTATCAGCCCAAACGTTTATATTAACATACTTCAATGAATATGGTCGCCTCCGGAGAAAAAAAATACTTTAAATAATTACTGCGACATAACGGATCCACTACTCTCCCAGTTTTTTCAATAGCCAAGCAGTAATGTACAGATATTACTGTGATCTGGATTGTCGGGGATTTTTTTAAATATATAGGGACGAGCGATGAGCAGAACATGTGCCTGATGGTAAGCAACATGCCTGCCACATAACAGCACAGGAAAACGCAGCTAATGGAGCGTGAAGAGTTCAAATCATTACTGCGCTCGATACCCAGATATCTAAGATGTTATATCTCTAAGCCCTGTAATTTCTCTGGTAACATTGCCCTTCAAGCCGGAACATAGTAATGTTTGCACATTACTGCTTGGCGGTAGAATAACTGCCAAAGGTACTTCCCCAGTGGCCAGTGGACTCTGCCAAGAGTCCTACCATCCTACCACTACAAATGTATGTATGTATTGACAATTAGGTCTAATAGAATACTTGGTAATTTCATCATCAGCCTGTGTTCGTCCACTGCTGGACATAGGCCTCTCCCATAATACACCACTCAGCCCGATCCTTGGTCTTACGTCTCCAACCGCCACAAGCTGGCTTTCGTACACCGTAACTCCATCTAGTCTCAGGGCGTCCTGCACTACGTTTACCAATTCTCCACTTCAGAACACGTCTACCTTAACGGTTATCTGGTCTGCGACAGATATGACCGGCCCAGTGCCACTTAATTTTGCTAGTACGCTCCCTCAGAGTTAGCCCAAGCTTAGCCCTTTCCATATATCGCTGATTATAATTATTATATTAACTGGTAATGGTTTTCGTTCTTAGATAGAGAATAATAGGTAATAAAGTAAATATATCAGGTTATCCGCCCGGTTCCCTTGTACCAATCGTAAGCAGATGACGTGCACGTCATCATTATTATTATATTATATATTTTCCACCTGTGTTTCAAAGGTTTCCTAATTATTTTCAAATATATAATTATTGTCATATATTTTTTTATATGCCCATTACTCTGCAAGCTTCTTTGTTCTTTATAAGTTATTGTATTAGCATTAAGGTTTATTGTTAATTTGTAGTGTAATAAAGTATTATATTATGATTATTATCCTCAAGTAGTCTAAATTATGTATTTAATCATCACCTATCTATTCTAGTAGAGAAAGTACCGTCATTTATCTATTTAATAATAAAACAATAATTCGACGAATATAGTCCCAATAGTCGTGTCGGCAAACACCCGTATTGCGAGAAATCTCGAATATCTCAAGAGACTTTAAAGTCAAAATCAAAGTACTTTATTGATAAATGTACAATTTACACGTCAATTTCAGAAAAAAAAAAACAAAATAAGAGCATACAAAGAGTATACATTTTTAAAGTTTAAATTGAACATTATCTTTTATAGAGAACTAGCTGTGCAACACAATGTGCCACGTTTCGCTGTTGCACATTGTGATGTAAAAATTAGACAAAAACAATCCTTGATGCGGATTATATGTACATCATTGTAAAATTTCAGCTCGATCGGTGCAGAACTTTTTGAGTTTTTGAAGCGTACACAAACCATCATAACATTTTTATGTATAGAGATGTTTATATTTTTATACCTATTGTAAAAATTAGTAAATATAACATATTATACAATAAATGAGTAAATATAACATATGCATATGAATGTACAATGTAAATTATTTTATTTTTCTGGGTTTTATAATGAAACTGTTTTTGTGTTCTTAGCAGAATCCGCCTGAGACAACAAAGGTGTGGTACTTCCACGCCTTTATTGTCAGTTATTCTACAACCAAGCAGTATTGTCCAAATATTACAATATTTTCGCTTTATTAGTTTCGCTTTCAAGGACAACACTTCTCAAGGAATTAGAGGACAAAAAGATAATTCATCTTATGTCTTCACTCTTCAGTAATTGAAAGGTACAAGCTAGGCAGTCATCTAAAAAGTGATTAATGTTACAAGTAAAATAACTACGTTGCACTGTGTTATTATGTGCAAGTGTGTTGCTTACTATTAGGCGTACGTCTTGCACGTCTCCACGTCTGGTCACTATTTAATAATAACAAATAAAAAACTTCAGCTGAGAAATTGGGTATGCCTCCCAGCGTGCGTACTGCGTATCCCTCCATTCCCTCCCATAAACCCAATGAGGGTATGAGAGTTAATATTATTTACAAGAATAAGATGATAATAATTATTACTGATAAGAAAATTATTCTGCTAAGTTATTAATACATTTTTTTAGTACTTATGTATTTATAACTTTCCAGATATGACAATACTTTCATACCTATGTATATTGCGTATACCTAAATGAAAATAAATTGAATTGATGTTTAAATAAAACTAGGAAATATCTGAAAAAAGATATTTTGGGAACTCTGGATGTCGAAAATGTCGAATTTGCATAACATGAGAACAATAGCGGTTATCATTTTGTTCCTCACGTCTAGCGATATGGGTTTCTGTGTTATCTCTAACGTTAGAAGTTAGAATTACGTGTATCAATATCATATTAGCTATTTAATTGTAACATAATTGTTACAAATTTTAATTATAACACAATTGTAAAAATTGAATTGTAACTTAATTGTTACAATTAAATAGATACCATGATGTTGTGTCAGAATGTGCACTAATATTTATCAATTTACTATATTTATTTATGTATATGTATTGGTACTTTCATACCTAAGTTTGAAATAAACGGAGTAAAATTTGGGCACATGCACGATTAGTGATGTGATGATGTACAGCAGGTAATAATATTAAAAAGTCTTTAATAATATTTAAAAATAATATTTAAGCTGACCATCTCGAAGTTTTGGGCTTCAATTTAATATCTTCTACGTTCAACTTTGTCAACTATTCAAAGGCAAATTCAGCTGCCAAAGAATTAGGTACCTTTTCAAGAGTGCGAAACTTTGTAATATGTAAAGCTATATGTAATACGTACAGTTGCTCATGTTATATCAGGCACAGATTACTCTTATTTGACTACTGTTCTTACCTTTGACGCTGTTGGTCAGCTAAGTACCAGCTGGAATCTCTCGATTTGATCGAGAGATCGACAGTTGAAAAGCGGATTTTACAGGACGTTATCAAACCAATGTTGTAATAATACATTTTTTATATGTCAACTTTTTAAATAATTTCATCATTAACTTGGAAAATAACTCTTACATTAAATCGTAATGATGATTTATGTGGCTTGATATTAATTAAAAAATGTTTTTAATTGGTACTCCAAAAGTGAAGTTGCAACTTTTATTGACTTGCCCTACGATTTGTCATCCTTAAAATAACGAAAGGCTTGAGCTACAAGCTGTAATAGTACTTTATTCGTAAAACCATAAATGCACACGTCAAATAATAAATATAAAAGGTCAAGATTCACGTTCGTATCTATACTAATATTATAAAGTTGAAGAGTTTGTTTGAACGCTAGGATCTCGGGAACTACTGGTCCGAATTGTAAGATTATTTTTCTATTGGATAGTCAATTTATCGAGGAAGGCTACAGGCTACAAATAACATTACGCTACTATCAATAAGAGTGGAGCTTGAATGACGAATGTAATAAAAACCGGAACAAGAACAAAATTAAAAATTTTGACTAACCCCCGACTACCTCAGATTTGTTATCCGTACAACATTCTACTAGTCAAGCCCTTTCATTTGATACCCATATTAAGGGAGTTGTGAAAAAAGAAATGTATTTCGCCAATTTGTGGAAGCGGCCATCTTGGATTTGAAATTTGTCATAGTGCAATGTATTCTACTAGTCAAGCCATTTCGTTTGATACCCATATTGAGGTAGGTTGTGAAGAAATATTTTGTCCGCCATTTTGTGGCGGCGGCCATCTTGAATCTATATTAACCAAACACAGTTAAGAACATCCGCACGGATATTAACTTTCAAATAAAAAACCGTTTGAGCTCTACGGTGGCACAGACAGACACACACACAGACAGACAGACATCGACGTCAAACTTATAACACCCCTTTTTTGGTCGGGGGTTAAAAATAATCCTTTGGAGAGCTTTCGTTGCGCTCGCTGACGTGCGCCGAGGTCCGCAACAGCATGTGTCTATCTTTAAAGGTTGCGTCATTATAACTAAGCTAACCAAATTTGTTCTAAATCTGAGTTGGTACGACCAATTTCGATAGTTGGCGGAGCAACGCGCGCAGAGTTCAGTTAGTACATTGTAAATAGTAAAAACAATTATTATTATACAGCCATTATTGTTTATTTATTTATTGAATACTATGCGAGCAGCATTCATTGATGTGCATATATCTCAGTGTTGAAATAACAAATAATGTTGTCTGTTAAAATGATATTAACTGTCTCTATCCATTTGTCCCGTTTATATTACATTAATAATGTCTTTGTAAATGTCATTATCGTTGTTTTTTTGGTCGTGATTACTTTATTCTAATTTTACTATCACTGGACCATTGAAGGTTAATTAATAGATGTGTTAGGTAATAGTTTTTTTCTATAGGATATAGTAACGGGATTAGAAGGACACGTATCTGATGTTAAGCAACACGCTTGCCCAGATGGCCTGTTGGCTTCATACTTTTTTTTTAAATAAAGGGTGACGAGACCAGTGGGACATGTGCCTGATGGTAAGCAACATGCCTGCCGTATGACAGCATATTCAACACGCAGCTATTTGAACATGAAGAGTCTATATCATTACCTAGTACTGCACTGGGCTCGTCACCCAGAGATCTAAGATGCTATATCTCTAAGCCCTGTAATAATCTCTGGAAACATTGCCCTTCAAAGCGGAACACAGTAATGTTTGCACATTACTGCTTGGCGATAGAATAACTGGCAAAGGTGTGGTACTTCCCCAGGTGGACTCTGTCAAGTGTCCGACTACTATTTTTACTGCTAGCCTAAACTTATTGTGTAGGTATACAAAAGCATACTCGAGGCATACCTGAACGCAATCCATGAACTTACCATACTCACTCACTTTTTTTTACCTTTTTAGGGTTCCGTAGCCAAATGGCAAAATACGGGACCCTTATAGATTCCTCATGTCTGTCTATCCGTCCGTAAGTCACAGCCACTTTTTTCCGAAACTATAAGAACTATACTATTGAAACTTGGTAAGTAGATGTATTCTGTAAACCGCATTAAGATTTTCATACAAAAAATTAAAAAAAAACAATAAATTATGGGGGTGTCCCATACTTAGAACTGAAACTCAATTTTTTTCCATAAAACCATAAAGTTCTTCAAAAATGATACTTAGGTTTCTAACATTTTTTTTCTAAACTGAATAGTTTGCGTGAGAGACTCTTCCAAAGTGGTAAAATGTGTGTGTGTAATACATTTATAGACTGAGAAAAGACATAGGTTACTTTTTAATGCGAAAAAGGGATGTAAAGGTGGATGCAAGCGTGTATGTAAGTTTCGTTATTTTTAAGCTAGATGCTAAATTTTTTTTTTAGCTTTCAATTGCAAATAAATGTGAAATACAAAGTTTGTAAAATGATGGCCTTAAGGAGATAAAATCGCTAGGTACTAATACTAGCTTGGGTAAGCCGTGGCTTACACCGCAGGGTGCCACATGGGAAATTAATAAGGATATGGTATATAATTTTATGACATTCAGTTTTTTCCACGTCATTGTGTTTAAAAGTCGGTTAGTTTTTTTTGCTTAACAATTATTTCACGCCTTAAGGCCTTAAGATTTCAAAGTTAGGGTTGATTGTCCTGTGACCATGGCATTAGTATTAGACCGCTAGTCGTAAAGGAGGCGTTTAAAGGATCGTCAATATGTGACCTCTGCGTGTCCTCGTAAGCGAGATCCACTTGACCCCCTTGCAAATACTAATAAACTCTTGTAACCTGTGAACGGGTTTCTAGAGTTCGATATAAATTGTATTTTATTGGCTAACTGACCAAACGCGAAAACTGTGGGCGGTTGCAGGCCTTGTCTTCATTTATTCAGTGGAATTTTTTGACATTTTAGAGAAACTTATTTGTATAATTTATCTAGCGACTAATTTATATAATTTAACTGGCGACCCGATTCGGCTTCGCTTGGATATTGTCATATAAAGACTCAAACACCATTAATCGAAATACAAACTATCCTATCTCTCAAGAGAGACCAAATTATACATATGTAATTGCCAACTTTCATGAATATTAGTTGACTTGGAGACGAGTTCACTGAGAACAAACATCATGACGCGGGATTTTAAATAATATTTTGCATTAGTTGAGTTAATAAGAGCTTAATGTTTGATTTGTAATTTATTATTTAGTTGAATTCTAATTTAGTTCTGGTTTTCTGTGTGGTTTTCACGGTAAGCAGAGAAGGCTGTCGAATTAAAATACTTTCATGTTCTAAACATGGTAGAGTCGTAAAGTATATTTCATTCCGATATACTCTACGTAATAAAAAATATCGATTCCATCGATCGGTTATTTAAAATTTGATTCTTTTTATTTTCATAGTACAGACGCTTAAAAATGTGCATGGAGGTAAATTTATTTATTAGTATTTACCACAAATGGTCATGTTTCATAATCAGCCCACTTTAGATTCATCTGATTAATACGAGTAGATATAGATAATAGTGTAGTTCGCAACTGTGATAGTTCAAAACAATTCATGTCAATGTAGACTATTTCATAAGAACAAGTGAAATCGCGACGATGCATGAAGTCGTGTCTTAATTATACTTTTAAAGAAATTATAAAATTACGATATCCTTAATACCTATTACTAACAAAAAGAATTTAATGTATCACTTCACGAACGAATAATTATTTTTTATTGTAATACCGTGTTTAAAATGGCAATAAGACTTGCAACATAATTTGTTTTTACTATTAACTTTACTAACTCGATCTTGGTGTCTTCGAGAGTTAATCAGTATCTTCTAGGTTCTGCTTCTAGATAAGTAGGTATAAGTACACTTCACAGTAAACCGTATCGTCGGTTAACATCAAGCTAAAGGGCGGTCTAGTGAAAACATAATAGTTTAAAAATGTATCTTTATTTAAACCAAATACTGTACAGAGTAAGATCCCAGGGCCGCCAGACGTCACGTATTTTCTGATGGATGACGCTTTAAAAGTCCCAAAATAATAGAGTCTGTTAAGCAAAACGGCCGACGGAAAGTGTCTGAGAGTATCGGGGCCTTATTTTTAAAGATACTGCCTATGACATACGTAAAAACCAGTCATCAGAAAATACGTGAAGTGAGTAATGTATCTACTGGACCCCATATCTCAAAATTGGACGTCCAAGCAAGTTAGCGGGTAAGCATGTGTTCTTAGTACATACTAACTCTACTCAATCATCCACATTTCATCCATCAGAAAATACGTGACGTCTGGCAGCTCTGGGATCTTGGACTAGTATTTGTTGCAACTAAATCTAAACTGTTACAGTTTGCTGTTACTTAATTTATAAGTGAACGGCCTGGTCGGCATTCGGTCTAAAATGTAGAGCAATTATTTTTACCCGTACAGAGTTGTTCAAGGATAGATAGATAGAAAAAATAATTGAGTTACTTTGTATTTGAGCATGTAGGTATTGTAGATAGTCGAAAACAACTAAAATATTTTTTTTGTTTCAAAACATTGGAACGGATTGTTTTTTGTTTTGGTCCTAACAAAAAAAAAAAACCAAAATCGATAGGCGGAGCTATGGCATAACATACGTACATTCATACATAGTACATACATAAAGAAACATTCAGCCGAATTGAGAATTTTCCTCTTTTGAAGCTTAATTTTAAAATATAGAGTGACGAGACGAGCAGTACATGTGCCTGATGGTAACCAACATGCCAGCCACATAACATCCCAGTGACACCTATTGGAATATGAATAGTCCAAATCATTACTTAGCACTGTACAGCGCTAGCATTTTTTTTTATAGCTTATAGGTCCGCGTTTGACCACCAACTCGCCTGATGGTAAGCGACGGTGTGGTCGAAGATGACGCACGTTGACGTACCTTCTAGGTACCTATTCACTCTGACCTTGAAAAGTTCTAGATTGTATCTCTCAGGGAACAAGGAGGCCGGCAACTTATTCCACTCCAAAGCTGTACGTACGAGAAAAGTGGATTCAAACCGTTTAGTACGGATTTTGGGAATATCCACAGTGTATGGGTGGTAGTGATATAAGATGTTTTATCTCTATGCCCAGTGATTTCACTGGAAGATTTCACTGGAAACATCGCGCTTCGAACCGAAACACAGTAATGTTTGCACATTACTGCTTGGCGGTAGAATAACTGGCAAATGTGTGGTACTTCCCCAGGCGGACTCTGCCAAGAGTCCTACCACTACTAAGTCGGTCAAATTCTTGAAATGTCCACATGACTATATCGTTTGGGTCTAATTTGTCTGGCTGTCCGTAACAAAAAAATGGGATTGAAACTATTCCTTATTTTCTTATAAACTTGAATTCCATTGTTACAGATTCTTCATAGTAACGTTCCTGTTTCCCCGCACATGGCTGTTGTACGTAGCGAGCGTGCTGATCGGCGCGGGCGCAGCTCTCATTTTGGACTGGGCAAGGCAGCTACCTCACCATGAACAGCGACTCAGACACCATTTCACGGAACTCTGGGATATTCTGGGCCATGCTACAGTGCAGGTGAGCGTTAAACTAACGATTATATTCCTCCTCGTTACTTATTGCTCAGAGATCAGATCCAGTATGCTGAGTGCGAGTTTAGTCGGAAATAATACGTACGCATTCTACTATGAGCGCGTAAACATGACATTTGTATTAAGATACAGCGCCTCGAACGTCGCTAGAGTTTTTCATACAAATGTCAAATTTACGTGTAATGCTTTCGACAAAACTTGCACTCACCGTACTGGAGACAAGTGGGGGATGGTTGAAGAGTCACACCAGAAATAAAACCGTCAACTTTAGTATGACTTTTACAAAAGAACGTGATAGATATACACACATATGTAGATAGATACGAGTAGATTGACCCTTTATTGTTCTTAATTTTAAAATAAACTACAACAAAATACACAAAACCTAAAAGTAAAGTAGCAATTGGCGACTTTATCACTAAGATAGGTATGTGTCGTTAGCTTATATCAATTTTATATATTTGTTTTTTTTGTTCAATTGTTTGAATAGAAAATCGTAAGACACTAGTGTAGAGGTACTTCTCAGTTAAATATATTGCGCGTTGCATTAGAGTATCACCCTACTTAGTCTGTGGTTGCATTCACTGTTCTCAGTCCTGACACATCACTTGCTTACGTGATAGGTTTACGACGCTACAAGGTGGGATTATATAAGGAAATAGTTAACTTTTAGTCAGACTGGTCTCGTGGTTCAGTTGGTAGTGAGCTTGCCCGCGAAGCCGGAGGTCATGGGTTCGATTCCCGCCCAAATGATTGTGTCAAGAACACAAATATTTCTTTGTGTCTAGGTGTTTCTATGTATTATGAATATGTATTTACGGCTGTCTCTCATAATAGAAGCTGTGCTTTGTTTGGGGCTAGTGTGAAGAATGCCCAATAATATTTATTTGATGCCGTACCCCGACCTGTGAACTGCTTATTGAGCTCAAAAGTTTATTTGTTTATTCGATCGAACATGAGAACTACGCCTATAATGTTTTGTCGCTAAAAGCTCTACCGGTCCGATTCTGATCCATATCAACTTATTTTTAAACACAATACGACACTGAACTTCCTTGATCTTTTGAATTGATATACATGTGCTTGTAGGGCATAGTTGTAGGACGAGAAATTAACTACAACACGTATTGACTTGGTTTTCGATTCTTTATTCTCAAAGTAGGATTATAAAGTCACACAGAAAAGATCAATGTTACCACTTATTACTAAGCGCTCACGGTGCGGAAAGCACAATTTTCCTATGTCCCTGGAAAGTTGACGCTTAGTTATTGCTTAATTGCAAAAAAAAAAATATAAATGTGAAAATTTGGAAGTTTGTTGCTCAATCACGTTATAAGAACTAGACAGATCAGTCTGAAATTGGGAACATAGGTACATACTAGATAGGAAGATTACCTATTATAACTTTGAATAACACATATTCTACTTTTTATTGTGAAAAAATAACTGGAAGAGAAAATACGAAGGTAATAGTTGCTAGTTATTATATTAATGCTAGTTGGAAATAAATTTAAATATGACGCTTTTAGATTTCGTACACGAAGGAGTACAAAAGTTCGATTTGTAATGTTTACATCAATAATTTGGTCTCAAATGAGATTTGAGAAATGGAGAATTACTGAATTATTAGCTGAGCGGATATGATTTAAATTAAACACGTGGTAATTATGTTACCTGGGTTAACATATAGGCTACCTTTTATCCTGCTAAATGGACTGTTTGCTAAGCCGTAGGACGCAGTTAGGTAAAATGTTTTGTTTTTGGATTTCAATTGTACAATGTACACACATGTTTACCTACATGTTTGTTCCGTGTTGTCTCAGACACGAGGTATATTAAATAGGAGCTATGAGTGTTTCAAGTTATTTTACTCAGCACTGCGTAGGTACCACATTTACATGAATGAATAATGGATGACACTTAGTTTTAGGCGATGCGACCGTTATTAGATCACGAACAGTTAGAGCGTCGCCCACCATTGTTAATTTCTGTTCTGCGACATGTCGGGATCAATATTCTATTTACGTTTCGGCCATTCTTCATTGACCTCGAGAAAAACCTCTCGAGGATTGATCCGATGATTGAAAAAAGTTAACAAAAAGTCTTGCCTGTCAAAGTCAAAGCTGTATTGTATAAGTACCTACTAGTAGCATCCCGTGTTTTCACCCGCGTAGTTCCCGTTATTTCCACGACATAAAAAGTAGCATATTCCAGTGTTATTCCAGACTATAATCTTCCTTCCAAATTTGAATCCGATCCGTTCAGCTGTTCCGATGTGACTGAGCAACAAACATCCAAACTTCGACATTTATAATGTCAGTAGGATAGGGTTATTGTCGATTTGCCACAAAGTTAATTCGTCACAGAAACAAGTGTGTAACTTCGCCACAATGTATGACTAGGGTGTGGTTAGTTTAATTAAAGAAAAAGTTGATCAAAACTCTAAAGAAATAAATCTTATTAGAGCATGCTTTTGAAACCATAACACAGTGGCGTATAAATAACTTATCAATTTTAAGGCAGTCCTCGATGACATGAATTCTATTGATCCACATTGTCCCTTACCCCGTCTTTGTTATATTAAAATAAAACTCCATCCTCCAGTTGCCTGGAAGCGATCGATCTTAACGATAAGGTCTACATTTGTTTCACAAATTTTAAGATATACATACGAGTACCTTGTTGTTTATTAATTTTGGTGTTGTGAACGATAAAGTTCTTTTGTCTGTCTACCCCTGTCTAGATTTGTACTCGTATGTAAGGTTTTGAATTTATTTTTAGGGTTCATTCTTATATTTTCTTTGCAGCATGTTCTTCGGCAATCTCTTCGTGTTCATAAAGTTCCAAGGCAAGACGCACATCGACCTGGAGACGCGTAACGTGGTGTTCGGAGCGCTGACCGGCGTGTGCGCAGTCGGGATGGTGTTCCTCGTGCTTCTGCGGCCCGTGAGGCGGATCCCGGCTATCGATGATGCTAAGGTAGCACTTTGCTCTATGTGTAAAATATGCGTCGTATATAAGTAATTAATTTATTTGTTGTGGTAATACTCTTTGCTGAGTCCGCTTGGAGGAGTACCACACCTTTGCCAGTTGTTCTGTCGCCAAGCAGTAATGTGACAACATCATTCTGTACGGGTTTGAAGGTCAATTTTTCCAAGTGCAATTACAGGGCATAGAGATAAAATACCTTGTATATCTGGGTGACGAGCGCAGTGCAGTGCTAATGATTTAGACTGTTCATGCTCTAATAGCTGCATATCACTGTGCTGTTATTGGCAGGCATGTTGCTTACCATCAGGGACATGTCCAGCTCGTCCCGTCATTCAATACTATAAAAAAGTGGGATGAAAAATTGACTGTTGTAGTTTCACTGTTATTTCAAATAGACTTATAGGTTAATTTAATTGCTTCATTAAAAGTATCTTCACTTTTTTTGCGATAATCATAGCATGAACAAATGTCATTGGTCGAGTTTTGGCAACTTATTCATATGAGAGCGTTCAAGCTGGAACTTGAAAATTCCTGTTCTGGGTGTTCTGTTGGTCTCTGGGTGTGTTCTTTCTATCGATGTTAATAAATTAGGTTTCGATTAATAGCCATTGTGCGTTTAATGCAGTACCTAGTCATGCTTCATTGATACGTACAGTTCTAATTACATTGCGCCGATAAGGACGTAATACTAATTTACTTGTGTACTTTTCAAGTAAAGAGGATTGTTTAAAATGCATTATTTTTGTTGTTTACGTGTGTTAATTTTCCTGGATTAATCTTTAATCTTTTGTAAAAGCACTGTAAAGTAGACTAGTAGTTTATGCTACGCAATATAGATGAGTGTACACAATTGTTGTTGACAATTATTATTGTGAATAAATGTCCAGAGTCCACAGTCCTACACGTGCTATATGTCTTATGCATATTCTACTATGACTAATATTATAAATGCCAAAGTTTGAATATTTAGATGTTTGCTGCTCAATTACGTCGGATCGGCTAAACGGATAGAGCTAAAATTAGGAACACAGTTAGATTGTAGTCTGGAATAACACATAGACTACTTTTTATTCCAGGAAAATTACGGGAACGTGAATTATGCGAGTAAAACTGACAGCCGCTGCTAGTGTACAATAAAGTTCAATTTGTAAAAACTTCATACATTACCTACAATACCTACGTAATCAATTACAAATCAATGCTTTTCCGGACATAAACATCAGCAATCAAAGCACGTTTGAGACGAGAAATGATGTGTCGTACTGTGCACAATTTCCTGTAAAGACGACTTCACAAAATTGAACCTATTTCCAACAAAAAAGAATGCTATTTTCTTAAGCGTACATGCGAAAATAACTTATTCCTACTAGAGATGACCAGTTGCATTATTTTATGAGCAAGTTTCTAATTTATATATTTTATGTGGCGGAAAACATGTGAGCGACCATTGTATCTTGGCACGCAATAAACTGTGATAGGAAACTTCTTTGCACGTTATTTTGCTAGATTTTTGGGTCGATATTGCAATGGCAGACGCCAATTCATACAACACAAGTGACAATGGAAATAGCCGATCTCTCTAGTTGATCGTAACTATCGACCGCCCTGTCTTCGTTCGGGTTGAAAATCTAGTTAAAAAAAAACTTGTAACAATTTGGAAGTACTTAGAAGATAACGATGATTTTTTTTTCATTTATTCTAGTGGAGAGGAAGACAAAAACAAACATTTGCGTTCTTCTCTATTCTCTGTTGTTTTGCTCTTTTACAAAAGCATAATCAGCCCACTAAATGTGCACACTTCTGGGACTCGGGTCTTTCTCTCGCAAGGATAGAGTCAAGGCCATAATCCACCACGCTGGCCAAGTCCTGGTTGGTGGATGACAAACGACCTTGAAAGATTCTAGGTACATGCCGGATTCCCCACGATGTTCTCTTTCACCGTTTTAAGTTAGCGGCATTAAGCAAATGACTTCGAAAATACAGTGTTGCGCGTGGAATTTGAACCCGGGAGCTCCGTATCGGCAGTCGCCGTTCTCCCGACTAGACCAGCCGTAACTTGGTTACAGAGTTGAAATTTCAATCGGTTCATTTTCGTAAATTATTCTTAGGTTACATTTTTTATGCGATCTTTTTAGACTTGCTGATGTGCGAGTCAGAGGAATTACTTAAACACGTTTCTACTTTAACATTTTCATGGCAAAAGTTTGCTCTTAATGCCATGTTAGATTTCCTCATTTTTTGGCTTTGGCATTGAGTAAATGTTTGGCAGTTAGACGCAGTATAAATATACAGGTAGCTGATAGTAAGTATATTAGCCTTATAGATCGACTAAAAGTCGGGAGGTATTAGGGCCTTCCCGTCAGGGCCTTACCTTCAACGGTATAGGATCTCGGCTTGGGGTACCGCCAATAGGGAAGATCATTCGCCGGACGCGATGTAGTTCGTTCGAACGTTCGATAGCCAGTAGAGGCCATTTAAAACCAATTATTGCCATACGTCCCTTAAAAACACAAAGAGCTGTTTATTAGTTGGTGCTGTGGTAATAGTTGACCATAATGATGATTCCGAGGCATGCGTTTAGCAAAATTTGTAGGTACGTACAACCGTACGTACTTGTATTCGTGTCGCTGAATTGGATGTTTAAAAATGTAGATTTTCTAATCTGATCACCAGTAAATTAATGTTAATGTAAATGAATGTTCCGGATAGCGTGCAAATAACTAATCGGTTTTATAATTGTATTATTTCATATTCCAGTTTCGAGTTCAATGTGTATTATCATATTTATAATGGAACTATATTGAGCTGTAATTTTCGCTTGAAGCGTTTATGTGTATTAAGAAATTTCAACTTTATTGAATGGTTTCTACTTAGTAATTAAATAGTTTTTATACACTCCATTTATTTAGCAAAGTGGTAAATAATGAATTTGCAAATTTCGTTGTAAAAGTCGTACAAAATCTTACTACATAGTAGAGCTCTGAATTACCATTTGGTAATTGGACAGAGAAGATATTTGTTCATATATTACTGCATTTATTTCTATTAAATACACGTATGGGATGGGAACGTGTGATTTCCGTATTGTTGTGTCGCTTCGTAGAATCGTGAGCCCATTCCTATCACAACGGTAGAGCCGAAAGAGTTAAAAGGAATAAAGGGGAAAAGGGTAGCAAAGTTATGACACAGTTAGTAACACTTTTTAACCCCCGACCAAAAAAAGGGGTGTTATAAGTTTGACGTCGATGTCTGTCTGTCTGTCTGTCGGTCTGTCTGTCTGTCTGTCTGTCTGTCTGTCTGTGTGTGTGTCTGTCTGTGGCACCGTAGAGCTCAAACGGATGGACCGATTTCAATGCGGTTTTTTTTATTCGAAGGTTGATATCCGTGCGGATGTTCTTAGCTATGTTTGGTTAATATCGATTCAAGATGGCCGCCTCCACAAAATGGCGGACAATTTGAACGGCCGCCTCCACAAAATTGAGATAAGTTGTGAAGAAATATTCTTCACAACTTATCTCAATATGGGTATCAAATGAAAGGGCTTGACTAGTAGAATACAATACATAATAATAAATTTCAAATCCAAGATGGCCGCCACCACAAAATGGCGAATTACATTATTTTTTTCACTACTACCACAATATGGGTATCAAATGAAAGGGCTTGACTAGCAGAATGTTGTACAGATTACAAATCCGAGATCCGAGGTAGTCGGGGGTTAACCAAAATTTTTAATTTTGTTCTTGTTATTACTGAAATAATAGTTGGCCAGTCATATTAGACGTACTTATTACACATTATAATCGTACTTCTATACATGTCAGTATTAATGTATTTTGAAGTTCCGCATCAATTTTCCAGATCGAAATGGTGACCCACGATACGGAAGGACCTCTGGATGCCTTCAAAGGCGCGCTGAGACTGTTCTGCACCCGAGACATGCTATTGCTCAGTGTAACCTTCATTTATACCGGTAAGACACACCTCCAACGACACAATTACACGTCACTCGACTCTATAATCAACATGCTAGAGTCGTAAATACCATGTCGGCGGTTTAGGATTTCCGAGAGCATTAGCTTGAGGTATTTCGTGAATGACAATGAGAAGTGAGGACATACTATGTAAAGGCTTGAGAGCACAGATTGATACGTAGTTGGTTATTTTGTTGTTACGGTTTCGCAAAGTTGCATTGTTCTAGGGATGATGTATGGTAGAGAGCTGAAAGCTGAAGAGAGAGGCTATAGAAAGCTACTCGTTGCATGAATGTTATGCAATTATTATGCCATGTTTATAAAATGCAAAATGCATGTCAATGATTGACATAAAAATGTCAAACGTTCATTACTTACCTACCTATTCAACTCCAAGTTGAGAAATTATTGTTTGTAAATACTTTTATGTGGTACTCTATCACATTAAATAATGAGCACATATTGACATTGTTATAGTAGGTACGTATAAACATATTACTTATAATTTAACAAATAATAATTGCCTCGCGATTATGAATTTTTACGCGATATGAAAATATCAGCATATAGGTACACACCCTAATAATGTTTATGGAGTTGTTATTGGTCTGTTTTTTATTTTTAAATTTCGACCGAAATTAAGGTCGAAATTTAAAAATAAAGAGTAAAAACAACGCCACACGCACTTATGTTAAGCTACAGACGTACAGATCAATAACCCTTTAATCACTTTAAGTCGGAGGTCGTAGACCGCGTAAACGGGCATTTTTCTATTTGGGTTTTAAAGTGTACTTGTAATATGATTTGACAATAAATCCTTGGGAATGTCATTAAAATATACCTCATAAACTGACAGTATAAACGATCCTAAATTTTCCATTGCGTATACCCCTTATCCTTGGATTTTTAACTAATTATTATAAGTTTACACTTGACCGCTATTTCGCTTGATGTTAATCGAAGATGGTAGGCCTACCATAGAGCGTGCTTACCTAAATAAGCCGATTTACTCTGAATTTGAAAACACCAAGAATGGATGGTATAAGAAGCTGTTGTGGTTAATAATAGCAAGAATATTTTGATGCAAAAGCTGAAGAAGCAGTCATCTGGTTCAAGACGACTCAACACTCAACCAGAGATATCAAAATGATTAGCAGTTTTCTCTTAGCACGTGACGGTTCGGTGACCGTTCTCAGGCTTCGTTCTGGACATCATACTCACATCTCATCGAACAAGCTTATAAACTTGGTGAGAATGGTTCCATTACACTACATTAGTACATCTATGCTGCAAAGCTATAAGACTTTCCTCTGCGAAAAAGTGCTTAAACGTTACCATTTTTTTGTCATTTATTTCAGACTACAGTCCATAAAAAATACACATTAAAAATTGTTATGTCAATATTAAATTAAAATCAAACCAAATTAAAATAAACAAAACTTATATAAGCAAAACTCATAACACTATCTGAATCTAAATTTCGGTTTAAATCGGGACTGCTCATGTGCAGTCTGGTCCAATGTTTCATCATTGAGCAGCCGAGATCCATCCGCCAGGCGAATAGGTGCAGATAGCTGTTAGGACTGCCCTAACACTATCTAATTGACTAAAGCAAAAGTTGGCAAAAACACAACACAAACAAAATGCAAACACGCTGATAGTGCTGGTATTGCCATTCTCTTCTGTACCAGTTTGTCACAAATACATTATTCCACTCGGTGCAGGTGTGGAGCTATCGTTCTTCAGTGGCGTGTACAGCTCTAGCATAGGGTTCACGCTGGCGATGGGAGAGAATGCCAAACAGCTCGTTGGGCTTTCCGGAGTCTTCATCGGCGTGGGAGAGGTGCTCGGTAAGTCTTCAGCACAGCCACGACTTAGCTATTTGCAACAGCATCTTGACTCAACCGATCTGATGAGGTGATGAGACCAAGGTGCTGTTGCGCTGTTATAATATAATTTAGCATTTGTTATCACTACTGGCTTTAACGGTGAAGGAAAATAATGTGAGTAAAAAATATATATAGGTATGTGTTTGAAAAAAACATCTTTTGAGTACATTTGTCATCCCGCGTAATTTTTGCATCGAACGCAGCGTGATTTTTGCGTGTTTCGCGTTTATTGATGATGCAGTGTTGCCTAAAACTTATAAATACAACTGGCAAATTCGGCGCTCCGTCGTTATATTCCGAGAGCTGGTTTCAAATTTTGGGTTGGTATTTGAGGCAAGTTGAAAACTTTTTGCATACTTCTCCTATTATACTCAAAAACGGAGTTGCAGACCTGGCTGGTGAGTAGCGTGGGAAAACAATCCATATTTTTTTTTATTCGATAAGTATGTTGGAGGCGATATGCAATTTTTATGTGTTGTAGTTCAATGTTAAAACAAGCAAAAAATTAAGCCAGACGATATAGTCAGGGTTTTAACATTGCCAGACGAGTACAAAACCTTAAGAATAAGAATTTCTTTATTGCTAGGGAATTTAAATTTACTACCAGTTTTGGTTTCGTTATCGTTTTTCGTCAGATGACATGTCACACGCATCAGTAGCTAAATAAGAAGTCATAAAAAGTGTATCTTGAATTAAAACGAATGACTTTTTGACAATTTTCCTTTGTTTTGTCCAAATTAGTTTCGACGCTTTAATCAGAAGTAATTACCACAGTTTTAAGAACTCAAATACGATAAAGAGAACAAATAAGATAATTCCGTAATAGTAAACAAATTATTGTCAAAATGTTTTATAGCAAATATATAATTATTACAATGTTAATGCGCAAGATAAAAATAAGCTCAACCACGAGAAATTGATAATTTCATATTTGTATCATCCCAAAATTATATTTATTAATATTCTATCAGCTACCCGGTTTGCATAATACATATTCCTGAAGTGGTTGGGCTCCTTGCAGATTACCACATCTTTGCCAGTTATCCTACCGCCATGTAGTATAATATATTGCACATTTTAATTTAATTAAGGTTAATATTTTCCAATTTGAACAAAACGTTTCCCGAGAAATAATGGGGCAGAAAGATAAATCATCTTAAATCCATGGGTGACGAGCACAGGCAGTGATTTTCATTTGAACCGTTTGAGAAGGAAATGAAATATTATAATTGACTTGATTGATTTATTGACACCGACGACTGGCTGTCGAAGATGAAGAGAATGGTAACGAAACGAACGAAAACATATCTACGTAGCAACGCAGGCTGGTATTTTTTAACCCCCGACCAAAAAAGGGGTGTTATAAGTTTGACATCGATGTCTGTCTGTCTGTGGCACCGTAGAGCTCAAACGGATAGACCGATTTCAATGCGGTTTTTTATTTGAAGGATAATATCCGTGCGGATGTTCTTAGCTATGTTTGGTTAATATCGATTCAAGATGGCCGCCTCCACAAAATGGCGGACACAATATTTCTACACAACCTACCTCAACATGGGTATGAAATGAAAGGGCTTAACTAGTAGAATACACTATAACAAATTTCAGATCCAAGATGGCCGCTACCACAAAATAGCGAAATACATTTCTTTGTTCGCAACTCCCTTAATATGGGTATCAAATGAAAGGGCTTGACTAGTAGAACGTTATACAGATAATCCGAGATCCGAGGTAGTCGGGGGTTAATAAAAAAATTTAATTTTGTTCTTGTGTAATAAAAAATACATGTTCTTCAATAAATTCCATAAATAAATTTCCGTTTTAATTTTCAGTTTTTATAAGTAGTGTGTATAGTTTAAAAAAAAGTCTGTAGATTGGTTTATACATTACAAAAGGTTTTTTTTAAAGATTTACAAAATAATTCCAAATTACACTAGTGGTAGTAAATATTAGCGCATGCAAACAATAACTCGAACAAACAATAAATATTATAATAGGTACATAATGACCTCATAAATGACTTACATTATTGACCTCGGGTGGCATCATGTATGCTGCTGAAATGAAGGCATAATTCCTATCTACAATTACTCAAGTAGTGTGATAATGATCAATAACTGTTCTAGTTTTCTATTGAAATAGATAAGTACCTACTTCGTTGCACAAACTAATTGATTAGAGTAGAGGTAGCTACCGGTCGAGGTGGATTACTCAACGTGTACCCTGTACCTACTTACTACTTGTACTTGTATGTGGTTGTGTTGTCTCTTGTTCAGATTTTAAGTGGGCTGAAATACTTACTGATACCATTCATAGAAAGTCAATTCAAAAAGAAAAAAAATAGATATGGCGTGGTGACAGACGGACATAGGAATTTTAGCAATAGGATTTCAACCCTTTGGGTACGGAATCCAAAAACTGTCTAAAATAAATGTCATTTTGGCCCTAAGTAATATTTTATTTTGGTAGACAAATTTACTTACCAAACGTCAATGTTAAAATATATATATATTTCACCCATATGTCAACAAAATACGAGTATGTCATTCTGAAAACCATCTCTTCATTCGATTTGTTTCGAAATAATGTTTGTGTTCCAGGTGGCGCCTTATTCGGTATCCTCGGTAACAAGACGACCCGCTGGGGCCGCGACCCGATCGTCATCATGGGCTACTTCATCCACCTTTCTTCCTTCTTCCTGATCTTCATCAACCTGCCCACGGTGGCTCCCTTCGGCGACACCAACGAGATCTCCTACATCTCGCCCTCGCCCTACCTCGCGATGTTCTGCAGTTTCCTGCTCGGTTTCGGTGACGCCTGCTTCAATACGCAGATATACTCGATTTTGGGTGGCAACTACTCCGACAATAGTACTTCGGCGTTTGCGCTCTTCAAGTTTACTCAGGTGAGTCCGTTACGTGGTAAACTTTTTCTTACATATTTCCATCTGAGTTCTATTCTAGACCGATTGACGTGTGATTAATTTTGCATGTTCATTAAATTTTAAAATCAATTCCGAATGCGTAAAAGTATTTATATATACCAAATTATTTATAACTATAATTTAATAATATTTTGTGAAATATTCGCGTATAAATATAGACAGATCATAATTATGATCTATCTAAATTCCAATGTTCAGTTAGACGACAGCAAATCGTCCCTATCTCGGAAATCTGAATAAACTCAGAAACAAAGAACATATTATATTGAATTTCATAAAGAAATAATATTTTTCGGAGATCTTTCGCTCCTAAATTAAGCACTCTATATATAGCTGAACCAAACATACTCGTACCCAGTTCTTTATAATAGAAAATTCAAAATGTAAATAACCTGATCCTTAGTATATTGCATCTACAGTTATAATATTTTTAAATATCGATATTTCTACGACTACATGGACACGTAACTAGATCTACTGTCAAGGTATATTACAGATTTATCCGGTAGGCAATATTAAAATATTGTTTCTTGTGTTTCCAGTCAATGGCGGCAGCAGCTTGTTTCTTCTACTCGTCGAAGGCACTACTGTCGGTGCAACTAGTTATCCTCGGCATTCTGGCGTCTTTAGGTACGGCGGCTTTCTGTCGCGTCGAATGGGCGGCAAAAGCGCGCGCGCGCGCCGCGGCGCTCTCTGCCATAGACGACAAGTCTTCGCCCGCCACTCACGCACTCGCTGCCAATGCGCTGCATTACGACTGAACGCTCAACTAACTACTGCGAACGATAACTAAGTACTCCGTGGGTCGGCCGAGTACCAGCTACAAGCTTTGGATTCAATTGAGAGACGTGCTATATCGTTCATAGAGAATGATCTCTTGTTACGAAAACAAATTCAAAGTGTTTAACATCGCCGTCAAATTAATCGGCTTTTGTTGGATGCGATTCGGTGAGTGTTTAGATTTGTATGATCTAATAATTTTGAATGTCGATTTCGGGAACGTCAAAAGTGTAGAAAAGTGATGTGGTTTGATTTCACTTTCGTTATATTGGCAGTTAAACTGTGGAATATCTTATCACTCGTAGAATGGACGTATCACGGCGTTATTCTAGTTAAGCGTGCTTCATCGCAGATCGTTGCATAATTTTATTATGATCAGGATTTTAGGTGAAATGCCGTAACATCTGTCAATGAGTAACTAATGTAATAAAAAATACGCATATTTATGTATCACGGTCAAAAGAGATTAATCGTCTGTATTATTCATATTCACTCAAAATTATAAAAAAAATCTGACGTATATTATGTTCTAGTATGAAAGGCAATATTTTCAGTGAAATTAAATGGTAATGAGACATGCTACGAGTATTTCAAGTTATCAGACGCTGAGCGCAGTGTAACTGTGTTAGGCAGTTTCTTAATGTTTTAGTCATGGACGTATAAAAAAGTCGGACGTAGTCTCGCTAAAACAAAAACTGTGTCACTAGAGTCGGCCACATTTGCACGTGTGCGTTGTCAGGTTGTCACTGAAAGGCTGACACGCACACCTTTACACAAGTAGCGCGTGTAATGACCCACTGATGTGCGTGTCAACCTGTATGTGACACGTGCATATTATGTGGCCGACTCGATGGACACAGTTTTTGTTTTTGTTAGACTACGTCCGACTTTTTTTGTACGTCCATGGTTTTAGTTAATTTTGAAGTAGTGTAGTGTTGCTAAAGATAAGAATACCGTTTACAACGCCGCCCTTTCATCTGGGTTTCTGAATGGCAATTTTAGTTTGAGTCGGTTTGAGAGCTTCCGATTGGAATTGTAAAATGTAGATTGCAATCGGTTTATTGTATTGTTAGATTTGTGATATTGTTGTTATTGTTTGTATGAAAATATGTCTATGTTATAATAATATAGAGAAATTAAATCTGCGGGTTTACCACACAAGCTATGTCAAACATTTATTTTTTATTTTTGTTTTATTCTAAATGGAAGAAAATTGAGATGAGTAGAAAAACTAAAGCCAATTACAGTTTTCACTGATAAATTAGACATTACGGTTTCACGATCATAGAATTTTCTTTATATGTTCACGATAGATATAATCTATCATATTTGTACCACGACAAAGTAAATAAACCCTTAGCAAACAATATATAAGGAGATGGCACCATTGCCAAGAATTAACTTAGGTAATAGTTTATCATAGCTTGTGTGCTGAATGTCTGTTGTAATGTGTATGTAGAGATCGTATAATTATACTAAATATCGTTAATTCTCGTATAAGTATACTAAATCTAATTTTATAACTAATGAACTTGAAAACTTTTCTTTTCAAGCGGTAAAAAAATCTTTGTATATTATTTTTGTCGCTTTTTTAACAGCGACAGCGTTGTATATATTATTATTTTTGTTAGTAAAAATACGGTCTCTTCATATTTTGTAAATGTGTATAGTCAATTAAATTCCTGGAAAACATTCCCTCTTTATCTTTTGAGCCATCTACAAATATACGAAAATGTTTGAAAATCTCAGTAAATCACGAGGAAGTTATAAACAAATAATAGCAATATTGAAAGAGCGCTCAAAGAAAGAATTTATCTTGCTGACACATAAAAAATATAAATTCTATTGATAAATAAAATCACAAAGAATTTACATTCTATTAGGAACATCATTTTGTATTTTCAAAACAAAAAGTATTTTAACCCTTGCTACCACCAATATTATTCTCATTTTATGTAAAAATACATATTTGTTATGTGAAGATTCATGGATTTATTTATTATTACTTTTGACTGAAACAGAAACAAAAAATGTTTAAACAATTTTAAATGAGAGATACGCGGCATCTGTAAGAAATATTTTATATATATACCTAATTTTTGACATGTTTGAAAACGCCTCATTATATTTATAATGTATGTGTATATTGAATTGTAGAAATGCGAGAGGGGCGGTCGTCTTGAGCGCTCTTAAACTATAACACACACTTAATATAATATACTTACTCGTAACCAGGCCAAGATTATTTAAAGCGAATAGAAAGATGGATCTCAAAATGTAAAACATAAGTTGGACATTATTATAATTATTATAAAATTATTCATTTGATATTTTTATACATTGACAGAGAAATAACTCCAATTGTAATATTATTCTATTTATTCAAAAATGTATTCAGAAAGAAAAGTATTAGAACTAAAATGTAGGTAGGTAAATCACACCTAAATAATTGTTTCTGTATAGTAATTGTTGTGTATCCAGCTCGTAAGTTAAATAAGAAGTTTTTAAGTAGAGCAGCTCTGTTTTATGTAATTTATTTCTGAAGTATATTGTTGTTTCGATATATTGCAGCCTAATTTTGATCTTTTGGACTGAGACGAATATTTATCTCAATCGCACTAATAGTTAAAAGGGTTATTATGAGTGAAATAAATATATACATTTATCTACCATTATAGAATACATTTTATCTGGTTCAGTGTACTCACACAAAACATGGTACCTACTACATTTTAAATAGTGTAATGAAGCGTTTTTACAATTCAAATATAAATGTCCAAGATAGTTCTCAGTTTCGCCAAAGGTGGCGCCAGTGTTTCATTTTGTAAATATTTTTTTTAAATGAATAAACCTGTGGATTAATTAGAACCATGTGACCGGTACTTTTGCATTTCGAAACGCCTCATAATAATGTAATAAGTTCAAGGGTGATATTGTTGGCCTTTATATTAGATTGATTTTGTATATATTTACTGTCACAATAATGAAACTATGATTTTTAAAGATTAGCTCTGGTCGTCTACTTTATGCGTTGTCTAAGATTAATTAATTAATTAACTATAATCAAATGTAAATTATAATGATAAACTAATATAATAAATATTCAAAACACACTCAACGCATTTGTGGTAAAAAAAAAAGAAATTCGCAGAGATATCCAGAATAATATTTAGTTTGTTTTTTCTGGTTTGGTGGAAATGATTCAATAAGCTATAATCGTGTAAATTTCTCTTGATCACTTTAACAAAACAAAATTTGTCTAATGTTTTATCTGTGCTTTATTCCCTTTTGTTATGTCAGGAACACAATATAGCGCTAGTCCAAAGCATGCATTTTTATTTCAACCAAATCAAAAAATACATGTCAAAAAACATGTCAGATTAAAATGCGCTACAAAAATATGAATTTATTGTACAGTAACAAAGCAGAGCATATTTTTTCAAAATTAATATTAATTAATGTAGCATTCGCTTATTTCAATAGTATAAAAATTGGTTTAAGCTTGTGTTGCGCTGGAAGAATGAAATGCTTGTTGTGTTTAATAACAGCCCACAAAGCGTTGTCACAGTAAGACAGCCTAATTCAGATGAATCCACGAAGGCCGTGTTTTCGTGCAGTCACGTGGAATTAAGCTTACGCTGTTAGAGTTGCCATAAAACGCTTCAAGAGCGTTTATAAATAAAAGACTCAAAACTAGCAAAAGTAGGGGTTTCTCAAAGATATAAAAAATCGAAATCTATGGTTTTTCCTCCACTTAGGGTTTGGCTCGTTGTTGTTGCCATCGTCAAATTAAATATTGGACCAATTTAAAAAAATTGCAACAAGTCGAATGTTAGAACCAAACTTACATTTTAGTTATAATAATAATACTTTATTTGACCAAAACAACAAGTTTACATAAATGGTGATCCAAAGGCTCCCGAACTAGTCTGACACTGTGGATCGGGTGCCAATGGCTTCTCTTTTATAACAAAAAGTAAACTATAAATTACACACAACAAGTTAGGTACACGTCAAAATAAAAAACAAACGGTGTAAGTCGACACATACTACGGATACAATAAAAATTTAAACAAATAAATCATGACATATATGTACCTACACATTTTAATTGAATTATATTAAAAAAGATTATGATAGTTTAATTTTACCATCACTTATTCAAGAATACTTAAAATAACAATGTGTGTGTTTTTCCAGTAACTATAAAAACTTCTGAACTAGGTATTGTTTTGATCAGTAAGCGTTTTAATTCTTTGAACCTAACTCATATAATGTAGGTAAGTAAGTAAATGTTCCAAATTGAATGAAAATGAGAGGTGCTTATCTTAAACTTTTCTAGAGTTGTAACTGTAAGTTTTGAAATGAAAATGTACCTATTACAACTGAATTTATGTTCCGTGCTGGAATGCGTTCCATATTAGAATACTTTAGAAACATCAAAACAAACTGTATATGAAGTAGGTACTGACTGTACATTTCAAGTTATTTAGTGATTTGTAAATAAAATTACTTACACGAAAGAAGAGTTTGAAACAATATTATATTGGAGTAAGTCTATAGGTATGTATAATTTTCACACCTTTTACCAGAGACATCAAAAAGTTGTCAAGGTGTCAGATTTACAAATATAATACCTTACCTATTATACATGTCTGTGAAAGAATGAAGCATTTAAAAGTTTTTTAATGTAAGCGAACATTCCATATATTTTTTTAAACCTATAAATAGGGTTAAGATTTTAATAAAATGATTATGTAATTTTACTATAGGGTATCACAAATTTTATTTAACCTTGCTGGTGATAAGTTGGCTAACTTCCTAGTCAATTCCATTTTGTGTTTCAATGTTATCCTGCTTTTTACTATTAATCAATATTCAGATTAGTTAATTTTATTTTAGTATGACTTTAAATAAATAAATTAACAACTAGTTTGTGTTATCATTGTACTCCTATCCCCATGATTTTACAATGTAGAGTTTTTAATGCCATCTAGGTGCAAAATACTCTAAACAATGGAAATTTCCAATTTCACTAATTGGAAACATTCCTTTATTTTTGAAAAAAAAAAACAAGTCTCCATTTAATTATTTGTAAAATTGTAAATGCTTTTGCCACTACCGAAAATCAAACCAGCTAAAATCCGAAAATATAAGACCATGTACTTTTACGCCGTCAAACGTCAATAAAATTGAGTCAATTACTGTTTAAGTAACATGGTAAATTAAATGAAAAGTAAACCATGAAATCTAAAGTTAAATACTACAATTGAATAAAATGTTAAACTTATGTAGTTGCTTGAAAGGAGTTCAATTTTTTGGTCAGCTTACTAACCTATTTGAGCGCCTATGCGAAGATAGCGTTCCTATTTAATTTTCTTACCGCGCCCGCGGGACAAACCGTTTGATTTCCGCAGGCACCATGCCACAATGTTCCTAATGGCGAAGATTCACTTTCTCGGTTAATATTTGAGGTAGTACGTGGTATAAAAACATTTATAACATTGAGAGATACCGCTTGTCACTTTGGGGTCTGCGCCCTCCGCGCTAACCCGATAAGTCCGATAAGTAGTATAAGCGTCTATAAGTTATAGTGGCCAGTTGGTGGCCACCAACTATAAAGTCAATTAAAAAAAAAGATATCGCAGTACCTATGGCAAATGTTTTAGTTATAAAAAGATTGCGGTTCGAGATTATAGTGATCTGTGGCCATGGGTGGGCATGGGCTCTCATCTTTAACCTTATGACCACAACCGCACGGCGACATCGATCTCTAATCATATAAGTAAATCGTCGCTTTAATAGATTGCTACTAAAATAAAATAAAATTAAGTAAATTGACAGCTTATTCATGTTTGTTGAAGACTTTGATTCCGGATAACCAAATCGTAGCGGGAAGACTACAGAACGGCCCTTGCAGTTGAATTAGAAGGAGTTTTATTTGATGACCTGAACGCGCGGTCGTCAAACATCTCATCGGCCTCACCAACGTAACTATCAAGCCAACTCTGCATTTGTTGGTACCATACTCTCCCATAGCATAGAATATATAGTTTTAACAGGAATTAGACCCATCATAAAGCCGTGGTGCCCCCAGTGGCGATGTGACGCCCTATTTCACAATATAGTGTGGTCGCAGGGTCGAATCCCGTCTGTGCTTCTAAGTTTTATCAAGTGCAGATGTATAAGTTAATCATAGCTACTGTCTTTAATGGTGAAGCAAACCATCCCGGCATGTTCCACCATGCGTTATCCGCCAACGCACACTTACTACGTACGGGACCCCTTGGACAGCGTGGTTGATTATGATATCTCTCCTTGTGAGAGGTCTTGTATCCCAGCCTCCCAGCAGGAAAGTGGGCAGTTTATACTTATGCTAAAACTTGTTGAAATGATGAATGGCATGTGACTCTTTCTTAGAGCAGGTGATCCCTGTAATTCTGTATTTATTACAATAATTCTAATTATACTTACCTATTTTAGGATGAACTCTCTGAAGCAGAACTGTATATTTTCTACTCAATTTCTCTACTGTATAGTCCCTTACTATGGTTTGGGTAAGTCATATAAAAACAGCCACACTTTTAGGTAGGCTTAAAATCTGCGTATTGCTTCTTGTATCTCTGTATGTCAATTAGTTGTTTGCTTTATCTCTGTAGTTTTGTTTCAAAATTTTAGCAGGTATATAACTGGTATCTATTAAAATTTCATGATTTGAGCTCCTTGTGAAAGCATTGTACAGTATAAGGAGTCAAAAAACCATTACTAACCACAGCATTGTAATTTGATTAAGATTTTAGATTGCAATAAGTCCTGTCCTTATTTTAAGTTGTGAACAATAAGAAATTTTCATTCATTCATTATTCATTATTGTAAGCATGATACTCATATAGGTACATGAATATAAGCATGATACTCATATACATGAGTATCATTCTTACAATAATGGATGAATGAAAACTCATTATTCACAACTTAAAATAACACACATTTAATAAAGGAAAACATTAAAACTAGTGAAACAACTGGCGGCCTATTCAATGAAATCAAGTTCTTCTGAATACTGCTAATACCAGTTATTGTACTGCCAAGCAGTACTGTGCAAACTTTATTATGATCCTTTTTGCAGGGTTATGTTCCCAGAAAAATTACAGGAAAAGATATAGAAGAAGAATACTCTGACTGATAAGCATACTGAAGTGCTACTTATCATCAGGCATCAGGTGCGCTAGACATGCCTCTTGCTTGTTCCGTGTTTCTAGATTTTCACAAAAAATATATCTTACTAAAAAATGTTTGTTCAAGACAGCATACTACCCAGCAAAATTTAAACTGTACTAATATGATTAAGCTGAAGAGGTTTTTGTTTGAACGCGCTCATCTTGGTAACTACTAGACTCAATCCAAAAATTATTTTCATCAATGGTTATGTACATGGTACCTGACTGCTATAGGCTATATATTATGTACCACAAGCAAAGCCGGGGGAGACCTATAGTAAGTAGTCTTTATATGACAATATTCGAGTGAAGCCAGAATGGACCAGTAGTAAAAATATAGAAGAAAGCAATAAACAACTGTTCATTGGAATTTTATTACACAAACTCTAACATAAATATTAACCACTAAGAAAATAAACTAATCAACATAACTACTTATATCCTATTTTGTTTCACTATCTGACTCTCCCAGTTTGAAGTCCATGGGTTTATCATAGCCCATGATCTTGGCATAGTGCATAGGGTCACTGAAGAATCTGGCTTCAATGAAGAGAGGTTGTCCTTTAGCTTTCATTGTTGTAAACATACCCGGGATCTCAGGGACCTCCACATCATCCGCTTTGAATTCCAGCTGGAAAAATAATATCACTTATTACTTACTATTCAATATTATTTTTGTAACTGTTTGAGCACCAACTTTCCTGTTTGTAAGCTACAATATGGTCTAAAATTAAGTGTGCAGACTTAGAAAGTATCATGGTTTTCATCAGTGTGCCATCATTTTGTATTAGGTGATATTTTGGTCAATACAAAAATATAAACAATTTTCGTACAAAAAATTAAACCGACTTCAAAACCACAAATAGGCACTCAAAAGCGAAAAATAAACTAAAATCATTGTTATAAGCGCTACTCACTCATCTATTTGAAGTCGGTGCCAGCTAAATCTAACAGGTATAGGATAGATACTACTTACCTGTGCCTACATAGCATCAATCTACTAACTTTTGACCTGACTGGCACCGACTTCAAATAGATGAGTGAGTAGCGCTTATAACAATGATTTTAGTTTATTTTTCGCTTTTGAGTGCCTATTTGTGGTTTTGAAGTCGGTTTAATTTTTTTGTACGAAAATTGTTTATTTTACTCTTTTAGTGTACAAGAACAAAATTAAAATTTTGATTAAACCCCGACTACCTTGGATTTGTTATCTGTACAACATTCTACTAGTCAAGCCCTTTCATTTGATACCCATATAAAGGAGTTGTGAAAAAACAAATGTATTTCGGCATTTTGTGGAAGCGCCATCTTGAATTTGAATTTTTCATAGTGAAAAGTATTCTACTAGTCAAGCTCTTTCGTTTGATACCCAAATTGAGGTAGTAATGAAAAATATAATATAATTCGCCATTTTGTCGTGGTGGCCATTTTGGATTTGAAATTTGTTATAGTACATAGTACTCTACGAGTCAAGCCCTTTCATTTGATACCCAAATTGAGGTAGGTTGTGAAAATATTTTGTCCGCCATTTTGTGGAGGCGGCCATCTTGAATCGACATTAACCAGACATAGCTAAGAACATCTGCTATGGTATTAACCTTGAAATAAAAGAAACCGCATCGAAATCGGCCCATCTGTTTGAGTTCTACTACGGTGCCACAGCAGATAGACAGACACACAGACAGACATCGACGTCACTTATAACACCCCTTTTTTTGGTCGGGGTTAAAACAAGTTTTATTAAAGCATTTACACAATTTTGTATTGACAGGGTCGAGATTCATAACTTTTGTGAAATCTACAACGTCATCCAGATACGCAATTTTTCAGTTTTTGGTTCATATTTCAAAACTACTTGACCGATTTCGAAAAGATTTATATGGGACCATTCGAAGCATACCCATCCGAACACAAAAAGAAATTTTAAATCGGTTCAGAGGTTCTCGAGAAATCAGGTAACATACATAAAAAAAAAAAAAAAAAAAAAAAACATAGGGGTCGAATTGATAACCTCCTCCTTTTTTTGGAAGTCGGTTAAAAATGATATGAAATAAGAGTTCTCTTCAATGAATACTGGTCAAGAGGACACAGTAGACATCAACAATAAACTTCAGTAACTTGTGAAAATGACAAAAAGTAATAAAGAAATTAAAATTAATTACCTGTTTTCTTGCTAAAAAGAAATTTATGGTAGTCGCTTTGTATGTTGATGTCGCAGGGTCATATACAATATGTGTAACATACTTCTTGGTAATGAAATGCAATAATAAAGGGGTCACAAACGTGAAGAAGCCTACTACAGAGCACAGAGCTATGATCAGAGAAGTGCTGCCTATACTGGCGGCTTCTCTTATGATAATTGGTTGTGCTATCAGACCGGCAACACTGGAGCTCAATGAAAACACTTTCACCGCTTTGATTTGGGGTGTAAGAGGACCGTAATAGACTTGTTCTAACTTATTTTCGTGTTCCTCTTTTAATTTAACAGCGTAATGCCTGTGTAAAACATTTATTGCGTTTAAGCTCCATTGAGAGGTTGGTTGCTGTAGCGGCGGATGAAACGTAAATGTACTTCTGGAGCAGCTTCTTAATAAACACAATCGCATCATATTTAGATGCTTTTTGTTTTAGACTAGACGAATTAAACTAATTATGTATTTCTAAAAAACTCTTATAATCTCATGCCTGCAGGCAAGCCAAACCAAACATATATTAGTTTCAAATGACAAAGACATTGACAGCTTCTAAAATATGACGTTTAAATTTATTGTTTGTTTTGGCTCTTTACAATAGAAACGATTACGATTTTTTTAACCGACTTCCAATAAGGAGGGGGTTATCAATTCGACCACAATGTTTTTTTTTACAAAATGGTTTATTGTATGCTCTTTTTAAGGTCTTATAAGGCACAAACAATTACCTAAATAAAATCAAGTAATTTGTAACAAAAGTAATAACCGCTTCTGTACTTACCCAACCTTTCTATTTTCTATCAATTGCATGTTTTGTTGGACAATTATCAATTTCGTAACAATATCCAGTTTCTAAATCCAGCACCGTAGGTTCCGGGCAATCGCAGCGGGAAAATCCGCAGATTGCACCCACTAGAGTCTGCTCCGGATGTTGACAAGTTCTTTGTGCTTTCCAAAAAGTTTGATTGCAATTACTTTTTGTAATTATCATTCCTTCTGGACAACGACTAACACCTAAGACAAACATATTCGAAATAACAACTATAGTTAATAATCATAAACACTTTGAGAAAGAGGTTACACTTCGAATCCAACTTGGTTGGACAGCGTTCAGGAAGTTATCCAATATCTTCTCATCCAAACTACCGCAGTGTATCAAGGGGAAAGTCTTTGACTAGTGCTTGTTGCTAGTGATTACATATGGAACAGAGATGTGGTCGCTTACTATGGGTCTCGTAAGAAAGCTCAAAGTTACTCAAAGGGCAATGGAAAGAGCCATGCTCGGAGATGCCGAAATGAGAAAATCCGCAGGAGAACCAAAGTAACCAACATAGCTCATTGAGTTGTGGCAGCGGTGCATTTGGTTCGCAGGACTGATAGCCGTTGGGGCGGAAAGATTCTTGAGTGGCGACCACGCACCGGAAAACGCAGAGTTGGCAGGCCTTTCACAAGATGGACCGACGTTCTGGTGAAGGTCGCCGGAAATCGTTGGATGCGGGCGGCGCAAGAGCGGTCTTTGTGGAGATCTTTGGGGGAGGCCTTCGTCCAGCAGTGGACGTGCTTGGGCTGATATGATGATGATAATGATGTGGGCCCTCTTTTAATAAGAAGTTAAGTAGTTGTTAAGTACCAATGACGGGATGCTAAGACAGCACACAGCAGACAGTGTTATACAAATATGGACTACGAGTATGTCTATATCTTAAACATTGGTATGACATAGGTATTAGAATTCGATAATAAAGATTACCTGTATTTTGTCGCACCAGTAACATATTTAGGAAAATCCAAACCAAGGTACACACAATTTCGATTTAACCGCGTAAGTTGTATTTATTAGTGTTAATGTGAAATTGTAGAAGTAATAAAGAATTATATTATTATTATTATCAGTTATTTATCAGGTAGATTAACACTACGCTCGTCACTCGGAGATATAAGGTGTTAAATATCTTAGTCCAGTAATTCCTTTGGAAACATTGCTCTTCAAACCGGAACACAATAATGTTTGCACAGTAGGTACCGGCGGCAGAACAACTGGTAAAAGTGTGATACTTCCCCCAGGCGGAATCTGCAAAGAGCCTTACCACTACTAATTTTTGATGATATTTCAAAAACAAGTAATCCGCTTTCGATAAAATGTATGTGGGACCACCTCTGAAGTACCTACGAGTATGATCTAACAAATGAAATCGATTGACAATTGGCGGTGCTATCGCGTAAGTAGGCACCTAACATATTTTATATACAAAAAAAAAAAAACCATGCAATCGAATTCAGAATCTCTTCTTTTTTTGAAGTCGGTGAAATATTCAGGACCAGTAGCTAGTAGCGAACTAGCGAATGTGACATTGTTCGTTACTTGTTAGCATGATGTGGCTAATACTTTAAGAGAACCTACAAGCTAAGTACGGAGACGTAGAGCAAATAGAAGATATTGGAACAGCTTCCTTAATAAACGCAGAAGCACATGTATTGTCTAGATAACTAAAGATTTCGCATAGAAAATTTGCATCAACTTCAAACTTTCTCTGCTCTTATTACGTAATACGATTTGTTAAACAGAACATTTATCTGGCGGACATGAACAAATTTCACGTCTAGTCCAGAGTTTAAACTGTTAATCTATAACCAACTTAAACGGTTATTACACGTCATTTGTTTGGGCTAAGTACTCACATGAACTATTGTGCCACAGGCAGTAGAAAATGGTAGATCTTTCGTAAGCGCCTACAGCGGTGAGACACAGAATAACCGTCCACTTTAACATTTTGACTTCGTCTAGTCTTTACATGACTGAATAGGACATCCATTATAAATCATAGCAGGAACAATGAAAAGGGGTCAAACTCAAGGACGGCCTATTTTGTGGCCTTTGATTGACGTAATGGCTCAGTTGGTAATAAGTAAACCGACTAAGTTGTAGTTTAGATTCTCACTTCTCAATTCACACGATATATCGTGTCGTACTAATATTATGCGAAACTTTGGATGTTTGTTTCCCAATCACGGTGGAACGTCTGAACACAATTTAGAACATAGATTATAGACGGGAACTGCGCGGGTAAATTCGCGGGGCACTGTTAGTTCTGGTGTATATTTGAGTGTTTCTATATCTATCTAGGTTATGGATAATTCTTTTTATAAATAAAGAGTGACGAGACGAGTAGGGCTGATGCCTGATGGTAAGCAACATGCCTGCCACAAAACAGCACAGGTGACACGCAGCTATTGGAACAAGAAGAGTGAGTCCAAATCATTACCTAGCACTGCACTGCGCTCGTCACCCAGATATCTAAGATGTTATATATAACATCTAAGCCCTATAATTTCTGTAATTAGAAATATCTAAGCTCTATAATTTCTTCAAATATTGCCCTTCAAATCGGAACACAGTAATGTTTGCACATCACTGCTTGGCGGTAGAATAACTGGCAAAGGTGTGGTACTTCCCCAAGCGGACTCTGCCAAGAGTCCTACAACTACAATGGTACCTAATACAAGTTTAGTGCTTACAAATATGTATTTGCTAGGAGCGGTTTCACCCGATTTGTTTTTTCCCGTAATTATTACCTAATAGTAGCTTTATGTAATTTCAAGCTTTAATACCTAATATAGCTCTGCAAGTACCAATTTTTATCGGGATCCATCCATTGGTTTTTGCATGAATTACTAATATAGGTGTAATTGTTACCTATGAGCACACCCCGGGCACTCCACTAAAACTCCATACAACCGCCGCTGTGGAGTTGCCTACTCTTCACACAACTACGCAGATGTCGTTCGTACACACACGTGAATGTGTGCGTTAGCGCTAGGGCTACTGAATTGTTTTATTGAATAGTTGTGCCCCTTGAGTTCACCTGGTGACGTAGTCTATAAACTTGCTATAATGTTGAGTTACATAAATAGAATGGAGCCAAATTATACTATTCTAATTAAAAGGGTGTTTGCACAGATTTCTAAATTGTTTCAGAAATCTGGGGGTGTTTGTATTGCCGCGTAAAATGAAACGAAACCGATGATAGATTAGATCAGGTACCTAGATATCTATTTCTGTTAGTAGGTACACATTCGCATTTTATTTGACACTTACCCATGAAGGAAACTTTATTCTGTCACTATAATTATTCCTCCAGGCATTATCAATCCGTGCTTGGGCACGTAAGTTACTGGCTGAGTAAGTTACGAACTTTGAGTTAAAAATGACTTCGTTATTATAAATAAATAAATATTGGTAGACAATTCACACACAACACCATCTGACCCCAAACCAAGCAAAGCTTGTAATGTTATAAAGCAACGTTATTGAAAAGTTTCTAATCTTACGTTATTTTATCATCAGGAAATTAAATAAAGCTTTTAATCTTGTCCCGTTTAGTTGACGGACAGCCGTAAACAGCACAACCAACCCACCATGATGATATTTCGTTAGGAATTAGATGTTCGATACCAGCCCTTCGTTGAGTGCTCCTAGCGTATGCGAAACGGCCTGAGGGGCGAGGAAGCTTGAAATTGGCGGGGGGTGGGGAGTGTCCGTTCTATCTATATTATATATTCTATGCTATGAGGTTAAATCTTAGTATTCTTGAATACCTAGTAGGTAATAAATTTAACCTTAATCCAGCCCAGTACTGAGATATTTGATAACAACGTGCTTAGGCCGTTTCTAATGCGACTTGACAACCTCAGCCAAGTTTTTGTTTTAACTTATAACATTCTATTGTTTGATTGACAATGATTTCTGAACGGGAGATCCTATAGACAGTAGTTACATTGTGTTGTAGTTAGTTTAAATCAGAGCGTTAGCAGCCCAACTCGTGCCTATTAGACGGGCTTGTTTTTTTTTAAATAATAATGTAAAATCATCTGCACCCAAAGGTCACCTGGAATAGATACCTTTTGGCGGTAAGGTCAACTGTTTTAGCGAAAGGTATTCTGGTATGAACATTATAATAAAAGGCATCTAGCTTTCTTTAAAGGCAGTGGTGACGAGAAAATTGTAAAATACTCAAAGGTGCAGGTGGGTTTCAAACTGATGACCACGGTTTGAAACCCAAATCTGACGTTCTAGTCACTAGTTTTGCTAGCAAGGCAAGATTGCTCAGCTATGCTCCTAGGCTTTAGGTTTCATCACCATCAGCCGCAAGACATCCACTGTTAAACATAGGCCTTCCCCCCTAGATTTCCACAACAGACGGTTCTGCGCAACCTGCAACCAGCGGTTTCCAACGACCTTTGTGAGGTCTTATGTCCATCTAGTGGGAGTAACTTTGTCTGTCTGTCTGTTATGCTTTTACCTCTAAAGTACGGAAACGATTTTGATTAAATTATAGAAAAATATTTTCATATACGCTGTCTTTAGTGCACGTACATTTGTATGGGTATACAAATTTTAATAATTTGCCAGTTATTCTACCGCCAAACAGTAATGTGAAAATATTAGTGTGTTCCGGTTTGAAGGGCAATGTTTCCAGAGAAATTACAGGACTTAGAGATATAACATCTTAGATATCTGGTTCATGAGCGCAGTGCAGTGCCAGGTAAAGATGTGGACTCTTCATGTTCCAATAGCTGCGTGCCACTGTGCTGTTATGTGGCAGGCATGTTGCTTACCATCATGTCCTAATCATCTCGTCATTTATTATTTAAAACAAAAATACAGCTTCAGTTATATGTATTAACATTTATTAAGCGCCGACGAAGTCGCGGGTAATAGCTAGTATAATATAATTGAAATGAAAACTTATTTTGGCGCACCACATAGGATTTTTTGTCGGCTGTGAATGAAGCTCGTTGTTACGTTCGGAAGTGAAAGATTCGTTCGGGTAAACTCGGGACCGTCGACTGTGCCTGAGCGAATAATATAGTCAGCTGCTGTTGTCACTAAGTAGGTAGGTATATATTTAATATTTAAAAAGTATATTTTTAACTACTAAAATAATATCCAGTCTCATGTTGTTTGCTCCCATTAAAACCATTTATGGGAACTACTAAAATTAATAATACAAAATTTAAAATTTTGATTAACCCCCGACTTCTTCAGATTTGTTATCTGTACAACATTCTACTAGTCAAGCCCTTTCATTTGATACCCATTTAAAGGGAGTTAATCCAAGATGGCCGCCACCACAAGATGGCGAATTATATTTTTTTCACTACTACCTCAATATGGGTATCAAACGAAAGGGCTTGACTAGTAAAATACTATACATTATAAAAAAATAAACAAATCTAAGATGGCCGCCACCACCGAAGTGCTAATTATATTATTTTTTTCACTACTACCTCAATATGGGTATCAAACGAAAGGGCTTGCTTGACTAGTAGAATACTTTGCAGTATGAAAATTTTTAATTTTGTTCTTGTAATACGTCCATGGCTCCATGGCTACAAACGTACGATCAAAGGCTACAAACTTTGTATAATTATGTAATGTTACGTTTCACACTATATGTTAAACTTTGGCTTCAAACTTGGTATTAATTTTGTCCTTAAGCATATCTAGCCTAAAACTAATTTAACCCAGGTATATGTTCGGTTGCCCGGAAGAGATCATTTTTAGCGATAAGATCGCCATTTGATTCACTAGTTTTAAGTCTAAGTCTTTCTGTGTATTAATTTTGTATTGTGGGCAATTAAGAGTTTATATCGTATTCTATCTTATATATGATCTGTAAGTATCTATAACAAATTATTTAGAGAGCAAAACGGCCACAAAAGCGTGTATAAAATAAATAAATAGTAAGTATCGAAAGATATCAAGAACAAAAGAAAAGGAACGCCAACAGCGCAAAATGGTCAAAGTTACCTTTAAACTGGTATTTAACGTAAATGTTTTTCGCGTCGCAGATAAGAGGCACATCAACAAACTTGGTCAATAGTTACAAAGCGACTATCTAGCGGCGAGCAAACACAGGCTATTGATTTAGTTTATCTCAATACAAACACGCTCGCACGACACGAATGTGTGTGGATGCCTTATAAAGGGTCTAGGGTGAGATAAAAAATATAACGAGGGTGGTTAATCGTAACACCTTATACTACGCATCACCAAATTTTGAGCCGTGAAATGCCTCAACGGTTACGCTCATGAAAAACTTTCTCAAACAATATAAAAGTAAGGAGTTAAATAGTAGGTATACCTATCTGTTATCGACACGGAAATTTCTCGGACGGAGATTTAAAGAATCCCGTAGAAATTACCGGCTGGATACTCGAAATATTTTTAGATTGACCAGTATTTGCCAGTTATTCTATCGCCAAGCAGTAGTGTGCAAACATTGCTGTATTCTGGTTTGAAGGGCAATTTTTCCAGTGAAATTACAGGGCAAAGAGAAACATCTTATATCTCTAGGTGACGAGCGCAGAGGAGTGCTAGTGCTACGAGTAGGTAATGATTTGGACTCTTCATTGCAACAGCTGTGTATGACTGTGTTGTTATGTGGCAGGCATGTTGCTCACCATCAGTCACATGTCCTGCCCGTCTCGTCACTTTATACTATTAAAACAAGAACAAAATTAAAATATATTGAGGTAGTAGTGAAAAAAAAATGCAATTCGCCATTTTGTGGTGGCGGCCATATTGAACCGATATTAACCAAGTATAGCTAACACGAAAATTAACCTTCCAATAAAAAGCCGCATCGAAGTTGGCCTATCCGTTTGAACTATATGGTGCTACAGAGTCTGTACAGACAGACAGACATCGACGTAAAACTTATAACATGCCTTTTTCGTCGTGGGTTAACAAAGATTGAAAGCAAACGTGAGATTGAATTATTAAAGATAGAAAATATTTTTTATGATAGAAAAGGTACTCTGCAGATTATAATTGGGCTATTAGTTAAATACAATGCAATTTTTTCTTTGAACCGAAGTGGTTTTATTTTTACCTGTTCAATCGGCCGTGAGCGCGTTTAAATGGACGTGAAATTTTTTGATGCTGCTCTATATTATTAGAGTCATAATTTATCATTATAAATAACAGTGATTTAGTTGAAACATTATAGTTAGTAAAGTAACGTTAAGCTCTGCCTGGCCTCTATTACGTTGTTTTAGCAAGTTTTTGAAGTTATTCTTCTTTAAGCACGTCCGAGCTACACGAGATTAGTTTTTCAAGGTAGGATAGCAAGCTAGTGTTAGTAAGCTAGTACTTTTAGCGTTGCGTAGTGTTGTCTACACGAAGCTAGAATCACTAGTGTACTATCTTCCACTAGCTTGCCATCGAGGCTTGAAAAACTAACCTTGTGTAGCTCGGGCATTAGGTACAAATGATGGGAGTACATTTTTAAGATGTGCGCGCACACGGTCACCAAAAACCGCCACACAGAAATTAGCTAGTCGACATTTTACTTAGTGAACATTGTTGAAGGTCATTAGATCTTCAACGCAAGATGAAGATAGATTACTATAGTTGAGGTTACACTCCTTAGCACGAGGAATAAAGGAGAAAAAAGTAATAACTTCTCGCGTGCGTAGATGAATAAGTAAGTACCTTTCATCCGCCTAGATCTCCAAGAAATCAGAATTCCTTTTTTTTTATAAAGAGCAGAGCCTTTACTAACAAAACTAAAACACAATGAGAACTACACCACGTTACAATACCTACACTAAGCACACCTGAATTATCCATAGACTAATAAATAAAACAAATAAATAAATATTGGTGGACAATTCACACACAACACCATCGGACCCCAAAATAAGCAAAGCTTGTACTATGGAAGCCAGATAGCTGATATAATACTTATATAGTTTTAAATACATGATTATTATATTTAGAACACACCCAGACACAGTACAAATATTTGTATTCATCACACAAATATTTGCACTGAAGGTCTACCAATAGGTATAATCAAGATGCTCAAGCCCACTACCAATCGGAAGCGTACCCAGCATGCTGGCGGTATTACCACGCTGAATGGCAATGCTTATGCGTTGGGCTAAATAAACGCCAGCATTTTGTTCACGCGTCGCGTCGACCAAGCTTAGAACGTAAAATGTGTACAACGACGTTCTGTTTAATTGTAGAATCAACCGTTTTACTAATTGGAGGGTATCCATTTACGTCAGGTGTTAGGGGGGAAGGGGTCGAGTTAAATCTCAGCTAATCTTATTTTGGGGAGAGGGGGGAAAAGTCACTAGAAAATAGTATGTAATTCATTAAAACATTAGCGATAAAATATGGCTAAATCATTTATGTAACAATAGGTAGATATATAGATCGATAAACTCTTAATTGCACTAAATTAATTACAAAAGAAAAAAAGAAAACATTACCTAAAAATTTAGCAGCCTTATCGCTAAAAGCGTTCTCTTCCAGGCAACCTTGGCATGGAAAAGGATTAAAAATAACAAAGGAAGGCAGGAGTTCATAAACAAAGAGTACATATTAGGTATATACCTATTAAAACAAGCAATTAATAATATTCGTTGACTAACATAATGATAAACATACATTCTAATAATAATAGGTACTTTCACATACATAAATAACATCATATTATATTATATACTTATACATACAGAATTACAAAACCAATGAATAAAAAAGTTTTAAGAATATGTTTACTGAAAAGTAACAGAGCGAATTCAGCTCCTTGTTTTGATCAAATAAAGGCTTTTCACATGTTTTTTGAATACAGCGAGTGAAGGAGCTTCCCTGATTTCCACAGGCAAGGAGTTCCACAATTGAACTGCTTGAAATGCAAACGATTTGCCAAAGAATTTTTCACAGCGCACAGAGGGTGCCTGAAGTACTAAGTTATATGTAGGCCTAAGAGTACGTGTCTGGGAGCTGCTCCAAAAGGAGAAACAATCTTTTAGGTAGCAGGGGGGGGGACAGCAGTTTTAAAAAGCACATTGTAGAGCAGAGAAAGCTCATGAGCATTCCGACGAAGGCGAATGGGGGGAGCCACTTGAGCTGTGTACGAAATTGAGGTACACGATCATACTTGCGCAAGCCAAATATAAATCTAATGCAGTAATTTTGGAGACGCTCAAGTTTATCTGGCTGGCTGGATAGGGAGAAGAAGGGATTGAGCCAGAGCAACCTTAGTGGCATTAGGTAAAAAGTTACGCACTCGCCTTAGAGACCCACCAGACGCAAACAACTTAACTGAACTGATCGACTCCAAATGAGGTTCCCAACTTAAAGTACGATAAAAATAACACCAAGATTCTTGACTGATACCCACCTACATAATGAGATTTTTCCATAATTTATTTTTCCTTTAAAAAATCCGATTCGTTTACGATATTCTTGCATTTTGAAAAGTCTCTCGTGAATTTGAGGGATGGGAGAGCAGAGTTGAGCCAAATCTTATAAAACCTCAAAAATAGCCTCACGTAGCACGTTCTAATAATAATTTTTATGAACAGTTCTTGAGAAATAGAAATTAAGCTTAATAAGTCACAAAAAATTTACACGCAGACAAATAATATTTGGAAAATAAATTTAAATCTATTACCCAGAAATTACACGAAGGTATTATTAGTTTGTTTAAAGTAATTGCATTCAATCTATACCCAAAACAAAACAAACAGCCAATATAAGAGTTTCAAATTACTTGATAAAATATGAACGATTAAACTATAGAGAATAAGGTCTCTTTGTCTTTGTCACCAGAGTTTTAGCAAGTAGGTAATTCATTTATGTAGTTAACTAGGTGACCCAGCAAACTCCATACCACCATATTTTTTGTTACGGTGATTAACCCATTCAACATTGTTTCAGTTTTTGATTTCTCTGAAATCATTTTTTTCTAAAATAAAAGTAGCGTAACGTACTCATTCAATTATATCTTCAGACATTTGTCCCGTGAAGTGTGTCAGTGAGTGAGAATCTCGTTAAAGTCGGTCCAGCCGTTTCAGAGACTAGCCGGAACAAACAGACAGACAGGCAAAATTAAACTCGATTTAATTCGAAAATGAAACAGCGAGGTAGTCTTTCAAAATTAACTACTTACACTGATTTCGACAAACTGTATATTCAGCACCACCTTCAAAGAAAGAAAAAAGAAAATCGATCCCCGATTGACGGTGGATTATGGTATGATCTACTATCTACTTGCGAGAGAAGGACCCGGGTCCCAGCAGTGGGTACTGTTAATGGGCTGCTTTATGGGTGAGTATTGCGTACACAAAACGGGCCCTCGCCTATATAGGGAAGATAGACATGTCTATCTAACCGTCCGACCTACTTTAGAGCTATAATTTTTATCTTGATGTCCATGTAACACTTACCGTACACGTCCATGTAAAACATTTAGTGGGATTTACGCTATGTACATAGAATATCTTAGGAGATTTTAATAAAAAACTAGCTGACCCGACAAACTTCGTACCACCATATTTTTATTGTCAATTTTTTTTAAATCTTCTGCCATTCAAACATTGTCCCGACAATAACGAATACATAAAACAAAGAATCATCCAATTTGGCGCAGTTATTCAAAAGTTCGGAGCGTACATACATTTCGAAGATCCATTAATTTATAAGTAAATATGTTAGTTATTACAAACTAGCTGTGCCCCGAGGTTACTAGCGTTGGTAAGTAGTTCCCGTTCTTGTAATTCAAAATATTCTTTGAATGCAAACAAACCCATTACATTTCAATGTGCAATTCAATTATAATAATACATTTATTTCAGTAAAATAGATCTAAACTATACTTACAATATTTTCTTACAGTTGAGTTGAGTCTGAGTATAAACAGATAAGTACCTATATTATTTTATTAGCCTGAATTAGGATTTAAGCTGTGTTTCAGGCGAGAGAAAAAATGCCCATTTTACCTAAGAGTTACGTTTACGCAAGCAAAAAGTAAAAAATAAACAATTTATAAACAATAAAATAGGTACCAAGAAGAAACATTATCGACTACTTTGGTTAGTAAATAGGTATGCAATTTCTATGCAGTTTTATGTATCCAAGGTGCTGTACATACGTTCAAGCGTGCGGCCAATTGTATTATTAACTGTGATTTATGAGATTAGTAACTAGTTATATAATGGCGAGCGGCACGGTATTATGTCACATTCGTGTCAAACTCAACCCAGGCCTGAAAAAAAAACTGTTTACGCTAAACCAACCACATTACCTAATTAACTTTACCGCTGCATTCAATCATAAAATGACACAGTAACCCGACACCTAGACTGCGGTAAACAAGAATTACAAGAGGCAGGACAGCATTTTATAAAAGAAAGAAAACAAACTTAGTTTTGTATAAAAACTTTCCCGCCAATTTAAAAGCATTGGGTAGCTTTTAGTATCATGGCGTGATTTAAATTGAACTCTATGTTGTGCCCACAAGGTCGAAAAATACCTGTAATCTAATTGACAGCGGGAATGAATAAGCAAATATAGGTGTCTCAGTCCATGAAGGTTTTTAAATTGCTGTCTCTTTCGTTCTAACTGCTATTGCTGAAATTGTTGTCTCTGTCACACTCAGATCTCGCTTCTTGCTTCTTGCTTCCAGTCAAGTTTACGATTTGCTGTGAGGCTGTCGCTCGTTGCCCAATTTTTCGCGATTTGTTTACTTTTGTAAATATTGGAGAACTCTGGAGCTTTTACGAATATTTTTGTATAATGTGAATTTGAGAATAATTAGTGATTTTGGATATTTGTGAAGATGGATTTCGCTGGTACATTATGGACATTGGTGCTGGTGATATGTTGTGTGGAGGCGTCGATGATGGGTGACCAATGCGACTGGACCGGCAGGTATGTAGATGTCGAAAGCTTTATTATTGTTTTGTGACATACTTTTTTTTATTTTTTAAGTCATATTTTTATAAGTTTGGCCAACTACATAAATGTATATAAATATATATATTTTAGAGAGCGAATTTTACATTGGCATTATTCATACTTAACATCAATTTTATTAATATTATTTCCTTTTGTACAAATTGATTAGCGACTGTAACGTTAACTAATATTTTAGTATAATTTTCATAATTTTGTTTTAATAAATTATTTATTGAAATTGAAATTATTTTTGCATTCTCCAGTTTTTTTTCCAAAATTGGATTCAATGTTGATTATCTTAAGTGAGGAAACAATTTCTGAATGAGTTACATAGTTTTATAATTTACTTACGATGTTAGGTTGTTAGAATTATTCCAACGATGTGTGATTTATCTAAATGTCAATTGAATGTGTAACTGACGGTCGGCTAAGCACTGATAAGTCTAATTGCCCAATTTACTATTATTAGATGGTTGGAATACTACTTACACTAACTTGGCATTGCATTTTATTTTAAAAGGTCCATTGTCAGACATTTATCATCATTAGGTACCCTAGTATAATTCACTGCGTAACAAATGATAAAAGATCTAATAGGAATGTTGTATAAAATAATAAATTATTTATTGAAATTGAAATTATTTTTGCATTCTCCAGTTTTTTTTCCAAAATTGGATTCAATGTTGATTATCTTAAGTGAGGAAACAATTTCTGAATGAGTTACATAGTTTTATAATTTACTTACGATGTTAGGTTGTTAGAATTATTCCAACGATGTGTGATTTATCTAAATGTCAATTGAATGTGTAACTGACGGTCGGCTAAGCACTGATAAGTCTAATTGCCCAATTTACTATTATTAGATGGTTGGAATACTACTTACACTAACTTGGCATTGCATTTTATTTTAAAAGGTCCATTGTCAGACATTTATCATCATTAGGTACCCTAGTATAATTCACTGCGTAACAAATGATAAAAGATCTAATAGGAATGTTGTATAAAAATAAAAATGTGTTCCATTTAAAAGAAAGCCTGTTCATATTTTTGTCAAAAAATACTGTTATAACTGTTGTAACTATGATGCATTTACTCGCCGAGTTTTAATTATTTACAAAAATTATGTGACCCGTTACAAACATTGGGTATTATATATAACTAGATATTATACAAATAGTTTGCATCTATGCCTTAACTACTAAATCTTTGCCTTAGGTAATTGTTTTATAATCAATTATGATTACAGAAGTAGTGAGTTCACTGTCTTATTATTGTGAAAATTAAATTTGTCGAGCTCTGTACCTTATTCCATAACTTCAAAAAAGTAGGACGTGTGTGTGTAGTGTTTTGTACAGGTAGTTTTAAGGTAGGTATAGTTAATGCTATATTTATGTGTATCTATAAAACTACAATTTGTTGGGGTTTCTTGCTTCTAAATACTTTGTACAAAAGAAACCCCAAGCAACCTTGAAATGGCTTATAAAATAAATATTATAAAAAAATTACGAGTACCTAACTAAATCGATTGTCTCATTACAATAATTTTTTTTTGTATTGTCCAATTAGAAATAATTGGACTGAAGTTGTAATATAGTTACCAGTTTTAAAATTCTACTTAGTAAAGTTTGAAGGACAAACCTATAAAATTATTGTTTGTCACCTGTTTGTTTGTGACCAATTAAATAAAATAATAGTAGTACTAGCAGCGTTCATTTTTTCCGTTTTCTCCGTTACCTATTTTTTTCACATTAAAATGTGTGATTCCATATTATCATCTGGCTCTATGCCAAATTTTATCCAGATCGGATATATCGGATAGATCAATATATCTGAGCATAAAAACTTGGAGCATATAATGATGAGCATATAAAGTTTGCAGTTAAAAAATATTAGATTTGTCTAACAGCCAAAACTTCATATATATATAGTCTATAGATAGGTAGGTAAAATCTGCAAGAAAATAGTATTTTCAAACGAAGCTATTTGTTAAAAATATAATGACTGAAAAAAAATCAAAATACGTTTTTACTTCGAACGCGTATAGTAATAACAGAACTGAAAATATCTACAAACATGTGTCACTAGTGACTAGTGAATCACTGAAAGCGATTTCTTTTAGGGAGATTAGTGACTAACATACAAGCATACATAAACAAATACGGGATGGTCTAGGTCTCAAAACGACAATATGTTTTACTTAAAAAAACATACTCGTAAGTTTTCAGGCTCAAAAAAAGTCTTCATCTACGAGTATGTCCACTTATGTAGGTAGGTAGGTATAAATAAAAAAAAGTTTAAAAATTAAAGTCTGTTTGGTAGAGAGAAATAATAATTATTACAGTTTTGATTAATTGCTGTCAGTTTCCATGCCTGCAATTTATCAAGAATGTAAAAAAAAAAGTATTTTATTCCATAAATAAATTAAATTAAGCTGCTAGAACCAATTTGTGGATAATTTTATTACTCCTAAATTGCTTACATCTCTAAAACTGCAATCCGGTGTTGAGAATTCTGTTTTATACTAGTATCTGATTCACAATCCCTGCCCAAGGCGGGTCCATCACACCGCAGCGCGCAAATTGCAAAAATACGATATTTCCATAACATTTCATGATTGCGTGTCAAATTGTTGCCATCGGATTTTGCATTCTGCGAATTCCCTTTGATACTCACCTAATTTATTATGATTGGTGTCATTTGTTTTTATTTGAATGCGGGATAGAAGGTAATAAATGGAGACCTTGTAGGTATTTAAGTATGGCAATTTACTAAATTGTGTATAATTATTTTGAAATAACTTTGGTGGAAGTAAAAAAAATTATACTGGTAAATATCAAAATTTTAAGTAACAATTGCTAAAATTGTCATGTTTCTAATAAATAGAATATAGAATTTGAAAGTAGCGTATATATGTGCAATTTAAAACTTTAGTGTAAATTTACATATTAATATGTAAAGACTGATTTTAAAGTTGAAGTCTAATTAGTTGAATAGAAATATCTTTAATTTTACACTCACTCGGCAAACCTCTTTGTTTTACGTACTCCTCCAAAAATATTCTATTTATCGACAACTCTATTACAAATGGTATTTTAACATTATATTGATTTGATTTTCCAAGCGTAGAATTAATACTAGATACCGGAAATTACAGACTATAAAAATATAGATTGGCACCAACTTTAGTTTTTTTATTACGATTTGGTACTTCTTTATGTACTTCTGAAGTCTGTTCAATTTTGTGAGAAACACATTTAATTTATAATTTTAAGTGTTATTCTAGATTAAAATTGTACATCGTATAGGCAGTACAAAAATACTACTGAGTTGGACATCGGGCTGAAATTTAGAAAATACCTAACAAATGTAAATACATGATACATGAATAAGTATGAATTTTAGGCATGCACATCTCCGAAACTATAATTCATATCAAAACAAAATAAAACACTATTGTTCAGTAAAGTTATCAACCATTATTTGTGCCATGAACATGATTTTACAGTATTAAGTAAAATAAGTAGGTTTTAATTTTCAGTTAAAACAGATAATCTTCGAGCGGGGAACGATTGAAATGCCACCACGCGGCAATTACTAATATTCCCTTAAGTGGTTAAATTTAGGATTAAGTATTTTATTTAAATTAAAATCAATCCAAATTATAAGAAGACAGAAATAATCCAGGTCGGTTCATGATTGATTAGGTATCTATTATGACTGGCGACTGGTAAACATACGGTAAAAATGTAGTAAAAATAGGTAACTACAGCTGAAAATATAAACGCATCCTTTACCTAATTCGGTAAACATTTTTTTAAAATATAGAGTGACGGAATTACAATAATATACGCCTAATGGTAAACACTTGTTCAATACATTATCGCAATATTTGAAACATTGTCCTTCAAACCAGAACAAAAACAATCTTACACACAGGTACGCACAAAATGCGATATATAGATTCAGCAAAGAGCTCCAAAACTTGTTCCGTAAAAAGTTTTGATATCACAAGAATAACTTTTACTCACATCATTAGAGACACAACACTTTCGCTCATTAAACAACACGCAAACAAATCAACATTAGCCTCTCCCATACATCACCGAGTCAACAGGCAATAAAAATTAAAAACATTTCATTATCGTCCGGCGCGGAAACGATGTCACAGGGTCGATTACGGAGCAGAATCAACAGCCCACGAGTGGGGTTTCCCATCGCTGGCCGAGGGTGGCGTGGGAATCCGACGGGGAAACTGTTCTCTAGCACCCCCCTGGTCTCAGGACACGTCACCCTTCCGGGGAAAATAAGGGTTGATTGATTGATCTTTGTTCAAAACGAAACAGCTTCGAAGCTTTTAATGAACTAACCAGTGCTTCGCGGTTTTACCTGCGTGGTTCCCGTTACAATAGAAGTAATAAAATAATAATTAGATAATAAGAAAAAAGTGTTTTAAAAATACCCACATTTTTAGCCTATTAGGTACATAGGTACTACAGAATATTGAGAGTATTTCTTAAATTTCTAAAGTTTGAAGTGTAAACTTTTTATTGGTTAATAAAATCTCGCGAATGGCGCAGGCGTAGTATGAATACTCAGTAGTATTAGTACTACTTCCGGTAACGGCACGTAAACATTAGCTCATAATGTATGGAAAGTTAGAACAGCGCCTCTAGGGGACATAAAAGGAACTATACGTTCCATACATTTGCTATCGATTGCCAGTATGTACATTTTTGTACTTCACTTACGGGTGAAACTTAAATTTCGTACTAACAAATCGGAAAATAGGAGGACTTTTGATTTATTTACTTTTCTTACTTTATTTATTTACTATTTATTTACTTGTTAGTAGTTTGTAACTAAGCGAAGTTTTTACTACGGAAACCAGATAGTTGGCTTAAAGCATAATCTGCATAATATCCAATTCATACTTGTATGCATCCATGAAGCATGCCTAAGAGCATTCCATACACCTACTAAACTAACTTATACCTCTAAACTGGGACGGCTAAGGATCTACTAGCACTAATAGGTATAGTAGGTACATAACCATGTTGCAATACCTACTACAAGAGCAGTAGCGATTGCAAAGAGGAGATAAAGCGTTATCTATACAATTAGCCACGCTATTCTATCGCAAATGTTGAGTTCAAAGCATTTGAAAAGTAGGCAATGTTCTCACAGATAACTTTGAACAAGTTACAACGTGGTTAATTCATGTGGGTGGGTCGCCAACCACGAGTTCATGGAATCATGGATACTGATATTTTGGTATTTGGTACAGAGTTTTCATCACATTTTCCCCATATTTTCAGCTTAAAGCAGGGTTAATGTCGAAATTTATAATAAAATAATTTATTGTATCATGTATGCATTATTGAAGTACTTTCTGTAGTGGTAGAACTCTTTGCAGAGCATTTCTTATGAAGTACCACACTTCTCCAAGATTCTACTATCGCTTGGCAGTAATAGGCAAAGATTGTTGTGTTCGGGTTTGAAGAGATATATTTATGTTCAATTATGTTGAAAAAAACAGGATAAAGATAAATCATCTTAAATCACCAGCGCGGTGCACTGTTAGGCAGTGATTTCATATTTTTATTTTGAAATAACCTTGTGGTGCTCTACTGTTGTGGAAAGGCGTGTTGACTGCCATTATGCACACATCTTGTTCGTCTCGTCACACTATGTTAACACATAGTGCAATGAAAAATAGTAAAACATGTACCTGCCTAGATGAAACGGGCCCAAAACAGGGAAGATTGACAAAACAGATAGGTAGCTAAAATTTGCTGACATAGACTATAATTAAATGTATTTTAATCTCCACGCGTGCTTCAAACAAATATTTATAGCATATTTATAGGTATAGTAGTGGTTATACTATACTCTATTAAAGAACTTAGCAAATCATGTTCCAACTTTTCAAAATGCAATCACAATTATCCCATAAATATCTTGCGCTAACGACATACACCTTAAGAAAAAACAGAAGACAGCGAAAGACAAGCGCTAAGCTATCCGAACCTGCAAAAAAGCAAATTGAGTGTCAATGTACCAGCATCACTCTCGGCCATTGTCGACATTCAAGTTCATACACATTCATACATTAATATTTATTAGGGAGGGCTCGGAGAGGGGACCGGGATCTGTTTATTATAATTTCCTCTACATTATAACGCGTTCGCACGATACCCTCCAATCTGACGCATGGAGTGCCCTTGCCTGCAATCACTGTTTACGTTTATGTGTGTACTGTGTTATTAACTCCTTAATCTGAAAGAGATAAGTAGCACAAGTTTCGTCCTTGTTACGAGTACTTTCATATTTTGTCAATGAATCATAATTGTGTTAAATGGGTCATAATTTGTCTTTTTTTGTCGAAAATAGGTTTGCACTTGACCGCTATCTTGCCTGATCTTAAGTTACTATGCCGTTTAATATGGACCTAGAAGAATCCGATACAGTCTCGATTTGAATACACTAATATTGTATCTATCGGAGAAAACTCACTCAGGCAACGAATTCCACAGCCTAGACGTTCTTATCACGAAAGTAGGGTCCAACGTCTTAACGTGTTTGAAATATTGGAATAAGCGGTAGGCTAGCATACAACCAATTAAGAACTTTAAGACTGTTTTAAATTTATTTCAAACATCACATTTCAATGAAATTTCAAATAACATCTATTACGAAAATCAACACAACATTTTATTTAATTTTCCAACTTCGCCGTTTCTTATAAGACCAATAAACAGTGTTTTGCTGGGTCTAGATAAGACATTCCTTTAAAACTCAATTAACTAGTTGTCTCGGCAATGCGTCATGACGAGCGTTAACGTAGAGGTCACCGCAGAGAAACATCAATTTTCATCGTAACCTCCAAATGACGATTTGTTTAGAAGTAAATCGGACATTTCCTCTGCAGTCTTTTGATTCCCCTCTTCATAAGACGAGGGATAAGACGCATTCAAACGTCATTATTTATCTAGGAACAAAAGTAGACGAATACAGACAATGTCATAAGGCACGTAACATCTAGTAGAGATTTCCATAGTCTCAAATCACTATAAGTACCTACACACATAATTCGAGATTGCCCTCAATTCTACGCTATGCTCCTACAACTGATTGTCTAATTAAATCGCCTCACGCAACTGTATGAGATGCGACGGATGTGCGTAATAACTGACAGACTGAAAAACGAAGTCGTAACATTCCCTTTAACTAATTAATCTCATCTGAGAAAGTCCCCGTACCGCAATGCCTCAAACAAGAAACCAAACATTTTAACAACTTCTTTGAAAAATTTAATCTTAAACAAGATAAGGTTTGGAAATTGAAGTATTTGTTCTTGAAAAAAGTAAAATTTAATAGATACTTATGGAGTACCCATATATTCGTCGAGTTGATTACCGTTGATAGCCTACCGTTAATTAATGATTAAGTTAGTTACTTGTGTGTCAAATCAAATAATGTGGTCATGCGAATCGGAAAAGATTATGATTTAATTACCACGCCCAGCGGAAATCCTGTTTTAATTGTATTATTCTGAAATTGCATAATATTATTGGAAAAACATACGATAATATTATAATTAAAATTAAATTCGTTTAAAGTGATATTAGTTTATATATTACTATTCCAGTTAATCTATTACTATACTGAATGATATTCAAGCAAGGAATACCAACAACACGGAACTTGTTACTAACGGAAGAGGCATAAGATGCATATAATTGATCTCTAAGGTATTGTGTAAGTCACATAATAATTTTCCGTCTTTTCTGTGATTCATTTTCTACGTATCATCACACCTGGTAGGCTTATTAGTATAATATTATGTGTTAGGTATGTAGTTTATAAGTGCATTTGGATACAAAGAGTACAAAGGTCATTCTCATTCATATCAAAAAGTCTGCAGCTATTTCTCGAAATAAAACTTTAGAGACCATTTTCTAATTGAAGAAGATTAATTATTATCATATTTTTCATATTCATATAGAGCTTTTAACATATTACCCCTGTTTTCACTTTATTTGTATTTTACCGGAATTAACTAGGTAGGTACTATACTATTATTAAATATTTGATGTTTTAATATATAAAATATCGTAGGCTTGTGAAATAATAAACACACATGTAGATAATTCCATTTACCATACAAGATAAAAATTGCAAACTACGAGAAAATTTGAAAAACATGTTTGCGGTTTTATTTCCTGAAGTTGACCTATATTATTTATAGTTGTTGCGGATGTTGCTATCTATCGTACCTAGCGGTGCCGGTGGTGATAAACCATCAGATGGCATTGCGCACGGACCGACTCTCACGCCTCCCATATGGCGCACGCTGCACCAGACTTCAGGATGTTAAAGCAATTTTTTAGCGAGGAAGGATGTGCGTACTTCGATTACTTAGTTAAATATATTTTTAATAAGTCTATATTTGACAAAGTAGTTCTACAAATTTGAACACTTTTGACAATTGTAGTGTCGGTTTGAGGAAACTCGACTTATGTAATAGACCACAGGCCCGTGAACAAAATGTATGGTTCAAATTAACCACCAGGAGACCTATGTAGATGATAGAAGGGTATAAGATTCAGCGCTATGCCGTCACTTGTAAGCTGTCCACCTGATATACTTTATACCCTTCTATCATCCTACATAGGTCTCCTGGTGGTTTATTTGACCCATACATTTTGTTCACGGGCCTACAGCCTACAGTCTATAAGGTAGCACGCAGTGATTAGATAACTATAGGAGAAAGCCAAAGATTGCGCTTAGTGGCGTATAATGTGAAATGCCTGTATCCAGCTGTGGAAATAGGATACTCTAATGATGATGATGAGAGTGGGTTTAAATATGGACTGATCTAGTATCTTACTAAGTTTGATCTGGTAAAAATAAGTGCCTATGTAGCTCGTTAATTGATTCATATTATATGAACAATGAGCTCATAGATAGACCATCTGCCACAGATTCTGGGAAGTAATTCCTAATTCCCAAATCGTAATCCACATACGTTCGCGATCATTAGCGATTTAAGCAATTCGCCACGGGATGGGATCGCTTCACCAGGACATTTCACATGGCCTGTGGGAACTCCACACTTCGTTACACTAAGAGAAAACAAGCATCACATGTTGGGAGATGAAATCACGGTTATTTTTAAGCGACGATTGTTTTCATTCGCTCGCCAATTGAGGGCAATCAGCGACACGTGTTCCGCTCGAGACGGCCGCCTCAGGCACCCATTGAGCTCGTTTGGGCCATGTCTAGGCAAATAATGGCGTGTTGCCGTCTTACATAAACTACGCGTTATCTCTTGCAAGCAACCAGTCACTTTCAATATTTTAGGTGCAGCCCATTTACAAATTAGAGAGCTACTTGGCTTGTTGGCTTTCGCACCAGTCAAGCCATTGAAATTCCCATGATACTCGAGCATCTTTCTGGCCACCAAATGTATTCTACACAGAGCACAGAGGAATGTTTTATACGCTCTCAAGCCCCAATTACAAGATAATGTGTGTGTTCGTTACTTATGGCGTAGAAGGGTAATCCAATGCCTCCGCCATGTGTCCACTTAGATTGTACTATCTTTTGTCGTAAAGTACGAGAATGTTCCTTGTAACTATGAACGGCGTTCACAAGTTTTTCGGCTTCGATTGTTGTAACGATTATGACCCACTTCGAACCAGTACAAGTTGCAACAGAGCTGTCTCGCTTTATTTGAATTTATATCGGCGATTTACATTTAAACCTTCGTGTATCTAGCAACGACGGGCTTTTCTAACGAGCGGCTATCGGCCGATGTTATCTTACGAGATGTTAATTCGACGAACATTAGTGTTAATTGTTTCATTTCATTGAACACGGCGTTCCTTGAATGAAACAGAACTAATTAGCGGCGAATAGTAGGTCGGCATTGTGTCGGGCGCGGTCGGCTCGGATGAAGGCTCTCTTTGTGTCGTTCGTGTTTATTTTTTCAATCTTTCTCAGAGTTTGTTCCTTCCACGCTAATTACTGCGGTGATATGATGCAAGCGTGGCCGCGGCGCTAACGTTAATCAATATATGTTTTATAACTAGTATTTTTAAAAAACGTCTCATAGACCACAACGTTATAAAAAAAGAATAAGAAAATTGTTGTTAATGATCTAGCAATAAAATAACAGAACGAAAAAGGACTCGTTTCATCAATAATGTGTTAGGGACTCGTTCCCAGAAATCTTGAGCATTTTGGGCAGAAATGCCCGAATCGGGATGACTGGGACCCGTTGAATTATGCATGAGGTGTCTTTCGTACGATAATAAGTTATTAGTGACGGTGCGCAGGCGCAGTGCCGCACGAGCTGCATCTTAATGCGGCGCTCGATGGGCCGCTGTCAAATCACGATATTTCATTTAATTATTTTTTTTGGATGATGTTCGATGATCTATGACACTCATTGTCATATACGTCGAACTAACCAATGTGATTCCGAATAGGAATCGAGTCAAGAATACATAATAAGGCGCCGCCTATTATGAATCACCAATTGAAGCAATTCAGGGCCATTATTAGTCTTAAAAAATTATTCATAATGTCGAAAAGATTCTTACTAAAGAAACTAAAAATTAAAAACCCGAAACACGACACCCAAGAACATCGTAATAAGAAAATATATTGCGAAATTTAATGAAGCTGCACTGCTAATGGGGCGGCACGAGCTGGGTTTGTTGTAACCCGAAACTACTGGCATACGGACTCGGACAGCCTCCGTACACGCTCAGAAACTCGCAAACGACGCAATCATGGACATCCATCATAATGCCCAAAAGAATAACGTCGCCATCAGCTTAAATTTCACGCTTCAAATACCAGTCATACTTATTTGTATAAAGATAAAGATTCAGGATCAGGGAATAAATCGCATTAATTGAATATGCAATAACGTAAGCTTTTGCATTTACGACCGTTTTGGACGGCCATCGCTTATCTGGCCAGCAAAAAGGCGAGTGAGCGGCGACCGACCGATTATATTGTAAAAAGAGGTTCGCGGCCGTTCCATAACCGATTGCAAATGGCAACCGCCGCGGGACCTACGCCATTTATAGCCCGTCGCAATCTCAACTGCTAAAAAATAAGTATGCAGCGATTTCTCTCGGTTCGCTCCCTATCTATCGTTCGAGACTATAAACGAACGGAGATAAGATGCCAGGAGACAATGACTGTCACAAAAAACGATCGGAAGCCGACGCGGTCCCTCTTCGAAATGCCAGCACGCATCCAACGCCGCTTTTTACATTACGCGCTGACCCGTCCTTCGAATTGCCCAAATTGATTTGATCGACTTTAATTCGATTCTGTATTCGTATCCGACGCGATCGGTTATGATTTTTATTTATACAGCACGACACATTTCTCAGTGAGTACGAGGAGTTACGGCCGGTATTCGTCGCATGAAGCCGAGACAAGAATGCCATAAAGCCTCGGGTTCATATTATAACTCGTTTTGTTTACACCAGAGACACAGCATGGTGCCCATAACTGACTCGACACAACAATGGCCGCCTTAAGACTTTACTACGACGTTTGTTCGAGATTTTCCTTGATAAACTCTAAATTGGCTTTACTGCGCGAGCTTAATAAGGCATACCTTTAATATCGGCGACAATCGACAGTATTTCTCAGTTTCCGTTCATATTTTCCTTTGTCTCACAATCTTCGCTCCTAATAAACCAATTCTCTGTTAAAAACGTCAGAGAAGGATTTTTACATCATTGATTTATGGACTTTTTACTTCCTTTTATAATAATTTCATGTTAAACTACTCAATTCCAGTTGGATGCGTTCATGCCACGCTTGAAAAGTAGATGGAAACTTTATACTCGTACACGCGAAACGATATTTGATACCTCCGTCAGAACCAAGTTGGTTTTGATGCATGGGCTGCATGAATACTAGTTATCGAAATTTAAAACAATATAGGTCAGCTTCGAGCCCTATTACTAGAAATTAAATTGTACTGTAATTATCGTAGAAAGTTCTAATGCAGTTCAAGTTATATAACAGCGGTAACGACTTGCTACATGGCAGTGAGTTGTATAGCCGCGCATTGCCGCTGCAGAGGCATTAAACATGAGGTAGGTAGGTATGCATTAGCGCTATAGCTGGCAGGATTTATGAGTGGGGTCCGGTAAGCGGCTTACCGGCTACCACAATAAGAGGACCACGATCGCCGGGGCTTTTCACACCTTCATATTTGAGCAGTACGTTAGCGTTGACGCCTTGTGTATGCCTACCCCTAAAGTTCGCACCTTCCTCTACATAGCACGTATACATTAGGTAAAGTTATGCGTTGGTCATATTTGTAGTGGTTGCAGTGTACTTAACAAAAAGTCGGGGTTGGGGTCACTGGAGGTATTCAACTGGTTAGAAAAAACTAGACCCTTTAATATGAAGCATATTATTCAAAATTCAATCCTCGGCATGGAAAAACCTAACTAAGCTGCGTATGGAACTTGAACTGTGCGTAAAGTATTGCACTTTTTTTTAGTAACGGCAATTCAAAAATGGTTCATTGTTGTTTTTAACATATTTTCATGGTTGACGTTCCAAATATTCAAACGAGGGATTCGAGACTTTATAGGTAAGAACGTATTTGCTTTGCCTTGCTTGAAAGGGTTTTTCCAATTTAAGTCAAGCTTGAACCGGCTTCTTCTAAGTTAGCACGCTCCATCGTAGTCTGCAAGAAGGCAAGATGGCAATCAAATGTAAGCCTATCGTTGTTACAAAATATGAACAATTCGTCAGGCAGGACGTACCTAGAAGTTGATTTGAGTAGTATGAAGAAGTTTATATTATCTCGAGCTGCCTATTACGTAATGGTGTGGTTACACCGATGAGTTTCGGACTCGACATTTGCGTCAACGATCAGTCAACAGTTCAACACAACAACGGTCGATGTCGGGACTTGCAGAGCTGCGTGACTTGGGGTCGTGTTCTTTGCCCGAGTGAAAGTCGATAGTGTTACGAGTTACGAAAGGTGACAGTATCTCTAGCCTTAATTGGCAATGAGATCGTTAATTAGAACTTAATTTTAGCTGTGCTTACAACAATTAGTGGATTGTGTGGGATTTGAATCTACTTCTATCTTTGATATATTTGTGTGGGTAGATTTAGAAAATGAGACTCTACAAACTGCTCTGAATCTTTTTCAGCTTAAAATGTTCGAATACTTCATCATCATCCCCAGCATTCATTAGCTCACTACTGGTTATAGGCCTCTTTCTTACTTTGCCATTCACCTTGGTCTTCTGTCAATCTAGCCCCGTTCACGATAGTTACACCAATGACGATTGATATCAATATCTGATCGTGGATGACCGAAGCCGACGCTCCGTTTTTTCTCTATTTTTTCTCTTTTTTTAAGGCATTTTTTCTCCTTATCTATTTGATTGTGTTATGAAAACTACGTGGTTATTACACATATTTATACAAGATCGGTCGAAATTAATAACTTGCAGTTTTTTTAGTATTTTGTACAAGAAATTACCTATTTCATTTATTGTTACTTAAGTTTTTGTATATTTTTGTAATTTTGTTTACTAGTGCATAAAGAGTTAATCTAATTATCTGTCTACATATTTGAAAAAAAAAACGTTTTGTGGGTAATAATGACTTAAATACTTATCCTTCCCGTTTTGTACCTACTTGGTTCAAGCACTTTTTAAATCCTGACGCCACCACAATTACAAGTATGTAATTGTGGTCACTTACAAGCTAATTAAATGTTTTTTGAAGATACTCCACAATTACTGTCTTCAAAACAATGTACCTTTAATTGTGCTATATCTTCAAAAAACATTAAATTAACTCGTAAGTGACAACGCCTCGTCCAGATTTTTAATAACCATAAATAATGTCTACATTGTCGATGACGTGTTGCAATGCGGTTATTAGGAGCGAAGTAAGGCGAAGTTAATCAAAATTGCATTACGTGTAAGCGACGGACACGTCATGGGGTTCCATTGTAAGCGCCGCGCTGCAAAAAACTCCCTTCGACGACATACCACACCTTCGTACCCTTCGTATCACGTGCAATGATTGATGGCAGTTTATAAGATCGTGTCGATTATGTGCACAAGACGTAAGCGAGCTCGGTAATGATTGGTCATTTTCTGATGCCTTTTCATACTTACTGCGCGACTGGTTTAGCTCATCCACCCGTACCTAATTGACCTAAATGATAGGTAGAGATACTATTTACAGATTGGAATTCTTGTGCAATGCACCTGTCGCGAACTAATTTGGACTTTTTTCTATTGTACTGTTCGGAACTTGAAGTTGAAACGAAACTTGAACGTTTCATGGTTCATAAGACCTGAAGTGAGGCTTTGATGCCACTTTCCGTTACTGTAATACCTATATTGTGGAATGTGTTTTTGAGTGGGTTTTTCCCGATGCTGCTTAACATCAAAAACTACATATTTATAACAAAGCATTTCAAACCGACATCCGACATTTTCCAAGAAAGACTTCGATTTCGATCTTTCGAGGAAAAAATGTTATCTGCTAACGCAGGCTTAGCCAACCTTAGTGGATTTTGGCTTTGACTGTTCTTGATGGAGAAAACCCTTTCTTCTTCTTCCTTTTTATAGCTTCCCAGTATAGATATCATAATGAAGGCTGCTTATGCTATATTTTATACCAGTCCAACTATGTTTGTCTTTGTAAGTTTAGTGGTGTTACCGTAATGCACTCGCTTTGTATTGTAACTGCAACAAAACTTGAATTGAAACATCGAAGTAACGTGACATCGCATGTTTTCGTATTGAGTGCTGCCATGTTATGATGTGATCAGACACGATGCTTACGAATCAAGGTTACACAGAGCTCTTGTTGCGTTACTACTGTATGAAACGATGAACCGTGCTTCCGAGTACCGATGTTATGATAACCTGGCGTCGGTTGCACCTGCACAATACTCTATTCAGTGTTTACAGTTAAAGATATCCACGGGCGCGAGTGGGCGGGAGACGGCATCTAACTAGTTATGTAAACATGGATTGACCACTGCTGTTGCTGCTTCAAGCCGGCTAAGCACACGAACTTGAGTAAACAAAACAGAAATAATGCCTTATACATAGGATTGGTTTCATAGTCATATATTTTCCAAAATGTAGCTTATGTCACCCCATTTACTTGACCGTACGAAAATGCACTATAGGTACATTAATACTAATTGCATCTACATAATGATCATCAGTCAGTGAGAGAAGAATTAAGTACACATACACATATGTATATCTAGACACACGGCAGTGTGGCCAGCCAAGTTCATTCAAGTAAACTGGCGAGCCGCGCCATACATATTAACAAATCCACTATTGTTATGGTATTGTTGCTCATATTATGCTATATTATTTACAGCTTATGTAGCTAATTGAAAAACCTTACAAATCAATGTCAACGGTCATAGTATGTCATAGTCAGTGCCAAACGGGCAGCCACCGCGCGTGTGCACTCGCCTTGAAAAAGGCCGCCGGACGCGGCCGAAACTCGAGTCGGATTGACCGACCGTATGTACGTGAGTGTCCCGTTATCCAATTAAATAGGTCATAGTATGGTTATCTGAAATAGGTATACGATGATGCCCTAGTGATCCCACTTCGAAGTCTGTATAAACACTCATTTGGTAGGACCGTTTAGAGTTTTTTTTGTTGGACGTTTATTTTTTAAGATAAATATATCTTTAGTTACTTTTGATTGTTGAAATCATTGAAATACCTGACTATCTGCCAACATAAACCTAGAATACCGTTTCAAAAATGTTTGTGCAGTCACCTTCTGGAACAATAAACATTTGGTACAAAACAGTCAGAGTATATTCGGTGAAATCACACCTATACATATACATATAACCGAAAATGTGTATGTGTCAATTAGATTTACTTCGAAATAATACGGAAATGGCTGGTAAAACCGTGGATTATAACGGACAGAATCAATATTCCTATTTTGTTATAATTGTATCAGAACGTAGTCAAATCAATCTTTGTCAGAAATAGTGTTTGTGTAGGACTTGATAGAAGGTAAAAAGGCTCGTGTCACGCGCGGTTTATATATTTTATTTGCACGAGCCGCACAAAGGTGTTGTCACAATGGATTATTGTCCACCACAAAGGCCCTTGAGTAGGGTTACCAAATTTACTACACAAAATAGTTTTCGATTATTTTGCATCAAGATACTTTTTACTGATTGAAAAACGTATGTTAGCCATATCTACTAATAATAACCCTGGTATTGGAACTGGTCAATTATGGCGATTTTCAATACATACGAATCCACACCAATAAATATCTCGTTATACGAAGATTTAAGTAAAAATGAGCTCTGACGACTTTAATGACCGACTTTTATATAAAATTTTATTCATCTCATTTCATTCATTGTCATCAAATTCATCATTTAGACGCTCGACCTAATTTCATAAGAACAATCACTAAGTCATCGAGGTATATGAAAGTAAATTTAAGTTATCTGTTCATATTCCACTATACCGATTTCAATAAAATTTATAATTATGGGATCACCTCTAAACTATAATCTATGTACCAAACAAAAAAGAACCAACACAATTAATTCATAACTAGCGGAGCTATCGCGTAACATACTAACAAAGAAAAACATACTTACTTACTTACCGAATTAAGAACCTCCTTTTTTTAAGTCAGTTAAAAAATAAATTCCCCAAGTAACACGCTATATTGTCGTGATTTCTTTATTCTTTTTCCAAACGGAAATGTCCTACATATTATGTACACTTGAAAATGTTTGTCAACCCTGTCTGTGTGGTGACTTTTGTCGATCCCTGATTTTTAAACAACCAATGCCAACCGACGTGCCTCTACAATAATAGCCAGCTACAGGTAACTGTAAAACATCAGATTAGTTTTTGCTAAGAACCATTAAAGTCATTGCAATCATTATAAAACTGATTGATTGTATTTATATTGACAAAGCAATTAATTTCTTGCTATTTCTATGAAAATAAATTACGAATAATCGTACTTGAAGGATCTCCAGTTAAATTATTGTTTAATTTATTGTTTGGATTAACATTAAGTTAAAGTGTCACGAAAGTACAAAAACCGGTTTTATTAAAGTTATAAAGTAAAAAGAAAAGAAAAATCTTGAGTAAAAGGTTGATTCAAATCTAATGTTATGTCTAGGATTAGGATAGTTGGTATGGGAGTTTTTTTTTATCCAACATCGATAAGTATTATGACAACTTCGTTTCACTATTAATCAATATCTAATTATATATATTATATCTAATTATAAATATCTAATTAATAAAATTATACATTCATAGAATTTATGAACGTTATTTAATATACATATATATGTATTATGTGCATGGGTTTTCTGCCTAGCTACGGCTCGCGCGTGAAATAAGACACTGTTTGCAGAACACTCCGCTGCGTACCAGTTAAGACGTTGCTTTCATGTGACACTCATATTACATGTCGTTTAACCGACTTTGACAAAAGAGCCAATAAATACCAGTATAGGTGTGGTATTGTAGCCACCGGTAGCTAATAGACTTTGATTATCACTATACTGTTTTTGCTTATATCTATGACGATTTTAGTTCCCTATTTTAAACAAGACAAAAAGAACACGTTTAAAAAACTGAGAAATATGCGTATGTAGTGGTAGGAAGCTTTGCATAGACCACCTGGCACTTGAGGAAAACTACATTTTTGACAGTTATTTTGCAGAGTTCGTACATTACTGTATTACAGTTTGAAGGACAATCTTCATACAGTGCATAAAAACAAATAATCTTATATCTCTGGGTGACACGCGCAGTGCAATATTAGACAGTAGTAGGGATTGCTAAGCTTCAAATAGCTATGTGGAATTGTGCTGCAATAAACAGGCGTGTTGCGTATCATCAGGAGCATGTCGCTCTAATCATCAGTAGCATGCATAAACTGAAAAAATGAAACGAAATGTAGTTACAGAATTTTACAACAGCTCCAGTCCAGTTGAGCATGTCAAATAAATTCTAAATGCCTTTGAATGCCTTTGAACTCTCTAATATACTTCGTTGCTAAACAATAACGAAGATTAATGGCGACTTGCAATAAAAGGATTCGTATATATGTTACGGTCAGCTTCGGGTCGTCGCGGCACAATGCGTCATCGCGCCTAAATTTATAGCTTACGAACTTCTGGACCTCACTAATTGGCTCCTCAGCTCCCAACATCATATTTAAAACACCACTTATTTGAATAAAATCTCGATTGGCAACTTCAGCAATTTACTTTTTTATCCACAACAGCAGAATTCGAATGCGCACGGGTTTGCGGACGAATATGTCTTCGGGGCATCATTTTATGCCGCGCTAAATGACCGCCATATCTTTGAGTTTTATCGACATATTTTGAATTTGTAATCAATTTTAAAACGGCTTAAACAGCAAAATCAATTTGAATTGTAGACTTTTATAGATTGTTTTAATTTTGACGAACATAGATTTACAGAAACACACGGTTTTTCTATCGACAGAATTAAAATGTAAAAAATATTGGCTTCGAAATGTTCCGATCTCTGTATCAATGCAGTGACAAAGCGTTTTTTTAATTGCCGGTAATTCACGTTTTCGGTCGCTTTGAAAATTTGTAAAGCGTTTTAGATGTCGATGGCCGGAGGGCTTAATAAACGGTCGTCATACCGTTCTAGTTTCGAAACGGCCCCTTTCTAGTCTCTTTCGACGAGGACAGTACGATTATAGCTGTACCACCTATCTAAAATAGCTATTGTTAGCCTTGATTTAGCCTTGTCTTAATTTTTGCTTAAAAATAAAGAGAGAGCAATAACTAGGGCATAAGCAATTTAGGAACACTGTACAGCGTATTGCAATTCAGTGTAGCTAAATGGAGACGTATTTTAATGAGGTCGATAAATCTAATGGAACAATGGCGGCGCGTGCCACAAGGCCGGCTGACTGAAGGAGTCAGATATCACGAGGTTCTCGATTGCTTGCGCGTGCGCTCTATATGGCGCGCATTATGATTACACCTTAATAGTGACCAGTTCTGCAACGTTCGTTCGTCACTGCACCGCCGTCGTTACGCCATATCCACGTAGCTTTTAAGGCATCGCGTACGACACCGGACACCGCTAATACATTATTCAAATTACCAACCAGAAAAAAAATATCATTCCCTTCTATGGACGCCGTGTATTTAATTTGAATGACCGATTTGGTTGCATCGATATTTGGTGTTCATTTACCTACTTACGACTTGGTTTTTGCAACGCTTACATAAATCGGTTTCTCGTTATTCATTACTGCAATTTAAATGTGATTAATTTTGGTTCGGTGATAAAATAAAGCGACCATATTTAGAAGGATTATTGTCGATAGCCGGGGGCTGGGTCCAGGTTCCTGAGGTCCGTTAAATAATAACTGGCATATACCAGTCTCGGTTCCAGTGAGCTATAAATTGCTGCTGCCGGCGGGCATGCGGCACGCAATCTCAATGCGGAAAATATGGTGCGCAAGAGCACGGGCTGGCGCTCATGCCCCACAGGCCACAGACTGCGCTGTGCGGACCTAGCATTGTTGTTACGTTTCTATCTTTTTATGCCATTCTCTTTGCTTATACCTCATTTCTACTCTTGAACTTGAATCATTATCACAATGAATGCCATTTAAAACAAAACTTGTAAAAAAACAAAGTCACGATACTCAATTTATCTACCGTAAAAAAGTTGTAATACCAAGTCGATTGTTTTACTAAATCCCTACTTAAGGGACCTTCTGTATTAAGTTATTACGTAATTAGTTAAACCTAACAACACTTAAAAGTAACTATATCAGTTTTAAACATCTTTTAGGTTTTAGATACCATACATAAACTTGGTGATCGGGCAGATAGATAAAAAAAAATTAAAAGAAATCGAATAACATCAAATGACTATGAAAACTTAATTTCGGAAATGTCGTTTTAGTGTGTATTCCCTGATGAATTTAAACAAATTGTCTCCAAATCGAGAGCAAACGTGCACATTAGGTGGGAAGGCGGCCAAATGCAAACATACTGCTAAATAAATAACAACAACCTTGGAAATACAATTGACTATTTATTAATTCAAATACTTGTTCAACCTTGAACGAACTCATGAATTGGTTAATTAGATCGTAAATTTTATTTCCAAAAAATCTGATTCAATATTCTGACATCTAGACCTCAATGAGCACATTTTGAATAAATGTATTTTAAAATTCGTAATACTTTACTGTAACCACCGGGTAATTTGGCAGACTTACATTATCTAAACGTCGGGAATGTGTAAATGATTTTAAAATTAACTGTGAACATGACCATAATATGGCGTTTGTCTGGCATAACGTCAAAACATTACAACATACCGTGGAAATGCTGCCAGAATTCTAGGCACCGACAAGGAGTAGGCTTTACTATCTTGATTATCTCTAAACGTCTTCTGTGGCAAAGGACGATTCACAAATATGTAAATTAACTGCTGGACATTTCTCACACAAACACTTAGTCTAGATCTAGTCGCACCCTAAGCAAAGCTTGTACTCTGAGAGCCAGATAGGTAGCTATGATATTTACTATATACTGAGGTATATAGTTATGAATACATACTTAATAATATACATATATACATCCAGATACAACTAATTATCATTAGTTACTCGTATTATCATTAACAATCTGAGTTGCTCAATTCATCTGGGTGCAACATCGAATCCACAACCTACGGCTTCGCAAGTAGACATAGTACCAATTAGCCAGGTAATGTAATATACGAATAAAATAGCAATACCAAAGCCTCAATTAACGTTATTTACCTTATCCACCTCTACCTTATTCAATTGAATCGGATGGATCCGGATTTCTGTACTTACCTATAAGCTTGCGTCAAGCGCCCTCCAGGCGAGCGCGCAATCAAAGGCGCATTCCACCTCATTGTGCGACTGCTGCCTACTCTGTTGCTCCTAGACGGCGACTGCTCTAATTTGCTTTATCATGCTAGTTATTGGTCGGGCAATGCTCTGGTTAGATGCGAAACTAGTTTTAGTCATTCACTGGAAAATGTTCTCACTGTACACATAGAACATATTTTTAAAGTTCGCAGAACGTGGAAAACTACAAATATTGTTTTGTAAAAATCACTATTTGTGAAACTATAGTTTTGTGTGCGTGTTTTTTAACTTTTTTGCTCAACCGGCGTGACCTTGACTCTACCCTCATAAGTCTAACCTAGAAGTATTGTTTTGCGGGTGATAGTTGTTGTTTTTACTTACTAGCTAAATATTTATATTCCATTATTTCTTATAACGAAATATCCAGTTACATAATACATTTAGAAACGAAAGAAAGAAACGCGTTGATGTCTTTTGAATACGGTTTTTTTATTCGAATGGGATTGATCCGAATATCCGTGGGATTGATACTTTGATTCCAGATATTATTTTAAGTCACTGCAGTAAGTTTTCTCTGCCAATATAAAATAAAGTAGGTGTAAGAATTCAGGGTTTATACGATTCCCTTCGAATCTGTAGTGAATTGTTCGGTATCTTTGTTCGTACGGTTATTATGAAATTGATACATTGTCCTCAAAAAACTAGAACCACGTCATGTCGTATATAGAATCGCAGTAGTGGCATTTCTAACTTTCTGAAAAAAAAACAATTTATAAAGTCTATCTAGTAAAACAAATAACCACCTTCCCACCTTCAGAATAGAAGCCAAATTCTAGACGATGAACTCGACGTAAAACAGACGTATCGTGTACATTGTCATGCTTTACACGTACGATAGAAAGCATACCCAAATAAATAGGGCAATGAAACTGTAAGTGAATGTGTTAGTATTCAGTTCGCAAGACGTGCTTCTTTCTCACGAGTCCTTGCGTATTCGTCGCGCGGTCACGCGTGTGAACCGCGCGTAACATGCGGGCTCAGGCGGGTTCATCTTTACGAAATCTCTGCTTATCATGCACAGCTTTACTATCGGGACAGACAAACAGAAATACTTTATTCAGTACTTAGAACTTAAACCATAAAAATAACATGTAATTAGGATAATTATTGGAACAAAAATATATCATTCTAATTAGTCCGTCGCGTCGTGTAGACTAGAAAAATATGAGATATTTTTTTCTAATGATTAAAAATCGTCAAAGATATAGATAATTAAATGTTAGTTTTTTTAGTCATCATATCTATTATACAATATGGACAAAGACATCTAATGTCGTAAATAGCGGTCTTATCACTAAAAGCGATCTCTTCCAAGTAGCCATTACTAGCAGGAAAAACAAGTAAATCAGAATAAAGTGAGAATAGATTACGAAGGTAACAAAAAGAAACGGGAGAGCGCGAGTGGTTTATCAAGAGTGCAATAATAAATAATTTAACTTTTAATATGTCTCCACACATATAATTATAAAATTAAAACTGTTTCTATTGTATTTTCGGAGAAAAGTGATGATGAAAAAACAATAGTTCCAGAACTATTTACACTACAAGTAGTAAGTTTTCGGAATGTCTACATTTTGCTATGAATATCTCTACTTGTACAAATGTAGGTACATAACTTTACCATTTTCCTGACAAGGAGCGGGACTGAACAAATTTATGTGTACAGGATTAGAATTCCAACCGGATAAGAATATATGAATTTAATCGTGTGCCAATACAACATTCTAATATCCCGTGAGTATATAACCCGTTTACTAATATAAGCCGTCATCGGTCTTCCTTCATCTTCGACCATATACAAGTTTGTTGGCGGTCAAACGTAGTACTACCGCCGTATGTCGAATATTTATTCAAAGCTTAAACGTAAACTCAAAGGCTTGATATTGAAAGCAAAGGCGTGCCAAAAACCTGGAAAATTAGAGAATGCAATCAAATTTGTATTTAAATGTTCGACTTAGGGACGCCTAGTGAACTCAAAGAAGCGAGATTGAGTTCAGACATGATATACAGTATTTATACGATGAAATACTAGGTATTTTGCAGTTTTTTATCGCAGTATTTCAAAATTCTTGTTTAAATTAAAGTTTACAAATTGAAAGATTTTAAAATGACTGCTTCAATTCGGAAATGTATCTAATATTATATGTATAGCCTTGTTTAATAACAATTATAGATATTAAGGAACCTATCAATATATGTATTTAAGAGCAAATTCCAATTTATATATCTCACAATACATAACGAGTTTTTACTAGTTCTGGAATAATTACTAAAGTTTCACACGATATATCAATTTGATTAAAAACGAGAAACACCTAAAGAATAATATTTTTTACAAAGTTATGCAAAGTGTAGTCACAGTCATGAATAGTCAACACATTATGAAAATTCATTTTTACATAATTTATTCTGTATGTTTTTCAATATTTAGGATATGTATACATTTGAAGTAATCGAAAAAAAACTTCTAGTTTAGTGTCATGTTAGTTAAATTTGTTATTGTCGACTATGGATTCTGATAAACATGTGCCTACTTTTTCTTTTATATTTTATTTATTAAAAAACATATAACCATTTTGAATTACAAACTAAGTTAGTTCACTAATTTTAATATAATTAAGTAATAAAAAGCGTGTTAATATAGTTATATAAATCGTCGACATACGCATTCTTTTTTTTATTGTACAACAACCACTTCACTGATTTTTATAAAATCTATATGGGCGTACCTAGCTACATTTTGAAAAAAAAAAGAATAACCAAAATCGCCTACAAAAAAAAGTCGAAATAACTCGACTCCCCTCATTTTTTTCTCGGAGTCAGTTGTAAAGAGTAGTTTAATTCTACATTCTGGACAGTATTAATATTTTATTTATTTTTATTTAAAAAAAATAATTGGCAGGTTGTAAGTAGAAAACGAAATCACAAACTTTAATAAACAGTGATAGTTATTCATTCATTACGAAAATACGGGTGTTATAAATCCCAATGAATAATTTAAGTTAGTAATAATAAATTGCTTACGATTTAATGTCTGTTATATTGTCACTATTAAAAAGATAAATATCTCTAAACGATTACGTAGTACATTCGGTGTAATTAAGAAACATAAAATAAAAACACTGTTAGAACGTATCGATCATGGCGATTGGATGAGTATTTTGAATAACTGGTGTTGCCGTGGACACAAGAGATAAGGTTTTTACGAAAATAGTGAGTTGGATTCACCGCCGTATTCCAAATGTTATCTCACGTATTACCCGAACCGAGAACTCATAATTTTTTTGAGTAATACCTAATGTCTAAGCGATGTATAGAAATTTTCAAACAATTAAGATGAAATTGAGCAATGTGTGGACGGTAAGAACAACGAACACAAAATATTGTGAATTCAATCTTTTTTCTAACCATTGAGGATCAATAGAGATATAAACATTATAGCAAAATAATAATCGCCCGAAGTTATAAATAACGATTTGAATATAGCTAGGTATACTTCAGAGGGACTCATATAACCAAGATTGGCTCAGTTTTTACTTTAAAGTCAAGGATCTATTAAATAGTGAATCCTTATATTTCTTGATTGTATGTTCCAATTGGTGTGCAAACACAGATTAAAGTGTGTGTGATATATCTGTAGAGATAATCTTATGATGGGTAACGGATCTAAACAGCTCAGTACTCTGGCGCCTCCGAGAGAACAAATGAGTATCGCGTCATGTTGACTGACCGGCCATCGCTGACAAGTGTCACGCTTGTCAACACTCGTCAGATAAGTTCGTGTGAACCGCCCTTATCGATCTGCTCGTCTGCTCACGTAGATATGGCCACGATCTAATTGCCATGGGAATCACCTATCAGGTATATCACTCGGAAATTATCGAACAAGACGTGATACGTCTGTGAGAAGTAACCTCTTATCAGTCAGCTCGGGTTATGGTAAAAGTATGAGAACCAAATATGATTTTCAAAGGACTGACTTTATGTAAATATTTGACGAAATACTTTTAGATATAGCCTACTGAATTTATGACATGTTATTTACTACATTTTATTTGGAAGCATAATAAATGTCGCTATCAAGGTTTACGTAAGTACGTTACCTAAGCAATTTGTTTTGTCACAAGGATACGTTTGAAATAACTAGATGCCCGCCCCGGGCTTCGCCCGTGGTATATTATATAGCACTCATCGGGATTCCGTACATTTCCAACGGTGAAATAATGACTGAAATCGGTTCACTCGTTCCTGAGAATATCGATTTCAAACAAAAAACCTCTTCAGCTACCTGCAAATTTAGAAAAAAAAATGCATACGTTTATATTCAATGCACAGATTACTGAAATTCAATGACGCAATCTTTGACACATGCTGTCATGTGTCATGTCAAAGTACGAAACGTACGAAAACTCTCAAAAGGGGAATATTTTTTCCCGATTTTGTTACATTCTTATTTCATGCTCCGCTTCAATTAATAGTAGAGTTATTTTCTATAGCCTAAAGCCTTTCTCGATAAATGGACTATCCAATAGAAAAATAATCTTTCAATTCGGACCAGTACTTCCCGAGATCCTAGCGTTCAAACAAACAAACAAACAAACTCTTCAGCTTTATAATATTAGTATAGATTACTCTTATTTTAGTGGATTTGCTTACATTCACCACTCAAGGTCGTGGTAGTAGAGTACTGTATGTAAGGAGTAATTACTAAATAAGTATACGTAGATACCTAGATATGTTTGGATGCGTTGGAACCTTGCGTAGCTATATAATATTGCGCCATCCATCTGAAAACCACAAAATTAGTTTTTTTTGTAAATAAGATACATTATATAGATAATAAGATTGTAGGTACGTACGGTTACAATTTTCATCAAAGAGCGGAAAGTTCAAAGGGTTTATGTTCTTATCGATCGTATTCTGGCAATATATTTTTTTATTATCTTGTAACTTTAACTTCATTTGTTTAAGTTTTTCACTACTACAAAAATGTATAAGATTATTATGTCACAATATAATAAATCATCCACACTCCTAACCATCTCCAAACCAACATTTTTATAAATTAGATTTTGATTTCATTAAAATAAAAATTATAATATATTTTATAATATTTAATGTTTTATAGTCTCCTGTAAATGCTATTATTAGGAATTGGCAGGTTCATAGGTTTATTAGAATACAAAGGCTGAAGAATTGATAAAAATCCAAATTCTGAAATTGGGTATTTCGGTGTCATCAGGAAAAAATAGACGCGTACCCTACCGCAAGTGTGACTTTGTGAAGTCATGTCTTATTTTGTATCGAGCTAAAGTGTATATTTTATGTAAATCATCATTTCCCATACATCGAGAAAGCGTTCGCATGTCGAAATCTTATCAATTCCCGATTCCCATGTTCTTCATTCTTGACGCTCGGGGCTCGCGTATTTGCACATAATTCGATTATGTCCGTATCTCATCTTAACTTAAACCCAGTCAAGTACGTGTTTGTTAACGATTATAACTGTAAATAAATAACTTTCTCACTGGAATGTCGTGCTATTTACTTATTTTAATATTTTTTAACATCACAACGATCCCACAAACGCGGAGTCGTAATTAATGCTAACAAAAACAGCAATTTTCTTAATATTCGCGCGCCGTCGACTAAAATGTTGTATAAAGTAAAATCACCTAATGACGGCCATTAACAATCATCATAATTTCTCGTCGTCAACAGGAAAAAATAGAGGCGTTCTTTCAGAATATCATTTCTATGAAGAATCAGACTAAGAATTCGTCGTTTATATTCTTTGTTTTGTCAGTACATTTTACTTACCTACTCCTGTAAAAGCAACATTTTTAGTTAGACCAAAGGTATAATAAGGGTGAGGTTGCACTATGCTGCAAAGAATGATGTCGCCGCAGGCCGCCATAATTAGATGCTTGCAAAATTACACGTAATTGAAGTGGTTGCAAGGACCGCGCTGGCCAACTTTGTCTCATAAATATTTTTAGTCGTTTATTTTCTTATCTTCATCTAGCTGCTCATTTTATACGAATTTTTTCAGTCATCGTCTGTCAGAGTATTAACAAAAAGTGCATTGTTGTGAAAGCAAAAATATTATTACGCTTAATCTCGGCCGATCCCGCCCACCCAGTTTTATTTTTTTGCGTCGAATATAGTCACTTAAAATATTTTAGAAACTCATAATGCCTTGAGCATTAGCCACTTGAAATTGGCATTGGCACGTTTTTGTAAAGCAAAGGTCAGCAGTTTGGTTGTTTTGAATAAGGATATTATTTACAGTGTCTGTCAGCATTAAGGAACATGTGCTGCGCTGGCGCCGATGACGTCGCTGCGTCGCCTTGCCGCCGCACATGCGCACTCAGCTTGATTCTCAGTCGAAAATATTGTCGTAAAGAAATATTAATTTTATGTGTTTCAAGATTTATTACAATGGCTTTCCGTATAAGTAGGCAGAGAGTTTAAAACGTCAGATTAAACATGGGAATATATATATTTTTCTTTTTGGTAAATGGTTATTATTTAACAAGTCGAATGCGAAATGGAACCAGTAGCCTTGTCCGGTTTTTTAAACTACAATCATGGCATTATTTTAATATTGTAATTGCTGTTTTATGTAAGTATCTATATCAACAGAATCGTTTTAATTTCCAAATTTTATGGTACGATTGTAAAAATTAAATCTGAACTAGTTTACGTGAACATTTAGAGTGATTTTTACTATGCCAATAATGTCACGAAATCGACAAATCATAACACCAATATAAAAATTCCTGAATTTTTAGAAAAGTTTTTCGCTTACTCTATTTCTGACTATCACTTTACTATCAAGATATACAAATATACATACATGTAGCGAAAATAAATCTGGTCAAAAAAGTAACTATCTTCAAACCATAACACTCATTTGTTCGTAGAATACACGTAAAGCAAGGTTTGGTAAAAAGCAAGTAACGATGTTGCACGTAAGATTAACGCATGTGAGTATTGACGTTAAAGTTTAGGCTTGGCTTGCCAGTACGCGAGCAATGTCGTGCTTGTTCAGTTGTTAGCAGGCTCCAGCAAACCTCAGTAGTCGGCATTGATTGGCTGACTGCTGAGGATTGTTTGCACGTGTATGTATCATCTGCTATATAAAAGCTAGTAAGTGCAAGATTAATCGTTTACTCGACATACGCCCACATGCTACTAAAATGTTCACTACCTACTTAAGTTGTCCTACAATCTGTCATAAAAATAATTTATTTTAGTTGTGTAATAAATTACAATATAATTAGCTGATCTCTGAGTTCATTTGCGTAAAAATAATCTGAACCAGCCTAAACGTCAACATAAAAAATAGTTTAAATTGGTAGAGATACTGAAAAAATAATTTTTTTGGTGACTTACACAAACATACTATGTACAAAGTTTTCTTTTTAGCCCATACAAATTTCTATTTGAGATTATTTTCAGGGCGTAGCGGGTCTAGATAAATTCATATAGGTAATGTTAAACTACTTTTTAACAATTGATTCATCACTTATTACAATAGTCTAGAATGAAAAATGTGTTAATAATAAAGATTACTTTTGGAACAATTACTTGTACAAACTTTAGCATAATACTTTATTTGATATATCATAATTTTATCGGCTTGCTCTGTAAAAGACGTAATATTTTATGTTGTTAAGTCCGTATATTCCTGCTGGTGACAGAGGGTCGCCCACGCGCTATGCCATCGCGCACGAGTTACCTTCTATTATACAATCAGAGGGAATCAGCACATTACATACACCTACCGCGATATACATCTGCAGATTTTACATTACAGCGCGCTATCCACGTCCAGTTCTACCCGAGGCTAATAGTCCCATTTAAAAGTCAACAGTCGATCTATGCTGCACAAACCGTCAGATCCGCAGAGGATATGCAATAACGAGGAGATTGCGTCTACGTGTTACATCAGGCAATTTCCTAGGTCTGCCTACGTCAATTATCTAAGACTGGATAAAAATCATCACTTTAGATATTAATTACGGGGTTCCGTGCTATTTATCAATCACAATCAGATTGATTGAGCTTTTTATTGTTTTCATGTCCTTGGGGTTTTCAAGCTGAGAGTGAATCGGTTTTTATAGGTAAGCACGTAGACCGCGTCGTCGCTTAACATCGGATGAGGTTGCGGTTAAGGATAAACATTTAATAGTTAAAAAAACCGTTATCACCGCTCGGATAAAAAGATGGCCACCTATTCAAATTTTAAACGACGATTAAAGAATTCACAAAGAAATAAAGCTCGTAAAGGTTTATATGCTTTCGGACAAAGGATTTTTAATATCAAGGTTTATTGTTGCCCAGGGAAATTCGAGGATCGATAAATTAGTCTGCATGCATTGTCTGGAGACACGGGCAGGTCTCATATCTGTATGAATACAATGGGCACGCACGTGCGCCCAAGTCGCCTCCCCGCGTCCGTTCCACGGCCATTGTCCAAGCCCATTGTTTCACGGAAATCCTCTTACAAGCTTTGATACTTACAATAACATTTGTTTTAATAACACATTAATATTACTCGAAAGTTCCGTGATCCAATAAACTATATTTAATTGCCATTGCCTGATAGGAATCGAATCCAGTTTTCCTAGCCACTGTCTCGATATCAGAGAAAGGAAATAGAAAGGTGCAAAACGGACTTGGTCTGCAACATTCTAACATTCATATCGCAGTCAATCTAATCTTAATACAATGGTCATGTTCACAGGTCACGTTCCTACACAGATGGCTAATGTTGCCGATTAGGTTCCTGTTTGTTTTATAAACTGGTCGGCCTAAAGTGGATCACGGAACTTAGGTAACTCTGATATCTAACGAGCCTCGAGCGCGGTTCGACCTACAAACGAAAAAACGATCGAGAACTCGCCTTTGTGTGTTCAAGTGTGCGTTCGATTCTTATAAGATCGAGTAATAAAGCTATGAGGCTGTGTGGGTGAGGTTGAAAGCTTATAAATCTTGGCGGTTGTAAATTGTAAAAGGCTGTTGTGTGCGCGCTAAAGGCTTGACAAGAGCAACTCGATCGCTACACAATGGCTTGAGCGCGCATTTCCATTCTATAATGGAACACAAATGGGCCGAGCACTGCGTCAGAGGAGATAAGATTTTAAACCTAAAATTAAGACTAAGGAGAAAGATAAACAACCACAAGTCTATTTTGAGTTTGGGGTATGTTCTGTAAGAACCAGTTAAATTTAAACTAAGAGATTATTATAATAGACTAGCTGTACCACCCTGCCACGCTTCGCTGTAGCACATTGTGATGCAAAAATTAGATAAAAACAATCCTTGATGCGGATTATATATCATTCTAAAATTTCAGCTCGATCGGTGCAGAACTTTTTGAGTTTTTAAAGCGTATACAGATCAACATAACATTTTTATATATAGAGATATCCAATTATTAATTTAATTCCAATGCTTTTCTTATACTAATTATGTTTTGTATCAGGAAACTAGCTACAGTTTCCTTATTATTGTATTGTAAAATAAAAAATAAACTAAGCACTGGCCACATAACGATAATAACTTTGCGTGGGAGGCAGCGCGTGTTCTTGAGGCATGGTCTTGGCCAGGGTTGACATTATTTGGAAATTACATGTAAGTCAAGTTCATTTCCTAATCATGGTAGTAGTAAAGAAACTCAATGGACAAGCTTAAGAGACGTACTCGTCACATGCATAATATTAGATAGGTAAATCCAGCAAACGAACATCTTAATTAGTAACATAACTGTCTAGATACGAATCAGTCGAACATAAAATTAATACCATTTTGATGTCAAAAATGTTACCAAACAAAAATCTGCGTTTGGGCACGCTTTGGTGCCTTTATGGCATGACGACAGCCCTAAAAACCTCGGACTCGCTGTAAGCACGCGACATGCGACATTGTTATCTCAAACTCGACTCCAAGTTTGGGAGAGAATAAATAAAACTGTTCGTAGAAACACACATTTATTCAGTTCTGACGAGTTATAGTCCAGATAACGCTTTATGGGACCTGTTATCACGTACTTTCTACAACTAAGAATTCTGTTCTAAGTAGAGGTAAGTAGAGGAGACTTAGTTAATCTAATATTTATTTCAAAGCCTGGAAGATAATCATAACAGCTCCGACAGAATGTATAAAAAAGAAAGTCTAGGGACCCGTGGGTCTATCGCCTAACTAAATCTGCTTTCGCTTTGCGATTGGCGTCTCTGCCATTTTAAGAGAAAAGAAAAGAGAGCGCAATATCATAGCTAAGACCTTCCGTTGTGGCCTTCCAGCTTCGCTCGGATATTGTCCTTAGAAAACCATTAATCGAAAAAAAAATTTGTCATATCTCGCAATTTAGGACCAGTAGATCATTAATAAATTAAGTAAGCTACATACATTAATATTTAGTTGACTGTTCGTTTATCGATCCCAAAGTCCGGTTGGAAAATTTCAGTGTTAACCTACCTACTACCTACTCGGAGGCTTAAGGTCGTGGAAAAAAATATTCGAAGCCTTATTACAATACACATTTTATTCAATTTAGAATTAACATAACTCGTCAGACATGATTATTTTTTCAAAAATTTTAATGGAACTACGTTGTTTTCTAGTTTTATACTAAGTCCATTTGGCATATTAACACGAATACGTTAAAATTTGAAATTTATTGCACGGTAATAATCTTCTAAACACAATAATAAAAACTTTATGGGGTTTATTCTTCAATCTTCACGTAGGCTTACCTATCATAAACTTGCGCCAGTTATGTGCGTCATATTACCGACTGTGAGGAAATTAATGTGTTTTTTTTCTTTAACGTAAATTATCTAGGTTCTTAAAAAGTAAAAACGAACTTGGGTCCTAATTGGGCGAACGTGACTTCATTTCGGAGACGATTTTTCATGTTTGGGAGAAAGAGAGATGTATATGTAATATACTGTTGTGTGATCGAAAGGGGAGACTTGTCGAAGGATGACGTTATGGTACATTAGGAGCTTTTAGCGGGGTATCTCTGCGCGCCTCGTTGGCTTGTAATGGAGCCGGATTACCTCAATATGAATATGCCGATAACGATGTGGGACACACCCGTGCCACTAATGGGTCACGACTGCTTACACCATCACACCGTACACTGCTCGAGTTACTGTAGTTACTTACTGAATGTACACATGTAAACTTCAGTGGACTAGATACCTATAGAGATATCGTTTTTTGAATATTTAGGAGCTAGAACTCTACCTTGAACTCTCGATTGGTAGGTATAAATTATATACCTACCAATCTAAATCATAATAATGTACATAAAATAAGTAGGAGCACATTGTAATTTTACGGAATTGTATTATTTCACTAAGTATAGTTATCTGGGTGACGAGCGCAGTGCAGTGCTAGGTAATGATTTGGACTCTTCATGTTCCAATAGCTGCGTGTCACTGTGCTGTTATGTGGCAGGCATGTTGCTGACCATCAGGCACATGCCCTGCTCGTCTTGTCACTCTTTATTTAAAAAAAATACTGAAAATAATCTCCCTGTTTAAAAATACATGGGTAATAAAACTTGATGAAACATACAGTAACCAGTTAAGTAAGTAAGTAGTTAACCTAACCTAAGCCTACCAAACTAAGCTTATAGGAAACACCTACCTACCTACATTTACCTCTATAATTAAATAAAAAAAAATCTATTGGCTATAATAAATTAATATCAATATGCATAATTGTCCAATTATCATAAACGATGGTGTTATTAATTGCTTCTAAAGCGTTATTCCTAATTAGCGAAATCAATTATGTCGAAATAATCATGTTTTATTAACACAAAAAGCCGACCACGCCGCGAAAACACGAATGCTGTAAAATGTTACATATCGTTAAAATTAACACCCCTATACCCCTGTGTATTTTTTCCCTTGCTGGCAACAAAAACCCGAAGCTGTTTTTGTCAGGATTGTTTTTGTATGTTTTGCTTGGTGCGATATGCAGTGACTTCGCTTCGGCGGCGGCGTCGGCCAAGGTACCAACAAGTAAAGTGCATGTTTAAGCCCACTGTGGACGACGACGTATTTGGTGAAGATACTCGTTTTGTAAACTACTTTTTTAAAACATACGCGATTTGAGAACTATTTCCAAGACAAAATTGTCGAAGATGGAGTAAGTACAAGATGAAAAGAAATGTTAGATCAAGATCAAGAAAAAGATTAGGTTAAATCACTCAGGGGACGTGAAACACACTACGTACATGTTTTTATATTTTTATCGTACGGTTAATTAAAGAAGTACCTACCACATAACATTTTGAAATGAAAAGACAACATTTTCCACTTACGTTGTTATTATTTTTAAAGATAAAAAAGTGACTAAAAATTAATTGCAGCTTCAATTTAAAACCACAAACAAATTATCCCAATCAAACAACTCTCGCATTTTACGACACCCGATTGCCTCAATCTTGCCCGGAGGTATCGCGCAGGTAAATGTAGGAACCTTAGCCCTTATAAAACCCTTTTAATGTAAAACCAAAAGGAAGGTTGTTCACCCCTGCGCACCAAAGGCAGGGGTAGGGATTCTTAGCTCCCACGTGCGCGACAACGGGTGCTCAATCCCAAACCTCGCTAACCCATTAGAACTTTGTCGTCATAATAAGTAATAAGTTAAGATTGCTGTCAACCAACTATTTATATATCACCACTTAGTGTGACATGGTATTAATGTAAGACTGCTGTAAATGATATTTTATACGACAGATTCATATGGATTCAGAGCCCACACTTGCACCATTAGTTCATAATTTACAAGACAAAAGTATTTCAACGTCAGCTATTAGAGGAGATTAAGGAAGTCCTCGATGACGGAGGAAATGACGAACAGAAATCTGGTGCTGTAAAAACACCTGAAGTAAGTTTTGTTGTTAAAAAGAGCATTGAGCAATCCTTTTGAAACATGGCCCCGTTTCGGATTGATTAATGCTTCATGTCTTTGTGATGCGTTTTTATTCACATGGGCGGTAACAATGCACCGCGTAGGTGTCTGATTTAAAACGATCACTCAGGCCCGGTGAGGGAGTAACGGCAGATTTATACCAACAAAATATTCAAGAACATTCAAACGAATTCCATAACTTATTATAACGTACCGATAAATAAACTTGTAAGGCCTATATTTATTTTAGCCGTCAAATAGTAATTATAGGGCGTAGTTAGTCCGTATCATTGTTTCAATAGTTTCTTGTGCATATTGATGGCGTCAACCTGTCAAGCCAGTGTATGATTATAGGAGCGGCGATGAGACAAGACGAGAATGTAGACACAGGGCTCGAGCCGCCTGATAAAAGCCGTCACTCGTGGCCACACATACAATGCGTTATAACATAAAAGCTTCGTCGTGGTTTTATTGCTATTGCTTTGGGCCCTGTAAAATCTTAACATACCATCTTTTATAGTGCGCCGTGTCGTATATTGTAGCTTTATGTCGTGTGTTTCTGTCTCCCCGTGGGCTGGGCGTGGGCGCTACTCCAGAATCGCAACCCACGTGCCGCCGATCGCAGATACAATTGTCCGCTCTCGGCTTGTTTATGGGAGCACTCGGAGATATCAGGAGAAATGACACCTTCATCGCGTGCCGCCGGTCGCGCCCGTGCTGGCCTGCCGTCGATCGAGCTGATTCACCATTATAGCTGCACTAATCCATGAATCGTGGCCAATGCCCAATCACTTTAAAAACCGTTTATTTGAGCGTGCTAACATGAAACAATAAGACGATAGCCGACAAAAGTGGTCCTATAAAAGCTTATTGACTCGCGAGCGGTAGCAATTTGAGAATATTTTTAGTCATTTTATGGCAGGAATGATCGGAGCCGGTTAGGCAGTGTCGCAGCCTCGCAGCGGGCACGGAATACGAAATGAGCTTTCTTCACAAATTAATGTCTTCGGTAGTATCAGTAGCCGATGTAACGGCAATCAAATTGTCCAAATATGATTAAGACGGTTCTCTGACAGTGAAATAAATAAGTCAGACCCTAAAATATAATTTAACGACGTGTCTGATATTTCGAAATATTGCTTTTTGTTCCATTGATTCAATTTAATACATTTATTTGGTATCATTTCGAAACGTCAGGCCATTACAGCTTTTTTTCTGTTTGTTGCAGCGGATTGACGTCAGACGACGAGCGGGGAGTGACGCCGGTGTACCTGAGATGTCGGGAAGGCACGATATCCTGGATGTACCCGCGGGGAGCCCTGCGACTGCTCTTCAGGCCGACGATGCCCGTCGACGAGAAGGACTTCAGGGTCTGCATACGAGTGATCAGGCGACCGGATCCGCCCGACCTGTTTCATACCCTGCAGCTAAACGATACAGGTAAAAACAATTTGTATTTATAGCTGTTATAAATCTGGTATGGTAGTGTCTGGCTTTAGGGCTTTACGATAAATGGAATAACTTAGTTACAGAGGTGTTGGAGCGGTTCCCGGCGCGTCTGTTTGTGGAGGGCGTGCGGCACCTGGTGCCGTTGTACGCGCCCGGGGACGGAGACCCGCGGGAGCTGCGCTGCTTCCGGAGCCGCCGTGGCCGCGCCGCTCTCTACGTGGAGGCGGAGCCCGACCAGGGCACCGCACGCCTCGTCGCCAACTTCAAATACGAAGCCAAACCACTACTGCGCAAGCACTACGACCCCGCCACCGCCGACTGCAGACCCTGCACCGACGCGGAGATGGAACTCGCATTTTGCACCAGCGACCTCGGTAAGGACCCCACACGATCTATCGTCGCGTCATTAGGCACGCTCGCGCTCGCTGTGGTAATGAGTAAGCAGAAACCCGTCGGCGCGTCCCTGAATGTTAATCAACCCTCCACGCCGACCGCACGATGGTTTGTCGCCATAATTGACATTCCTCGCGCCTGAAATTAAATAAAGCGTCATTACTCCGCAGCATACGTGTCTTCGACGCGAAGACTACGAAGTAATGTAGGTACGTAAACTTGCGGCTAAACATTCCAGGAACGGTTTGTGCGAAAAATTTCGAAATGAGCAAAAAGTGAATATCTGCTAATTGTGCCTATTGTCCGAGTCGCCGTTTGACGTGCACCGCTAAGTGGTCGTGCGATAAGAGCAGAGATTGTCATTCCGGTCTGAGTCGCGGAAGCTTGCATATGCTACGATGATGGCCGCTCGGATTCAATTTACGGGCATAGCGACTAGATACCGGATAGACTAGTACGGCGGCACGCGACCCGGCGGGGAGCTCGTGTCCACTTTTTCTCGTTTGAAAAATTATAATAGCTTAGGAGTTATGTCACTGCCGCTACAAGCCCCGGTTCCCCGCAGGGCTGTGGGCGGCCGGTCGTATTAGCCCCGCATTATTAGCCGTCTCGACCACGGATCATTGAAATTTTTGTTTGTCATGCTATATAATAATTATTTATATTATTCATATTTTTTTCTCGTTGGGTGTTTATGGACTAAGGAAACGTAGGATGCGAGTGGGATGTAGGAGTGAAATAATATTGTGTTGCACTCTTGTCCGCTATCTCTCCGACGGTGTATTAGTTTTACTGACGCCACGTCCGATCCTACGCAAACGAATTGAATATTACCAGAGCTTTAACTGCTTCATTTTGTTAGGTTAATGAAATTAACAGTACTGGCGGTCGGCGCTGTTGGTTGAAACATTGATGGCTCGTTAGTGAGTCTTCTCTGTAATTATCGGCGGCGAGCGCGGGGCGGGGCGGGTTGATGACCGTTTACCAAAGCCTCCACTATTCACTTATCTATCTCAAACAAAAGCCTGACAGGAAAAAAATACGGTTACATTTTGCGCTTACTCACGAACCGGACAAAAAGCTGCTGGCGGACAATAGCGACACCGTGATTAATATCTGATCTACATAAGAAATGTGCTCTAAAACGTACCTATTGTCGCGACGGAGCGATAAAAATGCTCTATAATTTTTTACACGAAATCAATTCTATTGTTTTCGGTGAATAACATTTGTAATAATTGTTAGCGGTTTTCCTTATCACGAGATAGAATCATTTGTGAATTTAGTATGTGAATGCAGTATTGAATGCAGACAAAATAGATCAGATACTTCTGAATCCTACTATCTAGCAAGTATTATAAATGCGAAAGGCTGGATGTATGTTGCTGAACCAGGATCAAAACCTTTGGACCCGTCTGTTAAAGTTTTTCATAAATAGTATGAGGTTCGACATTATTTCTTCTTTAACTTATTCTGAGTTTTATAGCCGTTAAATTTACATTCAAGTTGCGACAACCGCATTCAAACCAGTAATTTTCCAATTATGTATTTTAACACGGAGTTGCAAGAAAAACTTACTTTGTCACCAGTAGGTAGGTTTAATTCTTGACACAGTTGCAAAAAGCAATTATACAAATCCTTCAATCGCAATTATTTAAATTGCAAAAGTTTCATTTTAGAATAAAACCCTCTACACACGAGCCCTAAACTCAGTGGAAATTACGTAAAAGTAGTGGGTACACCACACCACCTACATAGCACCATAAATCACCAATCATATGGTGCGATGTAGGTTATTTTTACGTAATTTCCGCTGATTTTAGGGCTCGTGTGTAGAGGGTTTAACTTATGGGTAAATATGTAATTCTGTCTCTGTATCTGTCCTACTAATATTCTAAATGTCAAATATTAGATTTTTGGAGGTTTGTTGGTCAGCCACGTCGCGTCGGTAGGGCTAAACGGAACGGATTGATAATTTGGAACACAGATTACAATGTGGAATATCGAATATCACATAAACTATTTTTTACCGTGAGAAAGTAACAGGAATTACGGGGCGCTTATAGTGTATAATAAGTACGTACTTACAATTACAAAATAGGTACAGTGTAACGCCGCTAACTTAAAACGATAAAGGAAAATCATCGTGAGGAAATCGGAATCCTTCCCAGAATCTTTCGAAACCATGTGTCATTCACCAACCCGCATTGGGTTAGCGTGGTGGCCTGCGGTCTTGCGAGGGAAGGCCCCGAATCCTAGCAACATTATTTTGTTGGGCTGCTTTGCTGAGTTTGTAGTGTAACAAATATCCACCAATATTTATATATTTTAATTATTTATTTTTATAATTATTCCAGTGTCTCGAGGCGTGATCGTGGGCATGGACCAGCGTGAAGATTTGGACACCACGCAGCTGACGCTTCGCCTGACGAAGCTAATCAGAGCGACGGAGAACCTTGAAGCCAAGGAGAAACTTGATCTCGAAGATCATGATACTCAGTATTACAGGTAAATAACATCTCATGACATTACTGTTTTCCAATTTGAAGGGCAAAGTTTCCAAAGAAATTACGAGGCAAATATAAATTATCTTATACCTTTGGGTGACGAGCGTAGTTAGTACAGTTTCTAGTCAGTAATTCGGATTCTTCTTGTTCACAAACAGCTGCGGGGGCACTGTGCTGTAATAGGCAAGCGTAGCTTACCATCAAGCGCACGCCTTGCTCGTTCCGTCAGTATATTATTAAAAAAACATTATGCTTGTTTACGCGTAGATCGTGGTACTTATATTTTTTAAATAAATACATGTAACTAGTACAAGGCATTGTTTTGCTTTACCGGAGTCGCTTAGATAAACTATAAGAACACGCTCACCATGTTTTATTCGAAACAAAACCAGTTTCACACAGAATGGTCAGATTTAAATGTGCATTTTACCGCTGCGCTACAAGTTACATAAAAGTACTTACGAAGTGGACGTAATTCGATAAAATCTAACTCCGCTTGCAATGTAAAATGAAAAGTTGTACCGGCGTTGTTTAAAAGTGTCTTGTGGCTTGTGGCAGGGTTGAGATAAAGTTGTTTTTTTTATGTTTTATACACTGAAGATGTCATCTTTCATGCTGATATGAGGAGTTGCCGTGAAGTTTGTAGAGATGGAAGCAGGAATTGTGTTACAAAGTTTGTCTGCAAATACTCATACTTTATCCATGGTTGTCTGAATATTAAAAAATATAGTAGTAATTCTGTAAGGAGCAGAGTAAAGAATAGGTACACCTTATCCTTCTCATATTATAAACACGAATGTTTGTAAGACTGTATGGATGTATGTTTGTTACTCTTTCACACAAAAACTACTATACGGATTTGGATGACATCTAGTACATAGATAGATAATGATCTAAAATAACACGTAGGCTATTTTTTATTCCGAAAATAACAGGATCGGGAACGATTAACTCTCGATTTGAAGAAACTAAGATTGAAGAGACCAAGAGACCTTCCGTTTATCTGAGTCCTCGCCAGCGCGGTACAGGGGCGCGGGGGTATGACGACAAAGGGGAATGGCACAGGTGCGGGCGGCAGGGCGCTGCCGCCCGCACCTGTCTCACCCCGCGCCCCTGTACCGCGCAGGCGAGGATTCAGATAAACGGTCGGCCTATAGCGATTTTGATTAAGTGCCCACTAAATGTTCCCACTGCTGGTACTCGGGGCCTTCTCTCGGAAGGAGAGAGTCAATGCCACTATCCACCATGCTGAGCCAGTGCGGGTTGGCGGATGACACATAACTACGAAAGATTGTAGGTACATGTCGGTTTCCTCACGATGTTTTCTTTCACCATTTTTAAATTAGCGGCATTACGCACATGACTTCGAAAAGATAGTGGTACGCGTGCGATTTTAACCCGAAGCTCCGGATCGGCAGTCGTCCTTCTCCCGACTAGACCATCCGTAACTTTAAATACAGTTTACGCAGCAGTGATTAAACTTTACAATTATAATTCCAGATACGACGTGGACAACACGTTGGAGCGAACATCACACCGCAGCCACCGGCGGCGGAAGCCGCGGAGTCTCCACGCCCATGTCCATGTGTCGTCAACTTGCGGGGCTGCGGCTGGCTCAGGGGAGTTCCTCGTCATGGCTCGGCGCAGGCTCGGAAGGTACTCCCTCGTCTGCGCCCCCCGAGTGGAAGACTGGATCTCGCTGGCAGAGAGAAGGAACGCTGATGGTACTGCACATTGTACCCTGCAACACTGACCGTATACTTTCGCTTGGTCAATCATTTTTGTCAAGTTCCTGGAAGCTGGAGATAACTCAGCGGAATTGTAATTGCTTACATTGACAGCATGCGTGTACGCACAATATGGCAAAAGAAACAAGACCTGGGTGATGATTCTGAATGCAATATTCATATACGATAGATGGACACAACTTACAGTTAAACACTGTCGCTTAAGTGGTTATGTGATGACTGTACAACAAAATTGTTCCTAGGTAATTAATTGTTACTTTGAACCGTTATAAGTTGTGTGATTGTTGTAGTAAATTAAGTTAACGAAAATATAAATAACTACGTTACAAAAAATATCCTTTACGTGATACAACTTATTACCTGTAGTAGGAAAGATAATGGAGTAACTATAAGTCAGCCAACTTCTTTGATCTTAAAAATTAGGGTTGATAAAATTTTCAATTGCCCGAGATTATACGATTAAATGTTAAATCTCCTTACCGTCGTATTCCAAACATTTTTTTAATATTTACCTGTCAAATTTGAATTAAGCCAAATAGGTATAGAAATGTTACCTGTCTAATTTGAATAAAGTCAAATCGGTATGGAAATTTTCGACATTTACAAAGTCAAACATAGGTACCTATTCAAAGACAAAATTGAGATCAAATCATGTCTTTTAATTTGTAATGCGGCGGTTAATTTTGTAATAAACAAACAAAAGATTTTTGTTTATAGTGATGATGTAAAACTAAACTTAGCAAAACAGAAACATGTTACTGCTTGCCACTATATATTTTACCAGATTATTTTGTACATAGCTAACCTACATAAGCACGTTATAGTTATTTACCGCTTGGAAGAAGGAAAAAAAGAGATTTTAGTCTGAAAAAGCTTTATTATCACCGTTTTGAAGTCGAAAAAATAGGATGTTGCATACAAATTTGTTATTCGTCAGATGTTCGTTGCTAGAGGAGTTGTTGTATGCTCATGCGATGTTGTTCAACACAGTCGAATTCTTTCTCAACAACCCTGGTCAACTGATTTTGTTTTTAAATTTAGCTCTTTATTTTTCTGCTTCCAACACCAGAAATGTGGTCCATAGTGCCAAAATATGTAAGATCTTCATAGCCATAAGGTTGATCTCAACTGTGTACATATTTAATTTTAAGAAAATCCCTAATAGCCATATTATTTTTACATTTGTTTAGGTAAATATGTAAGTACATACATGGATATACCAGCAGATTTGTAAAATTTTATAAAGTAAGTACCGTTAATATGTAATGGGCCGAAAATAGAGAACAAGCGAAGCCATCCCAAAATGGCCGAACTGTAGTAGATTTCATGTACCACTTAGGCACATAGATGTTCTAGTTTTAAAAATATCATGTTGTAAAAAGTAAATGTTTTTCATAGTGCTTCCAAACTTAAACTGGATTTATTATCTGTACCTATAGATTGTAAATATATACCTACATATTTTAAAACATTAAATATAATAATTAAACAGGGCTATACCGAAAGAGTGAGGCGAAATGGGCATGTTGTGCCTTCGTACCAATACGAAGAAGTTTAGCAAATTACCGTTATAAATTATAGGGAGAAGTACAGTTGTGCTAAGATATAGTTTTTCCCACTCGAAAAAAATGGAACAACTGAGTGTTTTGCTATTTCAAGAAATTGAATTTTATCGTGGTGAAAATAGTGCCCTATTCGTCTTAGTCCTCAATTTTAGCGAACCCCTGTTTGAGTAAAAATTAGTAAATTGAAAATGTGAATGCGTAGTAAGTAATATATTTTTGTAAAATACTTATAAATAGATATTGATAAATATGTGATATAGGATAACAGCGAAAGAGTTATATAAAGTGCCTATTGTATATACGATTATATAAAAAGCGTTTATAATATGATATAATGTTTATATACATTTTAAATTACGTAAAAAGAAATGTTGAATAAAATACATAAAATATTTGTCAGTTTGTTTCATTGGTATTTACCTAATTCAAAAATATAAGAACTAGGTAGAGAAGGGTTTCTTCAATCCATCTATGTCTCTCGTATACTAACGTTGTCTAGGGAGCTATTGTTACTGTATAAAACAGTGCATGAAATAAAAAATAATAATAACATAATTATTTTATTCAGGTATTAATTTTCATTCGTAAAAGAATTAAAGTGAATACTTTGTACTTAAATAAGTTTATATTAATACAATATTTTATCTCTTAACTTTTGTAGGTGTACACTTCGAGATAACACTTAGTTTTTTGGCAGATAATTCAGCCCTGGACTCGATTACCTAAAACCCAAAGTTGATGATAAATAATTCCCAAAAGCTTTAGATGGCCAGTAACCGACACGGATAAACCTCGAGAAGTAGGAGTCTGTTAGAATGGACTGCCGTTTGCGGAGAACAGATATCTACATGTCTACTGACTCTCGCGCCAGAAATACCTATAACTCTCTACAACCGAACGTTGCTATCATCTGCGTACCCTAAGATACCGGAATAGATGTGATATGAGAACGTATCCAAAAATAAATAACTTCGTTTCAATTACAACTGAAAATAAACAGGTACCAATATCAAAACTAACTACCTAGGACATGGCTGATGCACTGGCTGGTTGCTAAACCTTATTCCTGAACTTTTGCTGTGAATAGGGTGGGTAACTTTAATTAATCTTGTGTCACGGATATCTGTATCTATATGACATTTCAGAATTTACAAACTAAAGAAATTACCTGGATCTGAGAAATGGTTTATGTTTAACCTTATGTTTAATTTAGCCATCAACTAGTCCGACAAAAATCATGCTGCGTAGAGGTAGAGGTGTTTAATCTGTGGTATGGAGAGTTCACCATCCCGACAATGTCGATATGACGTCATTCGAAAACGCAGGAGCACCGAATGTTTTCACATTAGAAAGTTTGTCGGACTCTTCGCAAAGAAGGCACCCACAAAGTTTTAAATTAGTATGTGTCAGTAAAAAGTTTACTTCGTTGAACTGGGGGCTAATACACGATACAATTAAAAGTACAAAGTCATATAGCAATTCATTTATTTGAAAATCACAACTGATACCACATAGAAAAACTACTCGGCACGGTTTAACTCTTAACTATACATAATATCACATAAACACTTTATAATTTCTTTAAACTATATACATAAGACATTCATTAGTATTTGGTACACCATGTCACTAAGTGATATATGTGCCATTGTCCTACGTGAGAGAGAACGCGACGCGAAGCGATATGATAGATAAAATAATTTTTAGACTATTATATATTATTACTTTGGAATAGTTAGAACTCTTTCAGTAAAAACAAGTATGGGAAATTAACTGTTGGCACCTGGAGTGGAGCGTACACATGTTTTTTTGTAGTGATAGTATTTTCAAATATCACATAACATATCAAAGTTAAGCGTAGCAAGCAGGTCGCGTCGTATTTCTACTCATTACTTTCGCTCACGTATGACAATAGAAGAAAAAAGAGCTAAATCCATAAATAAAAAAATAAAATTAATTAAAATCAACCAATAAAATAATAAACAAAACAACAAAAAATAGATTTCATAATATTTACAAACAAAATACGAATTCTCATAGAGTTGAAGATACGAACTTATATACGTATATTTTTATGTGTTGATAAGTCATTACATAACTACATAATTGTAACACAATTTATTTGCTAACGAAGACATATTCGGTATTAATTTGGAAATTTATTTGTTGTCTTTTATAATAATTTCATTAAATTAATAATATTGTTTTGTCGATTAGAATGAACAGGTACATATTTATACTTTGTGATATGTGTAGCTTCTTACAAAATCACTTTTGTAAACATATTTTTATAACCATTGATATACCCAGTGTGGTTTGAAATCATTTTGACACTAGTCACTGGCAATAACTAATTGCGCCTCTAGGTAAAATATACCATCGGAAACAGTTACATATTTCAGGAAAAAGCAATTTATATTAAATATACGAGTAGTATACATAAAATAAACCTAGAGCCTATAGGCTCTCTATCCTAGGCGTTCGTTAGACCTGACAATGTTAAAATGTATTTAATTTTATGAAAGTACATTAAGGCTATGGGCACTATAAAACATATAAATTTAAAGGGTCACAACATTAACGTGATGTTTTGTGTAGATTTATTTATACATCCGGTTTTCTTTGTTAAGAGCACCAAACTATATTTTAATAAATATCAAAACATATATAGAATAATACTACAGCCTAATGCCTTATTCATAAACGACTCTTAAGATAATTTTAGTTGGAATCGTCTTTTTACAAACTGCCTCTGTGAAAATGACTACACAAAAACTCTACACTGAGAACAGGACGTCTACTCTCTTTCTACGAAAAACGTAATTTCGAAATAAACTCGCAACTTTCCTACTCCCGTTCTACTTCGATCCGTCCTTTTGTCCGTTTTAATATCCTAAGCCTACTCTAATTAGAATAGGCTTAGAACATTTAAACGCCAAACAATGTTCGATCGGACGAAACGGAGTGGGATGTCCTGTTTTAACCAACTTCGAAAAAGGAGACGGTAGTATGTATTTCTTAACCTTAAACGTTCATAATAGACGTGTTTGCATAAGACTTCAACTTTATTTCTTATATGTATTATAACCATAATAATATATGAAAATAAAATGTGTTACTTAATACTGTAAAATTCCAAACGGCAAGCACAAAACAAATTCTTAAACCAGATCACTCTTATAAGATGACTAACCGAATGAATAGCAATTAGAAAGTATAACCTATTTGGCAAACTGTGCTTTTAGAAGCAAATTAAGCACCAAGCTTACTTTACGTTCATTCCTTTCTCTGAGCTTTCGTTTTCATTTCTATTTTATCACTTCTAAATTCGTTCAAAGCTCCGCACAAACTTGTACGTTCAAGACATACTCAGTACAAGTGGGCAAGAATATAGACACGTTATAAGAGGAAGCTAGGCACGAAATTCGGCGTATCTGTCTACCAAATAGCGTTTACGGAAACGCTAGTATTTGTAGATTTGTACCTACAAAACGCATTGTGCTATTTAACCGATTTCAAAAAGGACGAGTGTCTCATTTCGATTGTTTTCTTTGAAACTCAATCTACCCGTATTTTATTTATAATACTTTTTGTAAATTGAAGTCTGTTGTGTGATTTTTAAGAGAAAAATAATTAACAATTGTGCTTAGGGGATCAACACGCACCAAGTTTTGGCACTACCCGTTTAGGCATTTTCTTACTATAGTTACGAGTTAACGCGGTTGAAATTTTTTGGTAAACACGTAGTACATAACTGTACGCACGACGCTATACAAGTTCTACATATATTCTATTTCGAACAATAAGATTGATTTTGGTATGATACCTAACGTGGTGATTTAACATTTTTTAATTAGTTTACGGGTAACTCATGTGCGATACAGTCGTGTGCTAAATGAGAGGTCGCACGCGTGCACTCTCCTTGAAAAAGACCGCCGTATGCGGCTGAAACTAAAATCAAACTAAACCGCCCTTATCAAACGTGAGTCACCCGAGAATGAATTAAAATATATGCTGGATATCGAATAGTGTCGTGAACGTAGCGGACAAAAATTGAATACCCATTTTATGGATAAATAAAACGTGCTATATTCTTGCCACTTCAATCCCAACCTTTAGACACATGAGCAAGATACATTTCAGCCTTCACAGTTTCAACGTTGACACGCCTTTTGCTTTAATTACAATTTCATTTTTAGCTAAGATAATTAAAACACCAAAGTAGATATTAAAACATTATAACTTTAGCTAGCAAATACTTAATTGCGAATTTATAAGGTACAAATGAATTAAATGATTACGCTTTCTAAAAATCTAGATAATAATCACCGTGACAGTAGTAGAATGATACGTCTGATATTTCCGTATTTCAAAAATCGAATTAAGCTCAACCATGTATTTTTGAGTAAGTCTGACGTGACAAATATCCCAACTTCTATACGATTCGATTTTATTCAATTCAAATATTATAGGCGTCTCATTTCTTGAGTGACGTAATTATGTTTGAAATACGCAAATATGCATACAATATGTTGTAATAATTGTTTAATTATTAATTAACTGACATTGAAATACCGTACCTAGCTAGCATTTTTATCTGAAATATGGTTGTTTAATATCAAAATCCAACTTCAGAATTCCAATTAAATTTAAATCTTAACTCTTCCTTGTTACAGATCAGTTTTTTGAGCGTCAATTTTGTAACTTTCAGAGTGTTAACTTACTCAAATGAAAATTTTAGTTGTGCGTATTATGTTATATTACAGGTCGTCAATCCCAATGAAAACAAAACTATATGTGTGTTGACGTTAAGACGATTTTGGTTAGTTGCTGTTAAATGTACGCACACTTTCCTTAAGATTATAATTTAAACATACAGGATACATTTGTAAATAACAAGTGATAGAAATATTGTTACTTAAATTCCAACTTTGATGTGCAGTACAGTTGCTTCCTGAAGAACATTCAGAGAAGTTCCGAGAATCAACTCAGTGTTCATTCTAAAATGACCGTGCTTCAATAAACTGACGACGCTTCAGTTTCCGAAAGAATTCTAATTGCTAGTGTCACAATAAAGAGTGTTTGATTCGATTCGAATAAATTGTGACTTATTTCGGATTATCTACCGACACAGGACAGCAACATTAGATGAAAACATGTATGGATTATCAAAGGTTTTACAACAATCAACGATTTAAACGACAGAATGAACCACTAAATTAGATTTTTAGAACCAAATGTATCATAGAAAATATTATAAAAACGCTAATATCTAGAAAAATACTTTAGAATCGATTCATTTATAACAAGTTAAGGGTAAATCTTCAAAATAGTAATTTACGAGGTTCCTCACGTACACATAAATATTTTTATCATATTTTTTTTACATGCACATACACAAATATTATTTTATTTTCATATAAAATTTGAAAATGCATTATTAACTTTGTATTTATGGAATTATTGTCTAGGGATTGTCGTGCAACTACTTTATTATGGTCCAATATGGGAAAACTAAGGAAACTAACATTTACGTACATTTCGTACATTCATTGCTATTTATATACAATTATTGATTTGTGTCAATGGTTCTTGGCATTAAAATATCCTCACTCAATATACATTTATAAGGGAATATTGAATACCAAATTTTAAAAATGCTATTTCATATAAGTATGATTTTTTAAGTATTTCATATTTTAGGTGTTTTAACAATTTTAAAACGACACCTATTTGAATGTGCACAATAATAAAGGCTTTTGCACCAAGATTCGGGGAGCTCAAACCCGTTACATTACAGTCGAATTATGAAACATCTAGGCTATAACTATCCTTTGACCAATACTATCAATGAGTATGGTGTGCTTAGTATTGTATATTGTATATATCATTTTAGTATCATAATTTGTTCATAAATACAACAATGTTTACATATGAGTAGGTAAGTTACAGTTGCAACTAAATCCAGAAATGAAAATAAGAATATTTTTCGATACGGTCGATATTGAGCGCCATGGTGCCAACCCTGCGATTTTTTAAAATCAACGTCACCTCATTTGTCATTGAGACGTGACCGACTTATTTTTTTAATATTGTGACATACTATGAAGTCGCAGTGGCTTTCCTGTAAATATACCACGTAATTTAAAAAAATACTTTCAATTCATATTTTATGGGTAATAAGTACGCATTATTGTACGATTTTTAAAACAACTATGGCAGTGTTACTCATCACTAAAAATTTGACAATGCTATGTATGTTATATATTATATGCTTGTGTATATTTACAATTTTGGTTTCTGTTTCATACATGTATTTTGTTTATATCCGTAATATAAAACAAGACTGATTAAATACTCGTGTGTTTGTTTGTGATAAAAAAAACAAAATGTACATTTGAACTAAAACATAACTCATTTATCTAAGCGTGTAATCACAGACAATAATAAATAAATAATACATTGCACAATTATGCAAATAAACGCAAAAACCTTTATACATACCAAAATACAATAAAAAATACCTGTACAGAGCAAAACTTGTACAAATTATATTCTAACTACCCTGCCCTCCCAAAAAAATACTAAATACGCAACAAAATATTTATGGCAAAATGCTTCAACACTATATTTTTTCGATATTTAGTTTCACACCTCAAGATAACGAAGTGACTCAAGACAGCATAATTTTGCTGTAAAGTATTATCAGAGTTATTAAATATGCCACTTTTAAAGTTTCATATTGATCGCTTGCACAGCTGTGTGTGAGTGAGAGAGTGGTCATGAAAATTCATAACTTTACTTTGAACATGATTGGATTGCGTTAGTATTGATTTCTAATATACCAGTACTATAGGTGGCACTAGAAAAGCACTTCGACATGAAAGCAAATAATCGAGTCACGAACTTGAGTTTTAAGATCTTTCACAAACGATTTTTTACAACTATAGCCGCACTAGGCGTCGCGCTGCTCTTATCTTAATTGCACATTATATTCATTCATTATGCCTCGTAAATAGCTATAAAACCGTCGAATTCGAACTTTATTTGACGGACTTAAGGATGAAGCAATTTGTAACAAAAAGTAATTTCAATAATTAAACATTTCCCCTTTTTGTATTAATTAAAAATCTAATTTCACTCCGCTAACCACATTATAAATCTATTCGTTTTTCATTAATTGTATTAAAATAAAATCTATGTTATTACATTAAACAATTATAAACATAAACTTTCAGAACGTGACTGAAGTTGTATAAATCTATGTAAATACCTTAATTGTATGAAAACGTAAACGCAAGTAGCTGCGAATTTAACCACGTTTACTCCTTAAGACTGTATACGAGTTATGAAGGTAACTAAAGATTTGTCAAACAAGACGCGTATCTGAGGAGTTTTAAAACGCGCATTTTTTTAAACATTTACAGGTTTACACTTTACCGCCATCTCGCCTGATGTTAAGCGACGATGCGGTCTACGATGGAGCGTGCTTACCTAGAAGAAACTGATACATCATTCGCATTAAAGGTTGAAAACAAGCATTTTTATAGCTAACGTTATTGAGAGCAATTCAATACTAAGCGGTGATTGGCACTGTTTAATTTAAGTTTCTGCCCCTAACGCCTCAGATTTGTCTTGTCTCAAACAAAAGCAATGTTGTGTTATAGTATCTGGATACCACGTGATCTTATCGCGGGTCAGGTACGCGTCATGTTTGACCAAACCTAAATTATAGCGTACAAATGCGTTCAGAGCGTATATTATACATATTTTATGTATGTATCAACCCAATGAGTCTCCACTGCCGGGGCATGGGTCTTACATGTCTAAGAATCCGCCATACCAAGTAATAAGGTAAGGTAAGTCTTAGCCACGCTGGCCAAGTTGGGGCTGGGCAGACCTCACTTGTTTTTGCCGAGTTAAATCTTCTGCAAGCGGCTAGCACGATGTATTTCCTTCACCTTTCCTTTTTTAAGTTAGCGGCATTACGCACACGACTTCGAAAAGACAGTGGCGCGCGATTCGAACCAGCGTTCAGCAGATGCGTTCAGTACATAAATACAGTTAAAATATCTCACTCCTGTAGTACAAATCAGTCGTATTTGACGGGCGTGGGCGTCATCACGTCGATGATGATGTCCTCCATGTTGGGGAGGACGAGAACCTTCTCGAACTCTTTGCTGAGCTTCTGCTCGATCCAGTTGGTGATGTGAGCGAAGCGGAGCGTGCGAGCGCCCACAGCCGGGCGCGCTTTCAGCACCAGCTGAGGGTTCGTGCGGAAACTGGGAAAATAATAATAAACATTTTAATTATTATTTTCATTTTCTTCTCAAAAGATTGGGAACTCCGCCGAAGTAACTATTTTCTTATCTGTTCCTCTTCTCCGGTTGGTACTTGATGCAATGGATCTCATTGATTAAGTGTATAGCGGGGGAACGCCGCTAGCATTATGCAGACTTCCGGCCAAGGATCAGTGCGCGGCAGATGTTTTTTTTTTTGCTATAATAGATTCGCATTTGACCGCCATCTCGCCTGATGTTAAGCGACGATGCGATCTACGATGGAGCGTGCTTACCTAGAAGAAACCGATTCACTTTTTTGAAGATGACTTTACCGTAACTTTAACTTTTTCAACATAGATTTTTTTACAGTGGACGTATTGCTTATTACTATCAGATGGTTTTTACTCTCTACTATTGACATATTCTTACAAAACAAACACTACACTTACCCTATCCAAATCCTGTCGTGCGGCGGCGGAGGCAAGTTGAGGGCCAGTCTTCCTTCTAAGCCGTGTATTTCTAAATGCAGTTTTATATCCGTGTTGGATAAACCTTCCATTGCGCGTTTCACGTACTTGTAGTCCGTTACCTGCAATTTTTTTTGTTATTTATTGAATTGTAACTTCTTTTCGCGCACCACATACAGCTTTTCGTGGGCTGTGAATTGAGTTCAAGCATCACGTTCGTTAATAAAACAAATCGAATGATCTAGATGGTCATGGTCATGGCCACGTCCTCCGGTTTCACCCGCGTAGTTCTGCCGTGCCGTTAGTAGTTACCCCTATCATATTAGTTATCATTTCTATCGTTAGTCCTAGGGACTAATTTCCTTCCCTTTTTTATAGGTTTACACGTGCTTACCTAAACGTACGTACGTTAGACGCTTATTAGATGCGTCATATCTTTTACCTTCGCGACACCGATACGCTTAATATCAGTATGAATGTAGCTATACAGATGACGTATTGTGCAACAATAATGTTGTTTAAATAAGGGATAAATCGCATTTTCAGACGATCATCTTTTGAACCCTTAGGACGTGGGATCAGAACTTCTAGGTCTAGAGATAAACGGTGAAATTAAATTGATTGATAAACCAACCACCATCCAGTGCATAACCAACAGCAATTCCAACCAAGTTTTGCTGAAATAATGTAGACTCGTTTTATAAAGAGGTAAGTGCAATACTACTTATAGATTATAAGTTTCAACCATTGGACCGTTACGGAGATAAGGGATTAATAAACAGGAAACTTCCAGTTATTTAACTTTTCAATTAATTAAATACAGCATTTTTACCACGTAATTAACTACTAGCTGTTTTAAAAACAATATTAATTGGCTTTAATATGAAAATACTGTTCATAAAATGTTATAATAATAAATGAAACATACTTGTCGTCATTTGATATTTAAAACGCATTGGATTGAGGACAAGTGTAATTTACACAGCTTAAAATGATCAAGTTTTTACTATACTTATTTCTACCAGTGATGTTAGTCAAGGGTGCTTATTTAAGAGACGACCAAATAAACGGCAATTGGAAGTTTATTGCGAGAGCCGCACCGGGCTCGTCAAACACAAATTGTAACACTTTGTGGAACATCACTAGAAAAGAAGACTGCATTCATGGCGAATTTAGGGTACCTCTATTCGAAATACAAAAAACCGTACGCCGGCTCTCTAAAATTTCCAATAATAGTTGTCAACTCGGCAGAAGAAATAGAAGCAGCAACAGACAATCAATACGAATGCCCAGGAATTGGAGCCAATTTTAAAATGTTAATGAAGCAAATCGAACCTGGCTATATTTTAACCATAGTATCTACGGGGTTAGGACATACTTCGGAGAATTTGTTTTTTGCCATTCTAGGCAGGAGACAGCCGACGCTGGCTAAAGTTCAAGCGCTGATAAAAAGTGTAAACCCTTTAGGAGAAGTGGTGACTGGGCGTCCGCTTTCTTGGAAAATCACATGCCCACCAATAGACAGCGCGAAGCCCGAAAAGGTCATACATTTTTGATAATTTATAATATTTTCATTATAGTATACCATCTTAAGCTATGGATCTACGTTTTTTTTCTTTCTTTTTGATGGCATTTATAGACACATTTGGAAAAGTAATAGTTCAATATAGCTACATTTTTTCAAATTGGTCTCATCAATATTTCATCAAAATTGGTACAGCAGTGTGTTGGTTATGAGTCTGTTTAAAATTTAGTGTTTTTTTTAATTATTATTAAGTAATTATAGTTCACAAAAGGATATGTACAACATTAACATACCTAAACGATTTGAAAGTTATTATACTTAACATAATTCTCGTACAAACTACACTTAAACTATATTTACAACATCCTAATCTTGACTTTAGTACCATAGATATTGAGTTCCTATTCTCTCCTATATCTCTGTATTGCTCTCAATGAAAAAAAGAGGTGTTGAGTAATTTAACTAAAAAATTATGTCATACTTATGATAACATTGATAGTATATTTCGAAATAAAAATAGGATAGTAATGACTCTATTAAGAGTTTGGCGTAATTCTATAGATACATTTTCTAGAATTTTTTATAGCAAATAGCTTGGTAATTTATGATATTAGTAGGATATCCAATAAGCCACACTTTTGTATAGCTTTTGAATAATATTTAGTACAAATATTTAAAAGCTATACAAAAAGCTATGTATAATAAATTTTCAGCGAGAGTAAAAGTTCAAAATGGAATTGTAAAAAAGAAACCAACTCTTTTCATAGAAATAACATCGTTAGAATCATATTAAATCTGTTTGTATGGAATATATTCGTTTATTAGCTCAGTTGGCAGCAAATCTGTCCACAGAGCTTTAGGTGGTGGGTTAAATTCTCACCCGGAAGAGATATACCACAGATTTCTAAAACAAAAGGCAGATGGAACGTGCGGAACACAGATCCTTAGGTCCGGAAAGCAAATATCAAACGCCAAAGCAAATACAAACTCCAGTCAGTACGAAACTGACTTCCGTCTCGTACGGGAGTCCCGTGTCATTTTATGTTTTGTTTAAGATTATGCCGTCTTGTGTCATCAAACATTGCAAACATTGTTCCCAAAAATAAAAAAAGGAAATTTCATAGGAAAGTTAGAATATTTTTACTGGTATTTATATAATTTAGACGATTTTATTTCGATTTATGAATAGAAACACAACACCTCAACGAAAATAGGTCAGTGTTGCTATACTAAATTGAAATTATTTTCCCTGAAGTTAAGGTAAAATATAGATTCTAATTTTGTTTTGAAGATACTCGTAGACCAAATTATTGATGAACATTGTATAATTCAATTCTAAGCCCTATTTTTATAATCGTTATTTTTTTTATTTAATGTGAATCGATGCCAAGAACAAATCCTCGCCGCTACTAGGGTTAATTAAAATACTAATAGTGTTGATGAAAACTATAGTTATGAAACGAATAGATAAGAACAAATCCTCGCCGTTATAAAACGTCTCGTCTATGACTTGTGGATTCTAACTTGATCTGTACAGTGCTGTTAGCATATATATTTTCAATAATACGAACATCTTACTCCTTGTTGAATTAGAGCCTCCCAGAGCAGATTGTGTTTGATTGAGTCAAAAGCTTTATTGTAGTCGACAAATGCAATGTATAGGTCTTTCCCATACTCTTGAGATTTTTCTATTAACTGTTTTAATACATGCATATGATCAATAGTTGAAAACCCTGCTCTAAAACCAGCTTGTTTAATGGGCTGTTCTTCATCTATAGTCCTTGATATTCTATTTAGGATCAGCTTTGAAAAAAATTTGTAAATGTTTGACATGAGGCTAATAGGTCTATAATTTTCAATTACGTTTCTGTCTCCTTTTTTGTGGAGCAAGTTATTAACAAGAAACCATTTTTTGCATTATATATTATCGGTGTAATAATAAATTATTTAAAAATTATGTTTTATGTGTTTATTATACGTGAAAATTTCCAAAGCTTAAGACAACAATAGTGGGACTTTTTTTTTAAGACTGGGAACATTACACGCACACCAACATGAGTAATTTGACAACGTCGGTGAGAGCTGTCACGCAAACATAACTAATGATTGGCCTCACAGTGTCGTTCACGAAGGTTTCATCTGTTTAGAAATCTGTGAGATATACATATGTACATTGTGTGATGAATATAATTTTTTGTTAATAAAGGCTGTGCCCATAAAAAAACACTAATTATTAGAAAATAAAAATTGTATCATGATTGTGATGTTGCAATGTATCTTCAATATGTATTGACAATTTTAAATGTGAAAGTTTTGATCTTTGTTACTCAGTTACGTATGAACAGCTTGGAATTTTAAACATATTTCTGAAATAAGTGAAATAACACATGGTCTTTTTGTATCGTGGAAAGTTAGGGGAAAGATAATTAGGCGAGTAACACCGCGGGGCGCTGCTATATCTTTTAATTATGAGTATGTCCCATTAGAAATGTTTATGTTTTTTTTTATATAGTACAGAGTGGACGAGACCAGCAGGACATGTGCCTGTAACTTTATGTGTACAACAGATCGATTTCGGCTTAGTATTACTCTGTAATCTAGTATTTATGGATCGTACCTGCTGGAAGTATTTGTTTGTAGCTATTCTGTCGACCATTCGTAGAAACTTCTTCTTCGACGATCCGCCTTCACCTTGCACCGCGGACCTAAAAGAGATCAGATAAATTACGTAAATAAATATTCACTAGAGACAAAACTAAATTTATAGTCAAACTTGAAGAAAAAACATTGCGTGAAAATTGTGCATTTTTTCTTTTTTATAAAAATAACTGATTACATTTATGAGATACATTTACATTATCAAAAAACAATGCAGTGATAATTCTTCAAAATTATAATTACATATTTTTTATGTTAACTTGGTGGGCGAGTGGATAAACCCTTTATCTTAATTTGTGTTTTCCAAAATAAAACATTGTATTGTTTAATAGTTTTTTGCTGTAACACGGCTAAAGTTACAGCTAGTCTAGGCGGGAGACGGCAACTGCCTATCCAGAGCACTTAGTTCAAAGTACTCGCGCTCCACTGTCTTTTCGTAGCCATGTGCATAATAATAACTAAAAATGGAAAACATCGCAAGGAAATCGACATGTTCCTAGAATCTTTCGAGGGCATGCGTCACCAACCCGCACTGGGCCAGCGCGGTGGATTATGGCCTTGATTGTATCCTTGTGAGAGAGCACTGATCCCAGCAGTGGGAACATTTAGTGGGGTGCTTATGCTATAATACGGTGATATATTGTATCTTACGCGGAGTCCGAGGTGGCTACATTCTGCTCGCTGTCCACAGGATGTACCGGCGGGCTTTCGTCGTCGCTGCTCGACTCCGCTGAATCCTCGACCTCAGAGTCGTATACGGCCGGTTTAGTCTTCTGTCACATAACAATAATTTTTACACTAAGAAGGGCATATACAAAGCAAGCAATCTATAGTGTGTTAAGTTTTGTTGAAATTAAAAATATAACAATAGCATAGACTAATGCAATTTAGTTAAGTTGTGAGAATTTTGCTAAAAATAATAGACTACATAATTAATTAACTTTCTCTGAAAAAACGTAACAACCGACTTCCAATTAAAAAAATTAGACTTCCTTATCACAAATTTTAATAGAATTGTATATATAGTATGTAGTAAAGTACTGTATCATCAACTTCAGTTTTCTTTGTTAATATTACAAAAACGCCTGCACCGATTTAAAAAAAATAAAAATTTGTACATGATCATTCGGGAAGTCACATCACACGATGGACCGATGACATTGACTCGGTCGCGGGAAGTTGGTGGATGGAGGCGGCACAAGACCGGTCATTGTGAAAATCATTGGGAGGCCTATCTCCAGCAGTGGACGTCTACAGGCTGCAGATGATGATGATGACGATTCAGGAAGTCATAGTATTTCGAACAAAACAAGAATAATCAATATCGATTGACCCAGTCAAAAGTTTTTAGGTAACAAACATAAAAAAAAATACAGTCGAATTAAGAGACGATCTTCTTAGCATTCCATGGATTCACCGTGAAGGTGCCGGGTCCATCGTGTGGCAGAGAGAGAAAACTCGAGTAGATCCCGAGACTTGTGACTTTCCGAAGTCTGTTAAAAAGCTATAACAAAACCAATTTAGTTAGGTTTCATACCCACAGGTAACATAGAACCGTTTTAATTATTTATATATTTAATCAACGGCATAACGCCAATTATACTAATGATAGATACATTATTATTTTTTACAAAATATTGTGCACAAAAGTAAAATGTAATAAATGTATTATGTTGTGATAAAATAATTACTGATCTGATTACTGATTACTGAAAATACCTTATTATAGCATTCACCAGTTTTATTCTTAAATATAATAATGTGCGTAATTATCATACCATAATTATTTTATAACGACATAATAAATTGATAACATTTTACATTTGGTCACAATATTTTGTTAAAAAAATTAAAAATTTTGACTAACCCCCGACTACCTCGGATTTGTTATCTGTACAAAATTCTACTAGTCAATCCCTTTCATTTGATACCCATATTAGGGAGTTGTGAAAAGAAATGTATTTTGCCATTAATGTATAGTATTCTACTAGTCAAGCCCTTTTATTTGATACCCATATTGAGGAAGGTTGTGAAGAAATATTTTGTACGCCATTTTGTGGAGGCGGCCATCTTGAATCGATATTAACCAAACATACTCGTAGCTAAGAACATCCGCACGGATATTAACCTTCAAATAAAAAAAAAACGCATCGAAATCGGCCCATCCGTTTGAGCTCTACGGTGCCACAGACAGACACACATACACACAGACAGACAGACATCGACGTCAAACTTATAACACCCTTTTTTTGGTCGGGGGTAAAATGAATATATCTATCATTAGTATAATTGGCGTTATACAAAGAAAAAAGTAGTATAAAACTGGCATAGAAATAAGCAACATACCCGTAAATTTCTATCGGACGTGGGCGAAGTACTGATGTCGTGTTCTACAACGTTTTCAGCAGTCGTGAGTATTTGGTCCTCGAGAGTCATATCTGGAAAACGGAACGAAAATGAACATTCGATTTTTATAATAAAAAAAAATTGGCGGTCATAGGAACAGAAGCGAAAACTTATAGGTAACTCAGAATTTGATAGCTAACTTTGGAAACTCTATGGGGGTGAAACTGCAGGGCGTGGTCATGAGCATGGTCATCTAGAAATGCGTCAACCAATCGGAAGTGCTGACGTATTTCTAAATGGCCAACTGCCATGGTCCCGAGTTCACCTAAAGATTGCCATCATTCACGAGCTTGAGCTCAATTCATAGTCCACAAGAAATCTGTGTGGGGCGCGCAAAAAAAGATTTCACTTCAAAAAACCCGATTTTTTTTCGATTTTTTTTTCTACCTTGAGACCTGGTTTTATGACGCAAGCATACTCACTCTTCTCTTTAAGCTTCATGAGGTTGATCTGCGTGAGGAGAGCGATGTAAGCGCCGCCCTCGTAGCGCAAGTCCGCGTCGAGCCACACGCCGCGAGCGTCCCACGCCGGGGGCAACACGCGTTCCACCAGCGGGCAGGCGCCGACGAGAGACAGCTCCGTCACTATCAACGGTGACATGAATGATGGCAGCTGAATAGGTAGAAATAATAATGATATTACTGATACCGATTATATTTTGGCAAAAAAAAATACCAGTCAAACAATTTAACTTACTATTCATTATAAAATTGTATTAAAAAATAGTCACACCAATAAGCAATACAATATGATCATTATATATATATAAAAATGTTATGTTGGTTTGTGTACGCTTCAAAAACTCAAAAAGTTCTGCACCGATCGAGCTGTAATTTTTACAATGATATACAATCCGCAACAAGGATTGTTTTTATCTAATTTTTGCATCACAATGTGCCACAGCGAAGCGTGGCTGGGTACAGCTAATAGTTTAAGAATAAAATAGAATCTAGATTATCTAGAACAATAATTTATAGTATTACTCGTCAATATACTCTTTCAACGAATAATAGAATTTTTTTACTAAATATGTTTTCTAACTTTTTTAAACAGTCTAAATGTAGCGGTTCGCTTAGCTTAACGCTGTATCCTTATGTACAGGCTTGTTGCTTACCATCAGACGCATCTCTCGTCCCGTCGTACAAATTAAATCGTTTATTTTCGTATTCTACAAAGGATACAATAGGTTGAGTTACTATAATAGGAAAATACTCCTAAATAATTGTTACTAGCAATTATTACATTTATATTGAACTAGATGCCCCCCCCCCGGCTTCGCCCGTGGTATATTATATAGCACTCATCGGGATCCCGTACATATCCAACGGTGAAAGAATGACTGAAATCGGTTCACTCATTCCTGAGAATATCGATTTCAAACAAAAAACCTCTTCAGCAACCTGCTACGCCACCTGTCGGAAATTGGTCGTACCAACTCAGATTTAGAAAAAAAAAAAAAAAAAGGTTTATATTCAAGGCACAGATTACTGAAATTCAATGACGCAATCTTTGACACATGCTGTCATGTCAAAGCACGAAACGTACGAAAACTCTCAAAAGGGGAATATTTTTTCCCGATTTTGTTACATTCTTATTTCATGCTCCGCTTCAATTAATAGTAGAGTTATTTTCTATAGCCTAAAGCCTTCCTCGATAAATGGACTATCCAATAGAAAAATAATCTTTCAATTCGGACCAGTACTTCCCGAGATCCTAGCGTTCAAACAAACAAACAAACTCTTCAGCTTTATAATATTAGTATTGAATCCAGTAAACACATCTCGACTGTCTAGTTCTTCGTTCGGGTGAACTCGGGACCGCCGAGTGTACCCGAACGAGCATTTCACTTCACAGCTTGGCGGGTCAGCTTCATTTACGTGTTACGTGTTTTTAAAATCTCGTGTGCCAAAAGAAGTTTTCAGTTCAAAAACTCCACCGTGCGCGTAGGACAATCACTGGGGCAGCCAAGAGAGACTGCTTCGTCACGACTGTCGATACAACTAAAACTATACCTATATAACCTCCGAGCTTCAAGCCACACATGACTAAAAGTCGACCGCAAAACGAGGTCAGTTCCAACTGAAGTGTGACCTACTTTTAACCAGGACATAGGTACCTTGAGCGTGTGCAGTTTCTTCTGTATCCGTTCTTGCACGCGAGCGATGAGCAGAGGGTCGCGCATCACGTCATACATGATGCGGGCCAGGGCCGTGTTGAGCCACGTCACTTCAGAAGACAGCATGCGACACTCGCACGTCAGAGACGACGCCTTGGGCTGCGTTTATAAATTTACATCATTATTTTACAGTCATGAGTACAGTTTCAACTTTTTATAACTAATATTTTTTTGTTACTATACTATCTATTGTACTTAAATTTTAAAGCTGAAGAGTTTTTTAGTTTGAACACACATCTCAGGTACTACTGGACCGATTTCAAAAAATCTTTCACCCTTGAATGTGTACGGGATCCCTGAGTACTATAGGCTATATTTGTACCACGGGCAAAGCCAGGGCAGAATGTTAGTTTAGATAAAGTCGTCAGAATGTCTACCGCCTAACTAAGTCTTTTCAAGGTTGTTTTTCTATACAATAATAAAACACTCTATGCACGACAACACGGAATTATTTTATTGAATAGAAATAGTACTTTCTAGCTACAGAAGTTTATAAGAATTACGTGAAACAAAAGAATGTCCTCCTAAACGAATTAACAAAAAACGGCTATGTAGTTAGTTTGTATGCTGTAGAAGTGGGAGCGAGAGGTATACCAGCAAAATCTCTCTATAACCTACTGAAAGACCTTGGCTTATCCAGAAGTGCAGTAAGTTCTATACTAGAACGAGTATCTAAAGCTGCACTAGTAGGCTCATATCAGATTTGGCTGGGCAGGGAGAGAAAAACGAGTGGTGAAGGTGAGTGTTGATGTACGTCAGAAAGGGGCCCCTTAAACCTACGCCTGAGTCACAAGTCTCGGGAACTACTCGAGTTTTTCTCTCCCTGCCACACGATGGACCCGGCACCCGCACGGTGAATCCATGGAATGCTAAGAAGATCGTCTCTCTTCATTCTTTTGTTTATTTACTGTTTTGCTATGTTTATTATACCTCTAAAGGTAGGACGAGACTGGCATCAGAGATTTTAAGCAATAAATAAATATGGTCTTTTATTTTTGTATCATGAACATGGACGGACATATTTGCCTCGGTGACCGAGGCTCGGTCACTACACTTATATCAAGTTTTTGACAAGTTATCATTACCACAGTTAAGGGGCGTTCAAGTATTACGTAACGCAATTATTAAATGTTTTAAAGCTTCCCTCCTAAAGGGTATTTACTGTGGTTAAATTATGGAGCTACTTTTATTCGTCAGTTTACCCATAGACAAGAAACTGCATCGAAATATCAGGACCTTGCTCCACCATTTAATCACGGTATATATTCCTTAATTAAAAAACTAACCACGTTAATTATTCCTAAATTAAAAATACTAATACAGTGAACTACCGTGATACTTGAACACGTGTTTGTAAAGCTACGATTGTTTTTAAGAGTTATCTACAACGACATGGACTAACATCCCACTTTTTCTTCTTCTTCTTATGCTTAGGCCGCTCGCGAGGCGTAGGCTCTATTTGGCACGTCACTCCCGCCTCTGTAGAATGCTTGAAAGCCGTTTCGTGACTCTGTTATCATTCATCAATTCATTTTAATAATGTAGGTACTTATGTATGTATGTACTTATATACGCACACCAGAAGTCAATACTTCTCTTTATTTTTAGGTTTAAGAAGTCTAACTTCAACTCTAGTATAGATAATGTCTTCAATGTAAGAAGTTTTAACTTGAATTTAGTTACAATGTTTGCTAAAATGTTGTCCAGCTAACTTCAGGGTGTTGGTTTTCGCGCATCATAAAAATTTACTCTTACTTACTTATTTTTCCCTATAACGGGCTAAAACAAAATTGTTACTTCAAAATTAGTGTTTTGGTTTGTAATCTAATTAATACTTTGCCACAAGAATTTTTTGTATTTATGTATCTTGTATCCAAATGATCTGAATGTCGGAAATTGCTTTGACGATTTTAACGATTTAATTAATACGCAGGGGGTGTCGGAGACGATAAATTCATCAACCTTCCATTCTTATAAAACGTCGTTTGACCTATGTTTTAAAACAACAAAATACTGCTACAATATCATTAGAATACAAAGATAAACTGTACCACCATCTCTATCTATGTATAAGGTTAAATAAGTCAGGCTATAGGACGGTCTCGAAACCAGAAGCCCCTTATTCGGGTCCAGATAATCATTTTTTCGCTTTTTTTTTCAACAGCAAGAAATTCGAAAATATCTAAAAATAACCAAATAATTTAAGTTTCTTCGAAAAACCACCACCAACTTCAATTTGAAATTACATTCAAGACACTGGACAAAGTTTTTGTGTAAACTCAACTAAGCACAATGTTTCAATGAAACAGCGAGGTAGTACGAATACGACGTCGAGGCTGGCAAATTTTAGATTTTTGTTGATATTTCAAAACGGATACATCGACTTCGGCATCTTTTTTTTCAAAATCCTAAATCTGCTTATTTATTGGCCTCTTTCGCGGAACGAAGTTAAGTTAGAACGAAGCAGATAGTCTTATAAATAAAAATGGCTCTTCGAAATGTATGTACGCTCATAACTTTTGCATGACTGCACCAAATTGGATGATTCTTTGTTTTATGTATTCGTTATTGTCCGGACAATGTTTGTATGGCAGAAAATGTTGAAAATTTTGACGAAAATAAAGTACGATAGTACGAAGTTCGCCGGGTCAGCTATTTTATAATACAAATAAGATGAAGCTCAGTAGTCACTAGTTTATGTACTTCCTACACCGACTTTGAAAACAAAATCTCTCATTACCTGAATTATTTTCAATAAGTAGGGCCAGAAGTTTCTTTCATACGCATCGCTGTCTGGTGGGATGGGCTGAGACAGAGACGTGATGGTGACTCCTTCTGACAACGAATCCGACGTCTTATTCTGAAACAGATAAATGGTTTTGAAACATGAAACACAAACAATGAACAGATAATGAAGTGCAGTATTTTTTAAAATGGCTATGGTAGTTATTACAACAGCAACACATATACTCATCCAAACACACAATCTCACACACAGTTTCACATTTACACAGTTATTTATCTAAAAACATTGCCCTTCAAACCGGAACAGATGCTTGCCCAACAAATGAACATTGTATGATGTGCTTAATAACTTACGGTATTCTTAGCAAAAGAGACAGTGTCGCTCTCGGCCTTGTAGACGGTGACTTCAACGCCATCTTTAGTGGTCACCACCGGGGACTTGTCTTCCGCAGTCGAACTGTCGGCCGATGTAGCTTCCGAGACGGCAGTCAGCAACCGTCGGTACCTAAGTACAGACAAATTTTTAGTATTTACTTTAAAGATAAAGATAATTTATTGAACAGATATTGAGTTACAAAAAATTTGCGGCTCTGCCTTCTGCATTAGTGTAAAAACTAGGTCCTTTCCTCACAAGGAGCACGCCAAGGCTATTATAAACCACCATGTTGGCCAAGTAGTTGACATATCCTTACTGATAACTCTACAATGTTCGTTCGACCTACTCTAGAGCTACAGTTTTTATCTTGATATGTCCATGTTACACTTACCATTCATATTTATCCCTGCCGGTTCTCGTAAAGAAGTACAGTCGCGAGTTCCTGTCTTTCGATTCTTTGACGTGCACACTCCATTCCCCTTCTAGAGGGCCTTCTGCACCCGGGTCTTGTGCCTGAAAAATCATATAATATTATTTGCAAAATTATTGTTACATATCATTTAAGTTTAACTGATGAGAGAAGAGAAACCAATGTTGTCAACCAACCAAAAAACATTTAGTCTGTGATGCTCTGACAAATCAGCGTACTTTAATCCTTACGATTTAACTTTGGAAAAGAAGGCTCAACTTCAAACTCCAGGAACAAGGGTTACTCAATCCTGGGTACAGCACCTGATTGGACTATTTTAATGGACACGTATGAAAAGCATTACAAAATCCCAGAGGATGTGGATGTTTCGTCATCCAGACCGGACATTTCCTTTTTTCTAGAGCTACGAAACGCATAGTCCTTGTAGAACTTACCGTACTGTGGGAAACTAATATACCGCGATGAAACAAAGTAAGTAATACGACCTCCTATACAAATTAACAAAAAACGGCTATGTAGTTAGTTTATACGCTGTAGAAGTGGGAGCGAGAGGTATACCAGCAAAATCTCTCTATAACCTGCTCAAAGACCTTGGCTTATCGAGAAGTGCAGTAAGTTCTATACTACAACGAGTATCTAAAGTTGCACTAGTAGGCTCATATCAGATTTGGCTGGGCAGGGAGAGAAAAACGAGTAGTGAAGGTGAGTGTTGATGTACGTCACAAAGGGGCCCCTTAAACCTACCCCCGAGTCACAAGTCTCGGGATCTACTCGGGTTTTCTCTCTCTGTCACACGATGGACCCGGCACCCGCACGGTGAATCCATGGAATGCTAAGAAGATCGTCTCGTCTCTGTGGCCATCGTTTTTGCAAAAACTCCTATTTTTTTTCAGTAAAATTGAGAAATGTCATAGCGCATAGCAAATCCCTAGAGTTTTTGCAAAAACGCGGTTTATCCAATCTTCCTACGACATATTTATCTATGTACTTTTTTTGGTGCGATTGGCAAAAATTATGAGTGATTTTTTAACGATGCACGTGCACTTAGACATCTAAATTCAACACATTGAATTAAGTTGTTTTTAAAGGACCCTACGGTAATTATAGCTTCAGGCGGCCTCTACTGCGTTACAACGTATTCTAGCGTTAGTTTTGCTTCTTAAAAATTAAAGAAATCGACTTATTAACACATAATTATTTTTACTAAAGCCGAGTAAAGAAGTTTTTTTATCTGAGGCTGCATGGTAGTGTTTGTTTATCGCAAAGAGAGAGAGAGAGAGAGAGAGAGAGAGAGAGAGAGAAAGGAATGGAGTAGATCCACTACACCTATTTTTTAACATAATTTTTTGGAGGTTTACCTGTCGCGACCGGGCCGCGACAGGTTAATCACACTATCATTAATTTATATTTATTTTTTCATTATTTCTTATTATTTATTGTAAAAAAGTGTTTTTAACTATAACTTATTACGAATCTATTATATCGGAATCTGCACTAAATTGTGAATGTGCCCGATATTTTACTAGCCTTATACTAAAGAAAATGGTCTGCAGTTTCCTCACCGTTTCTTCTAAGAGCTCCTTAATCTTGGACATCTCTGATTCGTCTAACTCTTCGTCGACGTCTTCCTTGCTAGACTTGGTGGCGAGGTGTTCATCGAACGACTCCTCCTGATGGAAGGATTTCTCAGTATGGCCAGCGGTCTCGCTCGCCGGCTCAGTTGACGTTGCTACGGTGTCTGTTTTCTTGTCTAGTGGATTAAACATAAAAATAGTTACACAAAACGCCTATACGAAAGAACGGTGCAATACTTTTTAAAACGACTCTCTTTTATTTTATTAGCCATCACTGGAATAATGTGTCATGTGACACCAGGTAGGTAGGATTTGCTTAGCTCTATTATTTACTAGCGACCCGCTCCGACTTCGCACAGATGCAATGCTGCTACTAAATATACGTACTCATAAAAATTGTTATTGTGGGTCATTCCAAGAGGTAGACATATACTATTGCAGACTTTTTTGTAAATCTTTTAAAGGGGTACAATATTGCTGTACATTATTTTGATCTATCTGATAGGGTTCAGCCAGCGTTTACAGTGTAAGCGCAAAAAATGTGTTTACTTACGACATTACATTAGAAACCTTTAAAAGTATCCGCGTTTTTGTGCTATTTTATGCACATATTATACATATAAACCTTTCTCTTGAATCACTCTTATCTCTTTAAAAAAACCCCCATCAAAATCTGTTTGGTGGTTTTAAAGATCTAAGCATATATAGGGACGGACAGACGAGGGAAGTGACTTTGTTTTATACTATGTAGTTAGTTAGGAACTTCGTTGCAAAAAAGTGTTCAATAATAATAATTTATAATTATAATTTAACGCTTCTTTCGAGTAATTCGTGTTAGGGGACACCTCATGGGTTCGCATCACGGACATGCTAATGCCGGACTGGGTTCAGCGTCTAAGGGGCGGCGGAGCAGCGGTGAGAGATATAGATAGATAGATATATATAAATATACACTATAATGAACATATTAAATAAAAATAATTTACAAGTACATTACATTTTATACTATTCAGACTATGATTATGATTATTTTGGATATGCGCGTTAAACGCTTTTTAGACGGGTGAAATCTTAGGAGATGGCATCACCGACATGTCCAATAGCACTATATCTATCTGTAGCTATTGACGTATTATGCCAGGTTAGTGCTGTTTAACATTATAGAAGTCAGTCAGAAATTTTCACTTCTATCAACAATCCTAACGACTATTTTTAGGTTCATATTGAAGTTTCATTGTAGTATTTAATTGGCTCAGAATTAAAGAAAGAAAATTTCTATGACCTTTACCTTTTTCACTCCCTTCTTCAATATCGTCGTCTGTAGCAGGGATGCGTGCACAAACAAGGTACAATAGAAGTTTTAAATAATTTAATTTTAGTAATTTTTTTATTAGCAGAATCATGCAACATATGCAGCACACTAAATGTTGCCACTGCTGGCACTCGGGACCTCCTCTCGCAAGGACAAAGTCAAGGCTATGATAAACCACGTTGCTTTCATCGCGACGTTTGTCTTCGCCGATTTAAAGTCAGCGGCACTACGCGTATTACTTGTACATACTATGAACGTACGATCTCGATTGTCAGGAATCGGACCTCCTAGGTCCTATTTTACAATCGTACTTAATCGTTATTACTCGTGCTTGAACGGCCCTTCTAGGTCCGATTTTACAATCGTAAGCCACCACTAGGCCACCACGGCGTATACATGCCACCAGTGAGTGAAACGGTGATTAATATGATTAGATACAGTACTATCCCGACTTACGCAAATTCTGAGATTTTCGCGTTTTCTCATTTGCCAACTCCTCTCTGTCAGTCTTCGATTTATGATAACCTCAGACGTGTTCCGCATGACATTGTTTTACGTATACAGCGCAAAATATTGATGTATCTTTAAATAAGCCATCCAAAAGAGAAAAAAACACAATTTACACAAACTTTATACGTATTTAAACTATATGCAAAATCTTATGCGACTTACGCTAATTCGACTTACATGACTATCGCTCGGACCCATCTATCGCGTAAGTCCGAGGTATTAAGTCTCAATCGCCTTTATCCCACTTTATGTGCAACATGTACAACATGTCCGCTTCCACCACTCGTCTCAATCATTCATCTTACGTTAGTGTACTTCTTAAGTATCAATATATTAATTATGTATATGTTATTAAGAGTTCAGAGTGGTTCATGATCATACCTCTGTGCATTTTTCTGACCAGTCTGTGTCTCAGCCCTTCTTTGCCTGGTTCCCCTTCGGAGTGGACACTGAAAATAAAAAAAAAACACATTTTACAATACATAGGAGAATATTATATCGTTGTTTCTCTATACTTTTACTATAAATAGTAAAAGCGCCCCGTGATTTTATTTGCATAGTTCCCATTTTCCTGCAATTTCCTAACGATAAAATGCCTATGTGATATTTCAGACTATAATCCATGTTCAAAATCTCAACCCGAACCGTTCAGGCGTTCCGACGTGATTGAACAAACATCAAACATATTATATAATACTAGCGGCCCGTTCCGGCTTCGCCCGAATATTGTCACATAAAGCCCATTAATCGAAGTAAAAACTATCCTATCTTTTAAGTTGGATCAATCTGCACACGGTGTCCAAATTTGATTAAAATCAGCTAAGTAGTTTAGGAGTCCATCGCGGACAAACATCGTGACAGGAGATTTATATATATTAAGATAAGTAGATTATTATAGAATTTTAGAATGGTAGGACTCTTTTCAGATTTCGTCTAGTACTACACCTTTGCAGTTATTCTACCACCAAGCAATATTACGAAAACATCACTCTGCTCTGGTTCTAAGGAAATATTCAGAGATTTTTTTTTAGTACAATTACAGGGCCTAGAGATATTTCACTTTATATTTTGTTTGTAATTATTACTTAGAGCATTTTTAATTTCTGGGTGTCGTCACCTAGAGGTTTGACTGCGCTCGTGCGCAGTGCAATGTTAAATCATTATTTAACTTAATTTGGACTCTTCATGTTCCAATAACTGCATGTTGTTATGGCCTGGCGTGTTGCTTACCATCAAGCATAAAATATGTCCTGCTCATCCAATCAATCAATACTATGAAAAAAAAGTACATTGCATAGTGACAAATCATATTTTTAGGTGTCCGTTTTAAAATTTCCTGTTGTACTTATTAGAAAAAGTATAAGGAAAAATACATCAAATATGTCCAATTTTGGATATATGTATTTGATTTGGAGTAGTGAAGAATTCACTTGAATGAGCCAGGGTAGATAAAGAGATACACAATGCTAATATTTAGATTAGATTAGCACCAAACAAGTTGTTACAAGTAACAATGGCATATGTGTACATACCGCCAAGCAGTTATGTGCAAACATTACTGAATGATTTGAAGAGCAATGTTTCCAGAGAAATTACAGGACTTAGAGATATAACATCTTAAATCTCAGGGTGACGAGCGCAGTGCAGTGCTAGGTAATGATTTGGACTCTTCATATTCCAATAACTGCGTGTCACTGTGCTGTTATGTGGCAGGCATGTTGCTTACCATTAGGCACATGGCCTGCTCGTCTCGTTACTTTTTATTTACAAAAAAAATATAGTTCCTAAAAATCGTTGTATCTTTTAGAGTTTGAGACATCAAGTAGATACTCATCATCATCATCAGTACATCAGTAAGGAAAACCTATAAATTTGTATACTCATCTATACTAATATTATAAAGCTGAAGAGTTTGTTTGAACGCTAGGATCTCGGGAAGTACTGGTCCGAATTGAATAATTATTTTTTTATTAGATAGTCCATTTATCGAGGAAGGCTATGGAACATAACGCTACTATCAATAGAAGCGGAGCATGAATCAAGAATGTAACAAAAACGGGAAAACAATAGTCCTTTTTGAGAGTTTTCGTAGCGTGCTTTGACATGACAGCATGTGTCTAAGATTACGTCAACTTATACTTATTTTTTTTTATTTTGAATGACTGAACCGATTTCAGTCATTCTTTCACCGTTGGATATGTACGGGATCCCGATGCTATATAATGTACCGCGGGCGAAGCCGAGGCGGGCATCTAGTACTATTATATATTGATGAATATTTTGCAAACTACATTATGTAGTCTCAATTGAGCAAAAGTAGAAAAATTAGATAACAGATACAATCGATACTAATAGCGTAACGAGACTTTGTATTATACAACCAACTTAAAATAGGAGGATTTTCAAATTAATACTTTTTGTGGTTGAAGATATTATCTATTCTATGGTCTAAGTTAGACAAGCAAGAATGCCACGAGGAATAACGTGAAAAAGTGTAAACTTTTTGCGGACGCTGCACATCTTTGAGTCCAAAATACCCCAATGCCTAAAGACGAAAGTCTTTAACCAGTGCGTGTTGCCAGTGATGTCTTATGGAACTGAGACGTGGTCCTTCACTGTGGGGCTCATAACGAAGCTCAAAGTCACACAGCGAGCTATGGAGAGAGCTATGCTCGGAGTCTCTTTGCGCGACAGAGACGTAGAGAGACAGAGACACGTAATGAGGATATTCGCAAAAGAACGAAAGTGGCCGACATAGCTCAAAGAGTAAGCAAGCTGAAGTGGCAATGGGCAGGCCACATCGCTCGCAGAACTGACAACCGATGGGGAAGAAAGGTTCTCGAGTGGCGACCACGAACCGGAAGACGCAGTGTTGGACGGCCTCCCACTAGATGGACAGATGACCCCCCAAAGGTCGCTGGAAACCGCTGGTTACTGGTTGCGCAGGACCGTTCCTTGTGGAAATCTAGAGGGGAGGCCTATGTTCAGCAGTGGACGTCTTGCGGGTGATGATGATGACTTTTTTTGATAACATTTTGTTAAGTATGAATAAAAATCTAAATAAGAAATTTTGTGGCTTAAAATAGCGTGCGTATTTAACGAACAATCGACGTTCAGTAGGAATACTTTTTACCAACTTAGCTATGAGGGCAGTCAAGAAATACTAGTACCTCTTTTCTCTTCTGCGCCACACGAATTTCTTCTTCTTCTCCGGACTGGTGTTGGTTTCAGTGCTCTCAGTCTCATGCGTCAGGCATTCCTTCTTCACTTTCTCCGCCTCTGAACTTTTTTTGTCTGCTGACGAGTTTTCCTTCTCTAGTACTTGAATCTTTTCTTTGTCGTTAAGTATCACACATATCGGGTATTTCTTGCTCCATTGCCTGTAATGATTTATAATTGGTTATACAAAAACAGTTTTGTAGTGGTAGGACACTTTGCAATGTCCATCTGGGGAAGTGCCAGAATTTTGCCAGTTCCCAGTTATTCTACTTGGTAGTAAAAATGCGCTAACATTTATACACTATGTTCGCTTTCAGAAAGATTTTCCATCAAAGCGGAACACAGAACATATAATGTTAAAGGAGTTAAAAATAAGACCAAAGATTTGTTTATATGATGGTCGACAACTTTGATAGTCGACCAAAAAGTCAGTGAAACAATAATTTTATTAGATACGAGTATTATCAGCGTCCCGCGGTTTTACCCGCACAGTTCCCAGTTCACAGTTATCTTTCTGTGTGATATACATAAATATGTGCTATTCCAGAACATTATCTAGCTGTTTTTAACCTGATCTGTTCAACCGTTCTGACCTGATTGAACAACAAACATTCAAACATCTAAACTTAGGCATTTATAATATTAGTACGTTTGACGAGATTATTAAACGTGATGTATTTACTTACTACGGAAAGTGAGTATGGTAGATTCATAGAATATTTTCGGGTACGCTCTACGTGTGTGAATAAGTATAGTCACAAAGCCAAAGTTAGGTAAAGCAATTAAATTCCTAAGGTAGTAATATTATTCTTTGTTTTGTATACAGTCATACCACGGACTTACGTGATAGGTTGAACCAAGCGATAGTCGTGTAAGTCGAATTCGCGTAAGTCGGGGTTTAATTTTTGTTTTATAAAGCTGAAGAGGTTTTTTTGAAGTGAAAATTTCTTTCAGCGCGGCACAGACAGATTTTTCGTGGGCTGTGAATTGAATTCTAGTGTCACGCTCGGGAATAATAAAAAATCTTCGGGTAAACTCGTGACCATGGCCGGGGCATGGTCATCTAGAAATGCGTCAGCATTTCCCATTAGCTGACGCATTTCTAGATGGCCATGTTCATGGCCGCGCCCTCCGATTTCACCCGCGTAGTTTCCAAAGTAAGCTATCAAATTCAGTGTTTTCAAGTTTTCACTTCTATCGGCAGTTCCTATAACTACCAATTTTTTGTTTGAACGCGGTAATCTCAGGAACTACTGGATCGCATACAAAAACTATTTCGCTGTTGGATATGTACGTGATCCCTAAATGCTACAGGCTATACAAGTATTTTTCTAGACAAGTACGCTCCATCGTAGATCTCATCATCGCTTAACATCAGGCGAAATGGTGGTCAAGTGCGAACCTATTATAGCAAAAAAAAAATATATATAATGTACCACATGCTAAGCCGGGGCGAACCGCTAATTTAGAATATAGTTAGGAATATCTTTGATATACAATATTTTTTCTTGAAGAAATGACATTTTAATAGGTTCCGTCGGTTTTATCTATTAAAGGATTTTTCTTTTTATGCTACAAGTTATTAATTACATCAGTCTTTGGAACTGCTATTAACAGCTTTTTTCTAGTTCAAAGGAATGTCGCAACGATTTAACAAAAAAATCGCATTTAAACACAACATGCTAGAATGGATGAACGTGCAAGAATTAACTTATTTATTTAATATGCAAAACATATTCTTTATCTACGCAAATGATTTGATTACTATTTATTTTTATGTGAAATTCCAAAGTTAATATTCAAATAGATACGCGTAACGTACATAACAACAAAAAAACTATGCGATTTCATTTGGAGAACAAAGGATAAATAGACAGAAATTATTTATTTTTATTTTCCAAAAAAAGGTACAAGCAATTCGATTCTTTTTATACCCCTTGGGTGGCATTTTCTTTGATTCCTTTACGTTACGATATTCGTAACGTAAATCGACATTGACGTGGGCACAGTGTCTCTCGCGTTTCGCGTTTTGGAGAAAAGTGGATGTAACGAGACAGGACATGACGAATCTATAAATACGGAACCCTAAAAACCTTAAAACGCGCCTAAAACTGCGGCAAAGCTAGTTACCTTACCCTTGACTGTTACTTTCCCGCAATAAAAAGTTCCCTAAGTGATATTCCACTCTATCATCTGTGTTCCAAATCTCATCTTGATCCGTTCAGAATTACGTGATTGAGCAACAAACATGCAAACTTTCGTATTATAATATTTACAAGATTAATAGGATGATTGTTCATATTAAAATAATAAAAAAATATAAGTGGGGAAAACCCTCGTTAAAATCGGTCGAGTCTACATTTTAGTATTAGTAAGTACTCCTCAAATATCACAGGTAACAAGTTAAACGTTCTCAGAACAACTTCAAACCTCGCCACTTAATATAGACAAAGGTCATTACCCTAATTTTTGTACCAAACAGAGAGATAATAGTAGAACGCTCGCACCGAAGGCTAAGCGATCCTTTGTTAGAACATCACGAAGTAAAGAGCTAGACTATGTATATTACTCATACATCCTGCTACGTAAGCTGTGTTTTTGTGTTGCAGTAGATAATTTTGTTTGCTCTGACGCCGATTTAGTTCAAGCTCACTGCGTTCAGGTTTGAAGAAGGGCAATGTTTCTAGAGAAATTACAAAGCAAACAACTTTTAAGGGTGACGAGCGCAGTGCAGTGCTAGGTAATGATTTGGACACTTCATGTTCCAATAGCTGCGTGTCACTGTGCTGTTGTGTCAGGCATGTTGCTTACCATCAGGCACATGTCGTGATCGTCTCGTCACTCTTTATTAAAAAAAAATATACGTAATAAAGGTATTTAATGACATACTCGTAATCTGGAATATAATATAGTCTACTTTTTGTCGAAGGAAAATAACGGGATCGGGAATTATGCGGGCGGAAAACTGGGATGTTACCAGTGAGATATAAATTCAATGTGTTTCTAATGCGCAATGTTTGTAATTTTTATTAACATTTATTTTATGTCACCAAGTAAAATCTTGGCTTATGTTGGAACTAGCCTTAGGAAAAATAAACTCACGTTTGATATTATGGGTGAAACAAAAAAAAGACCGCCGAATGCGGCCGAAACTACACTCTGGTTTCATCATCATATCATAGGTAAGTAAACAGTTTATAAAATCAGCTTGGTAAAAACCACATAAAATGTTACATTACCTTCTTTTCACAAGTCCGTCTGGTAGTAGTATGACTTTAGCTCCAGTCAAATTATACAGTCTGTGTTGGTAGAATGTAACTTTTTCTATCTTCTCATCCCATAGTGCTCTCTTTGGAATCTTGGTTGTCGTGTATGATATTCTTAAATTACACCCTGAAAGAGAAAAAGAAACCAACCAATTCATTACGATTGATATTATTTCTAACTATTGAAGTGATCTGCATGATCTAAGACCACTTTGCCCTTTTTTCCTTCGGACTACGTGTAGCTCGAAAATGCGACATCGTTTCATAGTTTCATGTTAGGCACCAGGCGGAAAGGTAGTTGTAAACACAGAAAAGTTAAAAAAAAAAACAAATTTGTACAAAACCATTACGAGACTTCCTTCCTTGTTCGTACAGGTAAAGAGTGGAATAAATAGCCGGCTTTTATTATTTCTTGTAAGATATAATCTGGTACTTTTCAAGGTGAAAGTGAATAGGTTTCTTCTAGGTCAGCGTGCTTCATCTTTGACAGCCCGTCGCTTACCATCAAGTTGGTGGTCAAATGCGTACCTACTCGTACGTGCTTTATTACATTATTAATGTATGTTCTATATTACATTTTTAATGTATGTTCGACTGCGTATATTTCAGAAGCTGGACATCACGTCGCAATATTTTAATATTGATATTTATTCACGCTAACAAACCTGACAGACCAGCCCGATAAGGTCTGTGAGAGAAACAAACAGGTTTTCCTTTTAATACGTAATATTAATTTCCTTCGAGTGCTAATATCAACAGACATTAGTATCAAATTAGCGACTTAGGTATATTAAGTACACCCACACCTAGTTCAACGACTCACGATAAGGAAAATAAATATAAAGTAATATTGTTACACGCGACTCTACCTCACGTAATAGGTACTCTACCTCACCTACAATTTACGCTTCATTGCGTAGGTCAAAGTTTGAAGTCCTTGTCTCGTCAAAAGTGAAAAGCGACATTGTGGACGAAGATGAAACACGTATTCAAAGTTTTCGTACGTTAATTCCTAGAAGGTAACTTATTCACGCTGTACTTGAAGACAACTAAATTGTAGGGCTCAGAAAGACTCAGGAAACCGTTCAATATTTCAATCACTGACAGTTCGTATTAAAATATGGAAACGAATCTTTTAGTACGAACCGGTAGTTGGTCAACTATGTAGGGATGGTACTGTACGTCCTAAAGCAAAACATTATACTTTTATATCTAACTTGAGACATGCCCATATCTTATATCATTTTGCATCCCTTGCCCCGCCATCTTCATGTTTTCAACTTTTGTTATAAAATACAGCCAATGTCTTTTAAATAAGATCTAATTTATCTTTTTACAAATCGACGGATTGAATCGTTTAGGCGGGAATATGGTTTGTTATAGACTTTTATTTTAGATTTATTTAAATTGATTAATTGGCCTTGTGGCTCACTTGATAGTGATATATATACAGAGCCCGCAGGTCGTGGGTTAGATTCCTGTCCAAGACAAATATTTGTGTAGTTCATTCAGATATTATTATTCTGGGCTGGTGTTTCTATGCATCTTATGTACCTATATATTTACTACTATACTCGTATTAGTATTTTATATCTCTCTGGCTATACCGTAGTACATCTTTTACTACGGTACGGTACGGTTTTGATTTGCCGCCAAGCAGTAATGTGCAAACATTACTGTGTTCCGATTTGAAGTGCAATGTTTCTAGAATAATTACTGTGCTTAGAGATACAACATCTTAGACGTTTGGGTGACGAGGGCAGTGCAGTGCTAGGTAATGATTTGGACTTTTCATGTTCCAATAGCAAGTTACGGCTGGTCTAGTCGGGAGAACGGCGACTGCCGATCCGGAGCCCCCGGGTTCGAATCCCACCACGCGCACCACTGTCTTTTCGAGGTCATGTGCGTAATGCCGATAATTAAAAATGGTGAAGGAAATCATCGTGAGGAAACCGACATGTACCTAGAATCTTTCGAGGTCATGTGTCATCCACCAACCCGCACTTGGCCAGCGTGGTGGATTATGGCCTTAACTCTGTCCTTGCGAGAGAAGGCCCAGAGTCCCAGCATTGGGAACATTTAGTGGGCTGCTTATGTATGTTCCAATAGCGTGTCGCTGTGCTGTTATGTGGCAAGCATGTTGCTAACCATCAGGCACATGTCCTGCTCGTCTCGTCACTCTTTATTTAAAAAAAAAACATAGTTTGACGCTAGATAGTAGTGTGATAAATGCCTATCCTATTATTGGTTAACTGTTCCTACTCGAACTAGGCTAGTTTTACTGACCACCCACCCTGAGACTCATCTGGATTTTTAAATTAAATGTTATATGTAATTATTAATAATAACGAGTATGAAGATTACACTAGAGTAAAGATCTTACCACATACAATACATACAACGGGACGTTATCTATAGTTATCAGATTGTGCAAGCAGGCAGGTAATTTACCTTCTAGTTTCATGAACGCTGTCGTTGTTTTGTTTATGTGGTATGTGAGTGGGTCGTAATCCGGGTATCTGTAGTGATTAATCCAGCCCTGAAAATAGTGTCCAATGATAAAGGTGTACAAAACATGATATTAATAGATAAAACGAAACTTTCGATGAATGGCGTCATGTTTTATTAATAGAATGACCAGCCCTTTTACCGCCTAACTACAAATGCTTTTCACAGAAGAACGAAATAACTGACTTTTATTTAGTAACGAAACTCACGCAGTTCACTAATTTTAATGGACTAATAATAAACTCAAATATTATCGACGTTTGTCGTATGTGTTTCTTTTTGTTGATATTACAAAAACTGCTATAAGGATTACAATACAGTTCATATGAAACCATTCCGGAAGTCTACGCGAATGTTTGGATGTTTATAACTCAATCACGTCGCAGGGGCTAAAAGGATCGGGTTGTAATTTGCAACACCATTCGATTAATTATAGTGTGGGATAGCACATAAGCTACTTTTAGCCCTGCTAGTTTTAAATACATATAATCAGCCACGGGGTTTGTATCTGGGCTCCATTGGTATTGGCATCCAAGGTCGTGGCAAATGCTGGAGTCGGAAAGAGGCCTATACCCAGCAGTGGGATAGAGAACGCTGTGGGTGATAATGAGAGTTAAGCAGTAGATCCTGGCGTTTAACCACAATCCGACCTGTCGTCATGATGATGTCAGTAACCAAAACGCGCGATAGCCACTATAACCTGGATTCAAAGGTCGCTCTGCGTATACGCAATCATATATCGAGTTTTAACTCGATGATCTCGACTTGAATCCTAATGGAAAACGGCAAGTTAAACACTTGAGAATGCTTTACTTGACTGACCTCGGGGCTTAGTTGGTAGTAAGTGTACCTGCGAAGCCAAGGCAAAAATCCCACACAGTACAAATATTTGAGCTGTGTCTGGGTGTTCCTATAATATATATAATAAGTACGTATTTACAACTATATATTGTATCAGCTATCTGGCTGCCATAGTAACTTAGCTTAGTTTGGGGTCAGGTGGTGAAGTGTGTGAAATGTCCATCAATATTTATTTAGGTTCATATAGCTTCAATTTATTTCTTAGCTACTGCTAATATGTACAGTAGCCATTTTAGGATTGCCAAATTGCAAAATACGGGACCCTTATAGTTTATAGATTCGTCATGTCTGTCTGTCCGTCCGTATGTCACAGCCACTTTTCTCCGAAACTATAAGAACTATACTATTGAAACTTGGTAAGTAGATGTGAACCGCATTAAGATTTCCATACAAAAAAAGACAAAAAAATTTAGCGGTGCCCCATACTTAGAACTGAAACTCAATTTTTTTTACATCAAAGCCATATCAATCTACGGATAGGTCTTCAAAAATTATATTGAGGTTTCTAACATATTTTTTTCTAAATGGAATAGTTTGCGCGAGAGACTCTTCCAAAGTGGTAAAATGTGCCCCTGTAACTTCTAACTTCTAAAATAAAAGAATAACAAAACTAAAAAAAAATATGATGTACATGTAAACATTCAATGAAAATTGGTTAAAATGAGATCTAGTAAGTAGTTTTATTTTAAAACGTCATAAATTCACTATTGTTAAAACACTGATTAAAGTAACAACGAACTACGAGAACTTTTATATTATGTTACTTGCTGCTACGGAAGCCTTCATGGGCGAGTCCGACTCACACTTGACTACTTTTATTATATTTTTTTTCATTCCCTATATCTATTGGTTATTCCGCAATCCGCATCTAACCCACACAAACGTAACTTTCTATTGGCGCCATTTTTATTCGTTTTTTTTTAAACTAAAGTTACTGTTACATAACTATAAAGGTATAACTGTAACAGTTTCGATACATTTATTGTAGGTAATTATGTGTTCAACAAAACTGTATTATATTACTTTGTTTTATCATCAACAGTTTAGGCAGCGCACATGACATAGCGAATTTTATAGATATTTTATTTACACTTTGACGTATATTGATATTTTAGTGGATGCTATATATAACTAAATTCGTTTAACAATACGCCTATATTGCACAATGATAATGTATTATAAGTGAAAAAAAATCAAATCACTCGAGTTGTGTTTTAATTTACTCATTATAAATAAAAATTTAAATCATCTCACTTTATAATATTAGTAACGATGATAGTTCTAGTCGTCAAAAATATGCAAAAGGATCAAAACGCGTAGTTAAAAATTTCGCGTATTTGTAGTAAACAACATTGGTTCTAGTGCGTAATAGTCAACATGCGTCATTGTGGACGGATCTAGAACAACATAGACCCCGTTAACAAACATTTTAGCATTTAGACAAATGTAATGATCATTTACGTCCGCTTGTGACGATATTCTCCATTGATTTGTTAGCGTTTACCCAAAGACAACGATTTGATACAGTTCACCAACAGGTTATAAGATTTTTATTCGAGACAACAAAGAAATAAACACAAAAATTACTATAGTTTTATCAAAATAATAAGCACCACTTATCTTACCTCATGTTTCTTCATCGGCCGATGTTCCTTCACAGAAGGTATCGTATAGGCAGCAGGCTTACTACGCTTCAACTGAACTGCACTTGGTTCTCGATCACCGAAAAATATATCCATGACCCAGTCCTTCACATTCCCGGCTAGATAAATGAACCATATTCCAAATAGGAACCCATTCCATGAGTTACTATCCGGGAACAGGATATAACTAAGGATAACGACGCACGTTAGGATATATACTGTGAGGTTTAGGATATGGACTTTAGGTTGTACTTCGGTGTTATTATGTTTCATATTCGTTTGGCTCGGATCTTTTCCACAGTTGTTGGGACTGGGAGGACGCTGTGTGGGGGTGGATTCTAAAGGTCGGTCCAAGTTGGTGACCCCTGGCATGCCCGTGACAGCATCAAATTCTTCCATGGTTTCTTCTAGAGCTTCTATTCCTGATTCTACGTCCATTAAGCTATCATTCAGATAATCGTCTGCGATATCGCTATGCACTATGAAGAAAAGTAAAAATATAGTCCATAAAAAAACTTCAGTATTTGAGAACTGCTCGAATCATAATAAATAGGTGGATAGATAAACTCTTCATTGCACTACATAAAACAAAAACTTCTTTACAAAAAAATAGTAACACTATGTTTTTATGACTAAATGTGATCATAGTGTACTTACCCAAGTTCTTGTGTGTGTCGTCACTAGATTCTGAATTTTTATTATCTGTGGATAAACTAAGTTCTTTTTCCGCAACTTTAGCAGTTATTGGCTGTGTTATTTCTGATAAATTCTGCATACTGCTGTCTAGAGACGATACCTAGGAGAAAACAAGCCATTATGTCACACATAATTCTAGCTAAATCTTCGCCGCAGTTTATAAGACATTAATTAAGTGATCTAAAATTATCAGAATTAGGAAGTATTTATCCGTCATACATTTATTCAAAGAATAATTTTGCGAGGGCGATCGTTCTTAACTCGCAAGAGTTGTGGATTGCTAAATTCGTAACGCTATTTTTAGATTCAAAATATTCTTGATTTCCATACTTGGTCAAGGTATTTAATCACGAATGCGATTAAAAGCACACAAAATAAATACATGTATTTGGCATGGACAAGAAATTCTTTCTAAGAATCAAAATTTTCTGTTAGAACTATGTATAATATGATTTGTATGATTTAGTTTGCGTTATCAGGATAATAGGCAAGCTATTAAAATAATAATTTGTTCACTTCACAGTTCGTAACTAATGTTTGAAAATTAAAGATTGTAAGACACTTATAAACTCCAATAATATCTCTTTAAGTCTGATTTAGTCGAGAGAACGGCAATTGCCGATCCAGAGGCCGTGGTCCGAATCCCATGCGTACCACCACCACGAAGACATGAGCGTCCTGCCGCTAACTTACAAACGGTGAAAGAAAACATCGTGAGGAAATCAACATGTTCCAAGAATCTTTTGAGGTCAAACATCCTCCACCAACCCGCACTGGACCAGCATGTTGGATTATGGTTTTAACTCTCCCCTTGTGAGAGAAGACTCCGAGTCCCAGCAGTGGAAACATTTAGTGGGTTCTGGGCTACTTTACATGCATATTTAGCAACGGATAAGAACTTGTTTCTTATATTGTTTTCAAATCCTAGTATCCAACTAAGACTAATATTTTTGTGTAATATTATTACTGTCGATGTTTGGATGTTTGTTGCTCAATCACGTCGTAACGTATTAACGGATCGGGCTGACATTAGGAACACACTTAGATTATAGTTTAAAAGAACACATCTAGGCTAGGCAAAAAAAAACAACGGAAACGGGACCTATGTGGGTAATACCACGGACGATGCTAGTCTACCTTACAACAATAAATACATATGTGGGTATACCTAAAGCTGTAGCATGTATGAATCAGGTGATATTAACAGCAATGCACGCAATTTTCGGGTATTCCCCCTTTAAACATTTTAAATTTGCTATTCCAGACGAGTACAGACACTAACACCCAACACCCACATGAAAAAAATTGGTGAAAGCGATTGAAACTAAAGAAATCACAACTGATTTGATTACACATACTAGCGGTTCGCCGCGGCTTTACCCGTGGCCGCGGCGTGGTTTTTATATAGCCTATATACTCAGGGATCATGTACATATCCAATGGTGAAAGAATTGTTGGAATCGGTCCAGTAGTTTCTGAGATTAACGCACAAACAAACTCTTCAGCTTCATATTAGTATTGATTATAGTTCTAAAAAATAAGTCTTTTATCTTTTTTTTTTTACATTTGGGAAAAAAGAAAGACTATAATTTACTTGAAATAAATTAAAGAAACAATAATATTAGTATGTTATTGTTTCAAGGTACCTAATAATAATTAAATACATTAAAAACAAATGTATTAAAAACAATAGAATGTATTATAGTATTCCTCAAATTTTAAAAAACATCCTTCTATTATTGAAGACTATAATTCTCAAATCACAATTTTGTGGACTTTGTTGTTTGGATGACATGTCATTGTTTACCTTATGTGCCATAAAACAAAAAACAGACAGAGCAGAGTGTGTTATTTTCATCAAGAGTCTGTGAAGAGTGTGTATTCTTTTAGAACAAACATTAAGCCATTATGGATAAATGTTGCTTATTTACCATTTTGATGTGGACATCAATTTGGTTGAAGGCCATATTCATAAACTGTGGATATAAACTAGCTGACAATCCAGTTTTAGTTTTGTGTATCTGTTTAAAATTCAATTGGCCAACTGACTATTTATAGCAATTATGGATGGTCTTGAGAAGAAGAAAAAAGTGGCTGCTATCTTTATTGATCTCTCTAAGGCATTTGACTCCGTTAATCACGAGCTTCTACTTGGAAAGCTGGAGATGTACGGAGTCAGAGGTAACCAGTTGCAGCTTATGAAATCTTTCCTAAAAAGACAGAGAACAAATAGTAGGAATCAACATTAATAATAAAAATATTAAATCAGGTGTAAAGGCATCCAATATAGGAATTCCTCAAGGATCCTCATTGGGAAATGTACTGTTTTTAATTTTTATGAATGATTTAGCTAATGTAAATTTTGAAGGGAAAATTGTGCAATATGCTGATGACACCACAATTATTCTCACAGAAGAGACATTTGATGATCTCCAAATTAAGGTCAAGGATACTATGTGCAGATTTGGTCTATGGTTCCAAAACAATGGACTCAAACTCAACATGCAAAAAACTAAAATAATGTTTTACAATCCACAATCTTTGAACCATACTCCAATTCCAGTGGTGATACATGATAACACAACATGTATGTCGTCAAATATTGTGCGACTTCTAGGTTTTGATATTGACCCAGCTTTGAAGTGGAAACATCATATAGATGTAACCTGCCAAAAAATGGCAAAGGGGGTCTATGCATTAAAGCAACTAAAAGCACTCACTACTCAAGAAAATTTGAAGGAAACATATTATGCATACATTCATTCTGTTTTGTCTTATGGAATAATTTTGTGGGGAAATTCAACTGACTATGAAAAAGTGCTAAAAATGCAAAAACGTGCTATTAGAGTACTTGTTGGGGGTAAATTTGATGAAACATGCAGAGAACATTTTAAAAATTTAGGAATCTTAACATCAGTCTCTGTTTATATTCTAGAAACACTAAAATATGTAAGAAATAATTTTCACAAATACCAAATTAAAACTGTAAAAAGCAAAAGAATGATTAGAAATATGGGATTAATTTTAGAGACTGATAAAACAAGATTAAAAATGATGGATAGAGTCTTACCTTTTATCATGGGAAAAACATTGTTCAATAAACTCCCCTGAGGTTATTAAAAGCATTCCTATTCCTAGCAACGAAAAGTTTATCTACAGCGTCAGGATGCTTCTGTTGGACAAATCCATTTATACAATAAAGGAATATATTGAGAATGACTATAGCCATATGAAATTTGGATAAATTTTAAAAATTGACCATTAATTGTAAAATAATTGATATTTGCCCCTTTACAGCATTTATTCTTTAAGTTATACTATTTAAAATGTTGTAATAAGTTATGGTTTCATGTGTTTTTACAAAATGTGTGTTATTTTCGGACATTGACGAGATATGACAAAGGCGCCCTTACTATGTAAACATAATAAGTTGTTGTATTTGACATATCAATAAATAATTCTATTCTATTCTATAACAAATTATGCAACTAGTTTTTTGTATACATTTCAACTGATATGAATGATGGATCAATAGAGTAAATTGGTTTCTATTAGGTAAACTCACTCCACATAGACCACATTATAGCTTAACATCAGGTGCAATAGTAGTCAGGTATTAATATCACTCAATGAAAAAATTAAAATGTTGATGAATAATCATAACAATATCAATTACATAATTAATATTTTTACTTTGAAAATAATAATTTAATTACTTAGTTCCTAATCAATCTTTAGAGGAAGTACATAAAGTTACATTAAAAGGTAGAATATAAACCAGCAAATTTGAAATGTATTAATTATTTAGCATCATTCCCTAAAATATCCATAAATTACATTGGAAGTTACTGGCTGCTTATTTGCACAGACAAGAGGAAAAGGTATGATGATCAAGTGCAAAATAACTATTTAATGATTTATTAGCATAGCGAGGCCATTAAATCTTCACACATGTGGGACCCGAGGCCTTCTGTCACAATGAGAAAGTATAATCCACTGCTCTAGCTCATTGAGAGTTGGTGGTTAACGCAAAATCTCACAAGATTGTGGCTGTTTCCTCACAAAGTTCTTCTTCAGCATTCAAACTAGTAGTACAACAAAATTGTACATCTACACTTGGATAAAGAGCAGTTGAGATTCAGACTCAACAAATCACGAACCTCACAATTTACAATACTACAATCTAGCCACTAGGCCACCAGAGCCTCAATAATTTATTTAAATACTAGCAGCGCCCCACCGTTTCACGCACATAGTTCTCTTTCCTGTTATTCCACCCAGTAAGTACAATGTCAAAACTGTAAAGTCTAATAAAAAGAGTTAATTTAAAGCATAGCTACTAAGAGTAATGCTGCCAGCAAGTTAGACATTCTACCAACTACTAGTGGCCTACAGCATCTTCATTGTATCATGACTTTGATCAGTCTATGAACAATTCAGGTGTGCTTTATAAGTAATTAGTTAGGCATGCAGTTTATGCAGTTTTCATTTATCAGTCTAGCAAAGAGAGGCCAAGTCTGGCTGCCAGGTCAGATGCATCTGAGATGGTCACCAAGCTCTTCAGAGACACACACAACATTAGGCCGAGTGGCTTAAATTTATTTATGAAAGAGCTAATAGAAATCCACAACACATACAATTAGATGAGGCAGAAATAGATAAGTGATCCGAACAAGATATTCATAAATATTGGAAAAAACTGTTGCTATGGACTGGAATAATGTAGGAAGGTACATGCAAGATGACCAAAAAACAAAAACTTACAAAGGGTCTGGCATATCATAATAGTCCTAATGTTACCTGATTATCAGTATCTCCTACACTTTGCTGGTCAAGATCTTTAACAACAGAATTCTCTTCCGAATCAGATGTTGAATTTTCTCTAGGTACCACCTTTTCCTTGGTCTCTGTTATTTAAAATACAAAAATAAATTAGTGCTAGAAACACATAGGTTACTATAATATCTTGAAGTATTATTTTACATACCATCTACAGATTTAGTTTTCATATCTTCAACAGCTTGTGCTATTTTATATCTAAAGTCATGGAATATTCTCCAAGTCTCATTTGTACCTTCTTTTACATCTGTAACTTCCACTGTGTTGCGTTTCCCAAGGCGGTTCAAGTACTCCTTCATAGGGGAGGCTGTTATCTCTTTGGGAGCACTGGAACTTCTTGTCTCCTCTTTTTCCAATTTAGAGTCTGCAGCTTTAACATCTTCACTTTTTTCCTTCTCTTTTTCAACTGATTTTTCATTTCGAATAGATTTAAAATACTTGTCTATGATAGAGGGGGTTTTGTCACCTCTTTTAGGACTAGCATTCTCACTCTGTGCGCTAGATGGAGGATCACATTGTGGGGTTGGAGGGTCATCTTCACAGGGGTTAAATAGCTCTTCTAATTCTTCATTGTTAGCATTATATCGGAATGATAGGGTCGTGTTTGGGGATTTACCTGTAATAATTTAATGTTTTAGCAAAATGTTAATGAGATTTGGTGTAGTGTGATTGTTTGCATACTTTCAGAGTCCATATGAAGACAGTAGAATCACCAAGTGCGCATTAGAGGACAATGTTTCGGAAAGAAAACAAGCGATTTGAAATAATGTTGTAGTCTTTGTTGTCAAAGTAACAATATGCAAAGATAAGTGCGAATTTTAACTGTTCATAAGCCACAATGCGTACTTGACGATAGCTATTGAAATAGGCTATTTATTGACACGCAATTATTTAAGGTTTAAAATTGTTGTGAAATAAATCTTCTCGTAGGTATTCAAATAAGTGTACCTGAACCAGACACCTCCATAGTAAAAAAATATTGTTGCCAACCACGGAACCAGGACTTTTTACACTAATACGATATATTTTTTACATGATACTCAAAAACATAAAAGTTTGGGAAGAAAACATTTTATTAACTTAAAAATTATTATTTTATTCAATTTATTTTCGAATCTGCTTTTGTCAAACGACGAACGCAAAATACGGTGTTTGGGTTGTCAGATTGTCACTTTCGTCAAATGACAATTTGACAATAATGACGCAGACAATGAATATTAAAGCAATTAGACAGGTAATGAAGTGGTTAAGGCGAGCTAGTAAAAAAAATCGAAACAAAACGTAAGTCGACCAAAAATATATCAGAAAGCGTTGCTCTCTATCGGTGTATAAAATATACCTGTCCTGTGCAGAAGTAAACACCAACATTCCAGGGTACTGATTTTATAACGAAATCCAATTTTTATTTTTCGAGGTGAAACCTGGGAAGTATTGTTTGGCTATGCTCAAATTGGGCTTAACAAAATAATTACCTGGCTGAATCGGAAGTCTCTAAGCCTAAATGCTGCAAAAATTAACTTGAGAGGTATCAAGGGACACCCGGATGGAACGAAATTCCTTTCGATTAATTAGTGAAGGAATTATTATTATTTTTTATTATTTACAAAAAACCTGTATACACTCAACAAAAATAATCGTTGCGACACCACACTGTTCAATGCGAAATAGAAATGAAAATATCTGGCTTGCTTTCTATAAGAGCGAGAGAGAGACAGACAGAGAAACATGCGACGCCGCCGACGACGACGACGAGTTATCATTGACAAACAACTTCCACCCTCATATAAGACCCTGTCCGGGAGAGTACGGAAATTAATTGCTATCTTTAAAAATATGAGATACGTAGCAGATAAAAATGTATTGCGGACTACGTACTATGCTCTTTGTCAATCATTGATAATTTATTGTATTGAGGCGTGGGGCGGCGCAGCTAAGACTCATCTATCAACTTTAAAAAAAGCACAGACAGCCATACTTAAGGCAGGCGCGGTCCCAGCCTCGAATTTTGGAGGGAGTCATCAGTACGCGGCCTCAGATTGGGGGGGTCACCAGTAGACCAGTAGTAGACCAGTAGAGTGGAATACAATGTATCGAGTAAAAATACTTTACTAGTGGCGCCCACGATTTTACCCGCGTAGTTACCGTTCCAGTTGTTTTCCCGCGTTAAAAAATAGTCTATGTACTATTAGATATTCTTAACTTTTTTAGATTTTTTGTTTAACTTATACGGATTTTGAGGGGTCATGTCCCCTGTGAAGTCCCCTTCCCCCCCTTTCGGACCCTTTCTTCCGTTTAGGTATCCTACAAACAAACTGTACAAGGATACAGGAGTGTTGACGGTCAGACAGCTGTTCTTGTTACGAATTATCTTAAAACAGCACAGGTTGCTTCCGCAACCATCAAAAGAGAAGCCAGGTACTACGGTTAGAAGTCTTAAAAACAACATTTTTTCGGTACCTAAATCTAAAACTTTTTCAAGCAACGTTTTTTTATTTCCTTGGTAGTTATAGGTACATACAAAAAAAAGTTATACATACAATAAATTTTCAAAACAAAATAATTAACTAAAGTTAACTTGTATACTTACTCTTAAAAAATTGTATCTTAAATGCTTTGTGAGATGTCATACATCAAGAAACAGAGACGTATGTCTCAGTTTTGAAATTGAATTAATGTAATAAATATAAGATACTGAATATAACGGTTTTACATAAAAATAAAACCGATATTATGTGCCGAGAACGGAAAACATACAGCATTATATGAAGAAGCAGTATGTATACTTATCTTATTAATCTGTGGTCGACGTCTATACCATAGACAATTAGCTTCATCTTGACGCCACCAGAGGGCGCCGCAAGCGCGCCACTAGCAAGGGCACCCGGCGCGGTGCGATCTTTGGGATTCATAGTCTTCACCAGAAAGCCCTTTCTAGAATGCTGTATGTTTTCCGTTCTCGGCACATAATATCGGTTTTATTTTTATGTAAAACCGTTATATTGATGTGCCTCAGGAAAACATACAGCATTATATGAAGACGTGTTTGTTATCTGCTGGTGTAAGTATGTCCAAAAATAACAACGCTATGATGACTGAAACATTTGAATACTTATTAAAATAAAGTGTTCAATAACATTTTGTAATTAGCTAAATTAACAAAGCTAATTTGTGTGTGATGTAAACTTTGAAGAACATGATTAACCATTTATGTTAATTTCGCAGTAAATTAACCTAACATGCTTAATGTGTTAAGATATTTCCATATTTTGCTTAATAATGTCATCAATCGATTGGGTATTTGATCATCCAAAGGATACTGCTATATCTGGTCCACATCTCCTAGTTGTACGTTCATGGCACTGTGTCACTGGACTGGACATATCCAATTTTTAATAACAAGATGTTAAGCAACTGCTATAGATAAAATTTATTTGATTTGACTCGAAAGCTATTCTGTTTTTCTCAGATAGGAACTAGAAATATGTGATAAGACACAAATTATTCTCATTTTCCATGTTCATACTGCTATATAGCAATAAATACCTATGTATATTTCGGTCTATAATATTTAAAAGGGGTTATTATTTAAAGAACCGTTCCAAACATATATGTTTTACATACTGTTTTTGGAGGAATTGGAAAACAACCAATCTACATAAAGTAACTCTCTAAGACTTCAGGTAGCTGTAGAATTCAGACGATTATCGCTTTCAAAAATTTTAAAATGTACATAATTATGAAGTTCCATTTAGTGTGTTGTCTGCAAATAGGCGACATAATATAAGTACATACTATGTGTACTAATTCTGTTTTAAGTGATAAGCTGTTATTTGAAACTAGACTTATCCGTGTTTTAGCTGTCAGCAGTTCTTGAATTTTAATATCAAATTATAATTATTTTGATCAGACTTAAGATATATTATAACATATTTAACGCATATAAGTCCTCGCTCGACCATCGTTTCGTCCGGTGCCGAGTGACAGTAAGGGTTGGCAATGATTCACACTGACCTAGCGTTATTTTATAAACTATTTTTCTGTGAGTTTCTCACTCAAATCTACCCTCATTTTCCCAAAAATCTAGGGTTTTATCAATACTCATGAAGATTTCAATGTAATGATACACTCTACAGCGACATTTACCTAGAATCTTTCTAGGTCACGCGTTATCCACCAGGCCGCACCAGCCCGGTGGACCATGGCTTTTGCCGACTCCCATTGATGGGAACGAGTCAGAAGGCTGGGCTGGTTTCGTATAAATATAATTTGTTTGTTGGCTAGTCGAGAGCCACTACCTTGTACGTCCTTGTTGTACAGTTCGAATGTGCTAATAATAACCAGGAAAGAATACTGGAATTTGGGTTCATCAGAGCTTGTCGAAAGCATTTATAGGCTTTGTTGACGACATTTTGCAATTATTTGTTGCAAATGGATCTTTTGAATCCGTTTATTTATAAAATATGGTGGTTCTTAGTCGCTGTTTTAAATCTCATCCTCAAGCTTAAACTTAAGATACCGTTTACATAACGGTTCTGCTACAATTATTTCATGTTACTTGTTCACCGTATCTACTTTCAATTTGGTTTTGGTGTTATCTCGAAATGATAAAAATCTTTTAATCTTTTTCCATTAATATTTAACCTTATTATCACTTATCAGGTTTTATAAAATCGAAGAGCATACGGTTTCTCTCTTCAGAATAGAGACTATACGGCAAGCTGGGCACTCTTTCACAAACTAAATATTAATCAACATTATCGCTCATTGAATTGAAAACACAACTGCGTAAGACGCGTGTTTTAAATTATCATGTGTTTTAGGAGTATAAACATCATCAGGGAATGTCAGAAGAATGCAAACGATTCGTGGTCATAGATTCCTTCGTTGTTGTGATAGAGTATTAGTCGTTAAGTAATTATTCGTAGTTAGTATTGCTCATGGTGCTTTGTGTATTGAAACATAATGAGAAGTGGCTCCGCGCCACCACACCATCGCAGTAGGTACTACAACCCTTTTTGTTAAATCATGTAAGTACAAGTCATACTTGACGAAGCTGTTACTGGTTAAATCTGAGATGGCGGATATGAAAGTCTGCCGTATGGTACCAGAAACAGTAAAATTTAAGCCACCCTTCAATTCCAATTTAAGCAAATCAAATCTAACTTTTGCGTCAGATGTAGGTAGATTCATGTACTTTTCTATAAACGCTGTTATGTGTAGATATATGTGCGCCATAGTTGACCTGCTCCTATTTTCTGTCAATAACCTTCCAGATACATAATGTGAATATACATAGATACCTGCTTTCTCGATCATAGTTTTGAGGCATTTCCAGTGTCTCGCGGCTTCCGCAACCTAGAGACGTAACTTGAACACTGCACCAGAAGGAAGTCGTTCAGTAAAGACTGACACGACCCTTCGAACGCAAGGTCTCCGCGACCAAACGTGTGTTAGTAGTAAGATATGGTGCGGGGACCAGGTCCAAAACAAGTATTGGTCAAATATATTGGACATGAGTATGTTCCAAGTGTCTCATGGCTTCCGCAGCCAAGAAACTTAACTTGGTACTGCACCAGAAGGAAGTCGTTCAGTAAAGACTGACACGACCCTTCGAACGCAAGGTCTCCGCGACCAAGCGTGTGTTAGTGGTAAGATATGGTGCTGGGACCTGGTCAAATGTGAGGTATCAATTGTTCCAAATGATGTCTCGCGGTTTCCGAAATCTAGAGGCTTATTTAAATTTTTTATTGCACCAGAAGGAGGTCGTCTTGTAAGATTGGTGTGAAGTGCGACTCTTCGTACGCAAGGTTTCCGCGACCAAGCATGTTATGAAAAATGTGGTGCTAAGGAGAGATCAAAATTTAAATATGTATACGTATTAAAATAAAACATGCCATAAAACATTTGATAATACAATAGAACATCTACTTGAATGATATATTTCTTATAAATATCTCTGAAATTGGCGACTTGCTTCTCTTCCGCAGAGAAGGTTTGTTTTATAACAGGGACTCCTCCCCTGAATCGATAGTTATCGATGTGATGAGTTGGATGTAGCTGTGAATTTTAAATCTATTGATATGGGTTTATGTGAAATTTTATTCTCCCAAATAGTTATATTGGCACCCAGAGCTCGTCATTGCATATGAAATACTTTTTTTTTTTTTTTTTTTTTTTTGTAAGTATGTAAGAATTTTAAAATGCAATACATTCACGATCGTATTGTATAAAAGATCCAAACTTAGAATATCCTTACATAAATAAATGGTTATGCATGTATGTTTGCAAATTTGTCCACGTTGTAGCAGCTTACTTTATTCGATAGTGCAACTAAATTAAGTGATGGTGTAATTACAATAGTGCAACTGAACTAAGTTTCGTCAAATCTTAGTTAATAATGCGTATAATTATGATATATTCATTTCAACCCCCATCGGCACGTCTATGTATTTGTATACGTCTGAACTAGTTCGGTGGATACCGAAGGGTATAAAATTTAATTTCGTTTATACCTGTTTTGATGTTTTAATTAATTTCATAGAGTATTATTCAATGTTGATTCCGATTCTGAATAGCCGTTTTTCCTTCTTTTTTTTTGAAAAGTGGGATTAGATGTTGCCATAATTATATGTAATATTGAGATACTCTTAATAAGTTTAGCTTCCCAGATGTTACTAAGCAGTAACTTATTGGTTACACACCTTATCAAAGTGTATTAGTATTAAAAGGTAGTTGAGACAAGGTTCAAACAATAAATAATTTAAACAAGCCAGTTAAAAACTGGGAGATGCACCTGAAACCCTTAGTTTTTCTTTTAGCGGACACGCTGCCAAGCGGGTAGGTACATGCTGTAGATTTACTTAGCAATTTAACGTTAGCTGGTCTAATAATTTACATAATAGCCTTCAAAACCTTTTTACGTGTGTCTACCCGCATGTCCAAAGAGTATCGGTCACATACTATGTTGGTACAAGTGTGTTCCAGCTATCACACGGTTTCCGCAACCTAGAAACGTAATTTGGAACTGCACCAGAAGGAAGTCGTTCAGTAAAGACTGACACGACCCTTCGAACGCAAGGTCTCCGCGACCAGGCGTAAATGATCGAAATGTTTTCGATATATTGGTCAAAACCATATGTTCGGTGTAACACCAAACACACAATTTACCAACGCGCGCCATGCGTTGTCAGCATTGTCGGCGCATGAAACGCAAACATTTTTAATGCACTTTACGGAACCGCCGCGACCGGGTGCATTCGAAAACAATTAACATTCTATTAATATTATTAAACATTAGTCAAATCCAAAACACTTTTCTCTTGCAATCCTCACCCTTTAAGAGCTACCGAAACATTGGTCCTTCGAGCAAACGCGAAACATTGGTCCTTCGAGCAAACGCGAAACATTTCGTCCTTCGTAAAGGGTCTCGCGATTCGTGTGAACTGTGAACTGTGAGGCAAAACGAACTTTAACATTAACATTTGAACATTAACATTAGTGAAAGAGTGTGGATTACAGTGTCATAAGGAGAGGTTTCAAGATTGACGCAACATCTAACAATTTCAACGACTTCAAGTAAGATCTTTCCTTACTAAATTATCAAGTCAACATGGAAGGTGGACAACATTACGAGAGGCAGCTGGAGATTAAACAAAAGATTATAACACTATTTACTAACTTTAAAAAAGATGGTGCTGAGAGAAAGTCAAGATTGGAATATTTTAAAACACGTTCCGAAACATTAACTAACCTATGGGCAGAGTTTGAGTCAATCGATAAAATATTATGTACTTCCGAAAGTAGGACACATACATATTTTTCAACACAATGTTATGCGAAAACGCGTGATATTTTCTTAGAACTTTCCACCTTATTAAATGATGGCTATAACAAATTAACAAAAGATTCTGCTTCTATGGACTTTGCGGGAACATCCAGTCAGAACAAGCCTGAATCGGGTGGCGAGGAAGATGACGAGCAGCCGCCATTGCTGCCACCGTCTAACAAGACCGATAGAAATGTTGCCTTTTTCTCGCCAAAGAAACAGGACGCAGGCTCGCCTAGCAAACTTGATGAGATGTACCGCAAGCAACAAGTGAATATGAGAGCTTTTGCACGGACTGTGAACAACATCGATGTGGAATTATTGATAGAAAAGTGGGAATTCGACGATGCTCTCAAATCACTTGAATATCGTTGGTCAGTTATCGATTCGTTGCATTGGGAGATTGAAAGTGAAGCATACGAAAGAGATATCATGTATGAGGCAGTATTTAACCGTGAGGAAAACACATATAATAACTTAAAGAAACAGATTAACAAAAAACTATGGTCGGTCGCACACAGGGACAAATCAACTCCAAAACTTGACATTCCAATCTTCTATGGAAATTATAACTCATGGGTGTCTTTTAAAGACTTGTTCATTGAGGCTATTCATAACAACACAGCTCTATCCAATGCACAGAAGATGCAGTTTCTGAAGAGCAAAGTTAAGGGAGAAGCCGAGCGCCTCATCCAACATTTGCAAATAAGCTCTGATAATTATTCAGTATGTTGGAGCATTTTAAACAACAGATATAACAATAAAAAAATGATATTTACTTCTCACATGAACATTTTATTCGGGCTACCTAACATACAGCAACAGTCATTAGGCCTAATTAAAAAATGTATGACACAACTACGGAATGTCTACATGCGATTAGGAATCTAGGAATAGATATTAGCACTTGGGATCCCATGCTAGTTTATGTTTTATCCCAAAACTGGATTCAGAGACACACAAAACTATATTGAGTCTCTTAAAATTCAAGAGAAATACCGGTTTTGCAGGAGTTTTAGACTTTATGGAAAGTAAATTCACTACGCTAGAGTCATCCCGACGCAAACAAGAGTCTACGGCGCAGAAAGCCCATTCACAACAACCAACGCCCACGCCGAGAAAATCTTTTCCAAATTTCAATAACCACAACAAATTTAATAACCAAAATCATGGAATTAACCGAAGTTATGCAAATGCAAACCCCACAGTTGCAAAATTGCATCATGTTTCCGGTATCAAATGTCCTCTATGTAACAATGCGCACGGAATTTATAATTGTAAATTATTTTTGCAAATGCCAGTGGAAAAGCGCTATCATACAATTAATCGACTTGCATTATGTGTTAACTGTTTATTCACACATAATGGAAATGCATGCAATTCACTAAAAACTTGCCATAAGTGCGGTGATCAACATAATACACTTATACATGAGGCTTTTGTAAAGTCTACGTCAGCAAACCAGACAACAGCTTCATTAACTAACACGGCGACAGCCTTAACAACCGATAAGAAAATGCGGTAAACACGTCTCAACTATCACCTAACGACGATACGGAAGTTTTGTTAGCGACTGCCATATTAAACGTGCGAAAAGCGGATGGAACATTTTATACTTTAAGGGCTCTTATCGATCAGGGCTCTCAAATTTCTCTAATAACGGAACAAGCTGCTCAGATACTTAACATTAAGAGAGAAAACTGCAAAGGAGTTATATATATGGAGTAGGACAAAGAGAGAATAACTGTAAGGAAAACTTAACATTACTTGCGGTTCTATTTACAACAACTTTACCTTTAAGGCCGAGGTAATAATTATGAATAATTTGATTAAAAGCCTACCAAACAAAACATTTGCTAAACCATCGTGGCCTATTATACAAAATCTTAACCTAGCCGACCCCCAGTTCTACGTCAGTCGTCCCGTAGACTTACTACTCGGGGCGGACATATACAGTAACATTCTTTTGAGTGGGATAATTAAAACAGAAGATGCATCACAACCAATAGCGCAACATACGCAACTTGGCTGGCTTTTGTGTGGTAATGCGAGAACTTACCATTGTAACGTGGTAATCAACTGCTTAGAGGACATCAAACATTTCTGGGAAGTGGAAGACATTGAGGAACAGGAGAATTAACGCATGAAGACCTCAATTGCATTAAACATTACCAGGAGAACGTGAAACGAAACATAGATGGACGGTACGAAGTAAGACTTCCAATGAAGGCTAATTTTAAAGAAGAACTAGGAGAATCAAAACGAAGGCTATAGCGCAATTTAGAAACATGGAAAGAAAATTTGAACGACAAGAAAGGTTAGCAAAAGCCTATAAAACATTTATCCAAGAGTATAGTGATCTAAAACATATGACACCAGTCAACAGTTATTCGAAGCAAGAGTGTTATTTGCCTCACCACGGAGTAGAGCGCGCCGAATCTACCACTACAAAATGGAGGGTTGTATTTAATGCCTCCGCCAAGACATCTTCAGGGCGCTCATTGAATGATTTAATGTTTACTGGACCTAACCTACAACAAGATTTGATGTCTTTGCTGATGAAGTGGAGACAATACAAATATGCTTTTACTGCTGACATTGAGAAAATGTACCGACAGATATTAATAAACGAACTTGATCAGCCACTACAAAAAT